>KZ111236.1:897729-1549290 GCA_002120335.1 Hypoxylon sp. EC38 | reverse complement strand
GAAGACAATCCTGCCTTGCCTAGCCCGACTCCAGCTTCTCGACATCTCACGTCGCCTCATCCATTTCAAACCACAACCATCATCCGCCCACCACGAGCCACAGAGCCCCATCTTTGGCTATCTGTAATCAATCGCCCGCTACACCTTATCTTCTTTCTCGGCCCGCTCGTGCCTTTCTTAATTTGACAGTCATCTTCTCGCCTCACCACCCCTCCGCACATACTTTTGTCGCGTGCGCGCCCGTCAATTAGCGCGCTAATATAGAGGAAAAGTGGCTGCGCTCACCCTTCTTAGCCAGAGCGACACGGAATTATCCCTTCAACAGCATCTGGATCTTGCACCCGACATCCTTCAATACAACCGACTGGCCGTCGACTCCGAATCTGACACACCGTTGACGATGGCGGCACAGCCTGTGCCTCATCCGTCGACGGACAAGAAACGAGTTAAAGTCTATGAGCTAAGAAATAACGATTGGTTTGACCGTGGCACCGGCTTTTGCACTGCTGCTTTCAATATTGTAAGCACTTCTCGACCTGCAACGCGCCTTGCGCGGGTGTGGTATCCAGCTTTTACTGTTCTCCCGACCTATAATCGCTAATGGATAGTTACCCATAGTCTGAAGATGGCCAACAACGAGATCCACGAGTAATCGTCGAATCCGAAGACCAACCTGATCGCGTGATCCTCGACACGAGAATTTGCAAAGAAGATGGCTTCCACAAACAGCAGGGTATGTTGAGAACCTAGTATCGCATTGATGAGACATATGTGATTATTAACTATCGTCTCACTAGATACCCTGATTGTCTGGACTGATCCAGGTAATGGCGTAGATATGGCCCTCAGCTTCCAAGAAGCCGAGGGTTGTGCGATGATATGGTAGAGCTCGCCGCCCTTTGCCCCCTCCCCAAATTATCTCTGCAAAGATCTGCTAACTAAATGTTTCGTAGGAAGTTTATTAATGGTGTCCAACAACAATATCATTCTGTGACTGCGCCAGGTATGGGTGGAATTAGTTGCCACGAGCTTGCAAGCCGCTAATATGGTTTTACGTAGATGACGGTTTATCTGATGAGCTTGCTATGGATGCGCCGAATCCCATCTCTCTTCCGCCAGCTTCCATGGCTAACCTTGCTGAGATCGAATCGCAAATGCGCGGATATAGTGGAACGGCCAACGGTCGCGATGCTTTGACGAAGTACGTACTGAATGAGGATCTTATCGGCAAACTGATCCCCCTGGTTTCCGATGCGGAGGATCTCGAAAGTCTTAATGATTTGCATCGTCTCTGCAATATCATGAAGATCATCATCCTTCTTAACGACACTAGTATCATCGAGCATGCCGTATCTGACGAATGTGTGATTGGTGTCGTTGGCGCGTTGGAATACGATCCCGATTTTCCAAGCCACAAGGCTAACCATCGACAATGGTTAGAAGGCGAGGGTCGATATAAGGAAGTCGTTCGTATCGAAGACCCGCAGATATTAAAGAAGATCCACCAAACATACCGGCTTCAATATCTAAAAGATGTTGTGTTGGCACGAATACTAGATGATAATACCTTCTCAGTGCTGAACTCTCTCATCTTCTTCAACCAGGTGGATATCGTACAACATCTGCAATCCAATGGGGCTTTCTTGGCCGAGCTGTTCAACATATTCAAGTCCCCGCAGCCCGATCCAAGGCGCAAAAAAGAGGCGGTACTGTTCATACAGCAATGCTGTGCAATCGCCAAAAACCTTCAACCGCCGGCCCGACAGACTCTTTACAACAATTTCCTTGCTCATGGCCTTCTTCAAGTAATCAATTTTGGCCTGCGTCACGGAGACGTGGCGGTTCGAGTTGGAGCTACTGATATATTGGTGTCCATGATTGATCACGACCCACAGATGATTCGATCGATGATTTATCGGCAGCTTCATGAGAAACAACTCCCTTTAACGGACTCGCTTATAGATCTACTCTTAGTGGAGGTTGACCTGGGCGTCAAGTCGCAAATATCCGACGCACTGAAGGTACTCCTTGACCAGGGTCCGCCGCCGCAGCCAGAAGCATTTGCGAAAGCCAACGGCGAGTATGCGGTTAGGGCCGCGACGAGAATACCACCAAGTGCGGATCCGCAACAGGACAACTTCCTCAATAGTTTTTATGAGAACTCGGCCACCAAACTGTTTCAGCCATTAATTAACTTGCAGGGCCGAGCAAGTATGGAATTCTCAGTTCAACAGGCTTCTATGTTCACCTATCTGATTGAAATCCTCTGCTTCTTTATTCGGCAGCATCAGCACCGCAGCAAGTTCTTCGTCCTAAATAATGATATCGTTTTGCGCATCAGCCAACTTCTGAATTGTCCAGAGAAATTTCTCAAGCTTGGTAGGTATCCTGAGATTTGATACTTGTTTAACGTGCTAATGATTGTCCCTTAGTCGCTGTGCGATTCCTTCGTCACCTTATTGGCCTACAAGACGAGTTTTACGTCAAGCATGTAATAGAGAAGAAGGTCATCGGGCCAATTCTTGATGTTCTCGCGAAAACCATGCCGAGGGATAACCTGCTAAGTTCCGCATGCTTGGAGTTCTTCGAATTTATCAGAAAGGAAAATATTAAAGAGCTGGTAAAGCACATCGTTGAGAACTACCGAGATAAGGTGCAAGCGCTGGTCTACTTGGATCTCTTTAGAACTTTCTTGATACGCTATGACCAAACTGCGGGATTCAGTGCCAATATGGACTATTACATTGAGGTGGACGACGAGCCGAGGAAACGGGCGAATATTATTAATCCGAAGACTGGGGCGTTAATGGAACATCTAGCTATGGACCAGGCCGAAGAAGAATATTGGAACACGTCTGATGACGAAGACGACCTACAGACGAGACCTGGAAACCGGGCATCTTCTATGAATGGGGAGTCGTCAAATACTAAACCATTGGTCGATTATGCTTCCGACGAAGAGGGGGACGAAAATCTAGAGGCTGGGGCAATCTCGGCTGACGAGGAGAGGCAAAGTGATGGACTTCGAAAGGCGGAAGAAATTCCAAGGGACGCCGCGCCTCCGCCAGAGCGTTTATCTGAGAAGCGACGACGTGAGGAGGACGAAGAAGATGACCTGAGCAAGATGGTTCAGCATAAACGTCGAAATAGCACATCCGCTAGCTCTAATGCTTCGAATGTATCTGGTGTCCTCCGGAAGAAGAAGACTATTTCTGGTACTCGTGATGCCGGTGGTGGACCAAAGAAGATCGCCATTAGTCTTTCTCCCAATCTGAAAAGTGGCACCGGACAAGGTCACAGTCGATTCGATGGGGAGGCGTGAAGAGATCCATAATTGACTATTTCGGTTTCGGCACCTTAATTACGCGCTAGCATGATTTAGTTTCGGCATATCAATGACGATAGGAAAGGAGGCCGGCGTTTGGCGAGGGAGTTTTTTTTGACCCTGTGCGTCTGATGGAAATAGAGCCTAGATATAACCTAGGAGAAGCGAAGTTGGTGGGGGATTTTTCTAGGATCGAGGACAGAATTTTGCGGCTAGGGTCCATCTACGTCAAAAACCGAGATTGGCGCTTGTGAGGAAGTCGCAGTCCAAGGAGAATGGCATGCCTGTGTATTATTACTACTACGAACCACCCCGGAGAATAGCTCGAGGTCTGGTGATACGGATCTGGGCGGAGATTAAAAGGGGAGTATAAATAAATTCTTGGCCACAAACTTAGTTCGATGATTCGTGCCTCTGGCGTCTACAGTTAGGTGAATTATTATGGGTTATGAAAATTCCCTGAACCCGTCTGCGTTATTTCTTAACCTCGAGTGACGCCTTATATATTGCCACACGATTATTCGGTCAAACGCTACCTATAGCTTTGCGCCTGTCTCTTCTGATGGGGAAATTTCTATAACGAGCTTACCAAACTGCTTCCCCTTCCTCATATCCTCGAACAAATCATCGATAGCCTCGATATTATCCAACCCTTTCACGACTCGACTAACAACCGGGCGAATCTGCTGCTTCCGGACGAACTCGACCATGTCCCGAAACTCGGCACGCGACCCCATGGTGCTGCCTCGAAGGTCGAGGTTCTTCATCACCGCCGACATGGTCCAGTCCATCTTCGGACCCACCGTCATCCCGTATATCGCGATGACGCCTCCCGGACGCAGCAGCTTGACGCTCTTAGATACTATGTCCCCGCCCGCGCCGTCGACTACTACATCTAGGTACGGCCGCGACGGCGGCAGTTGTGAGAGTAGCTGCTTCTCCCACGACGCATCCTTGTACGAGACCCCGCCTTTGGCGCCGAGCGCCTTCGCTTTCTCTAGCTTCGACGCGTCCCCCGAGCTCACGTAGACGTTAGACCCCAGCGCCACGGCAAACTGCAGGGCTGCGAGGGCTACGCCCCCGCCGATCCCCGTCACGAGGATGTTCTTGCCGGCGGCGGAGGAAGCATTGCCGTTCAGGCCTTTGGTCACGAGGGCCCGCCACGCTGTTACTCCCACCAGAGGCAGAGCAGCGGCCTCGTGCGATGTGAGGTGCGGCGGCGCGATCTCGACTTCGTCCGCGTCGACGAGGACGTAGTCTTGCGCGGTGCCGACGGCGTACAGAGCCGAGCCGCCGATGACGCTGAACTTGGAGGGATCCTCGGGGCCGTCGGGCGAGGAGGTCCAGCCCCGGGACGGGGTTAGAATCACGTTCTTGCCGACGAAGGAGGAGGGGGCTTCCGATCCGGCTTCTACGACGGTGCCGAAGCCGTCGGCTAGTAAGGGGTTGGTGAAGGAAATCCCTGGGTACAAATGTTGCCGGATGAAGACGTCTCGGTGGTTGAGTGCCGCGGCTTGGATCTTGACTAATAGCTCCTTGGGCCCTGGGGTTGGTTTAGGGACCTGGGTAAGTTGGAGGCTGTGTAGTAATTGGACATGTGAGCAAGGGAAGGTTTGCCTAAGAACAAAGGGGGAAAGGGGGACACTTACGGGTAGTAGACTTGGCCGGGCTTGCCGTCTACTTTTTTGATTGTTAAAGCTTGCGGCATCTTCGGAGAACTTTACTGATGCTGTTATTAATTTACAGTTTTAAGTATTTACATTTAGTCCATGTACCTGGACAATTGAATATGCATCTTACTCCTTTATAACTTAAAGGCTTGTTGAGATACAATATATTTATTTGTAAGCTACAAACAGTAGAACGTCACGTAACCCGCGGTTTCCTGGGGTAATTTACCCCCGCATTACTTATAGCGGTCGGGGCTAACCTCGGCACTGCTAATCTTGGTATAGCAAGATTTACCGCCTGCATTGTATAACCGTGGCAGCTGCGTGGTAGATACGATAGTTAGCCCATACATGTTACACAAATTCAGGCACCTAAATCTTATTTCGTTATGTTAAAATAAGCCTTCCATAGATGTTGAAGGTGTTTTATTAACGGTTGGTGCTTCCTCAAGTTGGGGATGGAAGTACTTGGAATTTGAATGGAAGGAGAGTAAGTGTAACCCAATCTGTCTAACTTTGTGTAATTTTGTCTTCCTACAGCGAAGGAGGAAAAAATTCATCCAACGCATGATTTCTTACGAAGGGCACCCATCTCGGCAGATCCTCGCTAGGAATACAATCTTATTACTTCTTGTCTTAATGACGGTGCTTGGACTTTAGGAGGGCGAACGTTTTCAATTTCTTTCAGGTTGAGACAAAGACTTGGTGCAGATTCCGGTGACTCCGTCGAAATCAGATTCTTGTACTCGACTTTATGACTGAAAATGACGACGGGAATTCGAGATCTCTGAGGGTTACATCTAACACTAGCCGATTTTATTCTCCGAGGCGCCTTTCCCTTGGTGGCTTGCGATATGGCACCACTTCGAGCTCCCTTTAAGTAAGGATGAGATACTGCGCATACAGCGCCCCAAACTCGGTTGGCTTGCCCTCTGAATCGAGCAAATTTAGCACGTGTATACCGTAGCATTAAATATGGTTCCAGGTATTCGGGTCATGAATTTGTTGGCGACGATTGCGCAATCCAGCCGGCCGGCCGATAGCCTAAGGATTTATTAGCCTGACCCAGGAAATCTTATCAGTCGCTAACGGAGGCTAATGACAAGAATTAGCAGATATATTCAACTTATTTTATAACTACTATGAAATACAAGTGTCACGGGCCAAGCAAATAAAGGGGAATTATCACACAAGTTTGAAACGGGAGATTTATGACTCGGTTGAAAGCCGAAGACCCATAATACCGCCACGAGATCCCCATGTACGTCGGCGAGCGCACGGACAACGATCCATGCCAGATCCCCGAGGCCTATATTTTAATGATCGCCGTCTACTCATCAGCCTTAAGGCAAAATCCGTCTCTCATACTCAAATCCTAGTGTTTCACAGCAACGTTCTCGAAACATGCATTAACACGTTCGAGGACTGGGGCTTGCTGCATGGAGGATTTCGAAGTTCTGTAGAAGCTCCCCGCGTGCAACATCCGCTGCCCCCCCTTACGGCATAGCGTGGCGTACTCGGTCCAAAAGGGGGGATTAGAAGTACCAACTAATAGCATCTAGGGTGACGATTATCCAGTAACAATGTAGGAAAATATACAGAACGCCAACTTGGCGTGGCATGGCATGGTAGAGATACCGACTCACTAGCGTCGCCGACCGTTAAGATGGATTTTGGGACCATTGCAGCCGAAAGACATGGATAATGCAAATTTCCCAAACTCCTGCGTGTTTGGTACCCATCCAATATCAGTCTTGCGGGTCCATCTCTCTAGGATTCATGTCCTAATCAGAGAAGATCTCTGATGAAAACAAAGACAAGTGGATTCCCAAGTCGGCGACTCACAACCAAAGAAGATGACTAAAGCATAATACGTTGTCATCGAGATCTGAAGATCGAACTGTCTTCTAGCATTCCTCGCCAACATTTAACTAGCTGTCTATCATCGTCCGCTCAACCTTAGTAACTTAGAACGGCGGAATTCAATAATATGTTTAGACCTTTTGTATCGGGTGCCGCCTTTGGTGCGGCCCTGACGGCGGCAGCCATCCATCAACCCGACGCCATCGTCGAGCAGATGAATCTTCGAAAGTGGCAAATGGTCACAACGTTCCTAACAGCTTCAAGCACTAGCACGTAAGATCATACCCCTGTGTTGCAGCAAAAACTTTCTGCCTTCAAAGCCATGGAGTATGTAGACGTCGTTAACCCCTAGTTAGTATTATTGTCAACGTATTCCAACGAATGGGCTATCTCCACTTGAATCCGCGAAACTACTCGACACTCAACATCTTCGGGTCACTCGATGGGAATATAATAGGGGGGCTGATCTTAGGTGCCGGCATGACAGTCTCTGGTTCGTGTCCAGGCACCGTCTTTGCGCAGGTCGGCGGTGGCATTCATTCCGGTCTCTATACACTTGGCGGAGCAATACTTGGAGGTATTATCTGGTCAGGTTTCTTGCGGCCGGTTCTTCGAAATCGGACGAAGCCGGCTAGAAAAGTAGAAGAAACCAGCGGGTACCCCCTAACTGTGGATGAGTGGGCAGGGACAAGCCAGACAAGCATCCTCGTTGCCGTCGAAGTCGTATTCACAGGTGTCATTGCGGCAATAGTTTCTCTGGTCGCTCCTGAATCTGGCGGCTTGGTGAATCCGGTGACGGGCGGTCTCTTGATTGCTGGCGCTCAGCTACTTTCTATTGTGGCACGAGGGGCTCTCCTTGGTACCTCAAGTTCCTTTGAGGAGGTCGGCGACTATTTCTGGTGGGCAATAGGGCGAGGAGTAAGACCGAAGTCGTACAGCGCCATTGCGCTTACGGCAGGCATGGTAGCCGGTGCACTAATAACCTCTCTGGTAGCGCCGTCTACGCGTGGAGTACCCGAAATCATCGGCCCTAATAAAGCGGTACTTGGCGGCATGCTTCTTGCCATCGGGTCTAGGATGGCAGGCGGTTGCACATCAGGTCACGGAATCAGTGGGATTTCGCTTCTCTCCGTGTCGAGTTTTGTCACAGTGGCTGCTATATTTGCTGGGGGAATAGGCACCGCTATGATCATGAAATAGCTTGACTACCGAAAGGCTCCGTTCTTATGTACACGAAAAAGGGACAAGTATGTTGATGAATGGGCTTCTCGTACCGACCATTCAAAAGAGATGATATCTGATAAGGGCCTGCGCTGTGTAAAGATAGCGTCTTTCCGTCGCGCCGTCTTGCCATTGCATTTCCACCTATCCCCTTAGCACCGAGAACACAAGGTCAGCAGCGGACTCTTCGTCTCGGGAAAAAGCAATCGAGTCTATCCCCCGAGCTTTGTACGACCAAGATCATCTTCGGACATTGAAAAAGAAACACCCCTAATACGCACATATCTACCAAATAGACGCCGAAATGAGGGAGGGTCATTTAAAATGCATATTCACTGAATATACATATCTGAGTGTGCAAGGATACATAAAAGACCGGAAGGGATCAGCAACGCTCGTAGGACACCACGAATATGGGCATATGTAGTCGGGCAATAATCCGGGGAAAGTCGAGACCCGGGATCGCCGACCGATATATATTCATATGTTCTTCCTACAGTTTTGGCTCGTCTGCTTGCTCTCTGCGTTTGCGTGCGACGTCGGGCTCCGGCATCGCGGCCAATAGAGGACATTCTTGGTACCATCGTGCGAATGGGGAGCGGGGGACAGTAAGCAGATTGTCTCGGCTACCTGTGGGGGATACCTTACCCATCCATTTCCCCCTTTTTTTCAACGGACAAACCCGTACCTATGCATATTTCTTATATATTGGATGCCTACTGTGTATGAAAAACAATGCGTATATATGTGTTACACTACGTCTGAAGATAGATGATGTATCGCTTCTTAACATGAGCTCTTAATGCTTGACATTCAATATCCCACAGCATGTCGGTGATTCATACCTACATGCTGCATATCTGTACTTACCTAATTGACTCTTACTTCCTTACCTCCAAGTTTAACATCGACATGCCTGCGTACATGGTATATATCCAAAAGAGCAACTTCTTCCTGCTCGCCGACGGCCAAGCCGAGGTAAATTCGCCAGGACTATGCTATATCCCGCTTCACTTATACATTCCCACTATTGCTTCGCCTATTCTGCGTATCAGCACCAACTTCTGTTCACGGACCGATCCACGCATATTTCTCAATATATTTCATAGCACCATTCGAAACCACTCCCTTCCCCATTGTCCTATCTTGCAACCATCGCCGACTCGTCTATGCATCCCCAAGTCCGTTTACCGAAGGGGGAATCTCTACTCCGAAATCGAAACCAAGCCGCACACCGCCCCGTCCTAAACAAACATGTACCTGTAGTCGGCTACCTTTTTAATTAAACTCCCTAGATGGGAAACGTCATCGTGGCTGGTATAATGCAGGTTGTATATACCTGGGGTTCATGTGCTTGCGTTCCCCGTTCCCCGTTTCGCCGAGCAAAAAAAAAAAAAAGAACGAACCGAGGTTAAGTAGGTGCTCTTCAGCTCGTGTAACTGACGTTTAAAACATGCTATAAGGGCTTCTGACAATATACGAGCCTCACCCATGTTGTCTCGCTAGCACCGGTTTTCGTTAGGTGCCCGGGTAGGTAATTATACTCCTATCAGTCCACGTAAAACTTGATGTTACTTCAGCTTAAAGCACACGCGTACTTGTGCTTTTAGAATATAGTTTGGTACCTCTCATTTGATTAACTAAAGCCTGCGCAGAATCGACTAGGTAATTACATAGCAAAAGCCAATAATCGATCCCCTTGACAATGCAATAGCCACTCCGTATCACTTGGGATGTAGAGTACAAATCGGTAGTGGCCATTGGCGCAAAACAGTCCGAGAGAGCAAAAGCGATGTTATGATGCAGGAGAAAAACAAACCCTTCCCAGTAAAAGACAACGCAACGATACAACCCAGCCAAGAAGTCCATCAAGTGTGGTTTCGTCTGATTTTTAGTAGCATATGGTAGACGGAGTTAACGAGTTACCGTCTTCTCGTTGAACTCGAGGGCGATTTTCCGCGGGGGGGGGGGGGGGCAAATGAAGGAGATACTTCGCATTGCTTAGCCGCAGATATTGCACCAGGAGTTGAGTAGATGGAGAATCAAGGAATTTTGTTCCTTGATGATTTGCCTTCTGCATTTCGCGGTGGGCACGAAAGTCCGGCGGTTATAACAACTGTTGACTAGGTCGACGACCTAGTAATTCAGCTCACCACCACCGCCACCAGCGACGTGGTCCAGATCTTCGTAGCTCTTCAAACTACGGCCCTGAACAGCCTCACGGGGTCCGACTGCTGCTCCGCCAGCAGCACCGTCACCCCATCGGCCAGCACCGCCTCGTCCGCGACCCGCGCCCTGACCATCCTGACCCCAGCGTCCCTGCTGCTGACGGCGATCGTAAGGTCCAGTACGGTTTTGGAATCTTCCCGAGTTCGCACCACCACGGCGGATTGGTCCGGTGCCGCGATCCTCACCTCCGGCAGTCCATCCGCCGGCGGCTTGTACGCCATGGTTGCCTGTGAACAGGGGGATGGCTGGCATGCCCGGAAAGCCCGGGAAGGGTGGGACCATATTGTTCATGGTGAAGTTCTGAAGGTTAAACCCACGGGGAGTGCCCTGTTGCGTTTGGCCATTTGAGGGAGGGAAATGGCCATTGCTATTGGCGTCAGTCCTCGACGGTGCGATGTGGGCCGGGTCGAGGACATATGCATTGATTAGGTCAAACTAGATCCAGTCAGCTTTGATTCATCTATCATCTGACAAAGTTCAATCACCTCTTGTCTCATGTTCTCTAGCCAGTCAGTGTGGCGTTTTTCCACGTGCTTCTTCCAGAAATGCTCCTCCTTGAAGAGCTTGGTGCATTCGGGCACCTTGCATCTCCACTTGTGTTCATCTTCCTGCTTGACAAACTTGGAAAGTTCATCATTGATGGCATCCTCAGTTGGCTTGCCGCCTAGCTTTCGTATATCCACAGATTCTGGCTCGAGGATCTGCATGATCTTATCCTCGAAGGTCTTCACCCATTTGTAGGCACGTTCGAGCTGCTGTTCGGATTTGGATGAGGCATTGCGGAATTTGCGATCCGGCTCAGGAGCTTCGCCTTCCTCTTCATCCTTTACTTCCTTTGGCTTCTTTGACGGGAACGGCTCTCCGCTAGCACTGGCGCGAGCAACGTTCTTAGCGGCCGACGACAGTGTACTACGAGGCCTGCGCAAATGGCCACCAGGGCATTTTCTGGTCAATTCGTGAATAGAGTCGCTTTCGAACACGCAGAAGAAACAGAAATTGAAGACCCGGCGGAGATACTCGATCATGAGATCGAGCTGTTTCTTCTTCACTAGTAGGTCTTCGTCATCCACTTCATCGTCTACAGCACCCTCTTCGTCGGACTCGCCCATCTCGCCTTCTTCGCCTTCATCCATAGCATCGTCAAAGTCAAGGTTACGCTCCTTCTTGGCCTTTTTTGGTGTTGCTGCAGGGACAGCCGGCTGAAGACTTCCAGCACTTCGGAGAGTCTCGACTCTCTCCTCAATCTTTAGAGTGGCGTTAAAATCTGAGCCGAAATCCTCTTCAAACTTATTAATAAGTCGTTGAGCGAGGCTGAGATCTTTCTCAATTCTCTCAGGGGCAGAGAAGAGATCCCACAAGGCCTTCTTGCGAGGGTTGCTAGGTGGGTTGTGGACACCGACGTGGCAAACAAAATCGCCTCGAACTTCGTCCTTAACTGTCTTTCCATTGATGGCTTCTAGGGCCTTCTCCGCGGTAGATGTGGCTATAGGTTCCTCAGGCTTGGTCTCATTCATGTCTTCATCCTCATCTTTGGGGTCTGCCCGTTCAACTGGTGCCGTAGTTTCAGATGAAGGATGCAACATGACCCAGCCCATGCGATGGTATCTCTTACTAGGATTAGGATCGCTGAGGGAGAGCCATTTAAAGCCACCTTCCTCTTCCCCGAGATGCTCTTTGCAGAATGACTCCAAATTCTGGCGGCTGACGTGGGGAGCGATAGTTTTGATGAGAAGAGTAGGCTGGTACAAGTTTTCATCTCGGAGATCACTACCGTTTGCAGGAACTAGATCGCCAACACCAAGGACTTCGTTCGCTGCAGTTGCCTCTCCTTCTTCCTTTTCAACTACACCACCAGCTCCATTACTTTCACTCTTAGGAATCCCTTCTAGGGAAAACTCGTCAAAGGTGCCAGATTCTAAGTCTTGTTCCCATTGGCTATAAGCGCCACGGCGAAACTCGTTGATTTGCTTACGTAGAGCATCTCGGACTTCCGGAACATAACGTTCACGAAACCATTGCTCTTTCTTGTGTTCAGCAACAAAGGTTCTCGCCATCTTCGCTTGAAGTTCTTCCTTATAGGCATCATAGGCGGCTTGGATCTTGGCCTTTTCTTTGTCACGGTCTTCTTGTGTTTCACGGCCACGTGGACGCTCAGGCTCACGTCTTCGACCCGTGCGCGCGCGCTCCTTTTCCTCCTTAATCTTCTCATTGGCTCTCCACCACTCCCCGAAGTACGAGAACCCAACCTGGAAGGGTAGTTTGACCGGATCGGTCAATGGGTTCACAGTTGGCTGTGGGGGTTGGTTGGCGCTCTGACCTGGAACGTAACGATCAATGTTTGCCGGGGGTGAATTGATGCGTCGTCGATCATCTCGATCGCGGGTCCCAGCATACTCGTCTCTACCACGTGCTCTGGGCTCATATCGGTCCACGGGTGGAGGCGAGCGCGATCGGTTACGTCGAGTACGATCGTGGCCTATTGTAGTTAGTTCGCGTTTCCAAGCCAAGTAAATACACCGCCATCCTAGTAAGCAAAGGTAGAGACAAGTTCAAGACTGATATGACTCGTGTGATGCCGTATGAAGTGGATAAGGTAAAAACAGATGATAGAAAACGCACCAGGTGAACGGCCGCGATAAAAGTTATCTCGGGGCTCATCTTTCATCCTGTCATCACGGCCGCTCCAACCGCGATCGGGAGGAGAACGCCCGGCATTATCGCGATACGAGTAAGAGTCCATCTTGCTCATTCAGACTAATGCAGCACGCATGTGGTGTGTTCCCTGTGGATTTGGTTCAATACTTTTCAAGAGTTTCTTGACTCTAACATCGGGAGTGATCGTAGTGGCGTATATTTATGCGCTCGATGCCGGGGGGCAAGTATCGCACGGTAGTAGGTAAAGCCGATTGCTTGCGAAGAAACCCGTTGCCTATTGTTTGACGAGGCGATTGCTGTTAGAGAAACCATCTTGACAATGTTTGGGGGAGAGCAATAAGAAGAATAGAAGGTATGGTTTAGCAAGATGAAGAGGGATGAATGTTATCGGCAAGCCAAATTGAGAAGCTGAGCATGGGCAAGAGCGTGAGCTCTGCAATAAGCAAACCGAAAATGGGAGCAAGGAAGATTATAAAAGTTTGTCACGGCTTTGTGAGAATACTTCAGATGGAGAGAAGCGAAGGGTTGATTGATAATGGGTAGAGAGAGAGATGATAGATCAGTCGGGATCTGGAGGGAAGCGTTCGCGAGGAACATGGGGAACAACTGGTGCTAGAAAGGCCATTGACAATAAGGAAGTGGTCAAAAAAGAGGGATAGACGAACTGTAAAAGATGACGGTAGATATTCCTAGAGGGCGCGATGTCCCAAGGTCTCCAGGATATCTAGTGATGTTTGTGAAGAAATGTAAAGAGGAAGAAAAGAGGTTATGACCGCCGACGATGGACAAAGCCGGGTGGCTGATTGATTGGATGGCTGAATGTGTTCAAACGTCGAACGCGTCGAGATTAGTAAGCATTTGTGGCGGGTAAAAATCGAATCAGATGGCTTGTGCACCAATCGAGAATACCTTTCATCCGTTTATAATGATATTTATATACATGTAATGCGTACAATTAATTACATTACAAATAAAAACACATATATGAAGCTATAAGTACATACAATAGGATGTAGCTACTACCTTGACAACAACGTGGGAAGCACTTTCTCATCAGACTATATCCATTGCGTCCAATGCTCCCATCTTCGAACACTATGATGATTACATATAGCTACCGAAGTCTAGAAAATACCATTTGAACTTAATCCCTGTAAAACAAAGGGTTGTCGTAGTGGAAGCTCCACTACTAAATACTCTACGTCATTGTAGCACGACCTTCACTATCCATAAATACTTCCTGCGTTCAGTCTAGAATACGACGAAACGAATAGTATCTCTTCTCAATAATTCAAGAATTTCCAAAGTACGAGAGTGTAATTCGCACTTCGTCCTTCAAAATGACGACGTTCCTCTCTCATCTAAACGTGATTCCCTACGATGTCTTCGCGAACCCAGCTGCCTCGGTCATAGTGCCCATTGCGCTAGGCACGGCAGTAGGCTTCAGTTCTCGACGCAAGTTTCCCATTCTCGACCAATTCACTTAGCACACCATGCTAACAAGAAGAACTACAGCCAAGCAGACACAGGCCACATATCTCGCAATGAAGCAGCCGCCTCTGCGTCCTCCGCCGCAGGTCTTCGGGCCTGTCTGGACTGTGCTCTACGGGCTGATGGGTTACGCAGCGCACCGCGCTGTGACGGGTGCCTCTCCCCTGGTTTCCACAGATCACATGCGCTCTCTATACTCTGTGCAGCTTGGCTTGAATCTCCTGTGGATGCCTCTGTTCTTTGGTTTCCGAAAACCTATCCCTGCATTGGCGGATATTGTCTCACTAGTTGGGCTTAATGGTTACTTGACGTATCTGTACTTTTCAGTTGATAATATCGCCGGCTGGTGTCAGATACCTTATATGGCGTGGCTTGGATTCGCGACTTACCTAACGGCAGGTGTGGGTCATCTGAACAACTGGGATATTTCGGAAGCCGCGTTAGAGAAGAAGTCGTCCTGAGTTACAGCACAAAGCGTTATAACCCAGTCGCCGTAGGCCATTTTCACGAAAAGGGCTGATGTGGGCATTATATCTCGGTTGTCTTGATGGAATATCTTCAGGCTCATGTCCTCATCTAACAAAAAATCTCTTCATACATAGATGAGGACGTGGGAATATATCAACATCACTTGTATAGTCTATAGTAACCTAGGTATGAATAGGGACGCCAAAACGCCAATACCCCAATTAGTCCGTCTATCCCGCTCTATGTCATACGTCGGTGGACGTTGGTAGATCGCCCAAGAATCATCAGAAATGTCATTCATAGCGATAAATGCCGCTTCAAGCCGTCATAAATAATGAAAATAAATGCCGAGCTGGGTGCTGCGCGAAAGACCGTGATCCCGCATCCACGGTAAAACCCGCGTAGCCCATGTTGATTCCAAAGAGCCTTCCCCTCTTGCCAAAATGTTCTATTCTGAGTAGAACCACCAACCGGAGATGTCTGCATGCGAGACTTTACTGTATCAGCCGGAAAAAATAAGAAATTGTATGACATGCCAGCCGAGGCGCCAGCTACAGCCTGCTGCCATAACGGCAGTGCTTCTGTTGCCAATGCATCCTTCTCTAGCTGAGTTTTTGCGGTTCGGTCATTGAGGAGATAGAACATCTTAGTTGTAGTCTCCTTGGAGCCGAACCAAGCCGCGCAACCGCCGGCCTCTCGAAGGAATGTGCCCATCTGTCCGTGCCAGAAGCCCTTCACGCCCTCATGTTTATATACATCCCGGATCACCGACATGATGCTAGGGGTTTTTGGCTTCCCATCAGCGCCGATCGACGTGGGCACTTGGATCTTGCACTTGACCAGCTCGATAGGTGTGAGGACAAAAGAAGTGAAAGCACCCGCAAATGCGCCAGTGAACCACAGTGCCGAAAGTGGCAGAACTCGGTCACGCGAGTAATACCCTGATGAGTACACGACTTCGCGACCTATTCGCTCGAAGAAGAAGAGGCTACTTGTCTCGGCGGCAGCTCCGAAAAGCGGAGCACTGATTCCACGATATAGCCCCAGAAAGCCATCGGCTTTGAGGGATTGCCGGAAGCAATCGAGCGGACCCGTGTAGCGAAGAGGGAGATTGTCAGGTTGAGACTGTAGTCTGACTTTGACAGTGTCGAAAGGATACTCGATATATTTACCCACGATACCGGCGAACTAGAATTGTTAGGAGGCGCAAGAAGGTATTCGACGAGAGCTAGTCTGCTTACAGAACCAAAAACAATATCCTCCACGGCCTCCATCACGGCCGACTTTGCCTGAATCAGAGATTGCGAGGGTTTCGTCGCCATGGTCTCTGCTTGTGTGGTTGCCATGTTTCCAGCTGAGGTCCAAAGATAATTGGTGAAGCGTTGCGACTTTGTGGACTGTGAACCGTTACCTAGGAGCCGGAACCAGCTTGGAATGCCTAGAAGTTTACTAGGAATTGGCGATCGCGTGCGACAACAACAGAGGGAAAATGACGACGAAACCCGGGCTTGGCTATTGCTAAAACATTTCGATACTATCACGGAAGAGCGTGGTAGTGAAGTGGAGCTAGTTGGGTGTTGGTGGTAGTTTTTTTTACTCAACGCGGCCGAGAAAAGAGTCACTACTTGCCCCTAAGTGGATGCAGATGCCAATATAAAGGCCGCACATATCGGAACATCTCGCTACCTCTCGATACCCACGTGAGAGAAAAAGGGCGAAAGGGAAAAAGTGGAATTAGAAGTGGGTGAAATCAAAACTCAACTGCCTAATTGAAAGGCATCATGTGCTCGAGTTGGAGATTCCGAGAAGAATTCGCTCAGTGAAAGTCAAACAGCAGCGTCGTATGCAGTAATTGTAAAAGGTTCACGATGCGATGAAGATTTCTCTCTCACCTGGAGGTCGAGCTACTTTCTGGATAAGCGAATTGTTCGCTTCAAGGTTGAAGGTTGTGTGCGTTGGCCGCGCATTCCGTGTGTGGCCGTGCTGCTGTGTTACATTAGAAAAGCTTTTTCGGGATTTAAGCTGCCCTATAAGAATTGATAAGAGAAACCTAAAAAGGTACAAAGATACCTACATTATAGTGCGGGGGAGGGGTCGCATTTTCTGTTTGTCAAATTATGTATGTAGCTGTCGACACTAAGAAAGAACACCTATATATACCTAGGTATATACCTGAACATTGAACTTAGTCTCTCGCCTTCGCCTTTAAACCTAAGGAATAAGTCTATTATAACCCTCACTATCTAGGTTAGGTCATTTCGTATGAGATCGATACGTCATGGCAAAGGACAAGAAGGGAAAATCTGAAGGCAAAAAGGCAAAGGCCGCCGAGAAGAAACAGAAACAAGAAAAGAAAGCCCAAAAGAAAGAAAAAGTTAAGGCTTCGAAGCTCGACGGAAGCGATGCTGAAGATGTGGATCTAGATGCAGTTCTTGCTGAATATAAGAAGGCTCAAGAAGAGTTCGTTAAGATCACAGAAACCGTATCTGAAGCCCCTCCTAAGGCTCGCTCGTCCTCGACATTCCTAGCTTCCCCTTCGAATAGTAATCAACTCTTGCTGTTTGGAGGAGAGACGTGGAATGGAGCCCTTGCGAGCTTCTACAATGATCTAAATATCTACTATACTGATAGAGATGAATGGCATTGTGTAACTTCGCCAAATGCCCCTCTTCCAAGATCTGGCCATGCTTGGTGCAGGGGAGGGAATCAGAAAGATTCCGTCTTTCTATTTGGCGGCGAGTTTAGCAGGTTTGTGATATAAAGTGGCCGTATCTAGGCGTTGATCCAATCTACCTCGATCTTATACTGACTACAACACTACCGATATAGCCCTAAGCAAGGTACATTTTACCATTACAATGACTTCTGGAAGCTAGAGCCCAGTACTCGAGAATGGACACGCATAGAAACCAAGGGCAAAACTCCACCGGCAAGAAGTGGACATCGTATGACTTACTACAAGAATTATATTATACTCTTCGGTGGTGTGTATCGAATTCCATAATTAAATCTCTGGACTAACGTCATCAAATTGAAGGCTTTCAGGATACCTCAAATCAGACGAAATATCTGAACGATCTCTGGCTTTATGACACACAGGTAAGCTAGCACCTTTATGTCTGAGGCAAACAATTCGGTATTGATGTGAGACATAGAACTTCTTTTGGTACAGTCCTACACTCCCACCAGCACAACTAAAACCGGACGCTAGGTCGTCTTTTACCTTTCTACCTCATGAGCAAGGCGCTGTGTTGTTCGGCGGCTATTCTAGAGTGAAGGCGACTGTATCGGCGAACAAGTCAGCAAAGGGGGCTTCACAGGGACAGAGAAATATCCTCAAGCCCATGGTACATGAGGACTGCTTTTTCCTACGGATAACCCAACCTCCTGCAGATTCCCCACCAAATACGCCTCCAAATGTAAGATGGGAGAAACGGAAGAAGCCGGCAAACGCACCCAACCCTCGCCGTGCCGGAGCAACTATGGCCTATCATAAAGGGCGCGGTATTCTTTTCGGTGGAGTTCACGACGTTGAACAAACTGAAGAGGGTATGGACAGCGAATTCTTCAACCAGCTCTACGCATGGAACATAGAGAGAAACAGGTTCTTCCCGTTAACACTCCGTAAGCCGAGAGTACAAAAGAAAGTTGCCCCATCGGAGCAGAGAGTCGGTCGACGTGGGAGGGCTCAAGCAAATGAGGAGGAGTTATTGAAGCAACTCGCAGCTCTGCAGGCCGGGTCATCCATCGAGGACGCAGACGCTATGGACATAGACCTCAAAGCTGTTCAAGAGCCTGAAGAGCCCGAAAAACCAGTCCGAGAGATGCCAGTGTCCATGGAACTGCCACACCCACGATTTAATGCCCAACTAGCCGTACAGGACGACGTATTGTATATTTACGGCGGCACCTATGAGTCAAAGGACCGGGAATATACATTTGACGATCTACACGCTATTGATCTCGTCAAATTGGATGGCTGCAAGCAGATATTCAAGAGAGAAGACGATACTTGGGTTGTAAGAACCTCTCCCTTTTATTTCTTATCCGACTATGGATATTTGATCGTTTTGATTCTGACACGAACATAATAGGGTTCCGACGACGAAGATGAAGATGAAGAGGATGAGGACGAAGATGACGATGAGGAAGACGAGGATGGTGATGTTGAAATGCCTGATGAAGAGCCTGAGGCTCTTATATCACCGAGTAAGCGCAAGAAGAAGCAAGTCGATGAGGTCTCAATGGCAGATACAGCATCTACCGCGGGCTCAATAGGGGACGATGAGTCCGAAGCCGATACGGTCGCAACTACTGTTGATGATGGATTACCACATCCACGAGTATGCCTTTC
Source organism: Hypoxylon sp. EC38 (assembly GCA_002120335.1). NCBI lineage: Eukaryota > Fungi > Ascomycota > Sordariomycetes > Xylariales > Hypoxylaceae > Hypoxylon > Hypoxylon sp. EC38. The sequence goes on along the minus strand of KZ111236.1, from coordinate 1,530,014 downwards.
TAAAACCTCTTATTTCTGTGACAGATTACTAATTTTCTGTAGCCGTTTGAATCCAGAAGGGATTTCTTTAACCGCACCTCCAATGAGTGGCAGGAAATTCTCATGACAAGCTTAAGATGGAAGGGTATTCAACCTGAAAGCTTGACGATTAAAGAAATCAAGACAAAAGCATTTGAGCTCAGCGAAGAAAAATGGTGGGACTGCCGCGAGGAGATCACTGCTCTGGAAGACGAGCAAGAAGCTGCTGGTATTGGCGAGGTCGTATCTTTGGCTGATAAGGGTGATTCAGCGCTGGGCGGTGCTGGACGGAGGAGATGATAACTCTATTTTGCTCCTAGACTTTAAGAGTGACAAATACTATATATTAGATGGACAACATAATTCGATATCGAATTAAGTTGATTACCAGCAATCTAATGTTCTAATGTTTCTCGATCTTAAATAAATGAAACATGAATTTTGGTTTTAAGTGTACGTTTATGACTACCTGACGATATAAATTTACAGTTATGTGATAGAGGTATAGATTAAACGTAATGCATCTGTATGATCTCGAATTGTAAATGAAGTGAGTGGGATAAGAACTGGTTTGTTGTAAGTAGTAGTTCATTGGTGCCTGGCAGTGGCGACATGTCCAAGATTATGAGCGGTACAGCGGGGGTCATAGCAGTGCCTTTGCCCTATATCGCCAATAAACAGGCCCTTCAATAAGCCTCCTCCATGACCATCCATATAAACTCAATCACAAAAGACTGCCCAGGTGCCCAGGTCTAGGTGGACCACTACTATCCTGCGAGGCACCAAAGGCATGAACGATTTGTTTGTTTCTTGCTTTCATCCAAATTCTAGGTGTTTTTAATCTCAACTGCGCAACGTTCCTTATAAACTGGGGAGCGAATTCATTGCGATTGAGGTTGAATAACAAAATTTCGGGCGCGACTCTTTTAAACAGTGCCATATTTGCAACCTTTCTCTCTGCTATTCATCGCGACGGGTCTTAGACTCATTATAGATCCTGGCGGTTTCTTATATGTCTTTAGCTTACAATTTAATCCACGATGCCTCTAGGTTTCGAGAGGCTCAACGCGAAGAAATCGCAGCCAAATGAACGCATTGTTTTCATTAAGCCTCTGGAAGGCCCGGATAAGGACACTGCACAGATGTTCTTGGAACGGATAGCAGCACAATGTTGTGAGTACCAAGCCAAGCCAATGGATGCTTACTAGCTGGACTTCGTTGACTAATATCTACCAGTACCCGTCATGAGAGAACACCACATCTTGGTCACCTCTCTTGAGGAGTATGAGCCAAATCGGGAATTCGTTGGTCGTAATTTTAATGCAGGAGAAGTCATACAACTGGTGCTGAAGTCAGTCACTACTAGGCAATGGCTACCCTTCAATTACGTCCAGATGGTTATGATGCATGAGTACGTCCTTGTTAGTAGAATATCTAATTCGGATACTAACATCATACTCAACTAGGCTGGCACACTGCAAGCAGATGAACCATTCCAAGTTCTTTTGGGCTGTTAGAAACCAATATGCCGACCAAATGAGATCTTTATGGTCTCGTGGTTACACTGGCGAGGGCCTGTGGGGGAGAGGCACCTTGTTAGAAACCGGAGAGTTCGACAAGAACACGGTCATATCCGATAAGGATTTGCCAGAACACCTGTGTGGAGGGACATACCGCTCGAGAGGACGGAAGCGGAAACAGAAGAAGCAACTATCTTACCAGGAGAGAAAAGAACGGCGAATCCTGAAGAAATTCGGTGCTAACGGAGTTGCTCTCGGAGAAGATGAAGAGATCAAGTTGGAGTTGGAGAAAGGAAAGAAAACACAAGGCAAACCCCGTGTTGCCTCAAGTAAGCGAGGCCGAGAACTGAGAGCCGCTGCGGCTCTGGCTAGGTTCGACCAGCAGAAGAAAGCGGAAGAGAAGAAGGAGACCGAAGATGTCGACGACGTCAAGAAAGAAGATGACAGCGACTCGGAAACTGTCAGCGACACCGACGACGAAGCAGCTGTGGACATCAACGGCAAACGACTTGTCGATAAGAAGGGCCACAACCTTGTTAGGGTGTGCGAAGATGAGGATACCAAGGATGAAGACGCACAGAATGAGCTTCGAGAACTCTTCCAATCTACGATCAAGGTGAAGCGCGAGGAAGACAATTCAGTCTCATCACTAGCAATTGGACCTAAAGCAACACAACCGACGAATCGACGGAGCAGTCAACAAACAGCGAAGAATAGCACCGAGAAATCTCCATCAGGGGAGATGCGCGATCATCCTATATCGACTAGCATTACTAGAGCTCCAGATCCAACTACGGGCATCTGTCCAATGTGCTCGTTTGATAGTGGCCGAGGAGCAACTATCTGTGGTGTTTGCTCCCATGTATTAGATCCCAGCAGGGTGCCAGATTCCTGGCAGTGCAACAGCTCATCCTGTCGAGATAGCATGTATTTAAACGCGGGTGACTCGGGGATATGTGGCATTTGTGGCCAACGAAAAGGGCGTAGCCCTTGAAAGTATACGTTTTCCCTGTCTAGGGACGCGTTCATCCTTAGTCAAATGTTGGATGGGCTCTTGATAGAACAAACGTGTCACTCGTATGCTGTTGAGCTTTAAAGGAAGGCAAACTGCATATCTCAACCACTGTCGGCCCTTACCCCTCTCAGCCTCCCATGTCCTGTTATTTACCAACTGTGATAGGGTGGCGTAAGCATCACGGCAGTCCTCGCATGAGGTTACGAATAGAATGGAGGTAGGGAACAGCTCCGGTAGTTCCTTAAAAGTCACATTCTAGAAGTGGTAAGAGAAATCCGAGCCTATCGGGGATTACGGGTTTCAGAAACATTGAAACAAACTCGAGCGTGGCCCGATATCTGGTCTTCCGGGCGATGTCATTGCGGCCACTACCCCTGCGTCAGCAAGGTATTACCGTTTCATGTTCAGTGGCGCCCCCACCAACATCTCGTGGATATCGCATCTTCCCTTGAAGAGCGACACAGGGAAGTCATCGATGTGATCATCAGCGCTTATCTTAATCAGGCTGGAGACAAAGGGGATCTCCCGTCCATATTACTTTTTGAAGATAGAGAATAGAAGTTTGGCCGTCGTGACCCCATCCAATACAATACGTCAATTGACTCCTCCAAATTACAGCGTTTAAGAGACCGTATAGTAGAAAATTTGTGAGACTCTAGCAGTGATGTGAGATCTATAGTATACATAACTCTTCTAATGGTCACATACACTACACTAATGTACTTCTGTCTTGAAATCTGCCAAGCTGTTAGGTCATGTCTTGTCTGCGTCGGGCAGTTTTGCCCTTCTGCGCCGCCGCCTCCACTGCAAATGCTTTTGGGACGAGACGTTCGTCACAGATTGATCGACGAGCCAGTAACTAGACCTAGAGACCGGGGCCGGGGTCCCTCGCCTGCGGGCATCAGCAAGGATCTCCCGCTGGGACCTAGGAACAGTTGTAGGCCGTGCCATTGTGCCTGGACGATCCTCGTCCCATCTCTGCTTTTAAGCCATGCTGTCCCAATGTAAGTATGTATTTCACTTGACGTACAGCTTCGTTTCCATGTAAGTGTTGCCTTACCTGACTTGCTGTCGATCTCTACGATCTCTTTTTTTCTCTTCAGCTGGAAGTGCAGGTCACAGTTCATTTCCAAAATTCCACATAGACTAGACGTCTGTTTCAACATTCCCTTTGACTCTTTACCTTCACTTTCCTTTCATATCTGCATTTTTTCTTCACTAAATAGGGTCTTCAACGCCGAAATGCATTCGACGACTCTACTTCACTCCCTTCTTCTCCTGGCCACCGCAAGTCTCTCCTTCGCCAGTCCAGTATGGCCTCACTATTCGGTGGACAACGAACATCTAGAAGTCCTCGCAATGCGAGCCTCCACGTCAGTGAACCCAGCCGCGGTGTCAGATGTGACATGTATCGACCGGAATAAGTCAGTTCTCCCCAACCAAATTAACAGTGCCCCCCCCCCCTTTTCTCCCCTCTCCCCTATCTCTTTTCCCTTTTCTCTTCACCTCCTCGGTTTCGACAACTTGACAACTTCATAACTAACACCGAGTAGAAACATCGTATTCCACGACCAGAACGTAGCAGAACTAGCCATCTGCGGTGGCATCGCCGGCTCGATCCAGAAATGCGGAGGCTCGCCGCAGAGCACCGTAGGCACGTCCGGCAGCGCGCAGTTCACGCTGAAAGCAGCCACCACCGGCGCCACCATCAACATCTCCAAGGGCCGCTGGGAACAGTGCATCCGCGCTGCGAGAGCCGTGTGTCCGACGGGCAGCATGAGCGGGACGTGCGCGGGCGGTGCGTCGAGCGGTGATGTGGACTTCACCCTGGATAATCCGTAGTCGTTGAATACGTCAAGTAGACGATGACTTGTAGATTTAAACTCCTTGGAAAGAAAAAAAAAAAAGAGAGAAACTCAATGGGGAATATCGGTGCACGTGTTTGGGTCTCATACCCTGGCGGATTTCCGGGACTCGGGGGGCGTTTATGGGGTTCGTGACGATATCGTTCTTTTCAGGCGCCAGCTTGATGACCACTTGTACAAACAATTTTCCAGCTGAACTGGAGTCTTGATAGGAAGCAAATCAAAACTGTATATATCTCCTCATAAGACCATTTCGGGTGTTGGTGCCCTTTCTCCATTGTGACTGGGTATCTTGCTAATAACGATTTTACCTTGCCTTGCCTTTCCCCCATTTTGTAAGCCGCGAACTCCTATGATTTGATTTTACACACCCATTTCGGCCTCTTCCACCGAGGACGTGGATTCATATCCCATTTCCCCTCCAACGAATCCCCTCCCCCTCATCTCCAAGCAGGTAAGTCAGTAGCTACCTATCTAGGACAACCCGTCACAACCCATACCTCGTAATACACTCCTCGCGATGCGTCTCCAAGCACTCCAACGCACACACCCTGACGCCGCACTTCATGCACCGCACGCGGCCCCAGTACCCACATACCTCGCAGAACACGCGCGGCGGATACCTCTTATCGTCCTCAGTCCAGCGCCCGCGGGCCTCCGCGTAGCTCAGCGGCGGCGCCCGCAGCAGCTCCTTTAGTTCCGCATCGGTCGGCAGCGGGGGCACTCGGGACACCAACAGCGGGTCGTTATCGAGCGGATGCGAGGGGGGGTATCCGGGGCGAGAGTAGGGCGTCAGGATCGTGCTATGGGGAGAGAAGGAGGGTGCTTCTGGGTCGGTGTGGGGTAGGGCGTCTGCCATTTCGACATCTTCTTCTTGCTTGACGGCCGGGGTGGCCTTAGAGATGGATGCGGATCGGGACGTGGATTTGGAGGATTTCTTGCTTTTTTGCTGCTCCTTTTCTCGTTCTTTCTGCGCCGCCGCCGCCGCAGCGGCTCCCTTCTTCGAGCCTCCTGCGCTCGCCCTTGTTGATGTGTCTGTATTTGATTGGGTAGCGTGGGTATATGTATTGGAAGTAGCTTTATCCGAGGTCTGGAAGGCCTCGAAATCGTCGAGGTGGTTCGCGAAGGTCTTCTGCGACTGTAGGATCTTGCGGACATTGGGGGTGTGCTTCTTCACGTTCTTGTTACTGCTCTTCGATACGACAGGTATGTTCACGTCGCGGTGGTAGTTATCGCGGTCGAGCGCCTCGATCTCTCTCCGTAGCTTGGCTTCCTGACGTGCGTCGGCGTCGGCGTAGAGCGCGCTGGTGCTGGCGGTGGCTTGGTTGCGAGCGGCTCGCTTGCGGTTCCCGGACTGGAGTGACGACGCAGGGGCAGCTATATTGGGTGCCGTGTCTGGCACGTAGGCCCAGCCCGGGGCGTTAGTCGTCTTGGTGGTCGCAAGCTCTATTACGCCGAAGTTATTCATCTTGTCAAGTTATAGTTAGTAGGATGCAAGCTCTGGAGCTTAAGGTCCCTGCATTAATTAATTTAATTAATAACGGATTTCTTTTGGAGTTCATTAGATAAGCCATGGGCTTAAATGATATCTCTGATAGCCAGATATTTTCTACTGCCAAATGTAAGTAACGAGGTTTATGGAAACTCGATATTCTTCTTTTTAATCTCAAGCTAGGTCCATCAACACATCGACAATGCACTCTGGACGAAATTAGGAGACAGTTCACCCATTCCATTATACTAGTTCCACGGGGACTAGTAATATAGAGCTATCTACATCAGGAGCTATAGACAAGAGGTTCGAGTAAGTGTGGTAGCCAAAGCGGAGCGTAAATGCCAAAGCGGTTCTCATATCCCACGCAGGATAAGTTATGATGATAATCTCGGTTGTGTGTAGGCGGTTAATGATGAGTTTATGGATGCGAAACGCTTCTTATCGCGGTTGAGTAAATCAAGATGCTGATTGATGCAAAACGCCATAACAATGCATCGTCCTAGAAGTTAATGCTTTTCCTCCTTATCTAATTTTTCCGCCGCTGTTTCCCAGTCGTCTTCCACTTCCTCCTCAGCGGGCTTTTCCTCAGATTTCTTGGCTGGTCGCCTCAAAGCCACGAACCTGTTGGGTTGTGATGCCGGTTGAGCAACCGGGGTGGTGGCTGGGTTTTGTCGAGCAGAGCGGCGCATAACTGCGCTCCAACCATCTCCATCTCTAGCAAGAGTGCCGTTCTCATCCTTGTCACTACGTAAAATATTTGCTTCATCGTCGATGTGACATAGGGATACGTTACCGCAAAGCTTTGCGTTCTTTAGTATGGAGAGCGCTTTCGGCTGGAGGGACGATAATGATGACTCGAGCTCTTGGGGTCTCCATGGACCCGAACCCTTAACAACGACCATGTCAGGGAGAAAGGTTGTGTTGAATTTAATATTGGGATACGCTGCGTATTCATTCCGAAGTATGGTGTTTAACTCATCGATAGTCAGACCAAAGCGCGGCGCAGATAAAAGCAATGCGTTAAACGGTGGCTTCACCGAAGTCCCCTGGCTGGCTGATGTCGATGGTTGCGCAGAGAGGGTTGGCTGTGCTGTAGTCTTTATCTGAAGACATTGTGCGAGGGTCTTCATGGGGGCGGACACGAATCGCGGGGTCTTAAAGAGGCAGACGTGTCGATGAGGCTCTGGATCAGCGCTTTCGCTATCGAATCCGAAATCCTGGGCGAGCGAATGAAGAAACACTCGTTGATGGGATTTCATTGGTTTAAATCTAAGCATTTTTTGCGTTTGGTCTGCTGCAAACATGCGGAAATCGCGCTCATATGTCTGCGCGAATTGGGGGTTCTCCTTATAGAGCTTGAGGGTTGTGTCTGAGTAAGGTATATGATTGTCAGTGTGCGTTTCCGGATCAACGTTTAGGGCTTCGGCCAAAAGAGCATTCCTCTGCAAGCGGAGACATTCATCATCGCAGGCAAGCCTTCCTCGATCGGGCGACGGATTCTTTTTGGTCGCCATGCACTTAACCTCCTGCTTTCTGCGTTGGCAATCGCAAGTTATAAATGTCTTTGCTTGGCAAGGCCTGTCATCTTTGCAGGGATATGGTGCATGACACTTCTCAATATCTGAGTGTCCACAGCTGCGTGTTTTCCCACAGGGTTGACTGCACTGAGATCCCACCATGTTAGCGTCTTCGCATTCACCTGGGCGGTGGCAGGGCAGACGACATTCGTGAGCACCGCACTTGAGCTTGCGTCCACAAGGTAAACCGCAACGAGGTTCGTCGAACCAGCAGGGCTGATTCTTGAGGATCTTTTTCCCGCAGACACATCGTTTCTCAACCAAGAATGGGCATTTTGGACATTGTTCCTCATCAAGATGGCAGTTGTGTTGAATCTGAGGATGCCCACACGGACGAGGCCTTCTGCAGTCAAAACGACAGTCTGGTGGTCGAGTGCCACAAGGTTGTGGAGCCTGAAGAACGGTCCGACCGCAGTGACAACTGATATCTTCGAATATTGCTTCCGGACAAGAAGGGCAAGGTCCTCTATGGCACAACTGCTGGCATAGGTGTGTACCACACCTTAGCCGTCGTCCGCAGCTTCGAGTACAGATGTGCTCCGCCTCTATTTCGTCACTTATGAACCCAGTGTTTCTGTGTTTCCTCCTCGCTGCCACGCGTTCTGCAGCCTTCTTCTCTCCGGGACAGCAATGTTCACCATGTTCGTGTCTCCCGCAGTTAAGTTGAGCATGGCAAACTCTCATACATTCGGGCTTCTCAACGGTACCTTGATGACATACAGAACTGGTCTTCGTCCGACCGCATCTACAGGGAATCTCCATTACCTGCATACACGGGGAACAAGGGCCCGAATGACATGTTTCTTTACAGAAGTGCCCACATAACAAGGGTTTGTCGCAGATTTTCTTGCAATTAGGAATAGGGTCCTCACAGCTCTTTCTAGGGCTGTTGGTAATTTCGACTAAAGGTGTCTTGCCGCAAGGGCAGTCCGTGATCATGTCGGGTGAGAATGGGCAATGTTCTGGATTCTCATCTTGAGGATGACAGATTTTTTGGCAATGGTGCTTACCGCAGTCAAATGCTCTGTTACAAACGACATTGCATTCAAAGGAGCCAGAGAACCAATTCCTGCCTATATCGTTGTTCTCCGAGATACCGTTCTCAACTTGACCGTAGTTGTAAGACGCGCGCTTGTCACAACGTTGGTCACAAGGAAGGTCTTTAAGTTGTCGACCGCAGTAGCAGAGAGAAGGGATGGGAATCTCGCAGCTTCCACAAAGACCTGGGTGGCATTCCTTTTGGCAATCATGTTCTCCGCAGGGGAGTGGATCTCCACAGACCTGATGACAACTCCAACCGTGAGTATAATCTGTCTCGCTACAACGCTTAGTAGATGTAAGTTTGCCACAGAAACAAGACTGGGTTGGTCCCATTGCTTGACATGGAGGGCAGGGTCCTGCATGGCATTTGAGCGGACACGGATGAGGACAGGTTGCTCTTGGCTTTGAACATGTCTGTCCGCAACTATGTGGACTTACTCCAGGTATTGGCCTCGGATTTAACTCCTTCCCGCACCAACAACGATAGACACCAGGTTCATCAGTCAGTTGCGAATTACAACCCGGACATCTCCACGTTGATTGGTGTTGAGTCGCGTTCCTCCCCCTATTTAGGAACCACTTCTTCACACAACCCATGTGGACTACCGTCCAACATATGGAGCATGACCAGATCTTCGAATTTGGTAGAACCTCATTAGTGCACACCACACATTCGTACTGACCATTGTTAATGTCTTCGTGGATCCTTGTTGGGAGATCGGGAGCGGTAGACTTTGAAGCTTTCCGGCTATGGTTGCTTCCGGCCTTGGGTCTTATAGCGGGCCTACCACTATTTCCAGACAGAGGCTGGCCCGGAACAAACTCTTGCGCGTTGCCATTTAGGCGGGTCTGACTCGTAGAATCGGATTCACCAGTACCGATGTTGGTTGTCAGATGGCTTCCGAATGTCCTTTGTGTAGCTAATGTCGTTCTTGGGACATTTTCACTTCCTCCCCTTCTTGGACCCCTATTGCCGCGTTGTCCTCTTCCACCTCGGCTGTTAGAATTTGGTGGCATTGGAGAGGAGACAGTGGCTAAGGTTTGTGATTCTGCTGGTGATGCGTGTCTGCTTCCTCGGCCTCCGCGGCTTCGGCCTGCATGGCCCCTAGAGGGTCTCCCTCGGGACTGACCTCCGCGACCCCTCGTCGGTGAATTTGATGGGGTTTCCAAAGTCTGTTGACCCTGACCCGGACTCAGACCCGAACCCGAACTCTCCATGATGATGGACCTGTCCGCAGACGCCAAAAATACTTATGCGTGGCGGAAATAAATCCAGGAATAGTGACTGAACGGGTAGTGATTGAATTGTACTTGTAGCGCGCTTTTTGAAATACAGCGACTTCAGGGGATGCAAAAGCAAAGAAATCAATGACCGACGAACACAAAATATTCGTGGCAGCTTCAAAAGCTGCTTCGCGATATGAAACACAACGAAAGACAAAAATGATAGAGAATGAACGGTGAAAGAAATCTTGCAAGTCGCAAGTTACAAGTTAACGACTTGCGCGACAACAGAACTTCAGAATGCCGCAAAGTCGCGTGTGGCGACGAAAAGTGAATGCTCATGCAAGGCTGTGACTCAACTTGAAAAAGAGACGCCAAATTTGGATTAGATGACGGTATCAGAAGCGCTACAGACAAGCACTATCCACCTTTTACAGGGATCGCGACCCTGTAGATCATAGGGCTACTATCTGCTATCCGGTATCTAGCCCGATGGAAGGCGATATGTATATAGTGGACCGTGCACGTTAAATACTGACCTAAGCCAATTTGAGCAGCCGTGGACGGGCCACATGGAGTTCGGAAATCAGACTAGAGCAGATATACATGTATTTCAGGCAGGTACGGCACAACAGTTTATTTATTTACAGGTTACAGGCATTTACATGATGGCCTTACACTACTATCAAATTGTATCTTACCTTATGTAATCATAAATCTAGGAAAGACGCAAAGGGGATAGCTCTGTCGTTAATCATTAGCTATTCCGTATTTGGTCGTTATTATTAACCTACATAGTATCTGTAAGTCCCATATCTGATTCAAAATGATATCATTCCGACTCGTATCCTTTAGCTTTACCTAATGCAGAAAGGAAAAGTTATCCTCCATTTTCAGCCGACAACTAATGATTGGAAAATCTATTTAGTATGCTGAAGTTGAATGGTTCTACCCGTATTAGTCTGATTTCGTCGTCTGAAGACCTGTAAGTATGATTTTAGTCTCGAAGCTAATGCTACTATTATGGCCGAGCGAACAGCATCCGTGATACCACCAGAACTGCGACGACGGGTCTAAGCTACTGGAACTGTCACCTTACTATATTTAAAGCAAAGCAATATGTTATGCAGGTAGAATACGTGATCCTAACCCTCAGTAGGAATTGGACGATGAGGTGTTGAAGCATGTCATGCTTTGGGTTGGAGACCTGGAGATCCTTCGGGCCTTCTCGATGAAATCAAAATAAATAATTTCGACTGTCAGCCGTCACTTCCTGCGATGCGACACCATCTCAACGTTAGTTAATCATGGGATATCCTTTTTATACCTTTGTGTATGCTCGTTAACTTAGGCCTCGATCCCCCGCCGGCAAAAACGGATGACTTAGATACACGTTCAGCTGCTGGAGATTCGTTACTACCTTTAGTAGCGCTGAGCGTCTCGTCTGAAATTTGGCTAATGCAGGCTGCTCCTTATCACTATCACGTAGCCTCGCCGCTTAGTGAGATATGATATATCTCGGAATTTAGACGGGAAAATCGACAAAGAAGGATCCTCTGACCTAACCTTTGCCCAAATTCAACTCAGATTAGGTTGAGTTACATCTAATGGCACTCCCGCCTTACGGGATTGAAACATCTGCAATTAGTACTCGACCAATGAAGCTCTCTTATGAAAAACAAGCGCCCTAAAGCCTAACCGCGCAGACCCCAATTTTAGATTGATTCGGTCTATTGCCGCTGTATTCGATCGCGGACTTGTGACCAAGTTTGACCAATGCCCTGAAGCCGTTTTTCATAGAGGTGGCAACCGTCCTAAAAATCAAACACCAAGAACTCGTACGTAGTTCAACATGAAACTAATGTCGCTCGATCATCAGGTTCATCTACTAAAAAGGAGGTCAATGCAAGCTAATTCTGCATACAGATGCGTATCTGCAAGAGTAAATAGCTCTCACGCTGCCTGAAGACTCGTCTCCTGACTGTCCATCCTAGGACATTCCTATATTCCTTAAGTCGCGCGGAAATGGGTCTCCGAGTTAGGCTTCCTGATGAATGAAACATAGAGAACAGTGTTTAGCGATCATGTATGCGTTGGCCTTTCGAAGTCAAATATAGCAGCAACAAGCTTAAACCTCGTGAAAAAGGCATTTATAATTTAGGTACAGTTATCCTAAAGCTCCCGATCCACAGGCTGACAGGGTCCCCCGAAAATTAAAGCGTATAAGCTCTATGGCGATTGGTTTAAACGGGAGGTTAGACAGGATAGGAAAGAGACTTACGAGCAACACATATGCAGCCAACCTCGTATGCATGTTTGGCAGGACTTAACCAACCAGAGAGTCGGAAACTCGACCGCTTTCTATTAGGCTATCTGCCTGTGTTTGCTTGAATCATAAATCGTTAGGCAGCTTTGTGCGAAATTTCATCAACAGCCTTACGATAACGCCTCTCGGGTTCCAGCGGAAGTGCCTGCATTTGCTGGTAAGAGTAGGCATGTCATGTTCCTACATATGAGCAAAGGAATACGTCAACCTGAGATATGCACCCAATCATATCCCCTCTCAACGCAGGAAACGTAATATCCTCATGTTGATGTACAGCCCCAAATACCACCAGAGATGCTGGGCAATGACGCGGTAGAGGTAGGTAAGTAACCATCAATGCGACTGTGTAGGTATTTCCACATGGAGTATATTAGGTGGCTTAAGTGGCGCTGAGGCTGATGGCACTATCAACGGTTCGCTACGGCGATTGACCACCTGGGGCAGGTGGATACGCCTTCGAGAGCCACATTATTAAAGTTACCGCCGGACTGGCACTTTTAGATGGATCTCGAAGCCTTTTCAAAAACAATTTCATTCACCCTGGTGCTTACCGGTGTTTTACTCCCTGCAACTGCATATAATATATGCCATCCTCGGCCGCTCAGGATGCTAATTTAGATGGAGCCGTATTACTAGTTTTCGTTGGGGTTCCATACTCCCTTAAGCAGCGCTTGAAAGGATATTATATCTTATGATAACCAAGCCTTACCCTTGTCGCCATGCGCGGTTCCACCCTTTTTTTATCATTACCCCTGAACTCCAAAGTTCGTATCGATCATTCGCCCCCACCATCGGCTAGTCCCCGAGAGATGGGTTGATTTTGGTCCCGGTCATGATCTTGCCTATCGAACCTACCAAGCGGCTGGGCTAGTCTAAGCTGATGCCACTTTCTAGATCCGGGCTCGTCATCAGCAGATCTAAGCCGGGAGGAAGGGTAAAGCAGACCCCTCCCAAAAGCTATCCCCGTGGTCCAGATCTCAGTGATGCTCACCCGCGTTTCTCACTTCCTAACTTATCGGTCTTGTGGTCCGGAATATCTTTTCTTTTGCGCGAACCCCAATATGGTTCACACCCCCGGTAAAAACCACGATATGCTATCAAGCGGTAGTGTAATTGCGGCTGTTGTCCTTACCTCTCGTTTGATTGGGGCAGACCCTTGTTTTGATGCATCCCAGAGTGGGTTACAATGAGGTCCAGCCGAATTTATCACCATGGCAGCATGGGAGGATGCGCGCTAGCATCTTGTTATAGTATGTCCATATATATACACCCCGGTATATCATTTTAACACTTTCTTTTGGGGTTTATTTAGGGTTTACCTTTCCAAGCATTTCGCTAAGCTGTTTGAGTTTCTGGGTAGAGATTCGAGGCTGCTCAAGGGGAAGGTTTCCACAATGTGGATGACTCGAGCTTTTCCAAGCATTTTATGCTTTTCGTTCCTTGCCTTAGTCTTCCCTTCGTCAGCCGACTCAGTAGTCCCACTTTCTAGTCAACTCAATGGAACGTGGAAATACAGTGGCTGCTATGTGTAAGTGATATGTCATCTCCGAAATTATGGGAGTCGATGCTAAGTGAGGTATATAAGCGATGTTGGTCGAACGATCGACGCTGCAGCAACCACGTCGAATAATATGACATTAGAAACATGCATCAACTTCTGTAATTACAAGGGTTTTGCTTATGCTGGGGCTGAATACCATGACGAGTGCTGTAAGTTTACCCCTTGCTCAGGCAACTCACCCCTGGAATACGGGTGTTGACAACAACCAGATTGTGGGAATAAGCTAGCCACTGGCACCGTAGAGGCTGCAGATCCGACGGAATGCTCCACAAGTTGTGCAGGAAATAGCACCGAAGCCTGCGGTGGTCCAAACCGTCTGACGCTGTTTTTCAACCCGTATGCTACGGGGCCCCAGCCAAATATTGGAATTGCAGACTGGACGCACATTGGCTGTTACTCGTAAGTCTTTATCATATCACCTGCCGTTTCGGGCCGTAACTCTCTTTAAGCTCCATTAGTGGCAGAATGCTTTCATGTCGTTACTGACAAACTTGACTGTAGTGAAGGAACTACTGGGCGAGGTTTGACCCATGGCGTTGCCGTCCCTAGCGGGGAGATGAACGCAGCGAACTGCACGGCCGCATGTCGTGCAGCTGGCTTCATCCTTGCCGGAACCAAGTACGGTAGAGAATGCTGTAAGTTACTCTCTATACATGCGGGTAAGATTATACCGGCTTATTTCGGGTTAGATTGCGGTAGCACGATTGCGAATGGCGCCGCACCGGTTGATGATGGTTGTAATGTGACTTGTAATGTATGCGGCTTCCCCTATTATCTTTATTTTATAACGGCCATGGCGCCTTTAAGCTCAACCATAAGCCATGCGCCTTCCAAAGGATTTCACGCCTCCCATTTCACGCCTCTCTCAATCTATATCATGAATTAGCTACCTATTAGCTATTACTAATCCAGAATACCATAGGGAAATACATTAGAGGTATGCGGTGGATCAAACCGCTTAAACGTATACGACTTCAATATGAAATATACACTTATTACCAGTAGTTCTAATTCCTTAGCCATAATATCTTCCACCATCAGCTTAACAGCGTCCATAAGCTCCTCCCTCCTTGCCACCACGGCGTTTTCGATAACCGCCAGAGCTGCCGATCCAACGGATACTGCCTCTTCCGCAACCTCGACCCCTACCGCTCCCTCGCAACCCTTGACTATAGGGAACTACAATTGGTATGGCTGCCAGACAGAGGCTACTAATATCCGAGCGCTCAGCTTGTATACCTACGCCAATGATTCGATGACCTTGGAGAGCTGCCAATCCTTTTGCAGCGGCCAAGGAACGATATTATTCGGTGTCGAGTATGCTCGTGAGTGCTACTGCGGTAACAAGTTCGAGACGGGCTCTGTCCAGGCTCCTGCGAGCGACTGCAGCATGCTGTGTGCTGGAGACCAATTTGAGTACTGTGGTGCCGGCAATCGTCTCTCTGTTTATATTAAGAATGGATCCGAGCTGGCAGTGCCTACTTCTACCACAACGAGTAGCGACCCGGGCACACCCACGGCTACCTCTTTCCCAGAAGGCTGGACCGACCAAGGCTGCTGGCAAGATGGGCCTAATGGGCGTATAATGCCGACCTACCAAGCGCCCGACGACCCTCAGTTGACTCCCCAGAAGTGCGCGCAAACGTGTTTCAGTAATGGTTATAATATATCCGGCACCGAGTATTACACGCAATGTTTCTGCAGCAACGCCATCTACAACGGTGGGCAACCCTTAAACGATACATCACTATGCTCGACCCCTTGTGGAGGCGATAGCAGCGTCATGTGCGGTGGTGCCGGATATTTGAGTATCTATTCGAACGGCGTGCCCCAGACTTACCAACAGCCAGCTCCTAAAACTAATGTTGCTAACTGGACATATCAAGGCTGTTATGAAGATAATGTCAACAACAGCCGAACTCTTTTCTGGCAGCTTAGCTACCCTGGCACTATGACCCCTGAGCAGTGTCTTTCGAAGTGTGCTTCCTTCGGCTACGCTGCCGGCGGCCTAGAATATGGCGATGAATGCTACTGTGGCGATCCGATGGACGTTGATGCCGCAGGCTCTACTCAGAAGCCAGAAAGTGATTGCAATGTCGTATGCGCTGGAGATCCTGCTTCGATATGCGGCGGTGGTGCCCGGCTGTCAATGTATTTCTGGAACAAGACAGATGAACCACTCTACGTATTCCACTATCCCCAAGGAAACGACGCCGGTACCTACTCTAACTTAGTCGGTGGTGTCGTTACCCCTCTAATGACGATGCAGTCGATTACCGGCAAGGTCACTTTCTTGGAGAAATGGGGAACTGGTGCAGCGAACAGTACTGGCGCCTACGAACTCGACCTCACCCAACTCGGTGACTTCGATGCTGCCTGGAGAACCATGCATGTCAAGACGGACATCTTCTGTTCTGCTGGTGTCATTCTTCCCGACAAGGCTGGACGGCAGCTTACCGTTGGCGGCTGGTCTCTCGACTCGACATACGGTATACGGCTGTATGCGCCCGACGGATCAGCTGGCGTGAAGGGAACCAATGACTGGGAAGAGAATGTCCAAGTGCTCAAACTGCAGAGAGGTCGGTGGTACCCGAGTGCCATGGTGATGACTAACGGATCTATTCTTGTCGTGGGCGGTGAGATCGGTTCCAACGATAAACCCGAACCCAGCCTTGAGATTCTCCCTCAAGTCGGACCATATCTTTATATGGACTGGCTTGAACGTACTGATCCGAACAACTTGTACCCATTCTTGGCGGTTCTTCCCGGTGGTGGTATCTTTGTTGCATACTGGAACGAGGCCAGGATCTTGGATGAAGTTACCTTCGACACGATAAAGACTCTTCCTAATATGCCTGGTGCCGTCAATGACGATTTGGGTGGTCGCACTTATCCCCTTGAAGGTGCCGCCGTCCTCCTGCCTCAATTTGCTCCTTACACAGACCCTCTCGGCGTACTTCTGTGCGGTGGTTCCACTAACGGCCACTCGGCCCTGGACAACTGTGTATCCATGTATCCTGAAGCCGCCAACCCAACGTGGACACTCGAGCGCATGCCTTCCAAGCGTGTGATGAGCTGCATGGCCCCTCTGCCAGACGGTACCTACCTAATCGCAAACGGCGCCCACGAAGGCGTCGCCGGGTTTGGTCTCGCGGACGATCCTAATTATAACGCTGTCCTCTATGACCCCTTCAAGCCCGTCGGACAACGCATATCCGTCATGGCCAACACCAGCGTCGCACGCCTGTACCACAGCGAAGCCATCACACTTCTTGACGGCCGCGTGCTAATCACCGGTTCCGATCCCGAAGACGGCAAGCACCCCCAAGAGATCCGCGTCGAAGTCTTCACGCCTCCGTATCTCTACAGCAACAAACCGCGCCCGTCCTTCACAATCACGAATAAAGACTGGGCCTACGGCGACACCGTCTCCTTCACCCTAGGCGCCGCGCCCGCCGGTACAATCCAGGTCTCGCTGCTCGGCGCCGTGTCGAGCACACATGGCAACTCGATGGGCGCCCGCACTTTGTTCCCCGAGGTGGCGTGTTCTGGTACTTCGTGCACGGTGACTGCGCCACCGAGAGTACATATCGCGCCGCCTGGGTGGTACCAGATGTTCGTGGTGCAGGACGGCATCCCTGCTGTCGGCACTTATGTGCGTATTGGAGGGGATCCTGGTGAATTGGGGAATTGGCCGCAAGGCGCTGATTTTAATCCCCCTGGGATGGGGGCTTACACTGGGTAATTGACGTGGCGGGAGGGAGGTATATTTAATGTATAGTCTAGGGTTAGATAGTATGGGCCTTTTTGCCCGTTAACTTGGATTATAGGATAGGATGGAATGGATGGCAGACTTAGGCTTAGGTGGTGTTGGGACCACCAACACTACTTTGTGGACGTTGTCAATGTTGTTGGTGCGCTGGAAAAGGCAGACTCGTACGACGAGATGGAAGTATAGAGTTATCAAGGGGCCAAATTGGCATTCCGCTTCTCTATTATGATTACAAGATAGTACATACGCTAATATATATTCTTCGAATACCTTCTTCTATAGCATTGAGTAGATTCTCTTTGATCTAATAGTAAACACTTATTATGTTGCCTACTTGACTAATTTTCTAATAGTGATAATAGAAGATTAATTCATTAGTACACCTTTTGGGCCGCGTGTGGTTCATTTGTCGATTATTCCACAGGAAACAACAAGTAATAGAGCTAGGGCGTACGATGAACTTACTGTATGACATTATCATCATTATTCTAGTCAGAATTTACCTCTTACTTCTGCGTGTAAATTACACTAGGTAGTTAACCATCAGAGAGTGATATAGAACGAGCATTGGGGGTCCTTTCTTGGGCAAACAAGTCTGAATCGAGGGGGGGAAGAAAATATGAAAAGAAAAATATCGACGAGTTGTTAAAGCAAAGTTCTGTGGTCCGCACTTTATACTATGACCAGCCTTAGGATATTCTTACGGTACCTACCTCCTATACTAGGTGCTTATGAAGAGCGAGTCAGAATGTATTTAAACTTGGCTCTCATCAGATCTCAGCCTAGCTACCGTCATGTGTGACGTGATATGCTGTCATAATCTTCCTTCAACTATGTTTTATTTTAGGTACCTACCTGATAGTCTCACCACTTGTGCTGAAGTAAGCTGATGGTATCGAACGCCGCCGCAAATCCATCTCCCAGACTTCCAGTTTAGGGAATAAGAGAACGCCTTCTAAACGCCTCTAGCGTGTATGGGCTTGTCTCAGGTACCTACACTTTGCCGGACAAGTAAATGAGAATTGAGCTTTGCTTTAATTCCGATGTCGTTTTAGGACTATCTCAATTCTACTTTTCACTGACACCTATGCCCAATTCTGATTGTTGAATCTCTCGCTTTACACGTAGCCTAAGCTCGGATCTAAGTCTTTCTTGGGTCACTAGACGTAATCGGACGTCCCAGCCTAAGTTCACTTATAGTCGGTCCCTGATATGAAACTGAGCAAGATATCTACATCTAGATGTACCTAATTCTACTAATGGTGCTATTTTTGAATTAGACCGGCAGGGCGTATTCTTGAAGATTCCATGAGCAGACGCCCTTGTTAGTCTTCTTTATCCTTCTGCCATTATCAAGCGCGTTACTCTAACAAGCTATCGTGGAACGACTAGGTAACATATAGTGATTTTCTCTCCTATACAAGATGATAGTTGAGCCTAGACTCATGGGCTTTCGTCGTCATATTCCTTTTCTACATATAATTTAGTATACCTTGCCTACCACAGGACTTAAGGTAGGTACTACGTATGAAGAAAACAAGGGAACATTCCGGAAATGAAAAGAGCAGCAATCAGCCCAGCGAAATGTTAATAGGTGTGGGATACAACAGTGTTGATCAGAGGACTCCAAAAGAACCAGCCTATTCCTGCATTTAGACGCATCTGCAACATCAGGTCTATATTGATTAATCGACAGTTACTCTCCTCAAGTCCTATCAAGTAGCCTAAATAAGCGGTTGTGTGGCATGGCTGGCTCCTTTTGTCGGCATGATCCGTTCACATTATTCGGTTGGCGTGACGATGAACTGATGATGGCCTAGCTCTAGACTGAGGCGCCTGGCATCGGACTGGCTGGGCCCTTCGCCTAATACGTCGTGTCAGCCTCAATATTTCGTGGTGGCGCCGAGATACCACCTCTTCCTGGCGTGTCTAGAGCTGAGTCGGCACGCTCTCGGGGGGACAATCATCGTTTATATTTCTTTTCCTAAACTCAGGTCCCTATTCCCCGGATCATAAATACGACTTCGTTCACGTCAAAACCCTAGGAAAATCTCGGATGGCTCGCCTGAAGGACCGAATGCTACCTCTATTCATTTCGTCATGTTGTGTGACGTCTTTCGCCGAAGAGATGATCAAGTCATCCCAGCGCAAGTCCTAAAAGAAACACTATAAAGTTTCGTGCAGCTTGTACTATTTCCCGGGCCTAGGATTCATGCAAGTCAACGGCGGCTTCCTAGTGCTTCCCCGGCTTATGTATGTAATAGGGGTTAGAGCGGAGTGGCTATCAGTTTTTCGCACCATATTTCAGGGGCAGGACGCCACATTCATACATTCACCTTATAGGGCATGCATGTATTTTATGTATTCGAAACGGGGGTCCCACGTGCTCACTCAGCTGCGGCACGTACCTAGTTCTCACGCCAAAGCTCACGCCTGTGCCTGACAGGTAAGCTTCCAGGTACGTTATGCGGGTATCCGCGGTCGCCTCACATGCATCCACCGAATTCATCACCGGACGCGTATGCAAATATGTGGTTTGGCGGGAATGCAGATGCAGGCCACTCCAGGTCAACCATCTCAGTGTATCAGGTGGTAGCCGCCACGGTTATATGTTGTTCACACTTGTGACTATGCCCGTGTCGCATGCGTCGCATCCTCTATACGAAGTTTCTTCCCGATGTGCTGACGAGAAGATCGACGAATAAGAAAGGGAAAAGGAGTCATCGGATACTCACCTGAGACCAATATTAACATATGCAGCCTGGAATACGTAAGCTTTTGGCGCGAGGCATACCTGTACATATATGCGGCACGGCAGGAATTGATGGAATATTGCTGACAGGAAGTCGAGAATGGATTTAGTCAGACTCTTTACAGAAGAGGATGCTCATAGCGTGTTGGTAATATATATGTTTTTTTTTCTTCCCAACTGATCGTGAGAATTTCCTTATTTCGGGTGGCGATTTGTCTTCTCATATCTGATCACTAACTCTGAGACATGATAGTAATCGGAAATGATCCTGTCAAGAAATTGGCTTTGGAGAACTATTCCGGACCGGTGAGCACCATTAAGATGGTTTAAAGCGCCGGCTACCGCACCTGACAGCCGAAGATCGGGATTTGTATGGTGAAAAGCATAGGTAGGTAGGTACCTTAAGTAGGTATGCATATTTAAGTGGAATGATAAGCTGTCTTCGTATTAATCATCTGGTTTTTATCGATCTAGACACTATAGGCGCAGGAAGGGGAGGCATTGGGGTCGGTACAGGTCGTTGAATGTTGCCAACCTCGTCTCGAGATACCACCTTAAACCAAGCTAGGCAATTGTGATTCATGACGGATGCCGCTCGGCAGTAGCCCCGAATGGCTGGTAAGCCTCAGATTTGTTACACCATGCACCTAACAATAGAGTTGTCAGCACTGCCACCCCATTCCGGTTCCTGCAGCATGGTGGAGAACATACTCTTTTGATACCTTTTACCGATTCGCTATGATTGGGCTGATCGTACTTATAACCCCGTATGAGCGATCCTCGGCCGATTAGCTCATACCTCTAGTGATCTCGGGCGTACCGGACTGTGGCAAGTATCGTGGACAGGTCTGGGTCTCTAACAGCCCCGACGTTGCAGTAGGATCACAATTCTGGGCTTCCACGATGCTGTTTCGAATAAAAGGGTTGCTTTCAAACATAGCTCCTCGTTGTTTAGTAATGCTTGTGACGTTGGTCCTAGAAGCGGCTCCTTGGTGTGTAGAGATCGTTCTAACTGTGCCAACTTCCTTGTGGCTCAGCAATAGCAAGGGTCTAACCTGAATTGCCAATTGTGTCTGGAGCTTATCTATTATATATTAATAGGCCTGCACTATCACCCTCCTCTATTTGATATGCACCTGATTCTCGCTTTTGCTTTTCGTCCTCCATCTCCGGTAATGGCTTGAGACGTCGATATACGGATACCCGGTATACTCCATCTTGCTCACGATGCCATCGATTGCTTCGTGCAATTTTGATACTTGTCCAGTCGCCGCGTCACCATACGGCTACCCACCGAGCTCAGCGGCGGAAGCGATCTTCTTGATCATCTACATTGGATCCTTGATCGCCTGTCTGCTTTACTCATTCTTCATAGCCGACACAAATAGATGGCTAGAATTCAGTATTCCTATTTCGATAGCATGTTTCTTCGAAGGTATTGGATATAGCGTTAGGCTTGGAAGCTCGTTCGATCCATGGAATGTCGCCTTATACGCAACGTCGACGGCATTCATAATAGTTGCCCCGGTTTTCGTCTCCGCAGCGTGAGTGGGATTTATCCCCCTTTCCAAGACCAATATGCTGACTAATTCAAAGAATCTATTTCACCGTACCTGAGGCGATTGAAATCCTAGGCGTGGAACATTCGCTGATAGACATCACACGTTATCCCCTCTTCATCTGGATTGACGTGGTCGGATTCGTCCTTCAACTCGTCGGAATCATCATCGCCTTCTCAGACCTTTCTGCTGACACGGGTCTGGGAAACCATGCTAAAATCGGCAGTCCAATTATCGCCGCTGGCGTCGCCGTGCAAGCCATGTCGTTGGCCCTTTTCCTATTTCTTTTCAGTATTGTTCTATTTCGAGCTACCAGAGCCAACAAGCAATTCGGATATACGACGTTCCACCCAGTACATGGCTTCGTACCAATAGCGCATAGATTCATGTTTTTCCTGGCGATGTTGTTGATTTCCACCTTGTGTTTATTCGCGAGAGCACTCTATCAGACGATAATACTGGGCGATGGATTAGACGGTTGGACGGCCAAGAACCAAGCCCTCTTTGCGGGCCTTGATAGCCTTCTTGTTGGCGAAGCGGTTGTTGGTTTGGTCGTTGCACATCCCGTAGGGTTCTTAAGAAATGGGTTAGAAAAGAGAAGAGGCAGCGGAAACACAAGCATTGTGGCCGAGGAGCAGAGAGTTGTCAGCGACTATTACATGGGAGGTCGTCAGCTCGGCACAGGAAACCTCCAATATGGAACAAGGGATCGTCCACAACGCCCAAGTCGTCGAGTCGGAGATGATCTTACTCCGTTGAGTAGTACAACAAATTTTATATGAAGCATAAATTGAGCTCCTATGGATGCATTCTGTCGTGCTTGAACTTGTGCATAGACTGGGTCGTTGGGCGACTCGAAAAGCTAATCTGACTCACAGCAGGGGACGCAGCTAGTGCTACGTCTTCGTTCGAGTCTTTTCATTCTTGGCAGCAGGTATGTAAGCAACCATTGCTTTACTTGCGCCTTCGACGCAATATTGTACAACTTCGATCTTGGTCCCGTCGGGGGCCAACTTGGCAATTTGCCGGAGATCGCTTGTGCGCGGTAGGTAAAGGGCGTGGTCCATGGTCTTGTAGGCCTCATGCAATGTAGCCAAGTTGTAAGGCTCCATGGTGTTCAAGTCGAATATCTCGTCCGTGCTGTACCCCGGCCCACCCCATGGTGGAGAGGCAAACACAGCCGTGGTGGCTACATCCACCCGCAAGTCACTTTCGAGTTTGCGCGGTGAGTTTAAAAGTGTGTCTAGGTACTTGAAGCTATCGCCCAGAACCCAGATTATGTCATCAACCACACCGTGTAAGGATGCATTGTGTTGCGCACAAGCAAGCGTAGCTGCATCAAGCTCGATGGCGATCACCTTCTCCCAGCGAGGCGAGCCATCTTCAGCTGTAGCGAGGGCAAGGCTGATTGCATTTGCCCCCACCCCGGTGAATGCGTCAATGACTGTAGTCTTCGAGGGGCTAATAATAGAACCCATGTCTCGTGCAATTTGACTAGAACCTTGTTAACTCGTGTCGATGCTAGGAAGGTTACACAGGAAGGATGACCAGCCCAAGGGATTGGAAATGTGAAACTCACTTTGCTACTGGTTCGGGAGTCACACCATACCAAGCATCGTAGGTCATATAGATGCCTTCATTGTAATTGGGAAAGATGGTGTATCTCTGCTGCCAGTACCTAGATCATTGAATTGGGTAAGTTAAGCATTCGATATCACAAGTAGGAATGAGCTGGCGCCACTCACTTCTGCAAGTCCCAAGGCACCTCACCTAGGCGAGTCCAGTGGTGGCATTCGCTTGATAGAGGGAGCTTGTGAACTCGTTTCATCTTGAAAGAGCTATATATTGGCATGCATGAACTGCCTAATAGAATCGACTTGGAGGAGGGTAATTTATTGGTCAAAAAAAGTTCATGAATTGACAACCAATGTATCTCACGGAAACGTTGTATTTGCGAAGGAACTTGAAAAGATAACGTTGGATTATTTCCTGGAGGTCGCGTTAAAGGTAGCACAAAGCTAATACCCACTGAAATATGTTATCCTAGAAGCTCTGACCACTAATATTGCTTAGCGTCGAATCGCGTAAGGCTGAGCTAGGAACCTTAATGACAGCTTTCTTGATACTTCGCCTAGGTACCTTAGCTTCAATATTGATATTAGACGAAGAGACACATATTATACATAATACTCGAATCAGACCGATAGCGACACACATATCATGTTCAACGCATTAAATCGCTACCTATCGCGCCTCGACGGGGACTCGCGACCGCAGCAGAAAGAGGGCCACGGGTACGGTTTCCAAGTCCTGCGCAACACCAACCTCGACCTCGCCGTTGAACCGTGGTTCGACTTCATCGTTGGGATCAATGGCCGAGTAATTGTATGGCTCTCAATCGTCCCGATAAAATCCACAAATACTAGGGAGGACTTTACCAGAAAACTAATAGTTGACGGCGACAGGATAACCCAGACCCCCGCCTCTTCGCTCAAGAAGTCCGCAACTGCGCTGGCGCAAGCGTCTCCCTCGGCCTCTGGAGCGCCAAGGGCCAGCGCACCCGCGTCCTGCACATCCCCGTGCCAGCCGACACGCGCTCGCTCGGCCTCTCGCTCCAATGGACGCCTCTCTCCGTCGCCTCCAACGTCTGGCACGTGCTGGACGTAGCAGCCAACTCGCCCGCCGACAACGCGGGGTTCCTGCCGTACAGCGACTACATCCTGGGCACGCCCGACGGCATCCTGCACGGGGAGAGCGGGCTGGGGGAGCTAGTCGACGACTACATCGGGCGGCCGCTGAAGCTGTGGGTTTACAACAACGAGTACAACGTCACGAGGGAGGTGGAGATCGTGCCGAGTCGCGAATGGGGCGGCGAGGGCGCTTTGGGGTGTGTGCTGGGATACGGCGCGCTACATCGGCTTCCGGCGCCGTTGAGCGAGCCTGTGAATGCGCCGGGAGAGACCATGTTTGACGGCGATAGTACTACTAGCAACGTTGGTGCTGGCGGAGATCAGTTCACCACGAGCGATACCTCCAATACGTTTGTCCCAGCAGCTTCGAACGACTTCCTTGTCCCCGCGCAACTTGTTAGCTCGACACCACCTCCACCAGCAGGCAGCGCGCCGCCTCGGAGCAAGAAGAAAGAGAGGCATGGGCATGCACCTAAGAGGTTGATGGACGATTACTTTGCGGAAGAGGAAAAGAAGAGCAGGGAGTTAGATGGGAATATAGCTGCAAGCAAAACACCGCCGCCTCCGCCTCCTAAAGCAGGAGGTGGTCCTCCAAGAGCACCACCTAAGGCTGAGGAGCAGAAAGGTGATGGGGATGATGATGTGGACTAAAGAGACACGGGGCTTCACGGCATAGGGCAGGATCAATATACAAATGGATCTCGGAGATTTGCCTTGTTCATTCGCACTTTTATTTGCTCTACCCAGTTGTGACCGTTTTGTTTTACATATACAGATGAATTGCACGCCTCATTGCCGGGTCCAACAACCATTGAGTTTCCTTATTCCCGTATACTTGGTACACCCCGTACGCCTCTGCTTAGTTTATGAAGTTGACACAAAAGAAGTGTAGAATAAGGCTGGCGACGACGTAATCTGCAAATGCTCTGTATGGACAGGTTAGCCATGTGAATATTGGAACAAGTCATTGACGAGGCTTTCAGGGAACAGAACATACCTCTCTGGTGAAATTGAAGGGAAGTCGGACTTGTTCGCTTCTGTAGTCTGTATACGTAGGGATGCTATCCTCGCCATTAGTATTCCGTTTAGTCTACCCTATCTTCCTGACATGAAGTAATAGCTGGAGAACGGACCAGTGAGGACAAATTGGCCAACCGTTGCCGAGAAGCCCGAGAGGAAAGCGTTGAATGGCTATAATATCAAACCACTAATTAGCCAACAAGCGCATCCACTTCAAGGTATAGAAGAGACGTACGTAATTGCCCGCCAGCACGCAGTACGCAAACTGCAAGCCACCCACGACCACCAAGAATGCCATGAATACATCGATTAGCTTCGTACGTTGGGGTGTCGTCTTCTGGTAGTGCTCGACGATGTTCCGCGCGACCTGGTCGATCGACTGAGGACCGCTAGCACTGGTCTTGGCAACGGTGCTGGTGCTAGCTGTAGGAGCAGTCGTCGTTGCTGGCGCCGAAGGCGAGGCAGCGCTGGCCGCAGCAGCTGACTTCTTGGGCGCCATCGTGGTGATTCTGAATCCC
Source organism: Hypoxylon sp. EC38 (assembly GCA_002120335.1). Taxonomy (NCBI): domain Eukaryota; kingdom Fungi; phylum Ascomycota; class Sordariomycetes; order Xylariales; family Hypoxylaceae; genus Hypoxylon; species Hypoxylon sp. EC38. The sequence continues at coordinate 1,504,061 of KZ111236.1, read as the reverse complement.
GTATCGTTGTGAATCGACGTGGGAGAGTTGAGTTTGAAAGTTGTCGATATTGTTCGTAAATCGTCCAAGTTTAATGGACCCTGGATTGCGTGTTAGGGACACGAAAGCTACAAAAAGTTACCCGTAGATGTCGACGACAAAACAACCAATCACAAAGGTCTATTGTAGGTACAATTCTTTAGGTATCTTGGCATGCATGGGGTAGTTGTGGCTTGTGGGTTAGAGCTTCAGCCACAATACGCCATTCTCGTCCAATCAACGGTCTGCATCCTCTCGGTGCTTCGCGCCTTTAGGGTACCGGGGGTCCGAACTTCTGAGGCATGGCATGAAGCCTTCTCTTTGCCCTACCATCTTGATTTCTAACGACGCTATTGTGTTAATCAGACACTCTCGAAATCCTATCAAGTAATTCAAGTCCTCTCTAAGGTTCAAAATAAAATAAATTACCCGTACTCAGAAGCAATGGTACGTTCAGCGCATTTAGCTATCAATCAAAAGCTAACTGATCCTCGGACAGTCTCTAAACGGTATCGCATATGCTTTGGGAGCCTTTACCGCAGCAGGTGGTACAATTGGCTTCGTCAAAACAGGGTCAGTTCCTTCAGTTGCGGCTGGCTGGACAGTTGGTATATTGTGTACGTCAACAGCTATTCAATTAGTATAAGCCGAGTTGCAACTTGTATTAAACTGACACATTGACGCAATAAGACGGCCTGGGAGGATACCGCCTACAGTCACGCCAATCCTATGGCATTGAACTCGCTCTCCTCGCCTCCGTCGTACTAGGTGGTGCCTCTATCCCTAGAGCACTTCGCAGTGGAAAGCCGGTCCCGACTGTGTTGAGCTTGATCTCCATCTTCGGCCTCATCGTTTTCGGCAATGCCTTCAGAAAGACTCTATGAGGGAGAAGAGATATGTTGAAAGAATGTGGAAGCCAATGTTCCTGCAATAGTTCATACTGTAATAAGACCGACTCAACCAGGACAACTGTTGAATGAATTCACAATCCGTAATGACTTTTGGGATCGAGATCGGAGTAGAGTGTGAATGCCACCCATATATCTGCACAAAAAAAGCCCGCATGTGTGAACCAAGCCCAAAACCTCTGTGCCATTCGAAACGCCATGCCATGCTTTGTAATATAAGTGCCTTGTTCTTGAACCCTCGCTCTCCTATGGTACACAATGTCGACAGATTTTGCCATCGATTCATTACGAGTTCTCGTCGATCTCAGTCCACGCCTGCTTAATCTTTTCACGCTTGGCCTTGGCAGCCTCTCGATTCTTTGCGGTGCGCTTTAGTCTTTCGGCCCGCAGGCATAGGGTCACTTCGTGTTTAACATCATTGCACATGCCCATTGACTTCCAGAGAAAGCCTCTGGCATGGCATTCCTCGAGGGCCGTCATGACCTCCTCGCAGGCTATGAAAGACATCTGTTAGTAGTCTTCTAGAGAGTAGTAGAGTTTCATGATGCATACCAATGTTGTCTTTGGTATGTAAGTGAGGATGCATCTTTGATTACCGTGGTTGCTTTCACAATGGGTTGAAAGAGGTGGGCTGACTGATCGGTGGCTACTATGGATTATTAGTCGCAAACCGAGAAAAGGTTCCGCGACAGGGACCAAATTTAGAGGAAGCATAGACCACATTCTACCTAGGCTCCACATTGCCCCGCTAGACCCCTCCAGTGAACTAATTTCTAGTTGGTCGCGACAACTTTCTTTGATTTCAAAGGTTGCTCATTAGATAAAAGCGATCTCATCTAGGAGATAACGTACTCTCACATCAACTTCATCTGCTTAGCAAGCCTACTTCCTTGTATCAAAGACCGGTGCTCACCATGGCATCCAAGAGCGCAGGCATATCGGCCAAGAAGCAGCAAGGTAAGTGACTATGAATATCACTTACGCGGGAACCGGGAGTGGCTCTAACTGATCTGACAGAGCTGCAAACGACATACTCAAACTACAAGAACACGCTCCAGCAACTAGCCCAGAAAATTGGTGATGTCGAGCAGGAAGCAGAAGAACACAAGTTCGTGAGACTTTCTTCTGTCGTTTTCTCATCACTTCCCTGACATCATCGGGCCGCATCCACGAGCCCTTGGCATGACTATATGCTCGTATGGCCTCAGCCCTACTAGGGTTTCGCCTCTAGCGTATAGACTAGATTTTTCTCTATAAATCTCACCGCTTCGCTTGACGAACTCACCGCTCATCTACTAACGATTCTTCTTACTAGGCTGGTTCTTGATACCTTGGAACCGCTTCCGGGGGACCGCAAGTGCTTCCGTATGATCAACGGCGTACTAGTGGAGCGAACAGTCAAGGACGTAATCCCCGCTTTGAAAACCAATGCTGAAGGACTGGAGAAGGTACTGGACGACCTAGTTAAGCAGTACAAGATCAAGCAGGATGATCTAGAAAAGTGGAAGGTAGGTCATCCCCGCAAACTTGGAAACTCGTTTGACAACCCCCACCCAATGTTGAGTGTGAAGCCGTTAACTTACATGGTTGTTTACACAGAAGAAGAACAACGTCCAGGTTGTACAGTCGTGACGCAACATCGCTGCTGCGGCAGACGGGAGTGGGTGCAGAATCTGGCATAGGTTGCCGTGGAGATGGGTGTAACTCTTGAGACTCTTGGTAAACGCCGAGAAGCAGTCAAGCTAATAGACGAGTACCAAGTCAGAAAACGTCTGATTATGGCTGATTCGTAGGGGTCGTGGTGTTTAGACGCCACGACTGTTATTAGAAAGGCATGATCGAGATCGAGCTAGACTGACTTGTTGCACGACGTCGAGGTGGATGAGTGGTACCATATAGCCCTCGCTTTCAGCCGTCTGCAAAGCCCTGGCGAGACCGGAAAGATGGTGTCGATGCGCTGTACAATTATAGCTGCAGGTGGAGCCTAGCGTCAAAGGCGTTTCAGTGCCCAACGACGAGCTTTTATCAAGGCTGTCATGATCAACGGCTTGCAAGCGGTAGTGATTGGAGTACAACCGCGTAACGGAATGGCTGTTTTGACTGGTCGTAAATGATCTGACCAAGTAGGGCGGCTTACGCTGACCCTGCATCCGTGAGGCACACCCTCTACGTACTAGTCGGTCATCGACATGACACCCTCACACCGTGTTAGAAAATGAAGAAAATGGAAATATAGAGATCATGAAATATCAGCATCCTCGTTTATCGGCAGATGATCCGAGGGCGGGGTGCTTAGCATGCATTTCGAGCTCCACATGCCACATGACGACTCTATGGGGAGCCGGCGACGCTCGGAGTTGAGTGACAACGTGTCGCTGATGACAGTTAGTGATCTGCCTGCCTGAAACAGGAGCATCGGCTATCCTGCTAGACTGAGTAATTCACAACTCGCCCAAATAGGACTTGCATATAATATGTTGATGGAGGGGAGTGACGCTAAAGACTACTACTATCGCAATTGTAAAGTCGGCCCAATTTTTGGTCGTCTGCAAGTGCTGGGATGCCGTCGAAGTGATACGGAACTCACGGGCAGGCAGGCAGGCAGGCAAGGCGGAATTTATGTAGGTTGCTTGGTTTAATAGAAGTAAATCTCAAATTGGCCTGAATAGGGAACTACATACGAGTACCTTGGAGCTTTGCACGGCTGCACCTCTGCCCAAGTGTAAGCAGGGTGTTGATCCGGAGGGGAAGAGGGGGAATATCCCACGTCCTTTTCCGATTCGGATAGGAGAGCTTAGGAGCCGCCGATATTTATTTGTATAGAAGTCGCCAATGAGTCGCTCTCCCAGTGTAGTGGTAACTCTCGTTTTAGTGTCTTCTAGATCGAAATTTAAATAGGAGATATACACACGACGCTTTCTAAGTGTAGCAGATGAAGCGGCTACAGGGCTATTTCTGCTTCCGACGATTGGGCATCCACGAAATCGTACGTATGTATGTAGGTACCTATAGGTTCGTGGGACGGGACACAGTTAGGCCGCATACAACGTGCATGGCCGGTAGGTACCAATGCGAGTTTGGTGCAAAGGAGCTCAAACGTACGGCTCGAAATCGCGTTTGTATGGCCGTATGTCGCACTAAGCTTTGCAGGGCTGGCCAGCCAAGACAGGGAGAACTCCATTTGATGGGCTACCAGGATTTAGCGGTTGATGACGGCGATTATACGCCATGGAGGCTTTCAAAGCCTATCATTCCTTTCTCCACATTCCGGGAGAGGAAGAGCAGCTGGAATAGGATTGGGATTTTACTTCCAATCAAAACCACAACCCTATGCTGAATATTATAATTGGCCGATTCAGCGTATTATACCAACCGCCAGACCTAATTCCGAGCCAGTCATCGGCCCTCTTCATTTTAAATTCTTGAACGATTATCCAAACAGACATTCTGGCCCCCAAGATCGAAAAGCCATAAGCCAGGCTATGCTTCCTGTTCCTGCCGGGTAAGCACATATGTCGGAAAACTGTTTACTTAAGGGATTGTCAAATCAGCAATGCATTTCACCCTCCAACTTATGTCCCGTCTCCGCGGTTAGTGTGTTAGATACCACATTAATCACAACCGCCTGGCGTAAGCAACGACAGACGTCTGGGAGACGGCTATATGTCGTCGAGAATAAAAGACACGGTAGCCTATATTTTCATGGAACATACGTTGAGCATGCTGCGGTAACGTATCTTCACCGCTCAATATGTGAAATGCGCTTGGTCATCAGGAGTGCAGATTGGGGTGGCAGGAAGTAATGCGCTATAGATGTATGTATAGAGCTGCATCCGATGGAATACGCGCAGCCCTTCAGAAATCAGGAGATGCGGTGGGGTTATTATGGCCCTGCATGATTATGTCGATTTGTCGGAGATATGATATACGGACGTTTTGATCCTATTCGAAGGTAGGCAAGGTGGTCACGCAGATTCGATGTTGTGTTGAAGTTTACCTAAGAGTACCTATGTACATACCTCTAGGTCTTGGTGGTTTATCGATACGAGATCGAGGTATCCAATAATGAAACACTTCCATCATTATACTTTCCTAATTTTCCAAATGATTAGACTCTTTCGGTTCTTTCCTTCCAATATTGATCCTTTACATTCTTGTATAAGTCAGCCACATGTTCATATTTCATTAATTTTAATTAATTCTATTATTAACGTCCAATCTTCTTGATTCCGTCTGCGCTACATCTCGGTCCTCATTAAAAGGGTCTCCTGCATGTACCCCACGTAACTGTAGCTACCCAGTGGCTACTCCTAGTACATACATGGCATACATATCTATCGTTTACATGTACATATATGCCCATCTTTTCTACCAACATGATGCGTCCGATTTTCTTCCCTCAGGTTGCAATCTGACCTGGTCACGCAGACCCTGCATCCGAGGAGGCGTATACATATGCATTCGGCCTGCATAGATCTCACTTATGTAATCCTTAGGAAGGGAGAAGAAAGGTTGGTTGACAATGTACATAAGGAAGTAAGACGGGATTGGTTCCGCCTTGACTTGGATTTGCTACATACATGTATGGTATACCCTCCACTAAGTTGAGGTGCCTAGGTACGTAATCATAACTGTGAACGAGAGAACGGTACCGTCTATACATGTCCCGTGCTGATAACACTTTATGCAGCCAGCCTGCCATAATCCACTTTTGTGCATCCATCTGCCATCCTCGAGTTTGGAGTTTTCCAGAAAACCGCCCCCAGCTTCGGCGGAGCTAATTGTCAATAGTAAATCCGAACTCTGGCAGTTTTAGTCAAGCCTCGCATGCCCGTTAGGACTGATTAAGATATTCAGCCACAGGAACAAATCCAGCCTTTTTCATGTTTGTGTAACTTCAATGTTGATATGCCCACGCTTGAGCAAGTTGGACAAACTAGGGCAGCTGCATTTGCCCATTGCTGCCCACGAACATGCACACTCTCGCAGTCTCGTACTTGAAAAACACCTGTATACCCCACGTAATCGGAGCATACCTATACACTATATGTACAGTACGTATATACATACATACATATACATGTATGCACATACCATAGTGGAAACATACATCATACGGTATATTGTATACATGTACGGTAGACACATATACGCCAATCAGCAGATCTGCAGCAGTTTCAATCTTGCTTTAGCTAGACTTGGTAGCCGCCCCCCGGGCGCTAAGAAAATAGAAAACCACAGTAAGGAATTTACGAGCCACGAAGGACTTCGAAGTAAGACGATTGAGTGCACCGTACATGTATGTATGTTAAGGAAACTGCGGGTCTCCCAAGTAACGCAACCCTCGGCGTCTTGTCAGGAAAGAACAAGAGGACCCGCAATTAATACCCCCGCTTCACCCAAGCCCGGACCCGTACATACATACACATACAGTTAAAGTACTTTCGTACCTCAGATCGCATCCTGTCCCATTCCACTCTCACATCCACATCCACAATCTCCATCAAATCCCGTCCACCCAAAAGTCACGTCCGCCTTGTACCGTACACCAAACACCACCATACACTACACTACACTACACCACGCTACAGCATACTACACTATACCAAGCCCCAGGCTCGTTGCATACGCATCCGCATCCGTCTCCCATAATCCATACATCCCTCCATACATCCATACATCCATACACACTACCGCCTACTGCAGATTCCGTCATAGCCTGAAGTTCGCGACAGGGCTTACCAGGCGGGACAAGTAAATAGCTCTAGGTCATAATTCTGGGACCCGCGACAGGGCAGGATTGACGCATTCGTCTGCAGCTAAGCCGCGCTCAGTTGCAAGCCCTACCACTTGCAACGTGTCAGAGGCAGGGACACATCATCTCTACCTTGTAACCAGCTGTGCGAGCTGGCAGTCCAAGAAAATTTTACAAGAAGCTACCACCCGCTGCAGGTAGCCAAATATGTCGGATTCCCCCCAATCTCCTCCAAAGGACGTCGAGCCAGGTGTACAGTCACCCGACGATGAAGCACAAATGAACGACCCTCAGGACCCACACGGCTCTGGCCTCGCCTATGAGTTTGAGGTAAAAGAGCAGGACAGATGGTTGCCCATAGCCAATGGTGAGTTGAGACCCTCCGAAGACTCTTGTCTCTGATTTGGTGCGCCCGACTCTCTTGCCTGCAAGCTTCGAAAGTCAATCGCTGAAGCGGAGCTCTCACCGCGGCGCGTACGTCAATTGGTGCTTTATGGCCCTCCTAGCTCGAGACAGCCGCGCATCAAGCAGAAGGCGTCCATGTCTCACGATTCGTCGTCTAAGTCGCCAGAAGCGCCTCGCGCTTCCAAAGCTGACAGATATGATATTTACGATGCTAACATACGCAACTTTGCACCAGTCGCCCGTATCATGAAGACCGCTTTGCCCGAGAATGCCAAGATCGCAAAGGAAGCAAAGGAATGCATGCAAGAGTGTGTGAGCGAGTTCATCTCATTCATCACGAGCGAGGGTGCGTACCATACATTTTTTTTTCTTTTTTCTAATTTCCATCTAAGTCATGCTCATTCCCGTCCTCTAAGCGAAGACTGACACCGTACACAGCATCGGAGAAATGCCACCAGGAGAAGAGGAAGACGGTCAACGGTGAAGACATCCTATTCGCCATGACGTCCCTGGGGTTCGAGAATTATGCGGAAGCATTGAAGATCTACCTTTCCAAGTACCGAGAAGTACTGTTTCCATCCTCATCCCTTGCCTCAAGGCCTCGCTAAGGAGCAGTGCTAACCAAGGACCAGCAGTCTCAGTCAAATCGAGGTGAGAACCAACAGAACAGGCCGAACAGCCAGGGTTATGGAGCCGGCGCACCTAGCGGATCTGGTGCTGCAGGTACCTCGGGCTTCCAAGGAGGCGACGGCACCGGCGGTATCGGCGAATCAAGCGAAGGCTACATCTATACCCAGCCTAGTCACAACGGCGCGGCCGGTGAGACCTACTAAGTCTTACGCCTAGCGTCCGTAGACGAGATGGCTGGGTTGATTTCACCGCGACCTGCTTCTACCCCGCAGTTATTATGAGACGGTCCATACTACTTTCGAGTGTGTATAACTATTGGGATTATGAGGACTCCGGCGTTTTGATCCCAAGATAAGTTTCTTCAGATCAAGGATCAATCCAACGTCTTTTGCCTCTGTATATGACGACGGACTTCCCTATGGATGGTGACGGAAGAGGGCTGCACGTAAAAAAGGATATGGTTCTGCACTTTTACTTCGATAGATTCCCCCTCGGCGTTCACCCCCCCACATTCGGTTCTCTTGCGTTTCTCAGGATCAGTCTTGGGATTCTGCGTCAATTTTAGTTCGGCAGTTAGTCTGGCTTCACAAGCATTGGAGAACAGCCCAATGCTCGAGGCATCACAAGCTATATAGCACATTTTCGTTGAATTGAGAAACAATTGCAAAATGTAAAAGTGTCACGTCCGCTGTGCCGACCAACAACAAAGCAGATGTAGAGTATTACGACAATACAAACTTTACACATTGAGGCGTCATACTGTATAGATATCAGTTGTACCTCATATCGGGTTCACTAACTACTCATTGTTACCTAGTAGGTATTCATCGCTCTATTTCAATGTTCTAAAGCAGACTGTTAAGTATTGTAGGGTAGCATAGTGATGAGTTGTGCAAAGTAAGGGAATTGATTGGCAGAAGGCAGTCACAGTCAAAGAACGCCGTGCACGGACCACATCAATAAATGAGCTGGTTGCCCCTCCCATCGAGACCCCTGTTTTTTAGTGGCTGTTTGTGTGCGTGCAGTCCCAAATTTTGTTCTTTTATTTTGCTTTTCAAAATTTTTTCCTCACTGTAGCCTCATTGAGCGGCGGCAGTCTCGCGATCTTGATTCCCTAAACAGCATTAAATCAGTATGACGGAGCACTGCATAATAAAACATTTGGCGACTCGAACTCGGTATACGACAAAAATTTTACAAATGTTCATGTAGAGAGCTCCCATGTCTCCCGCTATGACGAGCGTCACCCCGCAACTTACCCGAGCTGGGATGAAGACAGCCGTGCCGCTCAAGCCTATCTTGAAGCCAACATCATATTTACTCGGCACTAGAAGGACTAGTGATGATGCAGGACTCGACGATGATAACATGGAAGGTCCGCAAACTCCTCGGAAACGCCAGAAAGTAGAGTTCGACTTGAACAATATCGAGATCCACGAGATAGGTACACGATCGGTCGATGAAATCAAACAGGAGATTAGGAAAGCCTTGGACCGCCACGATCAGGGAGACGACGAAGATTACGACATATTGAAGGAGACATTATCTGGAAAGCAATTATACGATGACGATGAAGATGAGGATGTGGACCCTAGCCTGCCGGCGAAGCGACGCCAGGAACTGAAGGTCTACCTGGTCTCACTCGCCAGCTTCTCTCCGCGTCTAGGAAGATCATGCGATGGTCTCGTCAAAAGCGTGTTACAATGCCAATGGCTTGGCCGGGACGACCAATTTGCTAAGATCTACGTCCAGTTTCTCGCGGCTCTTGTGAGTGCGCAAGGTGGCCGCCTCACTCAAGTACTATCAGCCATCGTTGAAAGATTTACCGACTCTCGACCTTCCGACTGGGCTGTGCCAAACTACCCAAATGTCAACCGGGATGCCGCTCAAGAGAGACTACATGTTGCGCTTCAATATCTTCTGCAACTATTCCCGTCTGCCAGACCAGTGCTAGAGAATCTTATCGCTACCAAATACCCTTTCCATGACGAATCCAAGCGAATGCATCTGACCTATGTGAATAACCTTCTTAGATTGCGGTCGTATTGTCCCGAGTTAAAAGCAGAGATTGTTGATCTGATCATCAGCAAATTAGTCAAAATCGACGTGGAAATGCAGATGGATCTTGACGACATGGATGATAGACTTGCTGCAATGGTAGCGATGGCTCTCAAGTCCTCTCGCGAGAATGACAATCAAGATGAAGATGATTCAGACGAAAGCGATGCCGAATCGGTAGACAGTGATGAATCTGAAAATGACGAGTACACGCGCGTCAAGATAGCAAAGGAGAACATTGAAAAGATGGATTCTATTTTGGACACGCTCTTCGAGCTTTACACGCCCAGCTTTGCCGATCCCGACTCCGATGAAGCGTTCGAGGCGTTCGAGGACCTACTATCCGAATTTTCCAATCTGATTCTGCCTACGATCAAGTCACGACATACCCAGTTTCTAATCTTCCATTTCGGCCAGAAATCCGAGAGGCTCATGGACGCGTTCTGCGGTACCTGTATTAATATCGCTTTCGAGTCACAACGTCCTCTTGTTTTACAGCAAGCGGCGTCTGCTTATCTAGCAAGTTTTGTTGCCCGTGGGGCGCATGTCCCGGGTCACATCGTCGTCAAGATTTTCGAGGTTCTTGGCTTCCACTTAGATCAAATGCGTGCCTTATATGAGACTACATGCCGCGGACCCGACGTACATCGATATGCGCCATTTTACGCGCTGATGCAAGCACTGATGTACATCTTCTGCTTCCGATGGCAAGACCTTATCAAATCGGTACCCGACGAAGTTGACAAGGATGACCTCTCTACGTATCTAGATCAGGAGATTGAATGGGAGGCAGAGATCAAGGACATCATGAGGCGCAACATCTATTCCAAATTAAACCCACTTAAAGTCTGCTCGCCGGTTATCGTCGAGCAATTCGCGAAGCTGGCTCATCGATTTCGGTTCATGTACGTGTATCCACTGATCGAATCGAACAAACGTCTTCGTCTATCGCAGTTCTCGGCCGGGGCATACTCTAGCGGAGGTGCCCTACGAGACTTGTCTTTTGACGTGAACGATGAAAGCTGGCAACAGCTGGGTTCCTTCTTTCCGTTCGACCCATACCAGCTCCCAGTGAGCAAGCGGTGGGTTGAAGAGGATTACTTGCAATGGCGGCCTATTCCCGGACTTAATCAGGATGACCGGGACGATGATAGCGATGAGGATGAACAGGAGGGCGAGAACGAAGAAGTCGAGGAGGATACAGCTACCGACGATGAAGCTGGTGAGGACGAATAAATAATGGATGGTTGATAGTACGGGTGCATTTGGTCGGCGTTTGTATTGGGCAAAAGGGTGGAATAAAAGGAAGATACCTGTATCTACGGACGGCGTATTCAGAGATAGTTGGCGTTGATTTGATAATGATACTGGATGCCATTGCTTATTTTGCCGTCTATCGTGCCATCAACCCTCTCTATTGCCGAGGCTATCATGCATTGCTTAGATGGTTACACTATAGCCTACATACGATGCGCGCATAATTGAGTAGTTTTCCCTTGTACGTTAGGTACCTATTATAAATCATCTAATTCTATTGCAATTTTATTTCCCCCTTAAACGCCCCGCGGCATTCCTTCATAGTCTCGTAGCCCTGTACGTGCTGCTTTGGGTTGTCCGGAGCCTGAAAGAAGGTTTTACTAGCATCCAACCTTGCAACTCTAAAAAAAGGAGACGGAGATTCCAAATAGTTGATCTCTCCACCCCGGATGCGCCCCACGTTGCTTACATCTCTGACAGCCGCACCACCAACAGCGAAATCCCTCCTACCTATCGCGTGCGTACCATAACTCCGGAAAAGCCTATCTTTTTCTGTCGTGGGGTACGGATAGCTGTTTGTGTTAAGGTTTGTGTTTGCTGTTGTAACAGAAAGATGGCAACGTCGCTATTGGAGGAGGAGCCGAGTGACAACAACGCCTCTACCGAGACTCGCACTGGCAGAAGCAGCAGTGTGAGCTCGAGACCCTCCTTTACCGACTATTGGAAACGCACCAAACGGGCCGCGAGACATATCACGTTTGTGTCCAGTAGCCTTGAGCAGCCGACAGGTATGTTCATGACATATCATAGGATTGGGATTAGCGACCGTCTACCAACTTATATACCTGTCATCTCATATAATTTTCTCTCACTATGCCTTTTCCGGGCTGAATAATTTGTCATAAGGCTGAGATGCCCTGCGCCAAGCCGTAGTATTGGTTGGCTACAAGAAATCACATCATGTACTCCTATCTCAGCTATTCGTTGCATTGCAATGATGTAAAACGTCAATGTTGTCAGGGGGCACCCTATAAGGGTGGAACAAACCGACCATGCGGATAGACGGCTCGTTGGTTCATCTCTCGCACTCTACATGAATTATTAGCACACCATATCTTGGCTTCACGAACCAGACTGGCTCTCCTATACGACCCAGTCCACCCGCATCCCCGCTAGGGAATATCCATTACATACAAACATTGACTTCAACTCCGCCTCAATCCCCCAAGTTTGCGGGATATTTATTAAAGGCACACGGCATTGCTGCCATGCAAGATGCAAGTCAAAGCTGATTCCTGGTACTTCTATATAGGCCCCAACAAGGATGACCGCAATACCGATGATGACAACGGGGAGCAACCGGACCTTAGTTCTCAGGCCAAGGCTCAGGCTCGGCGGGCACAGGTCCGGAAGGCCCAGATACAACATCGACAGAGAAAAGCAAACTACACGAAGCAGCTCGAGATGGACATCGCCAAGCTCCGGGACCTGATCGAGCAGACGGAGCGCGAGAGCCTAGCGCTCAGGACCGAAAATGAGGGTATAAGGCAGCTCCTCCTCGCTAATGACCCTTCACCGTCTTCTACGGGCTTCAACTTCGGCTTTTCACAGCCTGAGATAGGAACGACGCCTACGGCTGTATACTCACCGCCGCAACCGATAGCCCCGGAGTATATGGTCAGCCTTCTTGGCTCGTCTGACTCAGCGAATACCCCTGTCTACCAGGTCGCGCGGGACATCGACGCCATCCTCTTCGTCAGCGCGCAGCGCGTTCTCGGGCAGTCAGGGGTCTCCTAACACGGAGGCCTTCCCGGGTGCTCCCCCATTGTCGGAAGCGGAGACGGATCATGCTATTAACTTCATCTTAGCGTACGGTTCCCCCTCCTCCCTTTCCTTTCCTTTCCTCTTGTCTCTCCTTACAGGAGGCTCAAGTTATCCTACTTGTTGAGTGGCTTAGGAAGAGTACCTGTATACGATTATCAAGCTAACAAGTTATCAAATACAGGCTAGAACATATCTGCTGGAACCACTTCAACCCCTCGCACTACTCGCACACCGACTACGACCCGGAGGCAAAGGAGCATGGGCACATCTTGATGGCTACATCTATTGCGCTACAAGTAAGCTAGCTACTCGAAACCCAGTTCAGATAAAATCTTCGCTGACCTTTAATTCCAAGAGTGCACCGCCTAGAGTATGGGACCAAATCAACGCCGAGAAAGAACGCATACAAAAGGGCCCTTCTGCCACAGCATCCAATCACTCTTCTCGACCTCCCTCCCTACCTCCTTTGCCTTTTGAAAGCAGTTATAGTAGTAGCAGTAACGGCCACTCCCACTCCCACTCCTATTCCAATTCCCACGCCAACAACCCCCCAAGCACCAACGCAAACCCAAACCCCAACGCAATAGCATCCTGGCCCTCGCCCCCACCCCCCCTCGAAAACGTCGGCGCAGGCCTCGGCCTCGGCCTAACCCTCTCAAGCCTCTACGGGCTCGCATCCACCCTCATCCCAGCAGACCAAGAGCTAGCGCCCGTGCAAGCATGGTTCGAGATCGCGCGGCTGTACGGCGTAGCCGCGGTGCGGGATGCGGCGCGCATGGATGCCGTGCGTGAGGAGTTGGCGAGGGGGGTCGAGTGTCAGCATTTCGGCGCTGTGATCCAGAGGTGGGCGTTCGAGGATGTGGTTGCGAGGGTTTTTGGACGTGTGCCGGTGCCGGTACCGGTTGCGCCGGGGCCGGGGGGATTGGGGTTGGAGTGTGATGGGCGTGATGAAGTGTGAAGGAGGAAGGGAGGAAGGGAGGGGAGTAAGAGAGGGAAGAGAAAAGGGATAGATGTTAGGGTTTGAATTTAAGGTATATATGTTGGAATACTGGGTTTCGGGGACCAAAAGTGTGTATGCGCATGTGCTTGTGATATGAGGCATGGATTTGTGTGAGGTATATATCTTGTTTGGGGAAAAAGGGTATCCAAGTGTTGATTAATGAGGCATCATAGAATATTGAAAAAAAGAACACTGGAAAAGTCACATTATAGTACTCGGGATATAATCATCATCTCACCTATCAACTAGTAAAAGAAAAGGAACCTCACAATTAGATAGATACCTAATATATACTCGAAAGAATCATAATTGATTTTAATCTACCTACCTCTAGTGTGGGTAGTTAGGTACTTTAACTCCCTAAAACCTATGTATGTAAAACTACAACGCCTTAACAATAGTCCTCTCATCAAACAAGTCCTTCAACAACCCATCAACACACGCCTCGGTATCCAGCGTGCCATGGCGTACGTAGACTCGAAAGCGTAAATGCTTAGCTGTCCGAAGAACGGCCGCAGTATCTTGGCAACTAGCTCGTCCTTTCTATCTACCGTCAATTCGTCGTTGATACCCCCGGGGACCCCGAGTAGGGGCCTCCGATGCCCGCCGTTCGTAGCGGCTATGGCTGCTGCGGACTCCGTCTGTAGCGCCGATGCTGTGGCCCCGGTATTTCCTAACTCTTCTGATAACTCGTCTACAAGAGCCACCGGCTGGTAGCTGGGGGAGCGGTAGATGGCGTCGATGGTGTCGGTAACGAAGAGCCACTCGTGTAGCTGGAAGTCGTCGGGTGCGGCAGCGATTAACAAATCCAGCAACTTACATGCCTGGAGAACGGAAGTGTTGCTAAACGTGTCCGACGACGCACTGTTGTCGGGCGCCGCGACGGACGATATGGCGGCGTGTAGCTCGGCGTTGACGGTGGGCCAGAGGGCCGCAAGGTGGATCGCGGAGGTGCGGAGGACGAGGGCGCGGACCACCATGTAGATATCGGCGCGCGTGGTCGAGGACGGCGAAGACGTGGATGTGGCTGCTAGCAGCTCGATGATGCGCTCGAGAATGTTGGGTAGGTCTGTGACGAAGGTATCTGTGCCGCAGGCGAGGACTAGGGCTGCAACGCGGCGTAGGTTGAGCTGTGTTTTGCGGTCCGCTTCTAGTCTTGCTGAAGTAGCGCCTACTCCGAAGACTATACCGGCGGTTGTGGGCGGCGTAATGCGGCTTAGGATTTCTGGCATCCGGTCCTTGTCTGCAATCGTCCAGAGTTTCAATAGCGATAACCAATCGCTTCGTACCAGGGTAACAGAGGAGCTGAAGAATCTTGAGTCATTAAAGGCATCTCCAATGTCCTTTTTCCAAGTCTTCTGGTTGCCGGGAAGCCTAGTGAGTTCCTGAAGAAGAGTCAATGTGCTCTTGGTAATGGTGTCGGGGAATGCCTTTGAGCGAATTGAAGGGCCAATCACGTTGGCAGAAATGGCACTTGCTGCGGTTAAGACGCGATCCGACTCCACGAGGATCTTGGGCAGGTTTGGGACGATGTTACACAAAACGCCGACCACATCGTCTGCCCTATCGGCTGGTGATACAAGGCGATTCTCGCTAGCCTTGGACTTGTCCGACTGCGAAGTCGACACTCCATCTGAGAATGATGCTGGCCTCGTAGTGAAAATAGCCGTAAGTAGTCGTAAGAAGAGTTCCTAAGCCAGTATTAGCAATCTTGCCAAACCTTCATAAGATATGATATACGTACCCCAAGTTCTCTTCGCATCTTTCTTTGCTCCCCGAAGTTGGTATTGTCAACCTTTTCACCTAAAATTGCTGCGAATTCCAAGAGACTTGGTAGCGTTTGCCTGTGCGGGAATGGATTTCCGAGCAGGTCTTTTAGGAAGATCATGCAGTCTTGCCAAATTTCATCCATTGTATCATCTTCAAGGGATCTAGTGTAATCAACAAGGAAAATCACCAAGTCCGTGTCTTGTAACTCAATGGTCAATGTCGACTTTCTTGAGTTCTCTAAGGCACTGGGATTTGTTCGGCTATAGATAGCATTGAATATCGCTGGAATAGTGTGTCTCGGTCGGGATCCGTCTAGGGCGGGAAGTAGGTTGAATACTTCTCGGTGCTTGGTAGGGTCAGGATCACTTAGCGAGGCTCGCCAGATGTCGACTACAGTCTCTAAGCATTCTAGTGCCTCGGCAGCGAATACGTGTTCTAGTAGGCGTCTGGCCCGGTTGCGCATACGAAGCGACGTGTAATTGAACGAGGAAGCCGAGTTGACATCTAGAGTACCGGCCTCGCTTCCTTGTCCCCAAGACCAGATCTTGAAGCACATCCGGACTGCGTCTTGGAAGGCCAGTAGGACCGTTAGTCTATCATTTGCAGTCGCGCTACGAGACTGTGGAGCGTCCGAGTTGAACACTCCAGAGACCATGTTTCCAAAGAAACCCTGGGGTTGCTCAGGACTCTTTGTGACTTGGGCTCTTGCCTCTTCATCTACCAACTGTTCATGTGCCTTAGCGAGCACTTGCTCGAGTGCGTTGAGTAATGATATCAACGTTGTTTCCGGGGCGCTTATTGTCTCAGATGGCTTCTCATTCTGCTTGAAAGTAGTCTGCAAGTTGCTAAACGTACTAGCAACCTGACCGCAGAGCGTTTCCACTAAAGGTATAAGAACCTGGAAAATAGAGTCCGCATAGAAAGGTAAGCATTCTGTGAGGAAGCCTACCCAGCTGTCTAGAACAGGTCGACTGCTGGGTGAACTAAGACCAGCCTGAATACATTTAAGCAGTGAGGGAGGCGGCGTCGTTACTTCAGGCAGACGCTCTAGAGAGGTTTGAGATAATCGCACGCTCCCGGACGGGTAGTTCATAGCTCGCTTCTCACCAACTGGGGATGACGGCGGTTCTGCGGGTGCCGTATCTCGAAGCCTAAGCGAGGCGAAAACAACATCAAGCAGGAGGACTTGGATATATGGGTCTGGTCCATTAAGCGACTGGGCCAGCCGGTCGATCAAGATATCTTCCAGCTTCAAACGCGACAATCCTTCTGCGTATGGGTTAAGCAATATCTGATGAAGGAAAGTCAACGCACAGCGGTGAAGCTGAGCTATCCGGAGTTGCATCTGATTGTCGCTTGGAAATTGATTTCCGGCAATACATCTCATACAGACGCGTAGGAAGAATTCTTGGAGGGACAAGCTACTATCCGTACCAGCTGCATGTCATTAGTGAACAAGTCGAAAACTCAAATGAAATGAACTCACATATGTCTATAAGACTCTGGGAAGGCTCTTCGATTATCCTCGTGGCGAGCACTCCCCAAAAAGCATCAGGAGCCCATCTGAATATATTGGACAGAGTGCGGAGATAGTAAAGCGCCAGGTCAAGGTCATCTTCTGCTGAGAACTCAATAGACTGACTGGACGTTACGGCATTAGTCGCCTTGGGAAAATTTCGAAGAAACTTCAGTTGTGAGATCTTCGTGACGAAGATGAGGAAGAGCCTAAATATTACCTAATGTTAGCTAAAATACATAGGTACCTAGATACTTCCACAAGTGTCGGACCTACTTGTCGATACCAACCATGGTATTCAACCAATTCTTCACCATCATAAACAATTGAGTTCTTTCATCTAGGAGAGAATCAAGCATCAAAAAAAGAGGCCTAGTAAGCATAACATCGTAATGATCCATCCCAGACAATCGATACGTAGGTCTGGACTCAGTTATAGGCGTCTTTGGGGTTCTTCTATCAGAATGAGAAGCATTGTCTTGTAACGTGTGGGACCAGAGAATAGTAAAACTCCGACCTGGATCCGCCGGTCGTATTGAATAAGTGCCTGTAGTACCATTTTTGAGCATTAAATCGGCGATGACGGATTCGATATCGCGGTTTGAGACCGTAAGAGCAGTCTGCAACTGCCAGAGACATCTCACGGTCTCAACATGGTATTTCGGTTCTGATAAGGACAGGAAACCCCAAGCATGGCCGACTAGCGGTTCGACTAGATTCGAAAGATAGGCTACCGGTATCCTTTCGCTAGTGTAGAGTTGTGTTGAGAGGAAGAGGATGGATTTGAACGAGACGAAAGACAGATCCGGTGTTGATAGTCGCGATTGCATAGCAGAGAGTAGTCTCTCTGTATCTATAGTATACTCCTGAGGGATTTTAGATAGAAGAAGCCCCAAGAGCCGACTTCTGATAGACATCGCGGCCTCTTGGTTCGCAGTGGCGAGCCCATCGCAGGTTAGACTGCATGCCTTTTGAGCTAGAAGGGCTCCAATTGTCCGCGGTGCAAAAGGCGTTGGCGTAGCCTCGAGGTTCCCTTGATCAGAAACATAGAAATTTTTGATCTTCTTAAGCATTTCGCTGTTCGACATAGATGCTACTACAGGGCCCTCAATGGAGCCGACTGAATCTCGTTCTCCTGTTCTGGCTGGAAATGCTCGTTGTGGGATGAATTCAAACAAATTTCGAGCAATATCGAGCGCCTGAACTGAAATGCCGGAGCTTTCGCTCTCACTCAGGGATTTAGATGAGTTCTTCTGTTCCTTGACTTCTTCCAGCATTGCGAGGATGGACAGAGCAGCTAGAGGGGCATGGAGAGATATCATTTCCTCTTCTCGGATGTTAAAATGTGTCATAATGAATTGAACGAGTGCCAACTTTTCATTACGCTGGGCAACGGTTGCGTTTCCTGGGCTGATAGCCTGAGCCATAAGTCCTATCATCTCGCCGTATATAAGCCCGCTCTCGACGCCATCGAAGAACACAGAAGCACTGCGCAACACTTCATTAAATTCAGCTTTGCTGGAAGCTTTAGTTTTGAAATCTTTGACGCTGACTATTACCGGAAGGAAGATCTCCGGTACTACGAGGCCGCCTATCTCCCACCTATCCATGAGAGATAGACATATTCGATATGGTCGGGCTCTTTCTGTGGGATTGCTGCTCGTCGCGGAATTGATCATTGACAGCAATGCTCGTGTCAGGGGTTGTAGACCGTATTCCTCGAAATAACTGGTTTTAGAGCTAAAATAACCATGATGTTCAGATGGCGAATGTGGCGACTCCAAACCATTCTCTTGTTCTTGGCTTGGAGGATCGGGTCCTAAAAACCAAGCCCAAAGTCGTCGATTGAGACTCATATCCCTCCGAATGACTACGCCGGCGGCAGCACGGAGTAAGAGCTCCAGATCATCGCTCTTGACCCTTTTCTGCAATACCTTGGAATGTAAAGGAAGATGTGTTACTAAGAGGTCCAGGAAACCTCGTTGTATAAGAAGTTGCTCGTCGCCTAATCCGGCAGCGAAGCATCTGAGGAGCAAACCTGGCTCAGGAGAAGTTACAAGGCTCGAAAGCTCGGACGAAAGGGCATCAGCCTCAGTCTGTTCAGTTTTACCTGGGTGTACTTCCTGTGTGATAGGATGCCCTAGTCTTGGTAGTCGACGAATGAGATAAGCAAGTGCACCAGGTCGGCGGCTCTGGCTTGTAATTGTAGCTAGAAAGAAGCATTGCCAGAAGAAGTCATCTCCAGTAGAATCCGTTGCCGTAAGGTCCTTACAATTTGGCGGCCGGATAGCAGCCTTGAACCTTTCCAAGATCTTCAAGGTCCGATCAAAATCTTCACTCGTTTCATCTTCCAAACCCGGTAAAAGGGCCAATATTATGCTTTTAATTGCAGGTCGTAGTGACCTGGGGTCTGTATGGAGAACATGGTTCTCGAGGAGGTCGAGGAACGGAGCCCTGACGGTCAGAGACGCAAACGACAACGTCGGGGCCAGACCAGGGAGATACAGAGGCAAATCTCTGGACAGACCATCTTTCCCTATTATTGAGAATACATAATTGTAGACCTCCAGCGCTTTCTGGTGTACGCCGGAAGGAAGCGAAGGGTTCAGACATTGGGAGAGGCGCTTTGCGACTAGCGTTTTCGAAGGGATCGTCGTGGTATTTGCTTGACGTGCTTGCAGTGCCTGGCAAGGAGGGTTCTTAGCGGGGCTTTCGAAATATCTACGATAGAGGGAACAGGTTTCCTACTTTAAGCAGTCTACTTAGAAAAGAGATGTAATCGGCCCATTCTTCTAAAGCTGTATCAAACAGCGACAGGGCTCGCTCAACGCCTGACGCATACTTTCGATAATGCTTATCTTTTATCGGAGCATCCTCTACAATTCAACCAGTCAGCGAGATCCGAGGGTGGAGTGTTGGCTTTGGTGTGGAATACCTGCGCCTAGCTGATTCCTCCATTGTCTTACAGTGGGAGTAGTCGGCCCAGAGCTCTCTGGGGACATGGAACGACGAGGACCAGGCTCGAGGGCCATAGTTAGCGTAGTTAATACTAAGGAGGCACCGGCCGTAGGACCATAGGGTCGTGTTTAAGACTAGGGGAGTCGAGGCGCATATCTTTGCATCGGCGCATTTATTGCGAAGTTGGTGATCATTGCAAGAAAGACCACGGTACGCGGCAGCCGAACTGGTGAAGCGCATTGAACCTTTTTCTGAATTACGTTGCAGGTACCCGCTAAAATGATACAGCTGCCTGCTGTACAGAGGTGGTACCTTAAAATAGGGCAGGCATTGGGGACATTTTATTGGCTGATATGCTTGCAACCTCAGGGGTGTCTCCTGCTAACATGTGCTAAAGACATCCCGAAACAAGCTGTTCAAATGACGTCTAGACGATAACGATAAGGCGACCCACCACTTTAACAACTCGGGACCCTTATTACCAACATCAACACATCTAGAACAAAGCTACGGTACTTGCGAACTTGACTTCGTTTAACTTTACCTCCTAATGGCAAAGAATCATGATATAGGGGATACCAGTTAAAACTGGATATAATTGACCGATATACGTGATTGTACAGACGATGATACAACCAGTTATTACGGGATCCTAGGGACGATGGGCATGGAGAATGCTGGCTCATCATCTGGCGCTGCCTCTACTCAAGGCGGAGAGCTGCCTCCCCCTTTGCCTCCTAGGCCCTCTCAAGCACTAGAAGCCGACTCTACTTCTACTGCGATGGAGAGACCCCAGGTGCAGTCGAAACCAACCACAACTACTGCCGTCTCTTCAATGAACATCCAGACGCTTTCATTTCCCGATGGGTCACGTGGTACTTTCTCAACAGCAAGCGAGAATAACAATGCCGGAAACACGGACCAATCATCCACATCAGCTGGTACTGGGATGGCAAGCTTGGGGTTTAATCCCATTGGATATTCGATTGGACATGATATAGACGAGTCTATGAGTATAACGAGTCTCGCTCCGACTCTTCGCCCACCGGGAGACTTGGAGAGTCTACTCGTTGGAGATATGAGTAAGAAAAGTCCCGCATGGGCTCTCTTACGATCACAATCCACAGCTGTGCCACCTTTTGAAACGATCGGGCTCGAGGAGGATACCGTACTTGCTGATTTCGCCCACGAGTTCGATGATATACCAGACGAGTCCGAGAAGAGTTGGAGCGATGAGGACCGAGTGAAAATGTGGAAATCAAAGTTAAAACACTTCATGATTCTATCATCTGCGGGAAAGCCGATATACAGTAGACATGGGGATTTGGCATTGATTAACTCTTCCATGGGTGTTGTACAGACCATCATATCCTTTTATGAAGGCGCTAAAAATCCCCTTCAAGGCTTTACTGCTGGAAATGCGCGGTTCGTCATTGTGACGGAGGGGCCACTCTACTTCGTCGCCATAAGTAGGCTTGGGGAGAGCGATTATCAACTTAGGGCCCAACTCGATGCCCTCTATATGCAGATTTTATCTACATTGACGCTTCCGGCTCTGACCAATATATTCGCCAATCGACCTTCGACCGATCTACGAAAACCTCTACAAGGAACCGAAAGCTTACTTTCATCCCTAGCTGATAGCTTCACCAGGGGTTCTCCTTCTGCTCTTTTGGGAGCTTTGGAATGCTTGCGGTTGAGGAAGTCGCATCGACACGCAATCAATAATGCATTTTTAAGGACGAGAACAGAGAAACTGCTCTATGGACTGATAGTTGCTGGCGGGAGACTCGTTAGTGTCATCCGACCACGTCGCCATTCTCTTCACCCCAGCGATCTTCAGCTTATTTTTAACATGTTGTTTGAATCCGGAGGTGTCAAAGCTGGAGGCGGTGAAAACTGGATTCCACTCTGTCTGCCAGCTTTCAACAACCGAGGTTACCTCTATATGTACGTCAGCTTTCTCGATGTTGATCCGGAGTCTGAGAGAAATATGAGTGCCGCAGGCGAAGAGATCGCAATTATCTTGATAAGCCCCGACAAGGAGAGCTTCTTCGATCTACAGC
Organism: Hypoxylon sp. EC38; assembly: GCA_002120335.1. Taxonomy (NCBI): domain Eukaryota; kingdom Fungi; phylum Ascomycota; class Sordariomycetes; order Xylariales; family Hypoxylaceae; genus Hypoxylon; species Hypoxylon sp. EC38. Next base: position 1,481,896 of record KZ111236.1, on the reverse strand, counting down.
ATATGCGAGACGACGTTGTGGCAGAGCTAAAGAAAAAAGGACACCTTGACATTATTAAAACGGCGGCACAGCAAGGACGTGCAAAGATAACTGAGATCGCACCGGGAACGCATGTCAGCCATTTCCTATTCAAGTCGAGAGCCAACGTTCAGTTCTGCATGCCATCCTTCTCACCTGCATTTGACAGTCTCATTTCGCATCGGAGACTCATGTCGCTTTATCACAATTTACATTCGACAATCCATGCCAAACATACACATGTAAAGGTGCTGCATTGCGTCGGGGAGGACAGTACATCGCTTGCGTGGATCACGCCAATATTCGAATTCTACTGCGTGGCGGGGCCCAATGCGTCTCGAGCTGTCATGACACAAGGAGCAAATAAGATCATTCAATGGGCGAAACGCGAAGAGGAGCGGTTATTTATCATAGGCGGAGGAGTCTTCTGAATATCAAATACCCCTTCTCGTATAAACAAACTAATTACATTGAATCATTAACAATACTATTATACATCCTCGAATATCAAATACTCCTTGGTACATAGCAGCGGCTCAGTTGTCGCTCCGGTACGACATCTTTAGACAAGGATTTGGCGCCTGTCAAGTTTACAACATTTCAGAGAACCAACCACCCCAACGTGACGACTTCTGCAATTGAGTGATAGCGGAGGGGAGCACCGGGTCGAAGTCTTGATCCCGTGGAAGTCTGGACTCGCTTGCCCTACTGCACTCAGCGATTACTTCATCTTCACCATGCAGCAGTGGATGTCTTAGAGCGGCGCTGCTCGACGATGGACTGCCGTTGTCCGGTTCTCCAAGCACCGTCAATCTACGTTCATACTCAGTCTTTGGCTTTGATCCCCTCTCAATTTCCATGGCCTCGGTGCGCTGTGGCAACACGGTCGCAGGTTTACGTCCGCGTGCTTTTCCCTTTCCCTTGAAGCGGAAAGGATTGCGCGGCCAGTCCTGTAACTCATAGACTTGGCTATGGCCCGGAGCCTCGCGCTTGAAGAGATGCTTGAGCTTCTCCCAACTCTCGCTTATGTACTTGCGACATCTCGGTTCGAGGTCCTACGGCTTGTGAGCATGGGGTTTATACGAGAGTTAATTCATATTACGTCTAGGTACATACCTTCCAGATCTTGTCTTGGATTCCCCAGAATCCCTCACTTTTCTTCGCCTTCTCCCACGTGGGTCGGGGCTCGTATTTGCGCGAGGATGATCTGACCTCATCTAATCGCGCTACCATCTCCCACTCTCGGAAACCCTGCTGACGAACGCCACTGCGTGTTCGAGGGCCGTTGGCACGAACCCATTCGTACTGCAGGAAGTTATTGAGCGAAAACGAATCCAAACCATCCTGGTCATGTACAGTTGATTCCACGCCGACTTGTTCCGTAACCGTACTCTGCGACTGCTGCGACGGCTGATGTGTAAACGCGAGTCTTCTTCGCGCAACTTGTCTCATAACCACCAGTTCATCATCCGAGTCCTCATCGTCCGCCACAGCCTCAGCACTAGCTTTATACCTACCCCCGTCGCCGTACACAGTCTGAGCACTTGCGGGCTCGTTCGAGTCCGACCTGAATTGCTCACGGAACTGAGCTGGGGAACGATTGGCGTCTAGGTTAGAGGTCTCATCCGGGTCTGACTCCGAGTCTTGGGGCGAAACCTGACATGATTCTGGTGAACTTGCGGATGGCGGGGTGCTCGTGGTCACGAAGTCGCCGTCGAAGCCGGCGAATAGATTATCTACGCTCCGTAAGGTAGAGCTGGTTCCGGTCAGACTATGTCCGTATGGGTCTTCGGCGCTGGTCATCCTGTGTGAAGAAGCGGGTTGCCGACCCCTGGAGAGAGCGACCGTCCCGATTGCTCGAACCGGGTTTATTCGCGACATCGTGGTTCGGTGTTGTGATTGGACTACAACCTGGTACCGAAGGGGTTGCCTTTTCCTTTGAAGTTAAGTGAGATGAAAAGATTGGGAGGCGAGCCGAGTCTGGGAAAGTTCGCTTACAGCTTTATCTCGTTGAACCACAGTCTAGGGGCGTGTGGATCACCGTTTATTTGATTTTTACCAGCTAAGAATACCTAGAAATAGGTTCTAGTGATAATAGGAATCAAATAGACGTGGATCCTATCCTATTGTTGACTCTGGGCTTCCTTGTAGTTTTCCCGTGCACCTAGAGGTTGGGTAGAAAGAAGCCTGGTGTCCAAGAGGATAGCGAAAGAAGAAAAGGAACGAGAGAAATTGACTCGATAAGCTTGTTAAACAAAAAACCGATGGGTCTCAGATAACTGCCTCTAGAGTTACGAAACGAAAGATAGTGGGTTACAGTTCTGACGGGCAGTATTCATATAGCCTCAGCGCAGTGAGACCGCTCCCATTTTAGATCTCAATTTAGCGCGATTTCGAAATTGGCAGAGGAAGGTTTACATAGTTGCTATAAACTACTGAATTCTAACCCATATCTTAATAGCTTAAACGACTCCCAACCTCTCTCTTCGGGCGTGTATTTACTATTTTTCGTTTGTGTATAGACCGTGAAGCTATATCCGCCTCAAACTCTATCTCACATCTTAATTCCCATATAGATCACTCATCGTAGGCGCTATTGAAAGGTTAATTTCAGCCTCAAAATGTAAATCTAGGAAAGTTGGAGCCAAGTATGACTCCACAACAATCAAGCACGAAATATTCTGCCCTCGTTGCATTATCTTGCCCAGCTTAGGTCCTTTATCAAATGCCATTCGAGACTATCATACACCTGATGGTGAAAGGAATTTGCTTATGTACACGGCTTGCTCCTCGTTCTCCTGCCAAAGGCGACCTACCCTACTTCGGGGAACAGACCAATTGCACCAAGGCTTATACCAAGTTGACTGCCACATTATTACCGACCTGGCTACAGCAAACAGGCACAAAATCCATCCGTCCAAACCTATAAGGCGGCGGGTCCAAAATTTGCTCCAAAAATTAGCCCATTAAGACTTGCTTTCGGTGTAATCCAATGAATAATGAAACTCTGGCTCTGAGAACATGGATTGCGGTAGGTTACGAGGGTAAGGGTAAAATATTAGGTCCTGTTGTCTCCCCTCTAGGTGCCTCGATTCCTCTTCGCGCATGTCCGCACTGCTGTCTTCGCATCTCTCACCCATTGGCGAAGTTTTGATCGCATACGTCGACCGAAGGTAGTTCGACCCCTCGAGCGTCCGGTCGCATTGACGAAATTGACATTTGTCAAGCCGACACTTTGATCTGTGCCACTCTCTTTCGCGTCCTGCGTAGTTATCGCTGCTGAAGTCGCCGGGACTGAGTCTAACGGTCGTACGAACATGTCCCGAATATTTGACCAGCGTCTCTTCAAGTCACGAGGATGCCTGAGATTGGAACTTGCACGAGTTTCCAAAGATCCTGAGTCATAGTGGAGCTTGCTCCGGCAGTCTAAATTAACTGAGCTCGTCTTTTGCTCGAGGTGACGCGCTGCTTTGTATGCGCCAGGTGTGCTACCAGTAGAAGGGTAACCAACAAATGGCCGCTGCGACGGGCTTTTGCTAGCTTGACGGAGCGCTGGCGTTAGACTAGGAGAGAAGCTGAATAAATCTCGTGGTTTCTGTTGTGTGATATCTACAATGAAGTTGGACGCGTCCGCAGGTGCATTTCGGCGTACCGTACCCGTTGGTGTGCTAATAGTGGTGCTTTTTGAAGATCTCAGCTTCAGTCTGTTTCGAGGTGGGATCTGAAGATTAGTGTCATATCCTTTACCCCGAAGAATTGGATTGAGAGTAGCATTAGACCAAGAGCAATCGATATCTGAGGTGAGCAGCCTCGTATCTGAAGAGATTGTGACTCCCGAGTCATTAGACATTTTTGTCTTTAGTCTTAACCTCGGGGCGTGTTTTTGTACACTAAGACCTCGATCATCGTTGGAAGCCGAATCCAACTTCATGGCACGTACGTCCTTAAATGGTTGAGGCGACGAGGAATCAGGGAACCTGAACGGAGCAAGGACCTCGCTAAAATCTCCATCGCTCGATGCACTCCGTATGCTCGGCGTTGGCGGAGGGACATAGTCAGGATCTCCTGGAACAGGTGGCAATGCTTTCATAAGTTGAGGGATGCTATTCTTCAGCTTCAGTTGACGTGCAGGGGAGATAGGCTTCGGTGACACAATAAGTGTGGTGGAACAGGACGGAGAAATGTATGGGAAGCCTTCATTATCTTCTCTGGGTAAACTGCTAGTGCTAATTCTGGGAACTGCTGGATTTCTCTTGTGACGTTGAAATTTCTGCTTCCGTACTATTCCAGGTGCTCTGTTCTCGGTTGGGGCTGAAGGACTCTCCGCGGCATCGTGACGTTTGTCATTCGAGGTTTCCGTGTCCACGGTAGACACATCGGCCTTCTCAATGATATATTTAAAGTCATTGGCGCCATTGACAGTTGCTGTTCTAGTCTCATATTGCAACGTGTTCTTTCTGCTGTAGTGCGAATCAGCACGGTTCAATGTGACGTACTTACGTTGGTCCTCAAGTAATGCATCATGACGACCGTGACTCTTTGAAGGACTCTGAACAGGGTCAGAGCACGAACGTCGTCTGCTGGAATTTCCTTGCGGGCTAGATATGGCCTGTTCCTCAACTCCGTCAATGTTCCTACTTTCACCCAGTCCTCCTTCGCATGGAGTCTCATCCTGTGTATCATCTCTCAATATCACGCCTTGTTCACTTCGAATTGTGGGGGTTCCACCGTCTTGAACTTGTACCTGCCTCTCTGGTGAATTCACCTTTGTCTTTGGCTTCACCGTTGAGCGATAGTCTGTGTACTTATAAGTAGGAGCATCCTTTGACTCAAGATCAAGACTGGGATTGAATGTGTCCATGGAATCTCTACCTGCCTGTGATGGCAATAGATCAATATCACTACTCCTTTTGAATTTTCTATCAGTCTTTGAGCCATCCAATTCAGAAGATCCATTTTCAGATTGGACGGAACCATCGTGGCGGTGAAATGTAGTTTGTTCTGGCACGTTACGGTGGTTTTCAACCTGAGGCGCATTGGTATCGTGCATACTTTTTGTTGTGCCCGTCCCGTCCCGGCCTTGGCCCTCAGGCTCGAGGGATGCCATACCTGACCCTTCAAATGTAGCCACCAAATTGTCATCAGTTTCCTGTAAGAGCGGCGGATGCTGATAATTCGATGTGTGAGCAGGGACTGGAGCGAACGGCTGGATTGGGGTAAGGGCATAGGGCTGTCTACTCTCAAACCCTTCAGTATAGTCGTAATACCGTGGTATGGCAGCAGAACGACCACTTGGACCAACTCTATTCGGCGTTCGGTGATACATATGTACGACTGATGTAAGACTCGATGTTCTAGACGAGAAGCCGTCTAGCCCTTCGTGGTAAGGACTACTCCAAGACGCCATCGAGGCAGCAGAATGGGTCCGGATTGAGGGAGGCCCCGGTGGTCCATGCCGGCTAAGAAGCAGGCCATGCGGCGGCAATGAGACGGTAGACTGATTCGCGTCAGCTCGAAGACCAAGGGGCGGAGGCCTTCGGAACATTGGGGGATAGTAAGGCTTGTAAAGCCCGTGTGCAGTTCTCTAAAATCTCTTTGTGAGTACCTCAGGTATAAATCTATGCGGAGTCTAAGATACCTACATATGAGGTTCGATCAATTTCCACCATACGACTATAATCAACCCGCCCACTTTCTGTGAGCGCTGGAGACGCTGGACGAACTCCAGGCCGCTTTAGACGAGTCGGGTATGGGAAGGGTGATCGCGGACGTTGAAGCGGACCCCCGCTTGTTTGACTCTGTAGCGTTGTTGTTGATTTATGGTGGGAAAGGTGGCGGGATCCGCAAGTGGTCATCGAATATGAACGCTGCCCAATTTCCTCCGAAGATGTTGGAGTTAATGTGCTTGTGGCTGATTTATGGCTTTCTGAGCCGTACATCGAGATTATCTCGGAAGCGGTGTCTCTACAGGAGGAGGGCCTTTTGCCATTATTCCGAGGGTGTAGTTCGTCTATAGAGGGACGCGGCGACAGATATTGCTGGCCGATTTCAGACAATGTGTCTTTGCGTTGCGGTGATGGAGGTACTGGTCTAATGCTGAAAATTCCAATGTCCCCAGTCTCGGTTGTGGTTTTCAACATGCTCTCTAGAGCACCGGGCGAAGGTAGCAAGACGGAATTCTCATTGACACTCCGAAGGGGTTTATGCAATGGGCGAACAGGGGAGGGACCATGGGCCAATCGTCCATGAGAATAGCTGCTATGAAGAGTTCCATGGCTAGAGCTGTGCCTGGGCAAGCGATGATGCTCCATTAGGAAAAACACGGTTAGGAGGGCGATGGAAACACTGGCCCAACAATGGGGAGGAAGACACTAGATGATGAAATAAAAAAAAGTAATTGGGCTCGACATGAGAGATTAAGATGGGCTTGGATGACTATTCCTAGAACAACGTCGAGCCTAGTTTAACAGTCCAAGGCTTCGACGGCCTAGAATGTCACCAGGCAAGGCTGGATGCTGAAGTAAAACAATGAAGGTTGATATCTGTAGAGTTACGAGTATTGTTAAGTTGACAGGTACATGTGGTCAAGGATAGTTGATACCTTAGGTGCGTAGATTGTAGTTGCGAGGCCATTCACGCTGAGGGGAAGGTCAGACACTTGGATCGAAGAATAGGGGAGATAAGACGGAAGGAGCTGGGAAGACTTTCTCCTATCAGATGGAAAGAATAGCCAATCTCAAGTCAATACCCTTTGGATGCGTTGGGATGATTCTTTCCATAATCTTGCCAACATCCACCTACCTGACATAGAGGTAAGTACGGACGTACCTACTTTACCTCCAATCACGCCGTATATCGACATCGTCAGGCTAATGATTCGACATGAGTCAAGTCAATGTCATGATCCATGTGAGATGTTCCCATTCACTTGGTCATTGTTTTGCGAATCCCCTCAGTCTGGATGGGGGGAGGGGGGGAGGGTTTGCAACATCCTCTTGCATTTGGCACTATTGATACTCGACTTCCATCAAAACCACATCATGCTTTCTGATATGGGCTTTGTCAACCATTCTTGGATCGTACAGGATATTCAACGATATCTTGAGTACCACCTAGGAAACAGAAATTGTTCCAAGTTGCGAGGATGTCTGTAAATGTTGGGGTCAGGTAACTCCACAGATTCTACCTACTATTTCTGATAAGTATTAGTCGAATGTTCAAGGTAGCTGCTGATACAGACTGAAATCGAAATAATACTGAGTTGAGCAGGTTAACTTTTTGAGTTTGCGTTGTTGAGATTACTCATTAGTATTTCGCTCTTTCCGTGATGTTGAGCTCTTACATGGCTATATGTATTGAATCCTTTTATCAACGTTGAGTAACGTGGTAAATATCTTGGTGCAACACTCAGGGTCCTAGGGTCCAATTTAAGGCTCACTGCAGAATGAATTGCAAATTAATAAATCTGGCAGCATGCATTATTAACATCCCTTGCCTAGGGACTGATTATGCAGCTGCTGACTTAATATCGTAGGATTCCGTATTCACAACCCCTTCCAACAGGATCGTGTTATGATCCAATAACGACTTTTAGAAGGTTAACAACTGGCCCGTTGTCTGGAATGGGCCTATACTAATAATGTACCGTAATGCTCGTAATTCGCGTCCCATCGGATTTACGAACCGTTTGCCGGCCTCCGTCATTATATTGGTCAACATTCTCGAACCCCTTCGTTCCGAGTTTACTGATCTGGGTTGTGATCTGTGGCAATTTGTAGGGATTGGGAATTGAGCCTCGATGTGGAGTCTTCATTGAGTGGGACCGGTCCCCTTGTATTCTCCCCTCCAGCAGGGATTCCCCAAAAAATTTAGAGGTACGTTTGTACCATGTACTGTACGTAGATGGGGTGGTGGCGGTGCGCCCTAGCTTGGCAACCGTGAGGGGCAGGAAAAAGAGAACACTTGTCATCTGTATCAATCGCCCGACGCCCGCCGCCCACCGCTCTATGAAAACGGTGGAGATTTCTCCCGGTCCCTGCATTGCTAATTACTGCGCAAGTCACAGCTATTGGAGGGCTAGAGGTATGTTAGCACTGCACTATTTGATGATTCAGCTGGATTAGACTGTGGCCAGATATTCGGAACCATCCAGCCTTTTACCCAAAAACTTGCCATCCTTCTATTCTAATTTACTCTAAAGGGACACATATGCCATTGTAGGAGAATACAAAACGTCTTCCTCTACATTTGCATTCACTGATTCGTTTTTCCCCAATCGTTCTTTATTCCTGTCCTACTTAGCCAGTGGTATTTGATAGGTATAGGTATGTCTCTTGATACTCTTATCAGCTTCACCACCCATCACATTTCCCTACAAGGCGCCCCAGTAGTTTTGCTTGCGCCATGTCTCCGGTCATGAAATATACCATTCTAGGTAGCTAACTTTGCTTTTCATTGACTAGGTCCTTCGCCATGTACTCGGCTTTCGTTTTGGGCCTGCTCGCGGCCGCAGGTGTCTCTGCTGCAGATGCTGCTTCGGACGTCACCCAACTGAACAAAGATACCTTCAACGACTTCATCAAGAGCAATGACCTCGTTTTAGCAGAGTGTAAGCTATACATCCAACGGGCTTGTAACTATTTGAAAACCTTGTGCTAATATCGCAATGCAGTCTTTGCTCCTTGGTGTGGCCACTGCAAGGCTCTCGCCCCGGAGTATGAGGAGGCTGCCACTACACTCAAAGACAAGTCGATCAAGCTTGCCAAGGTCGACTGCACAGAGGAGAGCGAGCTGTGCCAAACATATGGTGTAGAGGGTTACCCCACACTCAAGATCTTCCGTGGCTTGGAAAACATCACTCCTTACACCGGCCAAAGGAAAGCTGGAGCGTGAGTAATTCCTTTCCATACAACAAAACATGGCTGTGGGGCAGTTTCTAATAAGAATTTATAGAATCACCTCCTACATGATCAAGCAATCCCTACCCGCGGTTTCCATTTTGACGCCCGAGACCCTTGAGGATTTCAAGACCGCTGACAAAGTCGTCTTGGTCGCCTACATTGATGCCTCCGACAAGGCCTCTAACGAGACATACACAAAGATCGCTGAGAAGTTCAGGGATTCTTACCTCTTTGGTGCTACCAATGACGCTGCTTTGGCTGAGGCCGAGGGTGTCAAGGCACCTGCCATTGTTCTGTACAAGCAGTTCGATGAGGGCAAGGCCACCTTTACCGACAAGTTCGAAGAGGAGGCCATCGAGAAATTCGCAAAGGTTGCCTCGACTCCCTTGATGGGCGAAGTCGGCCCTGACACTTACTCTGGCTACATGTCTGCAGGTCTTCCTCTTGCGTACATCTTCTCCGAGACTGCCGAGGAGCGCAAGACTCTCGGTGATGCTTTGAAGCCCATCGCCAAGAAGTACCGCGGCAAGATCAACTTCGCTACCATCGACGCCTCCGCGTTCGGCGCTCACGCCGGTAACCTCAACCTCAAGACTGACAAGTTCCCTTCCTTCGCCATCCAGGAGACACTTAAAAACCAAAAATTCCCCTTCGACCAGGAGAAGGAGATCACTTTCGACAGCATTAGCGCTTTCGTTGATGACTTCATTGCTGGGAAGATCGAGCCTAGCCTCAAGTCGGAGGCCGTCCCTGAGAAGCAGGAGGGCCCCGTCACTGTTGTCGTTGGCAAGTCGTACGAGGAGATCGTCTTGGATGATTCCAAGGACGTCCTCATTGAATTCTACGCCCCGTGGTGTGGTCACTGTAAGGCTCTTGCTCCCAAGTACGAGGACCTTGCCTCTCTGTACGCCAACAGCGAGTTCAAGGACAAGGTCGTCATCGCCAAGGTTGATGCCACGGCCAACGATGTACCTGATGAGATCCAGGGCTTCCCTACCATCAAGCTTTACCCTGCCGGTGCTAAGAGTGAGCCCGTCACATACAGCGGCTCTCGAACTGTTGAAGACCTGATCAAGTTCGTTAAGGAGAACGGCAAGTACAAGGCCGGTGTTGAGGAGAAGAAGGAAGAGGAGACCCCTGTTGCCCCCGCCGCAACTGAATCTAAGTCTAGCAGCAGTGAGGCTGCCCAAGAGACGCACGATGAACTGTAAACTTGGGAAATGAGAATAGGCCAAGAAAAGCATTTGTACAGTTTTTTTCTAGTATATCAATCGTGCCAATTATTCAGCCGGTACACTGGGTCACTCGGGAAATGGGTTACATGTTGACTTGAGGTAGTTCAGCATAAGGTTCATGAATTTGTTTTTTACTACACGAATCCTGTAACCAACTTGTATGTGATCTTGTACGTAGGGCCTAGTAATACCGCCTGTACTGGATGTGCATTCCTGGCCTGTATACTAAATACGAAAGAAATAGCCAATCACAATGCTTGATACATGTACTGTCAGCTATGTTCCGAGGTTAACTCTGATGGATGTACGTATCCTACTTTATGCCGAGAAATATCCGCCACTCTGAGATATTCAGGACCCACTCTGGAACTCCAACTCAATTGATCGAAAGCTGTCTCGAAACTACTTGTAGCCACCCAACTGCAGCCGAAATACCTCAACGGCAATTATCTCGATATATCTTCTTGACAAAAAGTCGAATTCGTCGTCGGGAACGATATGGCTTCGGGAGTCTTATTCCGCGGAGCTCGGAGCGTCGCAGCCGCTGCCCCGCGCACTATTCGCAGCTTTCACGCGACATCACGAACGCTTACCGACGCGACAGCTCCTTTGCCGGCTCGCAAGCCTGTGGGCGCTTTTCGTGGAGGGTCAGTTTATTACACATGAAGCTTGAGTTCTGTTTGGGAGTTCATCGTGAGGCTGACAAATGCGAATTTCTATAGGCTCTTTGGCTTCCTCCTCGGTTCCACTCTTGCCGGCGCTGGCGTCTACGGTTACGTCCTGTTAGTGCAAACCCGCCAGTCTCGATAGGCTCTGTCTTGTGGTCCCTCGAGTCCCTGATTTTTTGCCATATTCAATATGCGAACACATATATGGCATAGGATTTGGATCGGAGACATCATATTCATAAGGGATAAAGCAATATACTGACCTACGGCTTAATAGAAGAGAATACAAGGCCTCGAACGAGCTATTGACAGAGGATATCTATGTGCGTTTCTGCATTTGATTCTCCCGCGTCTCGTCTCTTGCTTTTTTTTCATTATTGCGGTCTTCGGGAGGAAACATATTTGGCTGACTCGTGTTGTTCGCAAAACAGGCTCTTCAGGCTGCTTGCCAACGACTGAACACGTACGTCCAGCAGCTGGAGGAGAAGATGGATGCTGCGGAAAGAAAAAAGAAATAAATGGGCGTTGGGCCGGGGGGAGCCGGTATATGGATGGATGATGGAAGGGCGATAATTGGTGTAGGAATAGGGTATCGTACATGCATTTTTCTTCCACGAGAAGACCAACATGCGAGTGTTGGCGCAACAAAAAGAACATGAGATTCATCTGCTAGCAGGGAGTTCAGTGACGGCAAGCCTGTACATGAAAATGAGCATGTCTTAAGGGCTTGGTTTGCATCTCCCATGTCACTTGACTTCCTGATTCTGAAATCTGTATATTATACACACATAGCCGCGTCCTTTTCTACGTACTCTATTAAGCCGTTTTATGGCTTTATTCCCGCTCAACTGGATATCATACGTCATGCAGTAGGCTGGATCGCGCCGAATGAACTTCCTTATTCCAACCTAAGCTCCGAGAGGGTCCCACAATAACCGGCCCGGCCCGCATCTTTGAGGAGCAGACTGGCAACATGTTTCCGGTGTATGCCTGATGAATAAATTCCATACCCTTAGCCTTTAATCTGGCCTCGTTGCCGCCATATTTGAAACGAGGCTGTATGTCTTGGAGGGGATCAGGGTCGCCGTCTTAATGCACTTATATTAACCTAGCTTGTTTTGCCAAGGGAGATAGGTGTGAGGGCAAGTCTGATCACTAGTTTAGCGTGACGGCGGATAGTAGGCGGAATGCATTGTAGATTAGAAATCAGAGTAATATCTGTAGTTATCTCTTTCTTTCGTCACTGGTACTATAGAGACACTAGTTGGGGTACGCTTAAAGCGATATCAGTTCTATTGCCGGACCCGAGGATGCTGTATCGAAAGCCTACCAGAGCCGGTACGGTACTAATAAGTAAAACCTGGAATATATGCTCGGCGATAATAAACGTACCACCCCAGTTCAAGCATCAGGCGAATGTGCAAGGCCTCAAAATAATGGCACGGTATATAATCAAGCAACAGGCGAAATTCCACCGTCAAGATTTGCGAAGTCTGAGAGCCACCTACGTAGAGGATCGGCGCATTAAATGGGGCTCGAGGAATACCGTGCGAAAGTCCCTGTCCGGGCTGTCCGGTGTGTGGCAGCAAGGAACGATGGCGCAGCCAACTCGAAGCCCAGCCTATTGAGGCTTGTGTTTCTAATTTGCATGTTGTTACACAGCAATGTAATAGCCCATAGGCTCCAATGATTGGCTGGTGGTAACTCATGTTCTGATGTAATTCTGATGATCTTTACGGGTTGCTCTATACGATAATCCCTAACTTGTGGAGCGTGGCACTGCAACGCTTACACGTGTGGGCAAACGCGACCGACCTTTTCTATTGTATTTCTTCCCCTTTATGCCAATCAGAAATAGGCTACGTGATAGCCAAGCTGAATCCAAAATCTTACTAAACTGAAGATCTTGAAACTGGCCTGACATGAGAAAAAAGAACCGAGAATCAATGGCTTAAATAGCCAAGCTTCCTGAGGATTTCAGCATGACTTACCTAAGGTGTTCCCGGAAATTCTTGTCCCTTTTCCAACATTAACCGACTTCATTGGTTAGCAATGTCTCAATGGCATCAGTGGACAATTCCCATGGCCACGAGCCGTACAGCACGCTCGAAGTACGTAGCGTAGAAGCGTCAGCTCCTCAAGATCTCGAGGGTTCAAATAAGGAGGCTGTACCTCTTCCAGAAAGTCAATATCCCCAGGTTGTCGATCCCCATACGGCATGGGACGCTCCGAAACCGACGGGGTCTCCCTACGCGGACACGGAAGCAACTGCTGTTCAAGGTCAAGATGATGGAACTGCGAAACGGCGGGTATGCGGGTTATCACCACGCATTTTCTACCTCATCTTGACTGGCGTAATACTAGTCATACTTGGTGCCATTGCCGGAGGCGTTGCTGGGGGGTTGACAAGTAGCAGGACCAGCCGATCAAGTCCGACTCCTGATTCGGATACTGTTAGGAATATCAACATCCTTAGTACATCAAAGCTTGCGGCGTCTAACTGGACGGATCCACAAGGGGTTACTCATAGAAGTGTTTTCTTCCAAGACCCATATAACGCTATAATTGCTCGGCAATGGGATTCGCAGAACAATACTTGGACGACGAGAAACGTCAGCCAGTTTATGCAGTCATCGACATCTGGTCCCATCAATCCTATTCCAGGAACCTCCCTAGCGAGTGCGTCGTCCGATAGCAGAGCAGGTTCGATGTATGAAGTGCGCCTATGGTTCTCAGAGCTTACAGGCAACGCACAAACCATCAGCTGGGTGAACTCGAACAATCCAATTGGAAACCCAGATTTCTGGGTATACAATGCCTCCGGACTTCCAACTTGGAACGGCACCCAGTTGGCGGTAGCCTGGCAACGATGCCCGGGAGATAACTGCGCCGGATTCTGGACTTTAGCTTACCAAGGACGGGAGGGCTACATCAGAATCGCGAACTCCAGCGACTGGACCAACAACACTCGTCCGGTGGTCAGGACCAACGTCGTTTCGGCTGGAGCAAGCTTAGCTTTAGTGCCAACACTCAACGGCACCTATGTCGATGGGATGATACTTGCTACTCAAAGAAGGCCAGGGTCCATAGGCAGGTCAACCTTTGTGGGAGATTGGAACTGGAAAGAAGATGGTGAGATGGCAACTTATCCTATACTTGAGATCTAAGCTGATGTCCGTACAGATGGTACGATACTGGATGATGTCGATCCTACGTTTACACGGCAATTCGCTGCCACGGCGATGAACAATTGGAATGAAGCCCTCTTCGTTGCCCTATCTACTGACGGCAGTATAAAGGGGGTTCGGTGGGATGGGAATGCTTATAACATGATCCCGGAAATCAATCTTGCTCAGGGGCAGTCGACGAATTTCTCCGCCATTGCAATGACAACGGACGCTATGTTTTACGGGATATCCGATGATCAGATATGGGAGTACTCCGTCGACACATCGGATCCATCTACGTTTAGACTTGCTGGCAAGATATACCCGTAGTAAATAGCTACTGATTCAAATATTACATTGTTTATAAATCAAACTGAAGATACATGATCTAATATAAGGGAAAACGTAACTCGCTAAACAAATGCAAACCAAGTTGGACTGCCTTATCCTGAGACCTTCATCTCTAGAAAATATTTTCTAGAGATGTCGCCTTCAGGTGCCTTGGTAAAAAACGTTGAATAGAAATAGCTTCGTCATAACATCATCAGTTTCCCACCCTGCTGCCTAAACCGCCATTCTTGTTTCCCAAATTGTATTATTTGCGCTTGCAATACTGTGTCATATGTCGTCGTAAATTATCCTCGCGTCTCTTAAGCCTCTTTCCACATTGGGGGCATTGCTCCCACAATTGCTGATGCATTGACTGTACATGACGACTCAAGTCTCGCACTTCCGAGAACCGCCGGTCACATTGTGTGCAGTAATGCCTTTTGTCATGACGTCGATTGTGTGCGCTATAGCGTTATGCTGTAAGTACCTAATGTAACTACCGTATCCTGGCATGAGACACTTGCTTCAGCTTGCCCTGAGAAGGCAAGAAGATATTACAGGTGCTGCACACGAATTGTATCTGCGTAGGGCTTTCTGGTGTAATCTTCTCTGAGCGCACCTCAAGAGCTTGTGTATTTCGCTCTTCTGGTACCAGAGATAGGTATTCTGGATGAGGATCGATGAAATTGGGTGACGACGATGAGCGTAAATTCAAATGACAGTGATCAAAATGGGTGATTTGGGGTTCCATAGGCTGACTGGGTAGCAGAATGGACCCAGGATCCCTCGTAGGGATATTGAGCTTATCTGTCAGCCAGTTTGCCACTGGAAACTGACCAGGCATTGGTACGCCGAGCCATTCTGGCTCGGACTCTTCGCGAATTTCTCCACCAGCGACTTCAAGATAGATACCTGAAGTAGCATCCTCGACGATCCCCTCCGGACCGTCTCTCTCCAAGTAATCGAGTACATTAAGTGCCCCGAGTAATCTGTCTAAGTCGGGAGATCCTTCCAGTCCAACAAAAAGATCCTCAAGACCAGCCTCTGACGGAGCGCACTCGGAGGCATTTCTTGCCTGACTACCACTGCATCGTCTCGAAATGGATGTCGAGGGAGGACGAAAGTTGTCCTCCCTCGGGAGTTCCTAAAGAAACTTGTAACAATGGATGGACTTTGCTCCGGCTATATTGAAGTTAGTTGTAATACGAGGAACCAGAGCATACAATAGAGTACACTGACCCTTGTGGAGATTCCAAAGCAATACCTTAGAGCCCCTTCCTCCAAGTTCTCGAAAAGATGAAGATAGATTGAACGACTGGGGGTCTGTGGGTGAGTTTATATGCGCCAATATCTGAGGGCCTCAAGTGAGGCCACGCCCTAGAAAATGCCTCGCCCTCACATCCTCTACTGTGGCGCAGTTCTTCTCAGCATCATGATGAGGCGAAATTATTATACACGGTTATGATCTGTAAGAAATGCTCAGAACAGTTTAAACCATTCTTTCTAATGTAGGCGCTAGTTTGAATTGTGTCTTCTTAGATTATATTGCTTTAATGCGATCTCAATACCTGTGTTATTGAATATGTCGGTGGTGGGATCGCATCCTTCTCTGTCTACCTAGGTACACATATTAACACCGCTTCTGCGTCAATATCATTAAAGATATTGGTAAGTCTTCAGACTTGCGGTTAGTTAACTTCCTGTGAATATTGCCTATATCTCACTGGTACAAACTTAAACCCTTAAATAAGCCCTTAACACAGGGGCCGATTTAATTTATATATTCGGTACCTTTTAGCATTGAATATATTGTATGGATATTGACATCTTACATCGTCCTGTTACCTTAGCCTATCGGTCTGGCATTATCTATTATCTGCGTCGGTAGCTCAGGTACTTGATACACTATACCTATGTGCATCCGCCTAACTTTCTTAGACTCTCACACAGGGGTGTATTTACTCCCTATAGTCGTATATATAGTATTCAGTTAGCTTCTAGTCAAGCCATTTATATGACAAGCCAATAAATAACTCCCCTTCACATTAGGAAAAATATTAGATTGATTGATTCAACAGCTTCCAACTTGGCTATACTTAAACTGTCCGGTACTTAGTGGGCTGATATTTAGAAACTTTCATTCAACATGCACCAGATTCGAGCAATACAAGACCTATCTGCGCAGCTGGCCACATGGTTACCTAAATTGAAATTCAAGCCCTAACATGCGAGCTTCAGAACAACAACCTAACGCTTGTGAAGTTTATACCATTAAAGTCCTGCTTTAACTATTGAAATAGTACCTAATTGAATATCAACAAAGGCGCTGGATTCCTCAGGATAGCTTGATGGTGGTTTTATATGCAAGTCGCCTTCATTCTCACCCATCACATGAATATCCGAGGTGCTAAGGATTACACGCTCACGTGGCGCGCCCGTTGGTGAGGGGGAAGACAGGAGCATCTAGGCTGAGGCTGTGGTATAAATATATGAGGCTCATTTATCTATCCCTCATAGACCGAACTGGACTAGGCTCTTCCAAGGCTATGCCTCAAAAGTAGCCAAAGCGACCTCCTAGGTACCTTAGGTAGCACAACTTCTCACAGGGATGAACTTGTTCATACAGATGATGACGGAACAATTTTACTAGTAAAGTGACATCGTACAGAATGACGCCTCGTGTCCAACCCCTCAAACGTGGCGTTCAATCTCACCGAAAGATAGGTACCAATTGTAAAAGCTCAATAGCGGTGAGAAATATGGAAGATGTGTTTAAGTTGTTTTGCCTTCCAATTCTGGAGTCGTCCCTCTTAATAATACTTTTCAAGTAACGTATACGTGTGACAATTATTGTTGGGGCCTTAATAATAACATAATAAAGAACCGTATTAAGGTAGGCGGCGTACTTATATTAGAGGGAACTATTAAAGCGGTCTGATTTATGGTCAGTGCGGAGGGGCTCTATCCAGGGTAGAATATCACGTTTAGCCCGTAGATCTAGCAGATATTGAGAGAGCGGTCAGAAATTACTTCAGGACAACCGTAATGGATGTTGCATTTGTATCGAATGCGAGCCGACATTATGTTTTGACACTTTCGGAGAAAAGGCATCTGTTTTGGCCAAGTCGCCGAGCTGAGGAGGCGTCGTACACGGGCATTAGATAACGCTCTCATATACCGTGCCCAATCACGACTTATGGTGGCTGTTTTGTACAACGCACTGATCAGAAAAATACAATAATATATGTCAATGGCTGACTGCCTCGAAGATGTGTTACGATTGGAACGCTAGAGATCGCCGATAGACTGGTGTGACGCTGGGGTTGTATCCTCTCACACCAGCACCATCGGAATCTCCTGCCGTCTTACTGAGCACTTTACATCCCCAGAGCACGTATATTGAGGTGGATTTAGTTTAGAGCTACTAAATGGCAGCACCACTTAATCTAGCTAAATATATAATAGGGTCTAGGTAACCATGGGTGGATTGCACAGCTGTTACATTTCGTATACCAACTTTTTACTTCGGCATGAAATTGACATATCGCAAGAGATGTTCATAGAGCTCATTCGGGCTGGGTTTTTTTCTTTTTTACTTCTTGTAGGAATCCTATGTCCTCATCTTCGAGTCGCCGCTAATCAAAACCCGTAGCTTGTTGGTCGTTGGATATTTCAGATAGTTTACAATCTCTTTTTCCATCCACTTTCCAAGATTCCAGGCCCCTGGTTAGCCTCTATCAGTGATGTATGTCTCACGAATAAGTTCGATGGACTTTGATACTTATGCATGGTAGATTCCATACTGTTGGTGGCTACTTGGAGGCCGTCAGCCCTACAAAGTACTAGAATTACATAATAAATATGGTGCGTCTATTGTACCTACCTTATATCTGAAATAAGGCTTACCTGGTATAGGTCCTACTGTCCGTATTGCTCCAAACGAGGTCTCCTTCAACACCGCGCAGTCATGGAAGGATATTTATGGCCATAGAGCCGGCCATCAAGTATTCCTAAAGGGAACTTTCTATGAAGGGGGAAGTTTCTCGATTGGCGGAATAACTTCAATCATAAGCGAAAGAAGGCCAGAGGTACATAAAGGGATGAGAAATCAACTGTCCAGTGCCTTTTCCGAGAGCGCTGTTGCAGACCAGGAGGAAATTGTTGCCGCCTCGGTCGATAAGCTTGTTCGAAAAGTTGGTGTCAGGGGCTCAGCGGAGAAAGGGGTTGATCTGACAATATTATTCGAGAGGATGACTTTTGATATCACTGGCGACCTGGCGTTTGGCGAGTCATTTGGCGCATTAGATAATGGTGAGTTCTTAATATTTTGACTGGGTACTTAACGCAGTAATTAACCACGTTACAGAGAAGCAGCATCCCTGGATTTCTACGGCCTCGGGCTCATTAATGCTGGCGCCGCTTATAGACGCTTTCAGTCACTACCCTACTCTTGCGAGAGTTTTCGCCGTACTCATGCATAGGCAATTTAAAAAGGCTCTGGCAGACGTAAAGGACAATGAAAAATTCTCTTACGAGGCTGTCAAGAGGTATGTAAATCATCGGCGACTGCTATCATCATTGCTAACGTCGTCAAGGCGGAGAGAAAGGGAAACGAGCCGTAGAGACTTCTTAACCAGAATTCTCCAGGAGAAGGCTATCAAGGGTGTGTCGGATAGGCAAATTGCCGCTCATGCATCAGACCTGGTCATCGCAGGGAGCGACACTACTGCTACTGCTCTGGCCGCGATAGTCTACCACTTACTCCGAAATCCATCTTCGCTAGCTAAACTGACAGCTGAAGTTCGAGGAAGTTTTGAGCGATACTCGGATATTACATATTCCTCTACAACGTCAATGCAATATCTGCACGCAGTCATTTTAGAGGGTCTACGTATATTCCCTCCTGTGCCTTTCGCGCTCCCTCGAATTGTACCTCAAGGTGGAGATACAGTCGATTGTCATTTTCTTCCCGGGGGAGTATGTGTCTTACATGGTTTCCTTGAATCTTGTTTAAGGGATGCAGCTGACGGTCTACTCGTAGGCTACTGTATATACGAATCCTCTTGCAACTTGTCTATCTTCGACAAATTTCCAAGACCCGTGGTTATTTAGACCAGAAAGATGGATTGACCTCAGCAACAGTGATATCAGAGACAGTAGCCAGCCCTTTTCCACAGGCTCGAGGTCTTGCTTGGGTCGCGCCCTCGCCTGGTTAGAATTGCAAACTACATTGACCAAGTTAATCTGGGTCTACGATTTACAACTTATTGAGCCAGATCTTGATTGGCATGGGAGCTGTCGAATGGTCTCATTATGGAAGAAGCCAGCTCTGATGGTTCGCGCGAAGAACAGGGGGGTCGAAGTCGAATGGGTATAGCAAGGAATTTGGGGCGGCGATGCCTTTATGTACCTAAGGTAGGTAGGTTAGAGACAAATGCTTTAAGTCATTTAAGATATGCTTTTGTAAGGCTACAAAAACTCCCTTTGTCTACCAGGTCTCATCTAGGTAAGGAGCCGTACCTCTGACAAGAAGGTCACGAAATCGTTGATAATCTTGGTACAAGGGGGACCGGTACCGTTTCTTTTTCTTCTCCTTCTGATATACCAGAAGTTGTTTTCAATACCTGGAAATAGGCGACTTATTTCATTAAGGAACGACTATCTATTTCATAATGATTCTAATCTTAAGTTTGCACAAAGTATATGGCAACTGCAATAACATATGAAAGTAAATAAATAGTCGAGAATATTCTGATGTCGGGTAAATTCAGACATCATTTTAATGGTATTGCGGTTTACACAGGCAACTGGGTAGGCTTGAGTGGTATCTAGTTTTAGGATGGCACGTTTATCACGGCTCCTATTCCAAAATGTACCAGATACGTCATAATGAGATTCTCCTTTTGAATCGTGCATGAAGAAATCCTGTCAAGCTATGATAACCAGAGTGGGTATGATAAAATTTCTATTTCAGGGATCTATAATAACGAGCGCTCAGGATGGGCACCGAACCTATGCCTGAATAATTCATAAGCAAAAACCAGAAACCAACAACCTTCCATCAAAAGCTAACAGCCCCAACATTTCCCCAATGATGAAAGCTCAGAAAAGCTCGTTCGACAATTGTAGAGTGACGCGCACGATATCATTAGCGAGCGCAAAGGCAACCGTGATGTAATCATTAGTCGGATGGTTGGCGAGATAGCGGTACATGGGAATGATAAGCGTCTGCCATTCGAGTCCGGTGAGGGCCGGTGTTTGATGGCGATCCGATGTATAAGAAACAGCGGCTATCACCTGGTTGGTAATAGCTAGACTGGTGGCAACTGAAGAGTGCTGTCCGAGAGTGTCACCGATGTGGCTAAGGAAGCCGTCCACGGGACCGTTCAGAGTAGGTGGCCTTGGGCCGCCATTATATCCGGTGGCGATTTGGATAACAGACAGTAGGGCCCCAGATGCTAGACGCAACCTGTCATTTTGCGCAATTTCCACAAAGCGTGTGAGCTGCCTGTCTCGTTTGTCGATGTCCTCTACTTGGAGAGCGACATCTTCTATCGTAGCGGGTTCAGGGGCATCTCTGTCGATGATAGAAACTTCGGTAGGTGCATCTCGAGATTCCACCAGAGTGACAGCTTGAGAAGAATCCTTTGAAACAGCTGGCGCTGCTTTGACTAGGGCACCTGTGGCCGCGAGGAGCTGAATGAGGTTGACAAGCTGCATGGTAATTCTAGGGTGCAACGGCTGTATAAGAGGTGATATAAGTGAGTTTCAGTCAAAGTGCTGAAGATATTGTGCCGATTCTAGTTGATTGTGAGGTTTGTGAGTGTGAGAGATAATATCATCTTCGTGGTAACCCGGTAGGAATGGATTGACATTTTATATCCTCGCGAAGTCTTCAATGCAAAGTAAAGAAGTAATAAAGATGGCGAATATCTATAATTGCATCGTTGCATCCACAGCATAGCCTTTGCCGCTTGTCAATCTTTTACTCTGTCTGTATGGAGCTTGGCGTTGTGAGCTCAAGCACGGGCTACAGATGGCATCAGCAACGATTGAAAATAACTAACAATGTACCTAGTGTCCAATTAGCTAATCGTTCAGAGTCATGAAAATGGCATCAGCAAAGAATTAAATATTCCTAACAGTCCCATAAGAACATTATAGACCCATAGATATCAGAGTTATAAAGTTATAAATAACATCATGAATGAAAATCCTGCGATGATGAGAATAAGGCCGAGATCCACTACGGCGTCAACATCAATACGAATGTCAATATTTGGGATAGTAGACATGAAGAATAGTAGTATATAAAGGGTCTTGACAGACTGATCTTTGACTCTCCCATCATCATCAACACCATCCACAGCATCATCAACAGTACCATCTTCTTCTCACAGCTCAAAATCAATTCAAACTCTCTTATCATCAATTAAATTCCAGCTTTTTCAGCCTTTAGCTTCATTCTCAACTCAACAACAACAACCATCACCATGCTTTCCTCCATCAAGTCTATTGCTATCCTCGCCTTCGTGGCCTCTGCCACAGCTGGCCTCATCCAGCGAGACGCCAGCGCCGGTACCTTCCACCTCCCTGCGGACAGCCCCAACGGCGCCTACGAGCTCAACGTCGGCGAGAACAGCGAAGCCACGTACAAGCACCTCGGAGATGACAGCAAGGACCTTGTAGCTCGCAAGGACTATCAAGGCCAGATCCACTGCAAGAACCAGTACACGCTCAACTACGACGACATGGGATACGCCGAGCAGGGTTTCGAGAACAACTTCGGCAACGGCAACTCCTTCTACGGCAAGACGGTGAGCTACAAGTACGGCTCGGCCGTCGCCTACGGCTGCAACTACGGCCACGGCCAGACCGTCACGGGCACCTGGCTCGCGGCCCAGTTCGCCGCCATTGCCCAGACCTGCGGTGCCCAGTCAGCTGGATGGGTGAGCTACCCGGATTGGAAGGCTTCGTATGGAATTGACAACGCCGGTGTTGGTTTCTGTTAAATGCGTGGCATGGAGGATGTAACGAGCGACTGAGTTTGGAGTGTGTTTCATGCAATAGTGGAAGCATAGCGAGGTCGGTTTGGTTTCGAATTTGTTAGCAGAGCTAGATGGGTGGAATTGGATTCAGGGTGTTATTCATTTCCAGCAACTTTTTATAGACTTCAGATTTCTTGTATAAAAACCATAAGTTTTCACGTTACAACTCTTTTTGTGAATGAAATATCTTGTGCATTTATTGTGTGAAGTTCTAAAAAGGAGGTTGTAACGATTAGTTACCTAAGGTACCTAAGATTTTGGATTAAGACTAAAATGCGAAGGGTCTTTTTCTGTTTTTAGTTCGCCAACACATGACACCATATACACCGAAATTATATTGAAACAGTGCATAGGACGTGTTTGAGGCTTTCTTGGAGCTCTATTACGGCCCTCCCAATGTTTCGCCTAGGGCACATCTTTCTTCCAACAACTTATTAAACCATCTGGCCTTTTGATGAATTGGTGCATGTCCCAGCCCATCGACGACGTATGCTTTACCAGGCTTCAAACATTCTATCAATTTCTTCCCCTGATCTAATGGGATCATCCGGTCGGCTGTACCATGGAGGACCATAATCCTCTCCCTCCCTACCCGATCTGCCAAATCTCGTAGCTGCTCCGGCGTCTTCTGGTGGAAGCCGCCTGCAACTGCTTGCAGGAGGAACCCATTCTTACTCCGCCGCATGCGGATCTCTTGCGCTGCGAACCGAGCGTAGTTACTTTCGAACTTCTTATACCCACCGGCCGGCACCTCACACC
This sequence comes from Hypoxylon sp. EC38, assembly GCA_002120335.1. Classification (NCBI taxonomy): domain Eukaryota; kingdom Fungi; phylum Ascomycota; class Sordariomycetes; order Xylariales; family Hypoxylaceae; genus Hypoxylon; species Hypoxylon sp. EC38. The sequence goes on along the minus strand of KZ111236.1, from coordinate 1,458,771 downwards.
TCGGTGTGCTCTCTGTAGGCAGTTCGGCGTCATCTGGTGCTTCTAACCACTCCAATGGGAAACAGCTATTCGCCGTTGAACGGATCTCGCTCTCAAGACTCCTAGGAAATAGTGCTCCGAGCCGGCCCATCTTCTCCGTGAATGTCCCAGTATTTTCCAACTTGGCTGTAGTGCAGTGTAAGTTCAGACTGGCAATGCGTTCCGGCACTAACACGGCAACCTCCTGGGCAATCATACCTCCCACTATAGCATCAGGAGTTAGTCATACCCATCCATAGGAGTGAAAAACCGTGCGGCTATTTTGTGCGCCGAGATGTTAGACTTACTGCTCCCACCCGAGATATGGAGCTGGCGCTGCGCGGTCCACCCTAGGTGATCCAGCACCTCGAGCAGATCGCGCGCCATTTCGGACGTGCTGTACCGCATTACCGGCTTGTCCGAATCGCCCGCGCCGCGGTTATCGAAGACTAAAATGGAGTACCTGTCTCCCCGTTCGTGGCCAAAGTACATGGTTTGCTGCTGCCAGTCGGCCTTGGCTAAGCCAATACCGCCGATGAGCTGGGCCTATTAGAGCGGACACGCTTTTTGGAGAAGATGGGAACTGCGAAGGAGAATATGAGGTGGTGAAGGAAGGGAGGAAAAGAGGAAGATGCCTACGATGAGCTTGATGGGCCCCTCGCCATGGACTTCCCAGCTGATATTAAGGGGTCCGCCCCGTGTGGCGGCGACGGGGAGGCGGCCACTCTGGTGAGGCTGAAGCTTCCATATTGCCGTTGGGAATGCTGGGCTTTTGGATACTTCTTCTACTGATGGGAAAGTCATTGTCCTTGTTTGCCTCTTTTTACGTAAGCGACTTAAACTTGAATATGTGTTTTATGCGTATATGGGTTGAATGATTCGGTAAGCTACATAAACTATTCAGCTGAATAATTTTATTGAGAGAGAGAAGGTGAACACTGTAATGTCCTTGCAAAGGTTTATGTTGATAGATTCATTAATACAGCTCCTTCAGCTGAATGTTAGGTATAATCAGATTGATTCGCCTTGAATTTGGTAATGCCAATGCCATCGGCTTACACGATTGCCTGGGAGCCTGGGATTTCGCGGAAAGGGAACCTTCGTATCCACTTCTTGGCTGAACGATACTAGTACGGGGCTGAAAAGAGCCGTGAAAGTGAATGATCATATGAAAGAAAAGTACTGAATACTAATAAAATATGCTAAATAAACTCACTATATCTCATAATTACTGTGTAATAGATTATTAATTTCTTATTTTACTTTAAGTAGGAGGTACCTATTATTATCTTAATACGACTCTCATATAGGGGACGATGAAGGTCATTAACAACACTCTCTAAAGTGATGTAGAGATACGAGTTATGCTACCGATATTTAAGATTTCTAAACTCATAGTGACTTTCCCAAACTACATGACATGGATGCTTCATATGAGTTTCACGGTACCAAGAAAGCCAAACTCATGTGTTATATGTAGCTAGGTAGCTTGGTGAAGTCAATGCAAGATAAGTTGCACGGCACCGAACTAATCTACTGGTACATAAGACAGGTATAAACACTGAGACATGGCGATATAATTTGGGAAAATGTCGAGCGACCTTGGTATTAAACTTTGGTCTGGTGAGAGAAAAGACATAGAAGCGAGGCCGCCATTAAGTTCTTGTTTGAGTCAACCCGCCAATGAGCACTGGCTCTGATTTATGGATGGTCCCCGATGGACAATGTGATCAATTGTGAACTGCGCTGTCATTACAAAAATTGATTGTTCAATTTGTTGGGCAACGTGCTACAAGGCTTGGGTCCCGAATCGCAAGTTCGTAGCTTGAGCGTTGAGGTGTCGCGTGGTCTGTTGCGGCTCTATCTCAAGGTGGCCATCAAATTTTCAGCTATTCAGTTGTCTTCCTCAATCCGATTCGATAGTAAATGTAAAGAATGCAACCCTGTCAAGCTCAGCTGAGCTGCTGTGCTCCCAGCGGGATTTGAGGTCTCATAAGCTCTACCTAGAACACGCAATTCGGGAGTGAGATCCTGAAGATTATGACACTTGATGACTATTAAACGAACCCCAGTGATAGGTGACACGTATGCAGGCGCTGTCAGGGACCTGCATAAAATGCCTTGAAGCTAGACTCGATAAGCGCGCACAACAGAGGCCATCAATATTTAGCCGCAGGGATGACTGCTGACAAAATCCTTCAAGAAGTTTGGCCCCCTTCTACCGGAGCTTGAACAGCGAACTTACTTTTTTGTGATTAGGGCGCATTATTGTACCACCTTGAACAATATTGGAAGACTATTCATTCGTTGAGCATGTAAATATTTCAATATACTGTATTCTATAGGTATAACCCGTCACGTAATCTGACGTGAGGGTAGGGGTATCTCGCAGGTAAAAGGTATGGGTGAAAGGCGTGACAAGCGCGGTACTCATTCTTGACCGGTTATCTTATGCATAGAAGCGTTGGCCGTGGCTCATAAACATTATGATTTCTCATCCCCAGCGACATTGGACACGAAGTCCGATATTGCCTCAAAATATCCCTCCTCCAATACGCTCGAGTTGTGGTCGCCACCAGGTAGAGGCTTCCAGATCTTGGTGGGTGTAGTAGCTAATTCGTAAAGCTTTCTCATGTGAGCGGGCCTGTGAGACAAATGACGTTAACCCACGAATCAGCCGATTTATTCAAGTGAGACATGCCAAGCCTTGCTGCATAGGGGGTGATAAAGTATCAGGAAACAGCATTTAATCCGTGCTCAATAGTGAGCTCAGGTTTTGTGGATGGTTGCTTTTAATCATCACATGATCATCATCATAATAGGATGATGGAGAATAGGAGTGAACTTACGGGACAATTTCGTCTTGCAGACCACTTAAGAATAATATCGGAACTTCGGTTATGGACGGCAGTATAGACTCGCTTGGCCAGACTTGGTGACACAGCATAGTCAAGTACCTTGCCGGAGGAATGACGGATGGAATCAGAGATCGCATTGAGAGAAACGTGTTCTCGAGAATTAGGCCGGCAATATCTCCCGCATGCTGATTTTTCGACACCAACTTGATACTGACAGCTCCTCCTAAGCTCTGTCCATAGATAATGATCTTGTGACTACTAGTCTCAGCTCGGTTCCGTAGATAGTCAAGGGCAGTCTGAGCATCGAGTGTGAGTCCCTTTTCATCCGGTTCGCCAGTTGACAAGCCATAGCCTCGGTACTCCAGCATAAAGACGTTGCATCCAATGTAATTGATAAGCATGCGGGCTATCGGTAATCGATGACCTATGTTGCCAGCATTGCCATGGAACATCAAAATGGTACACTTGGGATTCCGGCCACCTCTAGGACCGCGAATGTAGAATGCCGACAGCTTCTCCCCATCGTTCGTGGGTATAACCAGCTCTTCGAAGTCTTTGATACCAAATTGCGAAGGTCGTGGAACATTAGTCCGGGAATTCGGGGGCATGTGAGACGGGTAGATCAGAGCTCTGTAATGTGGGGTGATGGTGGTTAGTTGTCTGCAACATATGACATCTTGGATAGGAGGGGGGTGTGTGCTTGTAGGTGTGGCTCTGCTCACTTTTGCTTGAAATATAGCAGGGTGGTTAGGACGGCGGCAACACCCTGGGTCACAATTGTTAGCTCGGCTGCGGCTCGATATTGTTTTGTAATGACGATTTGTGCGTGCCGACATGCTCGGGTGAAGATCGAATTGGTGGACGAGCTTGAGCTTGAGTTTGAAGACCTAAAGGAGAGTGAGCGTGAAGGCATACCGTGGAGGCCAAAGCCGGCAAGCGCATGTAAGCGGCCACGGTACTGAGGAGCGAGACAGCGTGCTCCAGATAGCTTAGATTTGACGATGAGGCTCCTGAGGGAGACATGGCCTAACCAAGCAACCCTACTATTGTAAAGAAAAGAAGGAGGAAAAAAAGCTAGGACGTGATGACAAGTACTGTAAATTACTTGAAACACAGAAAAGGAGGACCTAGGAGTGATTGCATGCGTCGTAGTGGAGCTGAGTCTTGACTCGTATGTACTGTAAGTGGACTGTAAGTGGACTGTAAGTGGGTTGGAATTGATGAATCTCGACTACCGTAGACAAGCTGGGACAAAAAGCCAGGAAAGAATAACCACAATTGGGCTTGCCTGGGACTGGTTAGTTGGAGGGCAGCTGGTAGCTCCCCTAAGTATCTGCTAACTGCTTTTTGCTTAGGTTTGTCGGTCTTCCGCAAAGATAACCGAAATCGGGTAGCCTTTTTTAGTACATACCTATGTATGTTTGGCTGCTTGTTACGGCCGGCACAGGATAGCATTACAGCTGATTGGATCATCTACTTGTCTTTTCTTTTCTGACAGTCTTACGATGATTCTCGTTTAAAGTATCTCCCATATAATTAACCTACATCCAAGTGAGGCAGATCATTTCTTAGTTACTTCTCCTTGGCTGTCAATAGTGCTGGACACGGCAGGTAACGTTTTATTAGCAGTTCTATTCCGCCTTGGGATCGAATACTACTATGCAACAATGTTCGATCTAGATCACAAGACAAAGTAACCATGGCCACGACCACGGACTAAAGCACCTTGGAGCGGGTTTTGGATCGAAATAGATGACGCTAACCCATATTGTTGATGGTTGGAAGTATAATGCCGTCCCGCTCTAACGGTCCATGGATAGCTTGTTTAGTCCGTGTTGCATAGGTAATTATGCCTTCAGCATTATGACCATTTGTTTGGTTATTCTGGTTGTCTGCTAAGCAAACTACATAGGAGTCGATCACTCCCTTAAGTATTTCAAGTTCGTTACCTACTTACGTACTATATTTGTATTGTCACAAGCATTGTACATAGAGCGCGATCATCGTCGATTCCACTCCGTACAGGGATACAGCTTTGGCAGAACCATGTTAGCTTGTCCGATCAATTAAACCAATCAGCGTGACCTATTGTTTCCAATGCTAATATCCAATCGGTTTAGGAGTGTCATTCTTGAGTTAACGTTCCGTTGACAGTTGGCGGTTGCCCTTCGAAACACCCCGCCAATTGCCCTCCCAAATTGAAGAAGGACCCGCGCGCATTAACGCAGCAGCGCCCAACCGCGAAAAACTTCAATGCATTTTTGGCTACACACCCAATTTCTTAAAAAATTTATCATCACGAGATCTTGGGTCGCCAATTGCCCAGTCACAGGACAGAATCACCCAGTTGAACCTTTTCAATAATCTAATCTATTCTGTTCTATTCTATATTCAACTTGGTGAACTCCAACTCTGTTCCTGGCCAACTCCGCCTCCAATTCTTTAATTCCTAATTCCTTCTTCCTGGTCCTATAACAATTCAGCCCACTACGATTACCCCAGCCCAGTTCGCTTGCTGTTCTAATAATAAAGGAGACTCCGACCTTGAGAAACTAACAAACGGCTGACGTCGCCCTTGTTTGAACTTCTGGCCCCTAGGTATTGGAATTCGCGTCCACCTCTGTGGCTTTCTAGAAGCAGAAGTGAGATTACACCTGATTGTCCGATTGTACGACGAACAGGTTTCTCACAACAACACCTGTGCTCGGTAGTCCGTCATTCCAAAAGAGGTCGAGACCCTTTGGGAAGGAAAATACTAGTAATCCTACCATACCAGTCAGGAACCACCCGTCTATCATTACTATATCGTTCCCATCTTGGAATTCTAGGCTATCCGCCGGTTTGTCTTTCGTCCTATCAGCTCTTGTCTCCTAATCCGACTTCGCCCATCTGAGAAGAACGCTGCACTGCCATCTGCAGCCCCAAGGAAAGAAAGACAAAAGCAGAAAACATCAACAAATTTCTTTTTTGACCACTCAGATCGAGAGGCACGCAAGAGATCTTGCAGCTGCGCGCCAATCAGCATCTCACATATCCGACAGCACATCACTTCTGGACCAGTCAGAAACATGGTCTCCTTCTCGTGTGAGGTAATATCGCCAATTTCCTAATTTAAACCCCAAGCGTGCCTGACATCACAACCCTTTACCTATCACGCCTAACCCTCCCTTTTGGCGTCCATTTTGGCCATTTCAAGCAACACACGACATTGCGCGTTGCGCTACCCCTTGAGATCCCTCGCGCCATCCTACTGAATCACCCATACACAACCAAGACATCACCTTAGCATTGACCATCCACCATCCTTCACACCCACTCTGCCACCCCTGTTTATATCTACCCCATAATATTGGAACGTCTCGTCTCCTGATCTCATCCACCCCTCTGCCCCTCCAACCAGATAAAACACACGCCCCCTGAAACCCAATTGCGTTCTCCATATTCCCCTTCGCATCTCATAACCACAGTCACTTTGCATACTTGTATTGTATATTTTACCATCTAACTTTCATCTCTTCTATCCACAGGCGTGTGGTGACGTTCTAACCAAAAAGAAACTCGACCCACACAGAAGTCGTTGCCGCGGCGCTACTTTTACCTGCATCGATTGTATGGTCCACTTCCCCGGAACTGAGTACCGCGCGCATAGTGTAGGTCGCATGTCCGACGAATTGAAACTACGAACAAATCTAACTCCTACCACTAGAGTTGTATGACAGAAGAACAAAAGTATCAAGGCGCCCTATATAAACCGAAGCGACAAAAGTCCAACAACGCCGAACCCTCAGGGAGGTCCGAAGTTATGGCTCATCACGCATACGTCGAGGACGTGACGGAAGAGTACGAAAATTATCGACAGTACCAGGTCTATGAAGAAGATGAAAACACAGCGACTCATCTTCCACCGGAAGCGCCTACTCCGCCGCCGGCCGCCGTTGACGATCCCAATGTGAACGTTTTCGACTTTTTGGTTGACCAGACTCCGAACGTGTCTAGTGTTAACCTTCAATACTTTAACAATCCTATGGAGCCCCCTAGCGGTGGGCGACAGCTTGTGCGATTTGACCAGGGTACGGAGGACTACGTGGACCCGACAGGTTACATGGTCGACGATGAAGACATGGTTCAGTATGGCACTGGTGCTGCACCAGCTACCGAATTTCAGACACCGGCACCCAAACTCCATCGGAAGAAAACTAAAGACAGTGAAGTGAAGAAAGACAAGAAACGCAAGCGATTACACATTGAGACGCCTGGTCCGCTGGCACTCGAAGCGGCGCATCATGGCGATGAAGTAATGACTGACGCACCACCCGTCTTGCATTCAGGTTTGACTGGAGGACTTAACCGCCTCATGCGTCCATCTCAGTTCCCTCCGTCTCCTGATTATTCTGGGGGTGACGGCGCCGAGAATTCGCCAGCTAGCCCTATCAAGAAGACGAAGCATTCCAAGTCTCACAAAACTCCCAAGTCCAGTCGGGAAAGTCTTAGTGGAGGTTTGAAGGCATTTATATCTGGCACATCCAAGTCGAAGGTTTCCAAGAAGCGGAAGCACTCATCAGATAAAGAGAAGAAAGAGACGAAAGAGAAGAAGACTCGACACCACCATCGGTCAAGTTCCGAGAAGACTCCAAAGCTAATTGAGTACCGAGCGAAGTCTGGGGATGAGAAGGATGGAGAATCTGGTCAGATGATTCTCTACAGGCCAAGATCCGACCTCTTCCTGAGCTTATGCAACAAGGGGCCGGAGAGTGAGCGGGGCTGCAGCGTAAATAAGGCGCTGAAGAGATACCACCGTGAGCGGTCTGAATCCGGCACCAGTCTGGGTAAGTCGGTGGAAGAGAAAGAGCTTTGGCGATCGCTACGGATGCGTCGTAATGAACGGGGTGAGATCGTTTTGTTTTCCATTGAAACTTGAAGACATTAATTGGTCTGGGGAGAGGTAAGGGCGTTTGAGTGCGGTTTGCTTTTCGGGGAACTAATGTGATACCTAAGCATGGGATGCTTGAACAAGGAGGCAGGCGGAAAACATGGATGTGCCGGTGTGCCATATGGAAACATTCTTGCTTCTGAGCTGGCCTTGAAGCCTCGTCATAGAGGGGCAAAGGAAATCAATCACACTGTTGTAGTAGTCGCGAACTTGGGAGGATTTTTGGCTTGTAACACCACCTTTACTACATTTCTTGGATGTCCTTTTCAAATGTTTGCAAATGTTTTGTTTAGGGCAGCAGATAATGTGGAGGACAGGGAGGGCTGAAGCTAAGAGAATTCTTCATCGCGTTTAGAGCAAATCGTGTTACAATAAATCGTTGTCATTATGTTCGTTCTCTTCCTACAATGCCAATATCGTGATGCTGTAGTATTCTGCTCTGCTCCTTGGCATATACAACTGAGCATAACCCCCTCCTCCTTTTCGATAAAAATAGCTTTTGCTACCAACACCATCCATTACTAGGTACATGTTGGCCTAGGATGCCTTATGCCCCTGCTACGCCACATAAGCCACTATGTATACCCGCATCATTGCAACATAGCAACATCCACCCTACCTAAACAGCACGCAGCGGCAGTATATGCTGGACCAACGCCTCGCGTCGGCACAGCGGACACTCGGGCTTCTCCCGGACCCAGTCCCCGATGCAGGCCCAGCAAAACACATGGCCGCACTGCGTCGCCGCCGGGTCCTTCAGCTCCTCCAGGCACAGCGTGCACTTGCGCTGCTGCGACCCCTTGATCCACCCCATCTTCTTCTCGTCCGTTAAGTCGTACCGCGGCTTGTCGCTGCCGCCCGGTGGTAACGGCGTGTGTGTTACGGCTAGGACGTCGATGCGCGTTGGGGTGGAAGTACCGGCTGTGGGAAGCAGGGAGTTGTTTGACGAGTACGAGTTTTCGTCGAGAGAGACTGTGAGTGCGCCGCTCGGTCGGCTGCGGTCTAGGGATAATTGCGGTTGGAGTGTGGGAGAGAGCGAGGCGAGGGTCGATTGGATGTGCAGGTATCCCTGCACGGCCATCTGGATGACTAGGAGTACGCCTAGTAGCTCGTACCCGGCGCGGTCCGAGGATTCACCCATCTTTTGCGTGAAGATGTAGCGTAGACCCGTGAGCCGCTTCGCTAGCTCGTAGTACGACCCGCTGAAGTAGAAGAGTGCCAGGCTGGCGGCGTGGATGGGGGCTGGGGAGGTGATGGAGGAGAGATTGGCGAGCAGGTAGGCTTGCAGCTTATAGGACCATTTCCTCCGGGCCTCGAGTTGTGCGACGGGGTTTTCATCGCCTGGTTGTGCTTCTCCGGTTGCTGTGAGTCCTAGGTTCCGCTGTAGTCGTGCGCGTATACGGGCACGGATCTTGGGGAGTAGCCGGGTGAGCCCGTAGGGCGCGAGGATGCTCCCCGCGATGTAGGCGGCCCGTTTGCTTAATGCGGGGAGGGCACCCGTGCCGGACTCGACTTGTACTAGTCCGCAGTACTCCTCCCCTAGCGTGCGGTTGCCCAGGAGAGTGGTTAGGCATAAGTATAAAAGGTCGGCGAGAGTGCGAGACTCTGCGGCCCAGGCGTGCGCAGACCGGGCGCCGAGGAGGCTACGGTGGAGGTCGGAGATTTGGTTCGTGAGGAGGCCTTGGAAATACGCATCTTTTTGGTGCGCACGGATTATATCTGGTGCAAAGGCGTATGGATATGGCGAGGAAGAGTTTGGTGGTGCTGCCGCTGAAGAGGAGGGAGGAGAGGCGGTAGACGAGGGAGCTGGAGCTGGAGGCGAAGCGGAATTGCTAGACGCTGGGGGCGCTGGGGGTGGCGGGTCGGATGCCATTGTGGGAGGTTACTATAAGAATTGAAGGCAGTATGGCATGTCAAATAAAGCCTGTTTTAAATTTAAAACAATGGATCGAATCGGGTTGCTGTTGTTGTAGTATTATATGTCGTTATCCAGACTCGTGAAAATAGTTGGAGGTATAACGGTGAAGCTTCATATGGATCCAATGTAAATGGCTAAGTGCAGCAGCTGAACCTCGGTAGCGATTAGGCTAGTGGTTAGGCCAACGACCAGGGGTGGTTTCGGTTGTTCAGACGCTAGCGCAAGCAGGGGTTCGCGGTACGTCACTTAGGTACCTCACACCTGCTAGCCTCGCCAAGGTGACGTCGCCTATCCGCTAATTTCAATAAAATCATTATCTGGCATGTACGAATATATGTATTCGAGTTTTTGTTAACGACCGGTGCATTTAAGAAAGGAGTCATCACGACCTGAAATTTTACAATTCCGATTCGGCATTGTCCGATTGCGTTCTTTGCGACCTATTTAACGTTCATTGATGAGCAGGTCTCGATGCTTGATATAGGGACCAAGATCTTCCCGGGCCATGGACGGTGATCCTGCAGTTGAGCCGGAGCTTGACTCCTTCAGCTTGACTTTTCCCCTGCCGTACCGGGTGGCCTTCATTATCGTGCTAGGTTTGTACCCATTCCCTCTCTTGCCATTCCCTCTCGATTGACTGCTCGCCATGGACCCAATTGACACATAACAGCCGTCTGGGGTTGGGGCATCAACCTACACTACCTATACCTCATCGGCATCGACGTGCCGTCCCTCATCCGGTACCCAGGTCGACCCTCGCCGCACCACCCAACGCACCATCTGTCCACCTACCGCCTCGCCACAGTCCTCTCCTCCATCTACGCCTTCGCCCTCCTCGTCTTCTGGGCCTTCACCCACCGCAACCCCGAGCTCGTCCTCGCGTGGGACTGGCTGCCTCTGACGTACCTAGCCATCCTCCTCGGCGTCCTCATCTTCGTCCCCGTCCTTAAGAACCTCTCCCACAGCGGGCGGCAGCGCTTGCGCTCCACCCTCAAGCGCATTAGCGTAGGCGGGCTAGCTGAGGCGAAAGACGGCAAGTTCGGCGACATCCTACTCGCCGATGTGTTGACGAGCTACGCGAAGGTCCTAGCGGACCTATACGTGGCGCTATGCATGTTCTTCCGCAGCGAAAGCGGCAGCAGCGCGACCGCGCGCCCGGACCGCGGCTGCGGCGGTGCCGTCGTGGTCCCGCTCGTCATGGCGCTACCGTCACTCATCCGCCTGCGCCAGTGCCTCATCGAGTACGGGCGCGTGCGCCGCGGCCGCATCACCGAGGCCTCGGGCTGGGGGGGCCAGCACCTGGCCAACGCGCTGAAGTACGCAACCGCGTTCCCTGTCATCGTCTTCAGCGCCCTGCAGCGCAACAGCACCGGCGGCCAGCCGCCCCCCGCACATTACTATCGCGCGTGGATCGTCGCGTGCGCTGTCAACTCGCTGTACAGCTTCTACTGGGACGTGGCTAAGGATTGGGACTTGACGCTCTTCGATAGCGAGGCGAGGAATGCGCCTGAGTTAAAGGCGTTCGGGTTGCGGAGGCGCTTGCATGTCGGGCCGCCTGCGCTGTATTACTGCGTTATTGCGCTGGATTTGCTGTTGCGGTGTACTTGGAGTTTGAAGCTGAGTCCGCATCTGGGGCGGATTGCGGATTGGGAAGGGTCTATTTTCGTCATCGAGTTGCTCGAGGTTTTTCGCCGTTGGGTGTGGATCTTCTTCCGTGTCGAGACTGAGTGGATTCGGAACACGCCTACTACTGGTCTTGAGGTCGATGATATTTTACTCCCAGACTACCATAATCACAATATCCAGGGCCCCCGTTATGAGGATGATGACTAGAAGTCGAGGCGCGATTGAGTGTACCCGTTAGGGATTTGGAGGGAAAGTCGATGAGGTTTAGAACGGGCCACGGAGAACAATCTTCACCCTACAAGGAATGCACGGATAGAACAAGGTGATGTAGGTCTGTTCTATATATGCCGGCGTCGCGGTTGCATTGCAGGCGTTCTGTGTTAGACTAGGTACGGCAGCCAATGTTAGGATATACCAGCTAGGCATTTAATGGAAACGTATATACTACCATACCTAAAATGTTAACTTGGGCGAAGATATTATATTCATCCTGACTACACTATCATCTAGCTCCCATAGCTTTTGGAGAATTTTAGCCCACTTGTAATTGAGCTTTCTTCGGTAACTGAAAAGGACCATCACATGTCGCAGCTAATGGCGTAACAAATATGTGAATAAGTCCATTTATGTAGGTATTTATGAACAAGTATTCTAAGAATCACTACCTAGGAGTAAGCAACTCCTACTTATGTTCCGTCAAAAACATTGTATGCTCAAGTATTTGAGTTTTGGTAGTATGTCTCCATTTCTCGAGAGCCTCGGTGCTTTATAAATACGCCTACATCTGTGAACGCTTGACTGGGTTTTGTTTTGTTTTAGAACTCATCAGATACGCATGTGTAACGATCTGATATCCTTATATCTATGAAGCAGCCGATCCGTGGTATCCAGTTCCTCCTGTCCCTTTTTTCCATGCAATGGTGTGATATAAGTACAAGTACGCCAGAAGCACCGCAAGCGCCAAGGCTATCTTCCTATGTATATGTCCAATGCGACTAGTAACCCGGTGGAAGCGGGCAAGCAAGTAATAACAACAGATATAGACAACCAGAACGCTGAATGCAGCGACCGTCGATGGCTGCAACGCCGCCCTATACTATAGGAACCACGTGAACCAAGGCCGTTTTATGGTCGTGGGCTGTTTCAGCTTGTTCAGGCAATAACCTCCATAATTTTGCGTTGTTCGTCCGTCACATTCGCAACGACACCCGATACCATTATCCATCTCTGGTGACCATGTTCCACTTCCTAGTAGCGGAGACTCGGGCAATTGCCCACCTGGCGCGTTGGCCGGACATTGGAATAGATGGTCGTGTCGGTATCCAAAGTCTTCGAAGTGGTGAACTTTTCGAGGGTCTACGAGCAGCGCTACGGCAAGGGAGTGTACAGCTGCGTCACCCCACTACGTCATTGTTAGACTATCCACGTATACACGGTCTAGGTCTCTTCGGGATGGAAAAATATGAATACTCACTCGTTCAAAGTAGAACCCGCCCTTTTTATCCAAATAGTCAAAGAGGTCCTGGTATGCCCTTGTTCGGAAGAAATCCATGTCGGCGATCTCGAAATTGCTCCAATAGTGACACAGGCTCCATTCATCACCGTAGGCATCGCGATGCGGTAACCAGCTCATAAATCGTCGGAATGGGAAGGGTACCCACGAAGCCGATACCATGGCTTTCCACAGATTGTTCGTAGGTATGCCCATCATCTCCTTCCAGTCGGCGATCGAGCGGAACAGACCCGGACATGACTTTCCCACTTCCCATAGCGCAATTGTATACCCGTAGACCTTTTTATGCCGTGCCATCTGCACAAATGGGTCGTATGTGATGGCGCAGTTAAAGTCAACGTCAGGCTCTAGCCTCCAATACCATTTGTACTTCTTCAGCGCGTCGAGCTTATAGAATGCGCTGTTGCCCTTGTTAGTTCTATCTGCTCCTCTTGTCTCCCGCTAGGTCCGCAACTATGTACCTTCGACATAGTACAAACTTACCCCGAATAGAAACGGCACATATGGTGGTATCCTTCTTCTCCGGCATGTGGGATACCCCTTTCTCCTTGCTCTTTAATATTCTGCTTTGCCGCATTCACATCTACCCCTTCAGGAAACGTCCATGTTTGTTGTGGGATGACCTCGAAAGTTGCCAACCCCCGCGATGTCTTGTTCAGCACCTCTATGAACCTGGGATCCCACTGGTTGTCGTTCAGAAATAATATAGGGTAGTTGAACCACTTGTTGAATTGTCTCTCTATTGAGGTTATGGTCTTATTAGCCTTTTCGAGCTCGTGATTTCGTGCAAGCATTACTAAAATCGCATTCTCTCGTTTCGCGCTAATATCGGGTTCTTGGCACGAAGTGAAAAAGGGCGTGTCGAGCTCGCTCGCCGGCCGCGGTACGTTATATCGCCATAGATGCAGTATGACTTCGAAAACGAAGGGCGCAGCGACGGATAGTAAGAGCCAGATTGGCAGGCGTCGTGCGGGACGGATGATCCGTCGTAACATGGTAGGGTTGAGTATACTCGTGCCTTTCTCAGAGCATGGTCTGGATTTATTTTTATTGTGCCGATTCGAGGAAAACGCCGAGGAAAGGGTATCGATAGCGGGAAAGTATGGTGCTTAGACTAAGGGGAATAATTAGACAATGCAAGGGACAGGAAGAAAAACAAGACCGGAATTCGCGTAAGACAGTAAGATTCATACAGACTTTACAAAAGCATGCAAAGGAGTGGACGATGGTTGCAGCCTAGGATGTTTGTTGGCTAGGCTATAGAATCGGGGATAAGCCTTTGCGGCACAGAGGGTCGGGTCAGGTAATTGGCAGCTTGGAGCTTGGTAATGAGGCTGAGCCGCAGTAAAAGTGAACGGGATGCAACACAAGACGTGGAGAACAGGTTTAAAATAGGAGAAGCTTTCATTTTAATGAACCAAGGGCCTTGTCAGAAGACTTTGACACGAGCATCCAATTGTCGGTGAGCATTGACAGATAGGATGGACCCATCGCAGCCAGAAGTCTGCAAGATTTCGATCTTATTGTAAAAGTTGTTTTGAGGAGGTTTAAGTTCGTCTTGCCCTAGGGATGGATATATGTAGGTGAGTATGAAATGAACGGCATTACAACTACTAGATTGAAAAAAAGGGTACTATAATCATAGGTACATGTAACTCAAGTTGTGATGCAATCGGGCAGGACAAGTTTGTTACAGTACGTAGGTACCTACGGCTAGTGTCGCGGTTGGGGTATGTATGTAACTTTAGCACATCATAGCACACATCATACATATATAGGGCTGATCTACTGCCAGTTTCTATTAACTTAAATACCTAAATTTATTTGAGCCTAATTGCCTCACGATACGAATTGTAGGAAGCTATAGTAGAGGAACAGAAGTCTATTGAATACCAATTCATGAGATTTGCGTCGTTACACTTCTAAGAAGGATTTCTTTCCTAACTCCGTTGCAATAGTACTCTCGAATTAGATGATATCCTGATATAAACTTGGTCATCCCTAAATTCGATTATACAGCACTGAAGGATAGACATTTCTGTTGAAACTGCTATTTGGATATGAACGTTCTAAAAGTAAACATATACGCTACATGAACCTAGAAGGATGTTAGAAGGTTGGGCAATTGGTAATAGCGAATAGGATATAAAGCTTAGACCACTTGCGGGACTACCGGAGAATCCACCCCACCTATGCCGTCCAACTACGGACGCTTACTTCCCTCACTCTGCTCACTCAATCCCATCTTCTATCTTCTCATATCCCTCTCATAACCTCCTATAAAGGAGACGTCCTGTCTAGATTTACATTCCTAAAGTGTCTTTCTACTTATAAGGGAGCTTTGTAAAATATATCTACTATCCAATCTAGATCAAAATGGAATACGTCAATCAGCGTGTAGCCCAAGAGGCTGCGAAAGACCCCTCTGATATTTAGTACGCTTCACGTTTCTACCAAACACCCACTTATGACCGTAGCTCCGGGATGTCCAGCTAACAGACAAACTAGCACCGGTCTTGTCACGCCGCTCAACATCATCCTCGTCATTATTACGCTCTACACAACGTACTTACTCTACAAGCCCTCCCCTCCCGCAACTCTCCCGCGCGAGCCTCCCGCCACCGTCTTCCAGACCTTCACGCCGCGCACTCTGCTGCCCTACAACGGGACAAACGGCATGCCGGTATACCTAGCAGTGCGCGGCCGCGTCTTCGACGTCACGAGCGGCCGTAACTTCTATGGGCCTGGCGGTCCATATGAGAACTTCGCCGGCCGCGATGCTAGCAGAGGCCTAGCCTTCCACAGCTTCGCCGAGGACATGCTAACCAAGGACCTCGACGGGCCACTGGATAACTTGGAAGGTCTCGGCCCCGAGGAGTATGAAAGCTTACAGGGTTGGGAAGAAAGGTTCCTGAGCAAGTATATGGTAGTGGGGAAGTTGGTCGCTCAGAGCGATGCGTAAATTGGTTCCCGGTGGATTTGCTCACGAAGGCTGTGGTGGTGGCTGGAATAGTGTTATGGCTATGTTCCTAGACATCTACCTAACTTCAAATGTTTCTTCTAGGTAGACATAAATGTGCTTTTGAGGGCTTCATGATTTGCACGAGATGTAAATGGGGTAGGTTTGTTGCTTATAAGAACCATCTATCAAGCCTTGCTTTCTACTGCTATCCTGCTGATGATGCGCTAACATGGTCAAGAGCTCAATCAATCTCTATCCAAGTTACTCTGATTACCTAAGGTATTATTCTATTCGCGCCACCATCCTCCACCATGTTACCTTCAGGTAGAAACACAATCAAATTTTCAACGGAATGCCTATATACTTCGATTCGTGTGACAATATGCATAATTGGAAGTTTGTCTTTCTAGGTGGAACTTAGGTATTTCTACGTGGCAGCCGTCTGTTATCTCATCAGCGTCTCCTAGCCTGTTTGTTCAAATCAAGCAGGAAACTTTCTCATCTGTCTACCTATCTGGTCTGGTTTATTTGCATTACCATCTCATCTTTCCCTTTCATATCCTGTAACCAGTGTTTACACTTGCAGTCATCATCAGGAGGAACAACTCACACCAGACGTTCTTAACCATGACTCAACTCATCGTCCTTATTCTACTACTGTTAGTCTCGCATATCACCACTACCCCAGTCGGAGTTATCGATGCCAGCTTTTCAGCCCTTGGAAATCTGACCAATCCCGATCAGCATACAACGTTGTCGAATAGCACTATCATCTTCAAGAACACTACAAGCGGCGATGAGCGCGTAAGTTAGCCGTACACATTAAGTCCCACGCCCTTCTAATTACGTGCCATCCTTGATTCGTGATGTGCTCTCCTACTTCCCAAGCCTCTATGGTGATAGTCTTGTCCATCATAGCAAACTCTGACGTGAGGTGCAACAGAACAAACGATAACTGGCAGTACAATGATCCTGAAAAATGCTGGTGGCCCTTACAGTACATTCCATTTGTCAGTTCCGAGTGCACAGAGTATTGTGAAGCCGACTCCTACAACAGGGGATACAGATTTCACCGATTGCGCTACCATATGTGAGTCGCAACATACTTCAATGCATCGTAGAGGTTTCACACTCATATTTTCCATTAACTGTCCCAGAAAACTCTCTGGAAATGGTCAGGATCCAAATGTGTGGTGCGACAACTTCAAGGCGAGGATGATGTACGACTGCGGCGTTGGAAAGCCCGACTTTTTCGACTGTAACACTGGAAGAGCCCCGGTGCTTCCCGGGCTCTCCACCTGGACATATGACGGTGATACAGGTCAGAATAGTGCAGAAACCTGGCGTCAATCTCCGATTTGACTTCAGTCCGTGGTGGGAACCTCGAGACGCGGAGCATGATTGTGTTAGATCAGCCATTCGCGAGGCAACTTGCGCTGGAACGATTTTCACAAACGGGCTAAGATGCATCCCTACGATGTATAAGGCACCGGATCGTGCTGTAAGTTTGAAACCTTTCTCTTTTATAAGGATGTCTGATTGCTGATTACCTATTTATGCCACTTCCAGCCCGAATTCGATGAATCTTTTGTAGCGCCTACCAGATGTATGTACAATTCTGAGGTCCCCCCCGGCGGAGGCGACATGAATGAAATAGGTAGATAAAATGGCGAATTACAAGAGCCTATAGCTGTAGCGAAACTTTTCGGGGGAATTCAACGCTAAGGTGGTCTCTAATTTGCGACTTGCATCTCGAATGGGATTCTGCTTTCACGGTCACCCTTTCTTAGAAATATATATATATCTGGGGCTCTAGTTCCGGGATATTATATGGTAGCTACCTATCTTTATTCGCCGTGTCAGCCCTATCATATATTGGAATTGGGCGGTATATCCCGGCAGCCTTAACGTCAGTTGTTTCCTGAGTAGTATGACGAGAAGAAAGATACATATGAGCCAGCTTCACGACAATCAGCTTATATGAATTATAGACACCCGATTATTAGGGCTGACGTAATCATGAGCTTAGAGATGTCCTGTCTTTGTATCTAGTCATTTTTAAAGGCCTCATTTCTCACGTCTCAAGATCTATGATTATTTCCGTTTATATCATGCGATTTTTAATATATCGAAGGTAATATTGCTGGATGACTTCTTCCCGCCGTATCGTGAATATGATCAATGTAACTGTTATTATTCCAAATTTAAATTCATTTATAGTAAACGAATACGTTCTCGTACTACATTCGGTAGTCTGTTTGCCTTAGTACATACGCGCCACTGGAGCATTATGTACATAAAAATCACTGTACGTAAAGGATACATGCCCAATCACCTTATATCCATCGCTGATCTCCCGTAGCAGTTTTCCATGCGTCAGTCCACCTTCAGTTTCGTATTTCGAAAAGGTTTTCCAATAACCTTGACTTTGAACTTTTCGGTCTCGGAAAAAGCTTCTCTGACGGGATGCTTACTTAGATCTTCAAATAGACATGCTCGCATATATACAAGCAGGTCACCTTGGACTTTCCAGGTCACCAAATACCCAGGACCGAGCCCAGACATTTTAAATTCTCCTTTGCTCCGTTCAAACAACTCCTGGTCAATGTAAACCACTTTAACTTCAAACACATCCATTTCGATATGAAGGACTTTAGCAAGGTAGTGTTCTTCCAAAGACGAAGAGCCTGGTGGCTCAAATAGACTCTGTAGCGACAATAACTCTCCCGCGGCGCTCTCAACCCAGGCCTCACTGGTGGAAAACATTCTCATAGAGTTGCCTCCGTTCGAAGCCCAAGAAACCGAACCCGACCAACCAACCCAAGACCAACTGGGAAATCCTTGTGCTCGGCGGCGCGTTCCATCTTCAACCATCCAGTTCATTCCAATCATTAATCGGCAACCGTAGCTCCTATCAATGCGATTAATGGAGCCGTTCTTGGGGTGGAGTGTTACCGGAGGAAATACTGGTACCCCGAATAGATGATGAATCGAATATTCAGCCTCAACTAGGGAGCCAAGGATACCTCCTAAGAACCCGTTGAGATAGTCCTCTTCGTATGTGAGTTTCCTCCGCGAGTACTCTGATATATAAGTGAAGATCTCTTCCGGACGGAGTCCAAAACCTCTACGGTGGAATATGAAATCGTTCGAAGCGTATACAGAAGACTCATTATCAATATATGAGTCTTCCCGGGCAAGCGTCTGACATTCAAAATATACTTGTTCATCGGTGAAGATTAAGCGACGCCTAGATAACAGTGCTTCTTGGTATGTCCAAGCCCTAGTCATCCAGACGCTGTTGCGAATTACTTGAATAGGGTCGTCGGGGTATCCGTTTATCGTCCAACCTAAGATAGTGCTTGTGGGTGGTATATTTTCGCGTCTCTTGGATACCCCTGGTAAGCCGTAATGAGGATTTAACCCGGCTGCTGCTATGATTGTTAAAGACGCATTATTGTAGATGCGCCCCATTTGTTGGATCTGTTCATATTTCTAAGTCAAGTTATTCTAATCGATGTAATACCGGTCCACCTAGAGATATTGATAGCCCAACGTATAAGTAACTTGAATTGCATCTCGGATGGTTACCGGGAAGTCTGAAAGGTTCTGAGGATAGCCACTGGGTTGTCCATGACGCTGCTGGCCCCAAACATAATTAAGGGCGAAATAGGTATATGACGTCTGGGCCTGCACGAGTCTTAGCGTTACGTAATTGATTAATTTTGAAGGCCCTCATAGTCGTGGGGGTCTGCATTGACTAGCATTTGCATGGTTGTCTGTGTCGCAAGTTGAGAGCCATCGTTCTATTCGCTTGTAGTCTTTGAAGTGATATAGAGCGCTGCAATCGGGGGCTGTTTATGGCCGATTTGCAATCGAGTAACGATTGAGAATTGATTACCGATGCGAATCTTTTAGAGATAACAAGATCAACGTACCAATCGGCCATACGCAAAGTGCGAGAAAAATGTTAAATGCATGCTTTTATCTGTACCTAGTTATGATTAATGCCAACTTATCCGATGTGGGAATTGTTTGGCGCATCCAGGAAATTATGCCGCAGAGTGGACATGACGGATTGCTGAACTGTAGATTTTGATTTTCTATATAGCGAAGGCGTATGACTCTTCTGGGATGGTGCTGTAAGTCTGTGGCAAATGCAGCGAAGTCTACCAACATACACGTAGAGCATAGAGCGTGGTTATTATCTTGCGAGTCTTGTCATTAGTAAATGGTTATTGTGTTGAGATCCTTTTCATATTGGGTAGTAGTTCTAGGTATTATACCGAGAAAAGTAGTAGCTTTGCAACTTACCAGCTACGGTCAAGCGGTCATCATTATTATGACGACTCTCCTCATCAAAGGGAAATGGGCGTTTGAGATTCCGTTATAGATGAGATACCGCTGTATCAAAGGTTAAGCAGACTCCGAACGCCAGCAACCCGCCTAATCGTCCTACATCCCCAGGCAGAACTCGAGCCTCAACAACTCCCGAATCAGCCTACCATACTCGGTATCCTGGATAGGCGAGCATCAACTCAATTCCAACACGCTGCGCAGAATGACTTCTGAGCCTTGTACGACTCGAACTAACCGTTTGATGAACACTTATCTAAAGCATTGACGCAACATCGTCTTGCGTTCAGAAATAAGCATCTCCAATCTTTGGCATAAATAACGTAATTGGCCAGTGGGGGAACAACATATAGATTCCTGGGGTTACTGTGTTCGTAGAAGGGATAGAAGAGGTGGTTTGGAGATTGGTACATGGGTACGTAATAGCAGCTTATGTAAGCGTAACTGAAACCGTGAATTGGAGATCAAAACGAGGTCCTTCGCTGGCTTCACCTTGCAGTTCACCATGCAGTTGGCCAAATACTCTGGATAATCCACGTGACTTGGTTATTGGTTAGTAATAACGACTTTCCTAAATGAGGAATGCTCGCCGAGTTGGGGGCTGCTGGTGAGGAGGAGAGCCATTCTAGAGGCGGTTAGTATATTTTCCCTTTCGAACTGCATGTGGAGCTTCCGTTTTTTAGTCCCCTTGATCCGATAAGCTTAATTTCCTATTTGGTCCTATTCCGCCCTGTCTTTAATACTACCTAAAAATACAATTGCGATCGGATCGGATCTCTCCACTTCTCCTCACCTTTTTCGGCGCTTTCAACGTACATGTATTTATCAGAGCTCGTCGCCGAGTAGCCTCTTAAAATGGTCAATAGCAAAAGCCCTGAAAGCCCCAAGTCCGCCGCTTCTCATTCCCCGCGGCGGGCCTCACCTCAAGTTCCTCCGGGGGCGAGAGAAGGTCCAATTGAGGCTGATCCTCACCAAGTAAGAATCTAGACGCCCCCCCCCCAAGCTAATAATTCATATCGCATCCAATTGACTAACCGTCGCCCGCAAGGAGGAAGAAGAGTTCGACGATGCAGACTCTGCCATAGGAGAAGGCGACAAGTAAGAGTGCTTGCCCCTAGTGAGAATATCATGTCTAATAAGTAGAAAAGCGCGAGCTCGACAGCATCCCTGACTGAAAGTATCTTGGAGTACCGTACGCTTAATGGCCGTACGTACCACAGTGGCAGACTCGGATCTGATAATTATTGGGGTCCCAACGATGAACGGCAAAATGAAGCCATGGACATGAAGTGAGCTGCTGCGACCCCAGGCGATTTTTTCTTTTCATTTTCTCATATTGTCTCAGCCACCATTTTATGACCCTCTGTCTCGGCGGCAAGCTTTTCTTAGCGCCTTTGAAAGATGACATAACAGTAAGCGCTTGCAGTTGTCTTATCAGGAACATGCTAATACTTTATAGAAAGTACTCGATGTTGGAACAGGAACAGGTGATTTTATTTTCCATTCTCGACGTTCGACTACGTGCTAATCGGCTTGGCTAGGCTTATGGGCAATGTAACGAAATTACTCCACGCTACGGACGCAGAAGACTGATGGACTTGTAGTGATATGGCAGACGCATACCCTAATTGCGAGGTCATCGGAACAGATCTTTCTCCAATCCAACCTTCATGGTGTCCACCGAATGTCAAGTTCGAAATTGACGATGCGGAGCAGCCATGGACGTACGCACCCAATAGCTTCGATTTCGTCCATATGAGGTATATTGTAGGCGGCATATCGGATTGGACCAAGTTATTTAAGCAAGCCTACAAGGCTCTCAAACCCGGCGGTTGGATCGAGACGTTCGAACCCGAGGCCGACTACCGTAGCGACGATGGCACATTGAAGCCCGACTCAGCTATGATGATATGGCGTGACTTATTCGCCGAGGGCGGGAAGAAGCTGGGCCACTCCTTCACCCTTATCACGGACGACACGCAGAGAAAAGCGCTTGAAGAGGCTGGCTTCGTAGATATTACGGTCAGAGATATCAAGGTAAGCCATTTATGTTTGACTGCGAGTAAGAATGCTAAAATCAGATCCCTCCAATCTCCTGTGGCGTACCATTTTGGACCTCTTCATTATTTCTGACTACCTTATGTTGTAGGTTCCAGTGGGTACTTGGCCAGCCGATCCCGAATTAAAAGAGATTGGCCAATGGTTTCAATATACTCTTGAGCAAGATCTTGAAGGTGAGCGGCAGTCCCCGCATGTTAGTCCGTCCACCAGGTTACCCTACTAAACATTGGATTGTCAATCTAGGATACGTTATGTTCATGTGGACTAAGGTGTTGGGCCGTTCGTTGGAAGAAATGCATGTATTCCTCGCGGCTTTCCGCAGAGAAATGAGGAACAAGTCGATCCATGCCTATCTACCCCAGCGTCTGGTGTACGCGAGAAAGCCAGAGACAGCCAGCTCTTAAGCCGGCTTTTAAAAGCCACGATTAATGAAGCTATGTTTATTTCATCATGGCATATTTGCATATTGGAATTGTCTCGTTTGCATTTACAGAAAAGCGGATGATACTCAACAATTTTTGTCTATATTTCAATTACTTATCGTTAATGATACTATATTCGCTCATTGAATATCAACTTCATCTGTCTCCATCTGGCTTGTCAAGGATCGTCTAGGTTGCGCGAATAGCTTCTAGGACGTGCCCCCTATACGTACCATATCCAACCAAGAGCCAGTTCTAGAAAGTCTCGCAAGGCATTAGAGCCTCGATTGGCCGAGTTAAGTTTCTAGTTTCTCTCTTGTTCGAAACATAAGCTAGTCTACCGCACAATCAGTTGATGTTGTACAAAGACGGCGCGGACCGCGAGACTATAAATGACTTTTTATGCTCAGGTATTCCCATTGGCTAATAAAGCGTCCTAGTTGTATCAAGGCGCGAATAAAGCAAAATACAGCTCATTCCTCCTAGGGCTGCGAGAAACATGCGCTGCGTGTTGTTGGTCCCATGTCTTCTCGTGCCACCACTTGTTGCCGGTGCCGACCCGCCAGCCGCACCATTAGCAAATGACACGAAGAAATCGTTTGTTAGACCTGAAGGCGTGCAAATCGTGCCCGCCGCGCAGTCCATGACGGCGCTCCACTGCCCCGACGCGCATCGCTGCCACTGATTCGTCAGGCAGTTCCATTGACCTTCCGAGTCACATGATGTCCCTGCTGTCATCTGTCGCTTTTCAATAATTAACGTCTCATTCATGTTGGCGCCGCTATTGACCCCCAATTGGCCTGCTATGTCCGACGTTGATGATGGTAATCGAGATGTTGGTGACGCAAGGATACATGGTAGCAACGTGAGCAATAGAGCCGGTAGCAATAAGTCCGTTGCGGCTCTAAGCCATCCTCGCCGAAAGTGCATCGTGATCGTCGAATTGGGAATAATTCGGAATAGCCGTTTTATTTTTATGAATTTTGCCCTCCAGCGTCCCCTAGCTTCCACGTGAGAATTGGCAGTCGAGCAGGTAGAGAGCCAAGTTAGTAATGAGGTCTAACGTATGCAAAATAGGACACAATAGATGAGTACTCTGAATTGTTTTCACCGATATATCGGGTTCACTTTATATTATACGCCGTCCAGGTCGTTCACCGCCGTACGTGTTTGTTCCTCCTACTCGGACCCGTCGAGTCCGCATTGATACCCGATATAACGTGGGTGTATTCAATTGGCGAGGCGTCTTCCCTTCCTAGTCAGCCACCACTCAATCTCATTTCAACTTATTGAGGCTTACGTGATTTAATTCCGATCCGGATATTCGGATTGTTCCTGGCATTAGTGCGCTGATATGCATGATTTTGGTTCTGTGGCACATTCGTACAGGTAGGTACTTAGGTACCTATTACCTAGGAGGTATTCAACTTTACATGGGGGTGTTCGATAAAATCGGTTACATTATGAGGTATCTTTAATCTTTCGTATCTACGAATTTGGAATGTTCACCACTATATTACTTTCATGAATCTATCTTAATATTATACTCCATTTTCTTTCTCGCAGTCGTGGCCTATCGAAAGGCACAATGCCGCATATACAAAAGTGTTAAAGCTTTGAATACCTATTATTGTTCTCTGATTCCTTCAATTACTAGGAGACACGCAAATAAAATTCGGAAAAGGTGAATACCTTCAATAACCTGTAATGGCTCTTATCTTCAAGATTTATGTACAAGTGCCCCGGGAAGTCCCGCTTTTAGCCCCTAATGTTGGAAGATAGAGTAGATCGAGGATCCGTTACGTCAAAACCCTTCTTGTGTGTTTCTCATATATGAACCATACATGCTATATTATGAAATAAACGACGGCCTTGAACATCTGACGAGGTAGGAATAGCTCTATAGTTTGATCGCAAATGGCCTCTTCGTACTCAACTTTTGAGGCACCAACTCTAATAATTTCTCTTCAGGAATTGGATCTCCGTTACCATTAACCACTTGGCAAGGTGGCATACTGGCCCACACATGGTGACGAGTAGAAGCAATCGCTTGAAGAGTCTCAAACGTTGGGGGAATCGCCGGAGCCCAAACTCGGCAGAACGTTATCTCACGCCGCTCAGGATTATCAAAGTAATGTCGATACTCGAAGTATATCAGTATACCCTGAGGGGCCAGTGATCTTGTCAAATAAATGATGCGGCTACTAGTCTCAACTTGGGAGTACGTCGTTTGCAAATGTGGAGGGATGATCTTTCCAAACGAGACGAACCTCTTAACTCCTGGCTGAGGAGGATAAAGTGCTGATACCTGATACGTGGGAGTCACATCTCTGCTTAAAATGAACCCTAGCCGCTGACAGCCATTGCCGGAAAGGGTTCGTAGAAGGCATATGGTTCTAACATTAGCACCAGAGGCAAAATTGAGGCCCACCACGAAAGGAGCAAGCCAGCTGGCTCGAACGTACTCCCCGTCGCGTCCGCCGGGGACGCAAGCCTTCGATGCTAGTAGAGGAAGCGCTATGAGCTTAGTTTCGCGGGAATCCACGTCCGTGACTCCGCAGTCAAGAATTCCATATACGAGATTTTCATGGTTAGGATCGGTTCGGATCGGTAGAGTAATATCCATCCCCCGCTGCGTCATTGCAAACAGATTGGTAATAGGACTCAACACAAAGGTTTTAAAATCGGCGCAGCGACCAAAAGAGCTCGGGTTCCTCGCTAGCAACCCATCATGGCTGAAGTGGCCCCGTAATCCGAATTGCGACGGCCCAGGATATCCCCAAGCCAGGATAGAAGGATCGTCCGACTCTTTCATTATCTTTTCTTGCAAACGCTTGAAGGCCGTTTCACCCTCCCCATACAGCATCGGCATATAGAGGTCGAATATCCCGAGCAAGCAATAGGCCGTGTCTTCCACACGTGTGGTCGACCTGGAAGAAGCCCAGGACATCCGTTTGGCTACACTGGCCTCTTTTGGGCTACTCCCAAACAGATAAAAAGACTCTATTCCCGTGATGTCTTTAATAAGTACGGCCAACTCACGTTTGCTTCCCATCTTGTTCCATTCTCTATCAAAGAATAGCAAGGTGCGAGGGGCTAGTAGTTCTTGCAGCGTCCACCCTCTTGTAAACCACCGACACTTTCGAAAAGTTGACCCTTCTTTGAAAGGATTCTCTCCTGGTTGGACGTCGGATAGGTAAGCGTAGCAAATTTCCGATTTATTGTACCAGCGGTACATTGAGTTGATAGCCTCCTGCAACTCAGCGTTGCTGGATTTATCAATACAGCAAGTATCAACCCATATGTACTCTAGGCCATCCACTTGGGCTTGCAGTGCGCAATACTGTATTTTAGCATAGCCCTTTTTGGTCTGTACTGAAGAGGAACCACTTCCTTCATACTCTAAACTGAGTTTCTGTATGTCCTGAAAGGACACTTCTTCATCTGCCCAGGTATGAGAGAGAATAGCATACTTAACACGCGCGTCGCCTTCAAACTCAACCAGTTCTAACGTCTTCGAGTTTAACAAGCGCATGACTAATTATGTTTAGATTCGACGATGAACAACTGCGTTTAATGATGTTTGGGGCAGATGGTTATGAAATAATGAGAAGGAATAGAACAGCCACGAAATTTCAAAGCCGGACAGGAATATTTCACTCAAGAGCCTCACATAATCCGGCGCCCGCCATGGCCCGCAATGGCGTTATTTCATAGGCCGAGACGGCTGTGATCATGTCAATAATCAATGCAATTATACAGGGGAGACCATCTTATAACCCGGTTGGGTGATCCCAAAATGCAATATAATCAATACAGGTAGGTGAATAGTAAGCCACGATTCTATCTAACGGGGACTCGACCGCTGCTCAGTCCAAGCAAGCCGCCAATTATCTAAGCATTTCCGCAAAATCCCGCTCCCGATAATATCGAATCCCTCTCTAATAGTCTGGGAATACTTCGCGGTCGTCTGCGTTTCGAAAACGAGGCCACTTCGCCCTGCTGCATCATTGTCGTATTTTTCCGCGAAGAATTCTAGTAATTTAATGGGCGGGTTCTTCTTTGGATCTGGCTCGCTCTCCCGTAACCGCCGGACCCATTCCCACTGTGGAATAACCTCGAATTCGAGTCCGGCGGCTTTCAATGCTGGTAGCAAGTCGTTGCCCCAAGAAAAAAGTTTGGGGTTGAGTACATGGTAGACTTCTTCACTATTTTCTGATAATCCCGTCTTTGAATTAGGACTCAAACCGGAGAGCTCGAGGATTGCTGAAGCGCTCTTGTCTACTGGTAGCCACGAAGGGGTCTGCGGAATAATGTGTCAGCGCGAACTTGGGCCGAGTTATGGGGGAACATTACCTCATCCAACATTGGAAGTGCACCTATCGTGGTCGCACTTTGAATCATTAATGGAATAGCTTCACTTGGATTCCAAAGGCCATTTTGCGCGTCGCCCATCAATTGACCGGACCGCAACACTCTTGCCCGCATTCCAGTAGTCTTTGCTGCTGCTCGGATAATATGCTCCGTCACTAATTTCGATCTCGCGTATCCCATGTTTTGAGCATGGTGTAAGTCCTCGATGTGAGTTTCGCGGATTGCAGCCGGAATAGGGGTACCTGCAGCAGCTGATATCGAGGAGACGAAGAAAAGCTTCGCGGGCTCTGAGAAAGGGACACTTAAGCAGAGTTTGATCATATGATGCACGCCTGCAATGTGCGACCGCTCGAAGCTGCTAAGGCCGACGTTGAAATTGACCATCCACGCGCTGTGTATGACAGTAGTGAGGGTCGACCTCAGAGTATCAAAAGTTGAAGGATCAAGACCGAGAGATTCCTGGCTGAAATCACTAGGGAGACACACCGCTTTCTCCGTGACGGCTGTGCTGAAGATATTGCGAGATTTGAGACTGGAAACGACTCGAGAGTGGGCATCCTCGGGTGCATTTGCTCGGACTAGGCAGTAGACTTTCTTAACCTGGGGTAGTAATACAAGTTGGGATAGAATGTGAGCTCCAAGTGAGCCTGTCGACCCTGTTAGGAGCTGGGGTTTTGATTAGCTAAAATTGTTCAGGTCAGTTGAGAAAGGGAATACATACCACGACCTCGCCGTCCGGTTGTTGGCCACCGGGGACGAACTGGGGGAATTTCGAGTACTTTTCAATTAGATTAGACATCAAAGTAATCTCGTCGGTTTCGGCCAGTTCTTCCCCTGTTCTAAGTGAATTTAGATAAGACGCAAGCTTTTGGACCGATGGATGTTCGAAAACGACATTGTTGCTCAAAACCGCATCGCCAATATCGATCTCGCGCATGATCTTGGCTCTTGCGGCCACAGCCTGAAGGCTGTCTGTTCCACATTCGAAAAAGTCGGTCTCCTCGGTTAAACCCTTTATTCCAATCGCATTGGTGAACATGTCTAACAAATATGCGACAAGTCCTGGCAGGTCTAGAGTTTTCCGAACTCCATCCCTAGCGTCGTCATGCGTTTCGAATCGTACGTATACCGATTCGATGACTTCTTCGAATGCTCGATATGCTGCTGCTCGAATGATTGTGCCTTTATCGGTTCGAGGATATATTGTTCCAAAGGGGAGAATCTCCACCATCTCCATTGATATCTGACCAAATTTCTCCGCGGCCTCATTCCCAGCTGTGATAACTGGTTGGAGTGTCTTAAGTAGATCATCTTTGCTCATGTCCCTGGCCTTCTCGCTTGGAAAGATGAGTAAGCCCGGGAAGGCCTTGCCGACTCCGAAGATGAGTGCTTCTTCTACGAGCTCATGTTGCCTGAGTCGATGCTCAAAAGGGATGGGCAACACCTTCTCACCATTTACTAGTGTAACCCTGTCGTCCAGTCTTCCCTTATATGCCCATGCGTTTGGCATAGTGGGATGAGGTGTGAATGTATCTCTGGTATGAAACGAATTAGGAGGGTCATCCGAGTTGGAGCAAACCTTCGTCGGCAGGCCGTCAAGAACTATAAGCTCATACAGTCCCTCGCCAATAGGCTCGAACCGAAGATATGGTGCAACCTTGGGGAATGGCCTCAGGTAGTTCCACGCTTTATCCTCTCTATCTCGGAAGGATGTCATGAGCTGGCCCATCTCAGTGCTGTGATCTATTAGTACTTAGACACTTCCTCGGACGAGAATGGATAGACTTACGCCCCGTAATGCCCTACAAGATAGACTCCCGCATTGACCAGCCTGTCACCCAACTCATCGGGACAGCTGCTACCACCAAATAAGACCAGCTTGCATCGTCTTAGTAGGTCGATTCCATGTTCACTCTCAGCAAGGAGCTTAAGTGAGTATGGCACGCAATGGAAACTTTCTGGTCTAAACTGCTCCATGGCATCTACTAAGTTATCGTGCGTCATCGGAAGACCGGCGTCGAAGAATGCTGTTGTGACTGCAGAGGTGACCCCACGAAAGAAAGTTGATAGACCATGGTTGTGGTATAAAGGTAATGTAACGAACGCTCTCATACCACTTCCGACGGAGTAGTTCGTAAGGCAAGACCTATGATTCTGATATATGGGCTTGGGAAGCCCTGTAGAACCAGATGAGTGCACAATAAAAGCGATTTTCTGAGCTTCGTTTTCTATAACCTGTCGTTGATAGCGATAGCTAGTTGAATCTGTCTTCATATAAACCGAGCTATCTGCCATGTTAAATCGGGTGATCTTGTATTCTTCGGATATTCGGCTGGCCGTTGCTGCATAATTTGATGCTGGGCTGATTATGATACGGCATTGTGTCTGCCTGAGAAGGTTTACGTATGCCTCCGTCTGTAGTCTTGTTGATAGAAATAGCACGGCGAGTCCACCGATACGCATCAACGCCAGCATAGTAATCACGTAGTCGAGATTCGAAGGGCCTAAAAGAGCAACCACTTCAGATTCGCTTTGACCACCCTGAGAAGTTGGTTAGTCATCCCGGTTTGAAGAGACGCGATCTCGAAATACTCTTGGAAAGTTACGTACCTTGGGGATTAACCCCGATTGAACATAGTGCTTCGCAGCTTCATCAGCGAAGCTATCGAGTTCCCTAGCAGTGTAGTAAACATACTTTCCATCTCTTCCAGGGTACGCAAGAAGAGGCTTGAAAGGGAATGTAGTTGCACGGTTAATAATTAAGTCATTGATACTATCAATGGAAGTACTCTCAATCTCAGGGGCATGGCCCTGGCCAGAAATATTTAGCTGTGCCTGCGATGTTGCTGTAAGAGACATGTTAGGACATTTGCTAACTGTGTAGAAAGTATGTAGGGTATATGGATATGAGTCTTAGAAGCACAAGGGACTGTCAGAATGAAGTCTTATTATGTCTTTTTAGAAACTCCACGACGGATTGATTTTGAAAGTCTCGGTATCTTCGCAATCGAGGTCACCGATCTAGGTCTCATGGATACAACGCTGAGATCTACCGAAAACAATATCCTTCCCGCCTCCGCATCGGAAAAGCCAGTGGTCTAGAACTCGGTTTTCCGAATAATTGACAGGCACAGTTCCATCGCAGTTAAACATAGGAATTGACTTTTCCGACGCTTACCGTTTTCCATCTCTGTTACCATTGGGCGGAAATTCATGAAAGATGTTTGAGCGTGCGTATACAATATCCGATAACCGACAATCCTGGTCCAAGAGGATGCTATTCATCCAGAACACTAATCCTGGACTTTGCGGGGTCCCCACACTCTAATGCTGTGGGGTAGGTTGAACTCCTGGAGTCACCAAATGGATTACTTAAGGGGTGCCAATACCATTGGGTCCTATATCAACTCTTAATATTCTCTATTGGATTCTTCAACTCGCTGTACCAGGCAAATTATCTCTTGTTATCCTGGTCCCCTTCTCATCTGTCAAACACGCCGCCATTAGGGGTGTCACCAGCAAAATGAGCACCACTATCGACCTTAGCCGCGAAAAGAGTGGAAAACCTGAGCATGTCGAGGTTATAGACGAGGCCTCGGTCAAGGGGGCCAACGAACAAGTAGACAAGTTCGGTGCCCATGCGAAGACCGATCCAGTAGAAATCAAACTTGTGAGGAAGCTGGACTTATACATTCTGGTATGCTCTTGTTTATCATCCCAGCAAGTGGTGAAGTGTCTGGGCGGGTTTCCTAATAGCTGATTTGATAACAGCCTACCCTTTGGTTGATGTACTTCTTCAACTTCCTCGATCGAAATGCCATGGTAAATGGCAAACTCGATAAACTTGACAAAGCATTGAACATGACTGGATATGAGTATAACACTTGCGTCAGTATGGTATGTATAATGCCCTATCTTTCTTGTACCCCTCTTAGTATCTGCTTAATCCCTTGCTAATGGCGTTGAAGTATGTAAACCAAGTTCTTCTGTTCCTATTCCGATATTCTCTTCGGCAACACGCCACCCCCGAAACCTACCAACAACTTAGAGTAATACCTGGATAAATCAGAGTTATTAACGGCTTCTACTAATTGTCTAGTCTCTTCGTGGGGTACCTCCTGGGGCAAGTCCCATCGAATATGCTGTTGAACAGAGTTCGCCCGTCGCTTCTCATGGCTGGTATGTTGCGCCTGAATGCATGCACGTATGACTCTCCCTGATGTTGATTTGGTGCAGGATTTATGACGGCGTGGTCTATAACGACATTATGCACGTATCTGGTACATGACTACAAAACAATGTTAGCGGCACGATTGATTCTTGGCATCGTGGAAGCTCCGGTGAGACCTCTCTGTGGCTCTTGAGAAATTGATAAGTTATTGAACCTTCCAGTTCTACCCCGGCGCGCTGTACATGCTGAGCATGTTTTATACGAGAAAAGAAGTAGCAACACGGATGAGTGTCTTCTACACAGGGAACATGGCTGCGAGTGCGTTTTCCGGGTTGATAGCAGCCCCTATTTTTGCGGGGCTAGGGGGCGTTCGTGGTCTAGCTGGATGGCAGTGGTAAGTAAACTGTAGCATACCCAACTCACACAATAACATCTCTACTAATGTATGACTAAGGCTGTTCATAATCCAAGGATCGTTATCAATCGTAGTGGCAATTGCCGGATTCTTCCTACTTCCCGATGCGCCTTTAAACACCCGCTGGCTCACACAAGAGGAACGACAATTAGCTCATGATCGTATTGCGAAAGATACCACCGAAAGACGTGAAGGCGGGACCAGTGTTATGAAGGGCCTACGAGAAGCCATTGTTGATTATCGAACATGGGTATTCTGCCTGGCCGACAACCTGCATCTAAGCGCGAATGGCTTCAAAAATTTCTTACCGACAGTCGTCAAGAATCTCGGGTTGGATACCACGACGGCTCTGGTCCTCACCTGTCCACCTTATGTCTTCGCTGCCTTTATGTCGATCATCGTGTCTTGGTCTAGCGGTCGGTTCAATGAGCGAACATGGCACATTACATTGTCAAAGGCAGTCGCTATTGCCGGGTTCGCGATTAGCATGGCGACGCTCAACACCGCTGCCCGATATGTCGGAATCATGCTTTTCGTTGGCGCGACCTACGGTGTCAACAACATAATCCTGAGTTGGACAAGTTCTGTCTTAGGACAGTCTGACGAAAAGAAAGCTGTCGCTATTGCAATGTGCAACATGTTCGGAAACCTGAGTTCTGTTTATACTCCGTACCTTTGGCCTGACTCGGATGCACCACAATTCGTCAAGGCCATGTCGGGAGCTATTGGTTTCTCCGCGGGAGTGATCCTTTGTGCTTGGTTTCTACGTATCTCGCTCATGAGGTTAAACAAGAAGATGCGGCGGGATGATCCAACGGCTTCTAACTTTTATGTTTATTGATAGTTGTCTTCGATTTATACTGTCAGAATATGAGTTATTTTTGAGTCTTGTCCCGCGTTCTTACAGCTTTTCTCCCTAATTCAATGGATTATCTATTCTTATAGTCTACATTGGTAATTAACGAAGTGTATTAATAATCCAAAAATCGTTATATCCGCCTCATGAACTTCTATCATGCATGTAACCAATTACATTTAGAATCAAGCAGTGAGGATAAAAGCATCTTGTTCCAATGACTTTATGGGGTTTTGGGAGTGTCCCTCTCTTCAAAGTTATAGTCTTATTGAATTGAGTAATCGTCATCATAGATTAAACGTTATATCGACGATCATATCCTAGATACACCTATGACTCTGACATCGCTTTCATGACATGCGCCCATTCGTCCCATGCGCTATCCGGGATCTTCCCTCTAAGGGGTGCCCGTCCACCCTCGAGATTACCTAATCCTACAATACGGTAGATGCCTTCTCGGATTCCTAAGATACCCCAACGACCAATGTATTCTTCCGCTCGACTAACTCGATATTGGAGTACTCTGGCTTCCTTGATAGCAGCATCATCGATAGGTCGCTTGCTAACTAACTCAAACAACCGTACGACGGTTCTGGGGAAGAACGATGCTAGCCCGTCGATAACACCAGCAGCGTTGAACACGACGATGGGGCCGAGCTGCTGACCAAAGCCGCTATATACTCGGAATTTGTCATGGTCGATTTCGGGAGAGGTTGATACCTGAACATGATACGATACATTACCGTGAGACCTATCTCGTCAGCTCCGCTTTAACCCCACAATCCGCGATCTACTTACATCTTGCATCCTACTATATTTGGGTGTGCCGCAAGCTTCTCATAAGTTTCGGGTGTTACTAAAAGTCCATTGGTTACTCCCGGATAGTTGTAGCTGGTGTCCCAATTAGTAAGCCGCATGAACCTCATTACTATCGATCGCCAATCCTCAACTTATACCGAGTCAACTTCACAATACTCACATCAAGATAGGAATCGGGCTCTTATCCGCGACTGTCGTATACCACTCCACTAGACCTTGCTGAGAAGCAGCACCGCCGAAATACCCCGGCGCCAGAACTAAGCCCCATTGACACCCGGAATCTTTTGAATCTTGTAGCCATTCTAGTGCTTCATCGACAGCATTGACGAGAACGCCGGCCATGATGGGGTAATCTGTAAATCCAGCGTCGTCTAGCGACTTTCGCACTCCACTTAACAGATCTTTTCGCTCTTTTCTACTGAGGTGAATAGCCTCGCCAGTAGAACCGAGGAGTACGAGCCCATGTACTCCATTTTTGGCTAAGAATACGCTGTGCTCGGATTGAGTCGCGACATCGACCTCGGGTTGGTGCGCTCCCGGACTTAGGGGCTTGAAAAACGTCGGCGACGGGACGTAAACGCCGGGAGGGGGAATTCGAGCCATAGCGGTGAATTTGGAGTTAAAGGTTAATAGATTATTGACTCCTGAATAAGAAAGACTTCATATAATATTTTAAACTCTTGAAGATAAATGAAGTACGTTCCCTCCATCGTCGCCTGATGTAGCCGAGCTCGGGAACCCCCAATGAGGGGGACCCTTAGTTCAGGTGGGGGGATCACGACAACGATACCCCGAAGTTGGGGTACGTATGTGGAGTATCCGTCGGAAAACTCGTTAGGGGCTCGGCAAAGAAGACCCGACAGGTATAAAACCGTAGTAGACTTAGTCTTTATCTGGTAATAATAAGTTATGCTGTGAGTCTTGGCTACTCTTAATTGTCTATACAAAGTCTCGACCTATTCTTATCGTATCGCTTATTAGTCTCGCTAATAAATCGAAGTCGGCAAAATGGCTGCCAAATCGCTTGCGCTGAATTCGGGCTACACCATCCCGATTATTGGTCTGGGGACTTGGGTAAAGTTCCCCTGATGCGAGCTGTACAGTATTGCTAATCATATGTTTAGCAATCAAAACCAAATGAAGTAGCTCGCGCTGTCGAAAATGCACTCAAGTCAGGTTACAGGCACATTGATGCCGCCGCGTGCTATGACAATGAAGACGAGGTGGGGAGAGGCATCAAAGCATCTGGAGTTGACCGTTCTGAAATCTTTGTGAGTATCTCATCTAGGTCTTTTACTTCCCCTTTTATTACACATGCTGAGTATTCTCTTTAAGGTAACATCCAAGCTCTGGAATACACACCACAAACCAGAAGATGTCGAGGAAGCCGTTGATGCAACATTGAAAGACCTCCAATTGGACTACCTTGATTTATATCTTGTAAGAATTGACTCATTTTGAATGGGTCGTGATGTGAGGTTGCTAAGTTGCTGCGATAGATTCATTGGCCAGTGGCTTTCAAAAAGGGGGCAACCTACAAGGATAGGTTTCCGATCAACCCAGAAAATGAACAGGTTCACGTAATTGACGTACCGATTGAGGATACTTGGAGGGCCATGGAAGCATTGGTCGAGAAAGGCAAAATTCGATCGATAGGGGTGAGCAACTTCACTCGAGAGAAGATTGAACAATTATGGAAAACGTAAGCGGTCCTGACATGACACCGAGCGCAAATCATTAACGATGAACTAGTGCGACCATCAAACCAGCCGTCAATCAAATTGAGATACATCCGTACTTCCAGCAGCCCTCTTTCGTCAAATGGATGCAGAATAATGTAAGTGATTGGTAACTTTGAAATACGAACGAATTTACTAATCGTGAAACTAGGGTATCGTGGTAGAAGCATACAGTCCACTGGGTAATAATATCTATGGTCTTCCAAGGTACGAGCTCAGTGACGAAGCGTAATTTTTGGATGACTAATCGGTGTTCAGAGGCGTTGATGACCCGAAAATCCATGAGATTGCAGCTCGTTTAGGGAAGCAGCCTGCCCAGGTTATCATCAACTGGGCCGTGCAAAGAAATATTGTGGTGCTACCAAAGAGCGTAACGCCCGAGCGAATCGCTACGAATTTAGAAACATTCGAGCTTCCTCAGGATGCGATGGACGCGATCAGCTCCTTAGATCGGAACCACCGATACAACTTTCCGGCAAGACTTGGCGTCAACATATTCGGCGAGAAGACGGAAGAGGAACTCCATAAGGCAGTGGAAGATTGGAAGACAGCTCAAAGGAAACTGAAAGAGGAGGCAGCATCCAAATCTTGAAGAGGAAGTGAGTCGAAGCAATGCCCTACGGTAGAGATATGTACATAAAGCTAGAAT
Source organism: Hypoxylon sp. EC38 (assembly GCA_002120335.1). Lineage (NCBI taxonomy): Eukaryota > Fungi > Ascomycota > Sordariomycetes > Xylariales > Hypoxylaceae > Hypoxylon > Hypoxylon sp. EC38. The sequence continues at coordinate 1,423,084 of KZ111236.1, read as the reverse complement.
TATGAGCTACAACCTCAATAGAACCACATTGCTTTTCTCCAATCATGTTTCTCTATTCTCTTTCTAGGCTAGCATGACATAAATACCCAATCTAGTCTGTCCCTGCCTAGCTAGAATTCCTCAGCCCATTGTTAACACGTCTCTTTTAATGTCCGATAGAAGGAGAACGATGACTACATAGGTATACTATATGTAGCGAGAACATAGCGAAGCGGGTGTATCCGAACCCGAGGTAACATCATCCCGGCCGTGACAACCAATCAGATAGAAATCCGACGAATTAGGAAATACTCCATTGTGGGCAGAGACGCGATTGGATACTAACCCCGCCAACCCCCCCTTGACTGCTCCCCTCATAAGAATACCCTTCGCATATACCTGGGTACCCGCATGCAAACAAGAGGGCGTACACTTGATTTCTCAACGGCATCATGGGTAAGATTTCAAAGATAGAATACTTTAGAGTACCGCCAAGGTGGCTATTCGTGAAAATTACAGATGATGCTGGTCATGTGGGATGGGGCGAGGCCTCGCTGGAGGGTCATACCCAGGCTGTCGAAGGCTGCCTCGCAGCATGGGCAGATCGGTACTTGGGACTCGAAGCTGAGTGAGTCAACAGAACTAGATCTCGTATGTTACGACTCATAATTTGCAATTCGCTGACTAGCTATATTTAAGTGATATCGAACACATATGGCAGCTGTCTTATCGCGGAGGGTTTTACCGAGGGGGCCCAGTGCTCATGAGTGCTCTTAGTGGGATAGATATCGCATTATGGGACTTAAAAGGTATGATGCTTAGGACACCTTCAAAACTCAGAGTTGCTAAATAAAATCTAGCCAGAAAACTCAATGTTCCCTTATATCAGCTCCTAGGAGGAAAGGTATTCTTTCAACATGTACTATTCTACAGCTCTCGTTGTGCTGACAGTGGTACCAGGTCCGAGACAAGTTACGAGTATATGCCTGGATTGGTGGTGATCGCCCGAGTGATGTAGAAGTACAAGCGTAAGAATCTATTTATCAATTAATGTTAAACCACTAATCGAGAATAGCAACGCTCGTAAATCTCAAGGTTTCAATGCGGTTAAGATGAATGCTACCGAAGATCTCGGGTGGCTTGATTCCCCCAAGAAGCTCGACGACTGTGTGGAGCGCGTGAAGACAGTGAAAGCCTTGGGCCTTGACGCTGGAGTAGACTTCCACGGAAGAGTGCACAAGCCGATGGCGAAACAGCTGGCCGCCAAACTGGAGCCCCATGATCCTCTCTTCATTGAAGAGCCCTTGTTGAGCGAGAATATCGGGGGAATCAAGGACATCGCTGCACATACACGCTGTCCAATTGCTCTCGGCGAACGCCTGCACAGCCGATGGGACGTACGGCCTTTCCTAGAAGCTGGATGCGTTGACATCTTGCAGCCTGATATCTGTCATGTTGGTGGCATCTCAGAGATGCGCAGGATTGCTTCTGCCTGCGAGACATACGATGTTGCATTGGCACCGCATTGCCCCTTAGGTCCAATCGCGTTGGCTGCAAATGTCCAGGTCGATGCGGTCAGTCCGAACTTCGTTATTCAGGAGATGAGCCTCGGCATACACTACAACGTCGGCGGGCAAGATTTAACAAGCTACACGCTAAACCCAGAGGTTTGGAAAGTCACAGATGGGTATATTGACCTGATGAGCGGGCCTGGCCTCGGTATCGAGGTTGATGAGGAACAAGTCCGGACTTTATCGAAGGACTCCAAAGCTTGGGTTAGTCCAGTATTCATTGGTCCGGGGAATGAATTGAGGGAATGGTAGTCGACGGTCCATTTCAATAAGTTGCGGATGACTCTGCTCCCTATTTCACCTTGATCAATGCTATACCTACATGTACCTAAGATAAATTTCTAGATGTGTACGTAATCGGGGTTTCAGGCTGGTTAAGTTGTTAGGTATCTACCTACATAGTTGCCTAACTCGTCCAGTGAACAATGAAAAAGAAACATGAGGCCGCCGTTCGGAGGCATAAGAACCGAGTTTTACCCTTATTAATTAAATAATGTTATATAATATATTACAATATTATTTATATATGGTGACTTTTTATATTATTTTTTATTTTAACTTTAATTAAATTATTTAAGTAAAGAAAAATTTTAAAAAGTTTTATAAATTTTAATTTAATTTATATAATATAATCCCTTTATTTAAAAAAGTTATTAAATTATTATTTTTATTAAGTTATTATTATTTTATTTTTTATATTAAAATTAATATTAATTTTATTATTTTTTAAAAAAAATTATTTAAATATTATTATTATTAATTTTTTTTATTTAAATTAATTTAAAATTATTCCTATAAAAAAGTTATTAAATTATTAATATATAAAACTTTTTTTATTATATTTTTTATATTAAAAATATTATAATTATTTTTAACTTTATTTACCACTTTTAAGTGTTATATTTTTAATATTTATTAAAATAAATTAATAAGCTTTATTTTAATATTAATTCCTAATTAATTTAAAAAATAATATTTAAAATATATTATTTTTAATATTAACTTTTTATTTATAAAAGTTAATTTTTTATATTTTATTTTAAATCTTATTATTTTTATTTATAATAATATTATAATACTTATTTATAAAAAAGTTTTATAATTTATTAATTTTTTTATTAAAATAGTATAGTTTTTATTTTATATAAAAATTATTATTAATTAATTTTTATTTTATTTATCTTTTTTATTATAATTTATAAGTTTTTTTATTTTTATTTTTAATAGTTTTATTAATATTAATGAAATGTTAAATAGTTTTTTTTCTTAATTTAAATTTAAAATGGTTATAATTTATTTTATTTTTTAAGTTAATTTTAATAGTTATTATTAAAGTAAAAATTAAATAAAAGCTTTTATTATAGGTAATAAATAAAATATTTATATATTATTAAATATATTAATGGTAATTAAAATTTTTATTAATTTCATTCTAATAATTATATATATTAAATATTATATAAATAAAGTATTTTTTTTATATTTAATATAAATAATTATTTTATTTTTTAATTAATTAATAATTTCTCTTATATAATATAAATATTTTCTTTCTTTTAATTAAATTTTATTATTTTTAATTATCTATAAATATTTTTTATATATATTATTATTAAATTATAAGAAAATATAAAAAATATATATTCCCTTTTTTATAAAGTTAAAGGATTATTTATTTATATATTTATTTAATTAAAATTTAAGTTTAATAAAAATATTAAAATATAAAATTAATTATAATTTATTAATATTAATGATTAAATACTTTTATTATAATAATAAATATATTTTATTTTATAAAACATAATTTAATACTTCTTTTTAAATTAATATATTTTTTTTATTAATTATTTTAAAATTAAATAAATTAAACATTTTAATTATTAATTTTTTTAAATAATATATTTTATATATTCTATATTTATAAAAATATATAATTTTATTTATATCTTTTATTTATTTATTAATAATATTAAAACGGTTTATTATTTATTAATATTTATTATAATAATTTTCTTTTTTATATAAAATCTTTAAAGGAATAAAAATTTATTTAATTATATAATATTTTTTTTATACTTATTATATTTTATATTATATATATATATAAAGATTATAAAATTAAATTTATAAATATATTTTTATATTTTAATTATTATTAATTATAATAAAGGTAATATTTTTATTATAAATAAAATAATATAGTTATTATATTTAATAAATTATATTTTTATTTTAATTTTTTTTATTATAATAATAAATAATATAAAATTAATATATAAGCTTAATATTTAAATATTTCTTTTATTATAATTAGTTATAAAAGGTATAATTAATAAATCTAATATAATTAGCTTTTAATATTAAAGGAATAAGTAAATAAGAATAAAATTTGGTTTATTATTAAATATAAATTTATAATTAAAATATATTATTATAATTTTTAAATAAGAGATATTAATATTTATTATTTATTAAAAACATTATCTTTAATATTAAAAATTAAATAAGTATTTATTTTTTATATTTTAAATTAAATTATTTTTTAAGATTTATATGTTATTTACTTTATATAAAATTAAATTATACTCTAATATTTAAGTGGAATTATGCTTTAATACTTAAATAAAATTATATTTTAATATTTAAATAAAATTATGTTTTAATATTTAAGTAAAATTCTAATCTAATCTTTAAATAAAATTTTAATTTAATTTTTAAATAGAATTATATTTTAATATTTAAGTAAAATTATATTTCAATGTTTAAATAAAATTATACTTTAATACTTAAATAAAATTATACTTTAATATTTAAATGAAATTATGCTTTAATATTTAAGTAAAATTTTAATTTAATATTTAAATTAAATTATACTTTAATATTTAATCTTTATTACATATTATAAAAATATTATTAAATTTATTTTTAATATATTATCATAAATTATTTATAATTATTAAAATATTTTATTAATTTTTAAATTATTTTTGTTTCTTATGTGATTTAAACTTAATATATTAGTTTTATATTAATTATATAGTTTATTTATTTATTATTTTAACCTTATTAATATATTTTTAATATATTATTATATATAATATATATATAATATATTAATTAATTTTTTTTTCATATATATAAAATATATTATTTATAAATAAGATTTAATTTTTATGTTTATATAATATTTTAGTTATTTGTTATATAAATATTTTATTATTAATATATTATTTATTTAGGATTTAATTAAGATTTAAATTATATATTTTATATAAAACCTATAAAAATAAATTAGATTTTAATATTTAAATTTATTTTTTTATTATATATATATAATATTTATTTATATATTAGAATTTAATTACCTATTATATATATTAAATTTATTTTTAATATTTAATCTTACTTTTTTTCTTTAATATTTTTAATTATATATGTTAAGGGATAATAGGGATTAATATTAAATAAGTATAGCGTTATTAAAAGCTTACTTTATTTATATATATATAAGGGGTAGGAAATTTCCTTAATATAAGGTAAAAAGGTAAGCGTTAATAAATTATTATTATATTATATTTAGTTTAAAGTAATTTTATTATTTCCTTTATATATTTACTTTATATATAATATATATTAAAGGGCCTTTTTAATAATTTAATACTTTATATTTATTATTATAAATTATTTATTAGAGGTAAGCTTATACTTATTAATAATATAATTAATATGGTTAAAATATAAAGGAAAATCCTATATAAATTAAAGGATAATAAGAATTTTAATAATATAATGGTAAATTAGTTAAAAAGTAATAAGTATATGATAAGTATTAATATTATTATGGCAAATATATTAATTTTAATGATATATTATAAGTTTATTAATATAATTAAGGTAGAAATTAATAAGGAAATAGTGGAGCTAATAATAAGTAATAAAAGAAAGTATAAGAAAAAATAATTTTTAGCTTTAAAAATAAAAATTATTATAATTTTAAAGGAAAATAATTAATTAATATGTTTAAAATATAATTATAATTATAACTTATTATATTATAAAATATTATTACTTAATATTTAATATAAAAGGGAGAAAAATAGTAATAATATAAAATTAGTAATTTTTTTAAAAGGCTTAAAAGCTTATTTCTTATTTAATAATTATAAAATAAATAGTAAAAAAATTTTATTTATAATTATTTATTTAAGGGATATAATAATATAATAATGGTAATAGCATATTACCTTTATAGTAAAGAAGCTTAAAAATATCCTTTAATTAAAAATAAAAACGTAACTTTATAATTTAATAAAAAATAAGGATATATAAACTTTTAATATTTTTATAATAATATAAAAGCTTTATTAAAGTATTAATAAATTATTTAATATATTTTTTAAATAATTTAAAATAATAAAAGCTAGTAATTTTAAAGAATATTTAAAATAAGTTAAAGTATTAAATTTATTAGTGAAATTAATCCTTAAGTTAAGAAGTGAATACCTTAAGGGGTTTTTATTAGTAATATAAATTAAGCTTAAAAGTAAGGTAAAAATCTTTAAGATTATATTAAAAGGGTAATAAAGGAAAGTATTAAATAATTAAAGAAAAAGTTTATAAGGTAATATAGTATTAATATAATATCTTTATTAAATTAAAATTATTAAAGTTAAAAGGGATATTAATTAAAATTGTAACTTATAAGTGCTTATATTAATTATAATGTTTTTATAGGAATTAACCTTTTGTTTATATTATAAAAAAAAGGATTATTAATAATTAAATTGTTTAAAAATATAATATTTTAAATGTAATAAATATAGGTATTTTATTAATTAATATATAAAATTTATAAATGGTAATTATATAAGTAATATAAATAAAACTTCTTTTAAAGTATAAGAGGTAAAAGACTTATAATAAAATATAAATTTTTATTAAGTATATTTTAAAGCTATAATAAAGTTATAAATAAAAAGAAAATGGATTAGATTTTATACTTTTATTAATATAAGATTAAATTATAATATAATTTATATTAAATATATTTTAATAGCTTTATAATATTATTTTATATTAAAAAGATTAGTAAATAGCTTTTATAGGATAGGCTTTATCTTAATATAATTTAATATTTTTATTAAAGTAAAGGATAATTTAAAAAAATTATGTTATATATATAATAATATTAATATTATAAATTAAAATTTTAATTATAATATTTTATTAAGATTATTTTAAATAAATTATATAAATATTATTTTAAAGATATAAAGTAAATTATAAAAATATAAAATTATAAGTAATAATATTATTTTTATATAAAGTTAAAAGGAAATTAAGTAAGTAATAAAAGATAATAATAAGGTTATAATAATAATTTTATTATTAATTATAAAAGAGAAAATTAATAAGAAATTTTACTTTAACTTATATAAAAGTAGTTATATTTTTATATAATCCCTTTTTTTTTAAATATAAGGAATTTAAGGAAATATTTAATATTAATAAAATATTTATACTATTAAAATATTAAGTATTAAGGGACAATAAAAACTAATACTAAATAAGTATAACATTACTAAAAGCTTACTCCACTTATATATATATAAGAGGTAAAAAACCTCCTTAATATAAGATAAAAAAGTAAGCATTAATAAATTATTATTATATTATATTTAATTTAAAATAATTTCATTACCTCCTTTATATATTTACTTTATATATAACATATATTAAAAGACCTTTTTAATAATTTAATACTTTACACCTACTATTATAAATCATTTATTAAAAACAAGCTTATACCTATTAATAATATGGTTATCACAGCTAAAACATAAGGGAAAATCCTATATAAACTAAAAGATAATAAGGACTTTAATAATATAATAATAAATTAACTAAAAAATAACAAATATATTATAAACATTAATATTATTATAACTAATATATTAATCCTAATAATATATTATAAACTTATTAATATAATTAAAGTAAAAATTAATAAAGAAATAACAAAATTAATAACAAATAATAAAAGGAAATATAAAAAAAAGTAACTCCTAACTTTAAAAATAGAAATTATTATAACTTTAAAAAAAGATAATTAATTAATATATTTAAAATATAATTATAATTATAACCTATTATATTATAAAATATTATTATTTAATATTTAATATAAGGGGGAAAAAAATAATAATAGTATAAAATTAATAACTTTTTTAGGAGGCTTAAAAGCTTACTTCTTACTTAATAATTATAAAATGGATAGTAAGAAAACCTTATTTATAATTATTTGCTTAAAAAGTATAATAATATAATAATAATAACGATATATTACCTTTATAGTAAAAAAGCTTAAAAATATTTCTTAATTAAAAATAAAAAAGTAATTTTATAATTTAATAAAAAATAAAAATATATAAGCTCTTAATATTCTTATAATAATATAAAAACTTTACTAAAATACTAATAAATTATTTAATATATTTTTTAAATAATTTAAGATAATAAAAACTAATAATCTTAAAGAATATTTAAAATAAATTAAAGTATTAAATTTACTAATAAAATTAACCCCTAAGTTAAAAAGCAAATATTTTAAAGGATTTTTACTAATAATATAAATTAAGCTTAAAAGTAAAATAAGAACTTTTAAAACCATATTAAAAAAGTAATAAAAAAAAACACTAAGCAGCTAAAGAAAAGGCCTATAAAATAATATAATACTAACATAATATCTTTATTAAACTAAAACCACTAAGGCTAAAAGGGATATTAATTAAAATTATAACCTATAAATGCTTATATTAACCATAATATCCTCATAAAAATTAACCTTTTATTTACACTATAAAAAAAAATCATTAATAATTTAACTATTTAAAGATATAATACTTTAAATATAACAAATATAAGCATTTCACTAGCTAATATATAAAATTTATAAACAATAATTATATAAACAATACAAATAAAATCCCTTTTAAAATATAAAAGATAAAAGATTTATAATAAAATATAAACCCTTATTAAATATGTTTTAAAGCTATAATAAAATTATAAATAAAAAGAAAATAGATTAAACTTTATACCCTTATTAATATAAAATTAAATTATAATATAATTTATATTAAATATATCTTAACAATTTTATAATATTATTTTATACTAAAAAAATTAATAAATAACTTTTATAAAGTAAGCTTTACTTTAATATAACTTAATACTTTTATTAAAATAAAAGATAATTTAAAAAAATTATGTTATATATATAACAATATTAATATTATAAATTAAGATTTTAATTATAATATTTTATTAAGATTACCTTAGGCGAATTATACAAATGCTATCTTAAAGGTATAAAATAGATTATAAAGGTATAAGATTATAAATAATAATATTACTTTTATATAAAGCTGGAAAGAGATTAAGTAAATATTAAAAAATAATAACAAGGCTATAATAATAATCTTATTATTAATTATAAAGGGGAAAATTAATAAGGGACTTTACTTTAATTTATATAAAGATAATTATATCTTTATATAGTTCCTTCCTTTTAAATATAAGGAATTTAGGGAAATATTTAATATTAATAAAACATTTATATTATTAAAATATTAAGATTAAAATTATATTATTAATTTTAAAAAAGGAAAGAAGTTACCCTTTAGCCTAATTTACTTATTAATAGAAAAGGAGTTAAAGGTACTTAAAAAATATATTAATAACACCTTTAAGAAAAGATAAATTAAATCCTTAAAGAGTATAATGGGGTTATTAATATTATTTATACTTAAGTTAAAAGGGAAGCTTTGATTTTATATTAATTATAAAACATTAAATTGGATAATTAAAAAGGATTATATTGTGTTATTATTGGTAAACGAGATTTTAAATTAATTAGTTAAGGCTAAATATTTTATTAAGCTTAATTTAAAAGATATTTATTATAAGTTGTAAATTAAAAAAAAAGATGAATAGAAAATAATGTTTAAGATTAAGTATAAATACTTTAAATATATAATAATATTATTTGAGCTATTAAATGTTTTAGTTATGTTTTAAAATTATATTAACTATATATTTATAAGGCTAATAAATATAATATATATTATTTATTTGGATGATATTTTAATTTACTTTAGTGATATTATTTTATATATATAATATGTTTATAATATTTTTAAATAATTAAGGGATTGAAAGTTATATATAAATTTGGTAAAATATAAGTTTAACATTAAGGAAATAATGTTCTTAAGATTTATAATATTTTTAAAAAATATTAAAATAAATTAGGAAAAGGTAAAGGTAATTTTAAAATAATAATTATCTTATAATATGTATGATGTATAAACTTTTCTAAGCTTTGTAAGCTTTTATAAAAGATTTATTAAAAATTACTTAAAAATCACAACCCCTTTTATTAATTTATTAAAAAAAAAACCAATTTTATTTTTTAACTTTTTTACTAAAGTATTAAAAGCTTTTAAAAGATTTAAGGAGATATTTTTAAAAGCCCTTATTTTAAGATATTTTAATAACCGATTATTAACCTATGTAAAAATAAATATGTTATAATAGGTAGTAGGAGTAGTTTTATCTTAATTTTATAAAAGAAAATAACACCCCATCGCCTTTATTTTAAGGAAGTTGTAAGGTGTTAAAGCTAATTATATTATCTTAAATATTAAAATATTAGCCATTATAGATGTATTTAAAAAATGAAAACACTACTTAATATACTTAAATAATTAAATTAATGTGTTAATAAATTACCTAAACCTTTAATATATTATATTAAAGCTAAAATTAAATAATAAATAGGTTAGGTGGATTAAAACACTTATAAACTTTAACTTTTAAATAATTTATAAACCTAAAAATTTTAATCCTACCAATGGGTTATTATAACAACCTAATTATATAAACAAAGAAAGGAAGATTAAAACTTATAAAAGTACTTTACTAAGGTTTTAAAAGAAATTTTAAAATAACTAAAAAAGATATTACATAATAACTAATAACTTAAATTCTAATAAATTAGAAATAGTTATAAAAATATATACCTTATTATTAAAAGATTATATAAGGAAGTATAATATATTACTAAAGTTTTTTAAAAAAGTTTAAAAATAGTTAAGAATTATTAAATAACTAAGGAAGTAAGGGATAATTATTAAAGTAAAAGTGAGATAATAATGAGTATAATTAAGTTTAAATATTATAAAATAATAATAAAACATTAAACATACCCCTTTTAAAAAAAATTCGTAAAGAATAAAAGAAAGACTTATTTGTTAATATAAAGGCATAAAAATAGTGTTATAATAGTTATAAAAGGAATAAATTAATTTAAATTATAAAGGAGGATTTAGTAAAATATTAAGGTAAAATTTATATACTTTTTACTTTAATATTAGAACTATTTTATTATTATTATAATACATTATTTTTGGGGTATTAAGGGGTGGTAAAAATGATTAAAAGATTTACAAAATATTATTATTAGGATAACTTTAAGAATGATATAAAAAGCTATATAAATAGTTATATAATTTGTTAATAAATAAAAGCTTAAAAACACCTCTTATATAATAAGTTAAGTTTATTATTAATCCCAAGTAAATTAGGTAAAGAAATATCCTTAAACTTTATAACTAGGTTATTAAATTTAATTATATTAAAAGGTTATATATATAATAATATATTAATAATAGTAAATAAGTTTTTAAAATATGTCTTATATATTATAATAATAAAAAACCTAACCATTAATAACCTAACAAAGATTTTCTTTATAAAAATATTCCCACAAATAAAATTATTAAAAAATATTATATTAGATAAAAAATTGTTATTTACAAGTAAATTTTAAATAATATTTTACTATAAGCTCATTATAAATTAAAGGCTTAGCATAATATATTACTTATAAATTAATAAATAAATTAAATAATAAAATTAAAATCTAAAACATTATTTAAGAATTTTTTACAATTACAAATAAAGCAATTAATTAAAAAAGCTAATATTAACAAAATAAGTATATAATACCTTAATACACTTTACACATAACCAAACCCTAACTTACATCTATACCAGATTTATATTATAAGATTTAATTAATTTTATAGTAAAAAAAATAAGATAAAATTTAATAAAAGGTTTAAATCAAATAGAATAAATATATTAAGCCTAGGAAAAAATAGTGATTTTATTATAAGCCTTAAATAAATCTTATATTAAATGATATAATAAAAATAAGATAAAAAAAATATTTTAAATAAAAGAATAAATCTTAATATTTACAAAAAACATTAATTAAAAATATTTTAATTAAAAATTAGTAAATAAATATTTAAATCTTTTTAAAATAAAAAAGATAATAAGGTAACATAATTTAATATATAAACTAAAACTATTACTTAAATATAAGATATATAATATCTTTAATATTAACAACTTTAAACCCTTTAAGTTAAAATTTAATAAAGTTTTAAATAAATAAGAAATAGCTTTAATTAATAATAATATTTATAAAATAAAGGTAATCTTAAACCATAAAAACAAAAAAAGAAATTAATAATACTTAATTTAATAAGTGGGATATAATAACAATAACAACTCTTAGGAAAAGACTAAAGACATTTTAGAAAATATTAAAAAAAAATATAAGAAAGAATTACAAAAAAAGCTTATAATAACTATACCATAAACACAAAATAAACTAACAAATACCGCCTAATCCTTATTTAACTTATTACTTACCTTACTATCTTTACTATTATTATACCCATTACCTTTACTATTACCATTATAATATTATAAAAGGAAAATAACATTTTTACATAGTATAAGATTAGGACTACCCTAATTAAATAATTATATAAAATTATTATTAATAGGAAAATTATTATATAAAAAAAATAAAAAAAATTTATAATAAAATAATCAATTATAAAGATATTAATAATCTTATAAATCTATTAAATTTTAATAATAATATCTTTTAAAGCTACTATAATAGATTTAACCATATTTACCAAATGCTTTTAATAGTTAATTATATCCTTACAACGCTTTTTTATAACCTTCACCTCATTTAAATTATTTTTATTCTTAAAAACCTATAAAGTTTTACACAAATTATCCTGCCAATCTTAAACCATATCCTAATAATAAATAAATAAAAAAGGTTAATAATAATAATAATAAAAGGATTACATATAAATTAAACATTAGGACTTATAACAAAGATATTACAAAAGGTATAAGTAATATACTATTATTAAAAATATAATTAAAAAAGATAATATTAGTAATATATCTTTTAAATTAAAGGGGTTATAATTAACTTATAAATATATAACTTTTATAAAGATAAAAATAATGGAAACATTTCTTAAAAACATTTAAAATAAAATTATTAATAAAGAAATTATAATAAGGTAAAAAAGATATATATTTCTAAGCTTAATATAATTATAATTATTAAGATTACTTTCCTATTAATTTATTATAGTATAAGCATAATAATAATATAGTATAAAACAATTATAAATAATAAAATTTATATAATTGTTATAAGGAATAGGTTTTTTATTAATAAAAATATATAAAGATGATATATTATTAAAGCAAGTAAATAATAAAGTTAATATGTTAATAATAAGAGGTAATAATAATATATGAAAAAATAAAAAAAATAGAAAAAAGCAAAATATTAAAAAGGAAGTTATTATAATTAAATATTAAATTAAAATATTAAAAATAATATTACTATTATTTAAAAATAAGGGATTATATAATGATAAAAAGGTTTATAATAAAAAGTATATAATATAAATAAAGTAGTTAAAAAATATAAGGAAAATATATATATATTATAACAGCCTTATAGTAAATTATAACTCCTAAAAATAAGAGTATAATTAGGGGGGGGTGACTTTATTAAGGGATAATAGGGATTAGTATTAAATAGGTATAACGTTATTAAAAACTTGCTTTACCTATATATATATAAGGGATAAGAAACCTCTTTAATATAAAATAAAAGAATAAGCGTTAATAAATCATTATTATATTATACTTAACTTAAAGTAGTTTTATTATTTCCTTTATATATTCACTTTATATATGACATATATTAAAAGGCCTTTTTAATATTAAAATTAAAATTATATTATTAATTTTAAAAAAGGAAAGAAGTTATTTTTTAACTTAATTTATTTATTAACGGAAAAGAAGTTAAAAATGTTTAAGGAATATATTAATAGTATTTTTAAGAAAAGATAAATTAAATCTTTAAGGAATATAATAAAGTTATTAATATTGTTTATATTTAAGTTAAAAAGGAAGCTTTAACTTTATATTAATTATAAAACATTAAATTAAATAATTAAAAAGGATTATATTATGTTATTATTAGTAAATAAAATTTTAAATTAATTAATTAGGGTTAAATACTTTATTAAGCTTAACTTAAAAAATATTTATTATAAGTTATAAATTAAAAAAGAAAATAAATAAAAGATAATATTTAAAATTAAGTATAAATATTTTAAATATATAATAATATTATTTAAGTTATTAAATATTTTAATTATATTTTAAAATTATATTAATTATATATTTATAAGGTTAATAAATATAATATATATTATTTATTTAAATAATATTTTAATTTATTTTAGTAATGTTATTTTATATATATAATATATTTATAATATTTTTAAATAATTAAAGAATTAAAAGCTATATATAAATTTAGTAAAATATAAATTTAATATTAAAGAAGTAATGTTTTTAAGATTTGTAATATTTTTAAAAGGTATTAAGATAAATTAAGAAAAAGTAAAGGCAATTTTAAAATAGTAATTACCTTATAATATATATAATATATAAACTTTTTTAGGCTTTATAGGCTTTTATAAAAGATTTATTAAAGATTATTTAAAAATTATAATCCCTTTTATTAATTTATTAAAAAAGAAATTAATTTTATTTTTTAATCTTTTTATTAAAGCGTTAAAAGCCTTTAAAAGATTTAAGGAAATATTTTTAAAAGCTTTTATTTTAAGATATTTTAATAATTAGTTATTAATTTGTATAAAAATAAATATATTATAATAGGTAATAAAAGTAATTTTATCTTAATTTTATAAAGGAAAATCGTATTTTATTACTTTTATTTTAAGGAAGTTATAAGGTATTAAAGCTAATTATATTACTTTAAATATTAAAATATTAGTTATTATAAATGTATTTAAAAAATGAAGGTATTACTTAATATATTTAAATAATTAGGTTAATATGTTAATAAATTATTTAAATTTTTAATATATTATATTAAAGTTAAAGCTAAGTAATAAGTAGGTTAAGTAAATTAAAGTATTTATAAACTTTAACTTTTAAATAATTTATAAATTTAAAAGTTTTAATCTTATTAATAAATTATTATAATAACTTAATTATATAAATAAAAAAGGGAAAATTAAGGTTTATAAAGGTATTTTATTAAGGTTTTAAGAAAGGTTTTAAAATAGTTAAGAGAAATATTATATAATAATTAATAATTTAAATTTTAATAAATTAGAAATAATTATAGGAATATATATTTTATTATTAAAAGATTATATAAGGAAGTATAATATATTATTAAGGTTTTTAAAGAAGTTTAAAAATAATTAAAAATTATTAAGTAATTAAAGAAATAAGGGATAATTATTAAAGTAGGAGCGAAATAATAGTAAGTAAAATTTTTGAACCTTTTTTTTTATTTTTAAAAAATCACGGCCCTATTCCTCGCTTTGGCTCGGGTTCGAGGGATTTTTAAAAAATAAAAAAAAAGGTTCAAAAATTTTTCCTCGCGGAAGGCTAGTTATAAGGGTTTTAAGTTAAGTTTTAAATTAGAAATAAAGTAAGAAAAAAAGGTAATATTTTAACCGAAGGCTAAATTTTCAACTTTTAAATTTATTTTTATTTTAATACTTTTTTAAATATTTTTTCTAATTTGTTTTTATTCTTTTAATTATTTATTCTTTTCATTATTTATTTAATTATTTAATTATTTATCTAGTTAATTATTTATTTAATTTATTATTTAATTAATTTATTATTTAATTAATTTATTATTTAATTAATTTATTATTTAATTAATTATTTATTTATTTAATTATTTATTTAATTATTTATTTAATTACTTATTTAAGTACTTATTTATTTAAGTACTTATTTATTTAAGTACTTATTTATTTAAGTACTTATTTATTTATTTACTTATTTATTTATTTATTAATTTATTTACTTATTTATTTATTTATTAATTTATTTACTTTATTATTTAATTTTTAATTTTTTTAAATTTTTACTTTACGTGGGATTCGAACCTAAGCTTAAATTTTTAATTCTACGATTATTACCACTACGCCATTACGATTACGTGATAGAATTTGTACATAATTATAATTATATATCTTTTAATTTTAAAACCTTATTTTTAATCTTTAATAACTCTTTTATAAAAAGGGCTAGTCACGTATACTTTATATCATTTAAATGAAAATTTAAATCTTTATTTACTTATAATTTTTTTAAATTTTTAAGTAAAGGATTAATAAAGTTATTAAATTTTATATATATTAAAATTGTTAAGCTTTAATAGCTTAAAGCTTTAATAGTTAATACCTTCCCAAAAAACCTTTTATATTTAACCTTAAATATTTTAAGCTATATATATCCTATTAACATGCATTTTATATTATTAAATAAGGAATTAAGTAACCTTTTAATTAGTATAAATTATATCCTTATCGGATTAATATTTATAAAGTTATTAAACATTAAAGTTAAAGTAAGATTAAAAGTATATTTTATTTAATTATCGTTTAATTATCGCACGAAAAAAGCTTATTAATTACTTATTAGTTTCTTATTAATTACCTTATTAATTTCGTACCATAATTTTTAAAACGAGTTCCAACGTAAAAAACCTTCGGTTGGGATAATTAAGTTTAAATATTATAAGATAATAGTGAAATATTAAGTATATTTTTTTTAAAAAAAATTTATAAAAAATAAAAAAAGGATTTATTTATTAATATAAAAGTATAAAAATAATATTATAATAGTTATAAAGGGAATAAGTTAATTTAAATTATAAAGGAGGATTTAATAAAATATTAAGGTAAAATTTATATATCCTTTATTTTAATATTAAAATTACTTTATTATTATTATAATATATTATTTTTAAGGTATTAAAAAGTAGTAAAAATAATTAAAAGATTTATAAAGTATTATTATTAAAATAATTTTAAAAATAATATGAAAAGTTATATAAATGATTATATAATTTATTAATGAATAAAGATTTAAAAATATCTTTTATATAATAAACTAAGTTTATTATTAATTTTAAATAAGTTAGGTAAAAAAATATCTTTAAACTTTATAATTAAATTATTAAATTTAATTATATTAGGAGGTTATATATATAATAATATATTAGTAATAATAAATAGATTTTTGAAATATATTTTATATATTATAATAATAAAAAATTTAATCGCTAATAGTTTAATAAAGATTTTTTTATAAAAATATTCCTATAAATAAAATTATTAAAAGATATTATATTAAATAAGGGATTGTTATTTATAAGTAAATTTTAAGTAATATTTTATTATAAGCTTATTATAAATTAAAGGTTTAATATAGTATATTATTTATAAATTAATGGATAAATTAAGTAATAAAATTAAAACTTAAAGTATTATTTAAAAATCTTTTATAATTATAAGTAAAGTAATTAGTTAAAAAAGCTAATATTAGTAAAATAAGTATATAATATTTTAGTATATTTTATATATAATTAAATTTTAACTTATATTTATATTAAATTTATATTATAAGGCTTAATTAATTTTATAATAAAAAAGATAGGATAAAATTTAGTAAGAAATTTAAATAGGATAAAATAAATATATTAAGCTTAAAAAAAGTAATAATCTTATTATAAGCTTTAAATAAATTTTATATTAAGTAATATAATAAAGATAAAATAAAGAAAATATTTTAAGTAAAAGAATAAGTTTTAATATTTATAAAAAATATTAATTAAAGATATTTTAATTAGAAGTTAATAAATAAATATTTAAGTCTTTTTAAAATAAAAGAAATAATAAGGTAATATAGCTTAATATATAAACTAAAGTTATTATTTAAGTATAGGATATATAATATTTTTAATATTAGTAATTTTAAATCTTTTAAGTTAAAATTTAATAAGGTTTTAAATAAATAGGAAATAGCTTTAATTAGTAATAATATTTATAAGATAAAGGTAATTTTAAATTATAAAGATAAAAGAAAAAATTAATAATATTTAATTTAATAGATGGGATATAATAGTAATAATAACTTTTAAGAAAAGATTAAAAATATTTTAAAAGGTATTAAAAAAAAATATAAGAAAAAATTGTAAAAAAGGCTTATAATAATTATATTATAAATATAAAATAAATTAGTAAATATTACTTAATCTTTATTTTGTTTATTATTTACTTTATTATCCTTATTATTATTATGCTTATTATTTTTATTATTATTATTATAATATTATAAAAGGGAAGTGATATTTTTATATAATATAAAATTAAAGCTATTTTAATTAAATAATTATATGGAAAAATTATTAATAAAAAGGTTGTTATATAAGGGAAATAAAAGAAATTTATAGCGAAATAATTAGTTATAAAGGTATTAATAACTTTATAAATTTATTAAATTTTAATAGTAATATTTTTAAGGTTATTATAATAGATTTAGCTATATTTGCCAAATATTTTTAACGGTTAATTATATTTTCGTAATGCTTTTTTATAATTTTTATTTTATTTAAGTTATTTTTATTTTTAAAAGCTTATAAAGTCTTATATAAATTATTTTATTAATTTTAAATTATATTTTAATAATAAATAAATAGGAAAGGTTAATAGTAATAATAATAAAGGAAATATATATAAATTAAATATTAAAACTTATAATAAGGATATTATAAAAGGTATAGGTAATATATTATTATTAAAAATATAATTAAAAAAGGTAATATTAGTAATATATTTTTAGGATTAAAAGGATTATAATTAACTTATAAATATATAGCTTTTATAAAAATAAAAGTAATGAAAATATTTTTTAAAAATATTTAAAATAAAATTATTAATAAAAAGATTATAATAAGGTAAAAAGGATATATATTTTTAAGCTTAATATAATTATAATTATTAGGATTACTTTTTTATTAATTTATTATAATATAAATATAATAATCCCAACCGGAGGTTTTTTACGCTGGAACTCGTTCTGAAAATTATGGTATAAAATTGATAAGGTAATTGATAAGAAACTGATAAGTAATTGATAAGCTTTTCTCGCGTGATGATTGGACGATAATTAGATAAGATATGCTTTTAATTTTACTTTAACTTTAACCTTTAATAACTTTATGAATACTAATCCGATAAGGATATAATTTGTACCAATTAAAAGGTTGCTTAATTCTCTATTTAATGGTATAGGATGTACGTTGATAGGATATGTATAGCCCGAGATATTCAAGGTTGAATATAAAGGGTTTTTTGGGAAGGTATTAGCCACTGGAGCTACTAGAGCCACTGGAGGTTTAAGCCACTAAAGCTACTGCAGCCACTGAAGTTTTGAGCTATTAGAGCCACTGGAGCCACTGGAGCTTTGAGCTATTAGAGCCACTGGAGCCACTGGAGCTTTGAGCTATTAGAGCCACTGGAGCCACTGGAGCTTTAAGCTATTAGAGCCACTAGAGCCACTGGAGCTTTAAGCTATTAGAGCCACTAAAGCCACTGAAGCCACTGGAGCCATTAGAGCTTTAAGCTATTAAAGCTTAACAACTTTAATATATATAAAATTTAATAACTTTACTAATCCTTTACTTAAAAATTTAAAAAAATTATAAGTAAATAAAGATTTAAATTCTCATTCGAATGATATAAAGTGCATGTGACTAGCCCCTTTTATAAAAGAGTTATTAAGGATTGAAAATAAGGTTTTAAAATTAAAAGGTATATAATTATAATTATGTACAAATTCTATCACGTAATCGTAATGGCGTAGTGGTAATAATCGTAGAATTAAAAATTTAAGCTTAGGTTCGAATCCCACGTAAAGTAAAAATTTAAAAAAATTAAAAATTAAATAATAAAGGAAATAAATAAATAAATTAGTAAATAAATAAATAAGTAAATAAATAAATAAGTAAATGAATAAGTAAATATATAAATAATTAATTAAATAAATAATTAATTAAATAAATAAATAATTAAATAAATAATTAAATAAATAGTTAAATAAATAATTAATTAAATAAATAATTAAATAAATAAATAATTAATTAATTAATGAAATAATTAATTAAATAATTAATGAAATAAATAATTAAATAATTAATTAAATAAATAATTAACTAAATAAATAATTAACTAAATAAATAAATAAATAATGAAAGGAATAAATAATGAAAAGAATAAATAATGAAAAGAATAAAAACAAATTAGAAAAAATATTTAAAAAAGTATTAAAATAAAATTAAATTTAAAAGTTAAAGATTTAGCCTCCGGTTGGGATATTACCTTTTTTTCTTACTTTATTTTTAATTTAAAACTTAACTTAAAACCCCTATAACTAGCCTTCCGCGAGGAAAAATTTTTGGACCTTTTTTTTTATTTTTTAAAAATCCCCCGAACCCGAGCCAAAGCGAGGAGCAGGGCCGTGATTTTTTAAAAATAAAAAAAAAGGTCTAAAAATTTTAATATAATATAGGATAATTATAAGTAATGGAATTTACATAATTATTATAAGGAATAGGTTTTTTATTAATAAAAATATATAAAAATAATATATTATTAAAGTAAGTAAATAATGGAGTTAATATATTAATAATAAAAGGTAATAATAATAAGTAATATTAAATGGGCTGTATGGTATTAAAAAGTTTGTTATGTTATAGGTAAAATTTTAAAGTAGGGTATATTATTTATATTTAAATAACTTTATTAATATTAAATATAATATTATATAATTTATACTATTAGAAAGGTAACTTAATTATATATAATTTAAGCCTAATTATATTATAGTATAATATATATAGTTAAAGTTATTTAGGATTAAAGTTAAGGGATTTTTAAAAAAGCTTATGTAATATCTTTTTAATATTTATGGCTATTAGAGGAAAAGTTTTAAAAATTTTGTAAAAGCTTTATTATTAAAAGGTAGTTAAAAGGGATGTTACGTGAGTTGTTTTAAGGTTTTTTTATTTTAATTTAAATTAATTTTAGCTATAGATATTATATTGTAATATAACCTAAATTAAAATGTGTATAATTAAAATATTTATTTTTTTATTTAAGTTATATAATATTATAATTAATATTTACGAAGTTATTTAAGTATAAACTTAAAAAACGTTTTAATGGTGGAAAGTGATAAGTATATAATGTGGTGGACTTTTTAGTATTATATAGCCTATTTAGTGTTGCTTATAATAATATATAAAAAGATAAAAAAGGTAAAAATAAGCAAAGTATTAAAGAGGGAATTATTATAATTAAATATTAAATTAAGATATTAAAAATAATGTTATTATTATTTAAAAATAAGGGATTATATAATAATAAGAAGGTTTATAATAAAAAGTATATAATATAAATAAAGTAGTTAAAAAATATAAGGAAAATGTATATATATTATAATAACCTTATAATAAATTATAACTTTTAAAGATAAAAATATAATTAAAGAAAATAACTTTATTAGGAAATAATAAAGATTAATATTAAATAAGTATAGTATTATTAAAAGCTTATTTTACTTATATATATATAAGGGATAGGAAACTTTTTTAATATAAGATAAAAGAATAAGTATTAATAAATTATTATTATATTATATTTAATTTAAAATAATTTTATTATTTCCTTTATATATTTACTTTATGTATAATATATATTAAAGGGCTTTTTTAATAATATATTATTTATAATTAAAGGTTATTTCTTTATAATTAATTTAAATATAAAACTTAATTTAATATATAATTATTTAAGTAATTATATCTTTTTTTTATATTTCATTTTAATTTATAATATTTATTTATTAAAAACTTTCTTTTATAATATTATTATATAAATATTTTTATTTATATTTAAAGTTTGTTAAAAATCTTTAATTTAAGTGATAATATATGTTAATTATTTAAATTATTAATAGGAATTTTTTTATAAGGTTAGTAAATTTTTAATTTATATTATATTATAGCTTTAATATATATAAATATTTTAAATTATTTAATCATTATAAGTTTTATTTTATTTATTAATTATATATATATAGAATATTATTAAAAATTTATTTTTTAAAAATATATAAAATTAAAATTTAATATAATTTATTCTTTTTTATCTTTATATTATTAAGTATTAATTATAATATTTAATATAAAATAATTAATAAAAAATATATTTATAATTTTAATTAATATATTATCTAATATAAATGAAAATTTTAAAGTTAAATAAATTATATTATAAGAAAGATTATTTCTTATTCCTATTATTTCTTATTATAAAACATATTATATTATAAATTTTTAAAATAAAATATAAAATAAAGATATATTATCTTTAAAATAATATTATTTATATTTTATATAATATTTTATTAAGGAAATTATATTTATATATTAGGATTTATTTCCTTTTTATTTAATTAAAAAATTATATAAATTATTTTCTTATAATTTAAAAGAAATATTATATTAATTTAATTATGTTAATTATTTTCTTTAAGATTTAAAAGTAATTTAAATTTATTATTTTTATTTTTTAATTATATAAAATAAAGATTTATTTTTATATTATTAATTAATTATATTTTATAATTTATATATTTACCTTTATTTCATTAAATTTAAAAAACTTTATCCTTTAAAAGAGAGATTTTTAACTTTAAGTTATATATTTAAAATTATTATAAAGTTTAATTTAAATTTTAAAAATAATTAATTTATTAATTTAATTTATTATAAAATCATAAAATATATAATTATATTTATAAATAATATTCCTTTAGTTATAAGAATTCTCCCCTAACTAATTAAAAATATTCTTAATAAGATTTATATTATTTAATATATTTTTAATAAGTTTATAAAAGAAAATTTATTACCTTTTTTTGGTTTAAATAAAAAATATATAAAAAAAATGTTATTATAGTTTATAAAATATAATTATTTATATTTTAAAATATCATTAGATAATTAATTTTAAATAATATAATTAAATAATAATAATATTTTCCTACCTTAAATTATCTTAAATATTACATATATTTTAAATATAAATATTAAAAAAGCTATATATATTAGTTATATTTTTAAGTAAAAAAATTTTAAATTTACTTTTTTTAAAATATTATTAAGCTAAAATTATTATCCTAATTTTGGTATTAATTATAAAAATATTATTAAAAATAAAAATATTATAAATTATAATATTAATTAATAAATTTAAAATAATACCTTATATAATATATTAACTATATTAAATGATTTTATTTAATAAATATTATATGATAATATTTAAAAGAAATTAAATTTAATTTTAAATAATAATAATAATATATTTACATTTAATTATTATATAAAAACTTTATAAGTAATTATATTATTAGGTTTTTTTCCTAAAATTAATAATTAAGCTAATAATGTTTAAAAAACTTAATATATTTTTAATATAATTTAAGATAAAATGTAATAATAATAAGTTAAAGTTATTTTTAATAAAATTATATTTAAAAATTTATTTAATAAATAATTCTTTATTTATATTTTTTATAATAATTAATATATAAATAATTAAGATTTTCATTTCTTTATATTAATTTTTATAAAGATTTTATTATATAAATAAAAAGATTTTATTATTATAAATGTTAATTAAAAATAAGAATTAAAATAATATAAAAAGAAGAATTTTAGGTTATAAAAATATGTTAAGTTTTTTTATTTTATTTTATATTATTAATATAGAAATTAATATATTTATATATTTTTTAAATAAACTTTAATCAAATTATAATAATATAAAACTATTATTATTACTTATATAATATTTCTATTTTTAATCTTTAATTATATTATTAAAAATAATAATAATTATATAAGTTTTATATAAGTTAAAAAATTAATATTTAAATTTATTTATAAGATTTATAAATCTTTAAAGAAAGAAGATTTTATTTATATTTAAAATAAATTAAATAATTATAAGTAAATTATAAATCCTTATATAAGGAAATTATTAAATGAAATTTTTATATATAAAAAATAGTAACTTTTATTAAATGAGAAAAAGGTTTAATAATAAGATAAGATTAAAAATTTAATTTTTAAATATAGTTTATTTGTTACTTAATTAATAATAAATTTAAATGATATATTATTATTAATATATATTAAAATAAGTATTAAATTTTGAAGTTATTACTTTTATAAGAAAGTTAAAGAGAAATTTGAAAAATATTTATTAAATAAATAATAAATTTTTATAAAGGAAATTAATTAGGATTTGATTATAATAATAAAATGATTTTATTTATATATAAAAGTATTTTTTATTAAGCTTATATATTTTAAAATTTAAAATAAAATATTTAAATTTATTAATTAATATTTTAATATTATAGAAATAAATTTACATAATATTTTTTATTAATATGATTTTCTTTAATTATTTGGAAATATAAATATAGAAAATCTAGTTATAAATATTATTAGTTTTGATAATTTTGAAAAAATGATATAATTTTTAAGATAAATTAATAAATATTTTTAAGAAGATTTTAATAATAATAATTTTAAGAAAAGGGTAAAATTTTTTAATTATTTTTAACCTTTTATTTATTTATAATAAAATTTAAATATATTAAAAAATAAATAAGAAAATGAAACTTACTTTATTATTATAATAATTTAATTTTATTAATATATTATTATATATTATAAATATAAGAAAATAATATAATAAAAGAAAAATAGGAAAAAGATTAGAAGGAAAAAAGGATTTAATATAATTAGAAAATATTAATTTAAATAATTATAAATTTTAATAAAAACTATCCATTTAAATATTAATAATATCTTTTATATTAAATAATAATTATTATATTATACTTATTGGAATAAGGTTATAATAATTATTTTATAATATAATTATAATTTTAAGTTAATTTTTATAAAGAAATATATATTATTATTAATTTTTTATATTATAAATTATATAATTAAAGTTAATTTATTAATAAATTAAAGATTTGTTTTATTTATTATTAAATTGGATATATTTATTAAATAACTTTTATTTATATTTATTAAAGATTTAAATAAGATTATATATAGTTTTATGTTTAAAATATTAAATTAAATTTTTTTAAAATGAAAACTTTTTTTAATTAATATTTATAATTATATTTTAAAGTATAATATATATTTTAATTTTAAGTATAATTAATTTTGAATATATATTAATATTATTTTTTATTATATTTATAAATAATAGAATTATTTTAAAAGATTTATTTTTAATTATTTTAATAAAGATTTTAAGCTTAACTTATAATTAAAAATAATTATTAAGGATATTAATTAGAAGCCTTTTATATTAAATATATATGTAAATTATAATTTAATATTTAAGGATATTTATTTTTATAATTATATATTGATTATTAATATTATTAAAAAGTTAAAATCTTAAGATTAAAAAAATTATTATATCTTATTTTCTAAAGATTTAAATTTAAATAAATATTATTAATAAATAAATAAAAAAAATAATATTTATATTTTTTTATTAATAAACCACTTTCTTTAAATATGGAGGATAATAAACCATATAAATGAAATGTTATAATTTATTTAGATTTATTTATACCTTAAGAAAAATTTCTTATAAAAGATTTTAAAATATTATTAAAAATATAAATATAATTAAATTAAGATTTAAATAATTGTTTAAAATTTATTAATAAGAATTTTAATTTATTTTAGAAATTAAAGGAAAATATTATTTTAAATAATAAAAATTAGAACTTTTAAATTAATATAAAAGAATATTTTAAATTTAATAATAAGTATAAATATTTAAATAATAATTTTAAAAAAGAAAATAAAGTGGTTAACATTTTTAATGATAAAAAATTTAATATATTTTTTAAAGAGATTTTAAAATATTTAAAGGAATTATTAAATAAGGATACCTTTATTTTTAAGTTAACTTTATTAAAATTGCTATAATCTTATAAAATTGGTAATGGTAAAAT
Source organism: Hypoxylon sp. EC38 (assembly GCA_002120335.1). Taxonomy (NCBI): domain Eukaryota; kingdom Fungi; phylum Ascomycota; class Sordariomycetes; order Xylariales; family Hypoxylaceae; genus Hypoxylon; species Hypoxylon sp. EC38. The sequence goes on along the minus strand of KZ111236.1, from coordinate 1,397,099 downwards.
ATTATTAAATCTTTTAATTATATTAAAAATTAATTATTTTTAAAGGATAGTTTTTAATTTAAATATACCTATATTTAGGATTAATTAAAATGGTTATATTTAATCCATTATATTTAATAATATTAAAGCTTAAAAATCTAATTTATAAAAGTTAAAAATTAAAAAGCTTTAAATATTAATAAAAAAATTAAATAAATTTTTAATAGGAAGTAAAAATTTTAATAACCATTTAAATTAGAAAAAAGAATTATACTAAGATAAGGAAATATTTTGAATAAATAAAGATATAATTATATTATAATTATTTATGTTTATTAATTTAAAAATATTACCACTTAAAGTATTAATAATATTAATAATTAATTATTATTTTAGAAATATATGGGAAAATATTAGATTAAGTTTTACCTTATTTAAAAATTTAAATTAAAAATAAATAATAACTTTTAATATTATTTTTTATTATTTAGATAAAGTTAATAAATATGGATTAACTAAAAATGCTAATATTAGGGTTACCTTAATAAATTAATTTTAACTTTTATTTTATTTTGAAAGCGAAGATAGTATTAGTAAAAATGTTATTATTTAAATACTTATTAAGGTATTAAAATTAAAAAATTAATAAAAAAAGATTTGATTTATAGTAACTTTAGGTAATATTAAAGCTAATATTAATAAAATTATAATTTATTTTATTACTAATATTTTTAGTATAAATAATTAAAAAATAATATTATAATAAAAGATAATTTAAAATTAAATTAATATTTTTATTATTAATAAATATAATATAATATTTAATAAAAAACTTTATTAAATATATATTTAGCTTTAAAAAACTTATAACATTTTTAATAAGGATTTTAAAGATATATTTATAATGATATTTTATTATAATTTTTATTAATTTAAGTTAATATTTAGAATATTATTTTTTTTCTTTAAAAGATTATTTTTTAAGAAAAGATTTTATACCATAAGAATAAAATTTAATATTATAAAAGATAAATAATATTTAAATTATTAACTTTAACTTAAGTTTACTTTTATTATTATTTTTAATATATAAATAAAAATAATAAATTTATAATTAAATCTTTTATTATTATATTTACATAATAATTAATAAATGATAAAAAATATTAACTTATTAAATAAAATTTTTGGACCTTTTTTTTATTTTTAAAAAATCACGGCCCTACTCCTCGCTTTAGCTCGGGTTCGGGGGATTTTTAAAAAATAAAAAAAAAGGTCCAAAAATTTTTCCTCGCGAAAGGTTAATTATAGGGGTTTTAAGTTAAGTTTTAAATTAGAAATAAAGTAAGAAAAAAAGGTAATATCTTAACCAAAGGTTAAATCTTTAATTTTTAAATTTAATTTTATTTTAATACTTTTTTAAATATTTTTCCTAATTTATTTTTATTCTTTTAATTATTTATTCTTTTCATTATTTATTTATTTATTTATCTAATTATTTATTTAATTAATTATTTAGTTAATTTATTATTTATTTAATTATTTATTTAATTAATTAATTAATTATTTAATTATTTATTTATTTTTATTTATTTAATAATTTTTTAAATTTTTATTTTACATAGGATTTAAACCTAAGCTTTAATTTTTAATTTTACGATTATTACTACTATATTATTATAATTACGTGATAAAATTTATGTATAATTATAATTATATATTTTTTAATTTTAAAACCTTATTTTTAATCTTTAATAACTTTTTAATGAATAGGGTTAATTACGTACATCTTATATTATTTAAATAAGAATTTAAAGCTTTATTTATATATATTTTTTTGGATTTTTTAAATAAAAAATTAGTAAAGATATTTAATTTTAAAACTTTTAAACTTTAATAGCTTAAAGTTATAATAGCTTTAATGGCTTTAATGGCTTTAATGGCTTTAATAACTTAAAGCTTTAATGGCTTTAATAGTTTAAAACTTTAATGGCTTTAATAACTTAAAGCTTTAATGGCTTTAATAACTTTAATAGCTTTAATAGTTTAAAGTTTTAATGGTTTTAATGGCTTTAATAGCTTTAATAGCTTAAAGCTTTAATAGCTTTAATGGCTTTAATGGTTTTAACGCTTAAATATTTTTTCCTAAAATACCCTTTATATTTAATCTTTAATATTTTAACTTATAAATATTATAACATTATATATTTAATGTTATTAAATAACAAATTAGCTTTTTTATTTAATTATATAAGCCTTATTTTTATTAAATAAAGATTTATAAAGTTATTAAAGTTTAAAATTTAAAGTAAAGATAAAAGAAAATTTTATTTAATTATTATACGAAAAAAACTTATTAATTATTTATTAATTTTTTATTAATTACCTTATTAATTACCTTATTATTTCGTACTATAATTAATTTTCAAAAAGTTTTAACGTAAAAAACCTTTAATTAGGATAAAATTAATATAAGTAAAAGATATTTATTTAAATAAGTATATTAAAATTATCACTCCTTTTAATAAAGCAATATTAAACGGGCTATATAATACTAAAAAGTCCGCCGCGCTATATACTTACCACCTTTTACCATTAAAATACTTTTTAAGTTCACACCTAAATAACTTCGCAAATATTAATTATAACGTTATATAATTTAAATAAAAAGATAAATATCTTAATTACACACATTTTAATTTAAATTATATCGTAATATAATATTTATAGTTAAAATTAATTTAAATTACAATAAAAAGGCCTTAAAACAACTTACGTAATATTCTTTTTAACTACTTTTTAATAATAAAACTTTTATAAAATTCTTAAAGCTTTTCCTTTAATAATTATAAATATTAAAAAGGTATTATATAAACTTTTCTAAAAACCCCTTAACTTTAACCCTAAATAACTTTAACTATATATATTATATTATAATATAACTAGGCTTAAATTATATATAATTAAATTACCTTTCTAATAGTATAAATTATATAACATTATGCCTAATATTAGTAAAATTATTTAGGTATAAATAATATACCCCGCTTTAAAATTTTACCTATAACACGATAAACTTTTTAATACTATATAACTTATTTAATATTACTCTTTTAATATTATAAAATATTTAACCAATTTATAAATAATTATTTAATTTATAAATAAATATAACTAATAACTTTTTATCTTTTAATTAAAAAATATTTTAAAGATTTTAAATAATATTATTACTATTAAATAAGCTTTTAAAATAATAAATAATATATCCCTTAAAGTTTTTATATATTTAACATTTATTAAATACATATTAATTACCTTTATAAAAAATTTCTACCAAATACTTAAAATAATAAATAATATTAAATATATTATAAAATTTTTTATCTTAAATTTAAAATCCTTTATTTACCTATTTAATAAAAAAATAATTTTATTAACTTTACTATTAAAAGTTATATTTATTTTATTTAAAATTATATCTAATATAAAATTAAATAGGTTAGATAAAAATATAATACCTTTATTCCCTAAAATAATATTATTATTAAAAAGTTTTAAGATAAAATTGTTTAAATATATTAGATTTTTATTAATATTAACTTTTATAATTATTAAATATAAAATCTAATGGAAAATAATTCCTTAAGCTTTTATAAATCTTATTTTTAATAAATTTAATTAAAAGAAGGCTAATTTTATAACTATATATATATAATTATTTAAAGCTATAAAATTAAAAAAACTTTATTTATTATTAATAATTAATTAAAATTATTAACTTTAATTATAATTCTTTTTTAGGATAAAATAAGGTATTAATTAATTAATAAAATTAAATAAGTTAATGATTTAAATATATTTTAAATTTTTAATAATTTAAAATTATTATTAAAATTTTTATCACTTTTTTTATTTTAAAATTAAAATATAATAAAAGGTATTTTAAAAATAAATATATATAATTCTAAATTATAAATTTAATATGGCTAATTAAATAATAAATATGTATTATATATTTAATACCTTTTACCCTTTTTAATTAATTTTTTTTCTTTTCTTTATCTTTAAATTTATAAAATTATTATTTAACTTTATATATATATTAATTTAAGAAAGAAGTAAAGATAATTATATTTTTCATGTTAAAATATAAGAAAAGGTTAGGTTTTCATTAATTTATTTATAATTATATATATTAATTATTATTATATAATGTTAACTTGGCATAATTTATATTATAATAAATATTCTTTTAATTAATATAATTATTAATTATAAGATTTAAAATTATAAAAGGATAGGCATTATAAAAGGTAAAAAATACCTAATTTATAATTAGGAATAATTAAAAAATAATACTATTAATTATAATATTTTATTTATATAAAGCTATATTTAATATAATTTTAATTTTTATAAATTAGTTAAATAAAATTATCCTTAAAATATTATATTTATTAATTTTAAAATATATAAGAATAATTTAAAGTTTGGTTTTTAAATAAGAAATAAGATTTTATTAATTTTCAAATCTTTATTAAATTAGTTATTAAATAATTTAAATTATAGTGATAATTTATAATCTTTATATAAATGGATATGAAAATAAGGTAAAAGATATTATAATTATAATGGATAAAATAAATGTTATAATTATTAATTAAAATAATATTATTTATTTTACATAATTTACATATTTTATCATTTTAAATTTACTAGTTATATTTTCTTTATTAATTTAATATTTTTTATATTTATTATATATTAACGTAACTATATAATTATTTTAATTAAATAATTATAACCTTTAAAAATAATAATTTATTATTTATTTTAATTTAAATTATTCTTAATAATTCTTTTATTTAAATTAAAATAAATAATTATTTTAAATATATAAATTAGAATAATATTTATAATTAAACTTTATATATAAATAATAGATTTTATTATAAAGTTTTTAAAAAATATATTATTAATAATATTAATTTAATTTAATTTTTTAAATTTAAAAATAATATTTATTAAGTTACTTATATTTAATTATTATAATTAATATTTAAATCTTTTCACAAATTATTTAATAAAATTAATATTATAATTTTACTTTAAAATTATTATATACTTATTTCTTAAATCTTTATATATAATTTTTCATATATAAAAATATTAATTAATATTATAAATATTAATATTACTTTTATATTATTTAAATTCTTTTTTAATAATATAGCTTTTTATAAAATTTATAAATATTCTAAAGTTAATTAAAATTTTATATTATATTAATATTATTAAATATTTTATTATTTAATGATTATAACTTATATATATATATATTAATTTATAATTATTTTATTTTATATAATATATTAACTTTAATTTATATATAAGTTTAAATTATATTAATATATTTTCTTTTTATTAGTATTATTTTTTATAATATAAGTGGTAATTTTATTATTAAGCTTATTTTTAATATTAGGGAATTATTTAATATAATAATATGCTTTATTTATATATAAGTAAAGAATATAAAATATTATTATAATAAAATATATTTATATTAATATATATTTATTTTTTTTATTAATAAGATTTTAAAAGGAATATATAAATTATTAAATTAATTAATTTTTATTAATAATAAATATTTCATTTTTATAAGCTTATTTTTAATTTATTATTTTAATTTATTTTATAATAATAATATTATTATTAAGTTTTTTAATATATTAAATATAATTAATTAAAAAAGTACTTTTATAATGTTATAAAAATTAATTAATTTCTTTTATTTTTTAAACTATTTTATTTATTATTAATTTATTAAATTAATATAATAAATTAAAATAGTTATATAATATAAATAAGATAAAAAAATAAGTAAATAAAAATATATATATAATAATAATAAAAAAAATTAAATATAATATTAATATAAATTTAATATTTTTTTAAATATTTAATAATAAAGGTATTTAAAAATTAATTAATATTATTTATTTATATAAATAAGAAAAAATAAACCTTTATAAAAAAGCTTTAAATTTTTTTAAAAATAAATAAATAAAATATAAATTAGTTTATTATATTATTAAAGATTATTAATTTTAATTAAGCTTAAGTTATAATTAATATAAGTTATAATTAATTTTAAGCTATAATTTCCTTTTTCTTCCTTATTTATTTATTTAAGAGTAAAATTACCTAATAATTCCTTTTATTTAATTTTTAAAGCTTAACATTTCTTTTTAATTAAAAAAGTAAGTTAAATTTACTTATAATTTTAACATAATACCCCTTATAAAAACTCGGGCAAATTTACCAACCGGCCACCGATCCACTTTTATAATAAGTGTGCGTTAAAATTATAGGGAATATAGCGCTGCAAGATATAACTAATGGATACAGCATATTACAGCGTATTATAGCGTATAAGCCCTCTATAATAATCTGTTTAATCGATATTCTTACACTTACAACAGGGAATTGAACAGCAAATCCAACCAAATGAGACTAGTAAATAATATATCAATAGCAATAGCTTAAGAGCCAGCATATCTTCAGTGATAGTTCTAAGTCAGGTCCTGCGATCTAATCGGCCGGCTCGCTGGGCATGGGGAGAAATGCCCTGTAGCTAACTATGATTACAGCGGCTAAGTATATAGCGCTATATACATAGAGTGCCCCTATTATAAAGGTAGGCCCGACATCATAGTTTTCAAATCTTTGCTGCACTCATAAATTGATCTTATCCATTGAAGACTTTGTTAGAACTCAATGAGTCATTCCTTAATGCATACACAGAGTAAAGATGGAAATATGCATTTACTAGGCAATTTATGTATATAAGGCGTAGTAATATCGGCTATCTAACTCGATTCCTTTTCCGATCGTTTCTCGGAAACCATCTTCATCTTTTTTCAATATGGAGACAGATTCCGAACGTCGGATTTCACAATCATCCCCGCGGAAAACCCCACATCGCATCTCGATAGATGATGTTGTAAATGAAGAGAATGGCCTGCAGTCTCCGCCTACCAAACGGCGAAAGGAGAACAATCCGCGGAGCCGGGTGAGCCGAGCTTGTGACCGGTGTAAAGGGTGAGTACCTAGGTAGCCTCTCAGTACGCGACCTGATTTACGACTAGAACCTGTCCCAAGCTAAGATGAACCATTCGCCTGTCCTACAGAAGAAAAACACGATGTTCCGGCAAATGTCCCTGCGCATTCTGTTTGCAGCTTGGCGTGCCCTGCCAATTCACTGCTCCATACAGGCGAGGAAGGCCCCCTGTGGTTGAAGAAAGTGAGCAATCCCAGGTAAAAAGTATGGATTTAGCTCTAGGCTCCTCCTCAAACTATCTCACAAGCCGACGAATATCAGGTCCTAAGAAAGCCCACCAAGACTCGATTCTCACAAATGACCACGCTTCGCAAGATCAAGGTCATCTTCGAATACTGCAAAATGGCGATGATATGGATGATGGCTCGACTGAGGAACTAGTTCACGATGCTGGAGCAGCTCCTTCATCGAATCTTGATGTCTCTAGATCGCAGACGTCTGTCGTCCAATCATCTAGGAATTCACCTGAACCGCTACAGACAGACCGCCAAGGGCATATTGTAGGACCATCGTCAGGTGTATCCTTCCTGTTAAGGGTGCAAAAGAAACTCGCCAGCCAAGCTTCTCATTACAGCTCCGAGTCCTCTATCTTTACTTTTGGGGATCTCCCACTTCCTGAATGGGATGGCTCGTTCTTCATTTTACCTCCTAAGAGCGAAGCACAGGAGCTCCTCACTAGGTATTTCGAATTTGCCGCTGCCACACATCGTTTCCTTCACCATCGCACTATGGCTCTTTGGCTAGATGAACTGTATGAAACGGGCGGGAAAAGTAAGTATGGCATTAGAAAATGGATTCCCTCCCTTTGGCCACTTAGAGCCATTATTCTTAAACCCAGTCTGATTCAAATTTGAGCCGCTCTTAGAAAATATCCCAAACAATAATTACTAACTTCCTGAGCTGTAGTGCGTTCAAAAGAAGGCGCGCGTAGTCGAATTGCGCTTATTTTCATGATGTTTGCATGCGCACAGAGATTTACACAGTCAAACGACGAGAATGGCTCTGAATCAAGGTGTGTTGAAGTCTCATTTTTATTATGGATAACCTAACTGGAGGCTGTACCCCATTATATAGCGCAGCACAGGCTATAATGTACTATAATTATACCGAGCTTCAGCGCTATATCCCCTATATATACAGCGCGCCCTGTGAAAAAGGGGGTTACGTAAATAATTTGGCGCTGTCAGCATGTTCTAAATTTCTTCCAGGTTATGTCTTCCGGGTATTTGCGCCATGTGAGAGAGCACGCTAATAATCTTATGCTTCAGTGCTCGTTTTTTCTCTGCCGCAGACCACCAGTTATCTGAAGAGAAGGGCGAGGTTCGACTTACGAGTGTCCAAGCACGACTGTGTCAATGTTTTTATCTACTAGCTGAATCTCGAATGAATCACTGTTGGTCATTGTTTGGGACCCTGGGACACCTCATTTTCGCATTGGGAATTCACCGAAGAAGCAGAAGAAATGAGGTCGTCAACGGCGATTTAGTGGAACATGAGTGCCGTAAGAGGACATTCTGGGTCGCATATAGCCTTGACGCCTATTTGAGCGCAACATTTGGAAGACCAAAAACCTTTCACGATTTCGATATTAACCAGGTAAACGCCGCCCCTCTTGCGCGCAATCCCAATTATACTTACCTATCTAATCCTTGATCCCTAGGATCTTCCAGCTTGCGTAGATGATAGCGATTTAGATCTTGGTCGGCTGTCAGCGGCGCCGGATAATGCTCTTCCAGAAATGGCTGCTCCCATTGCTCAGATTAAGTATGTCCTCAATTCTTAGTGTAACGTGGATTCCTCCGTAACTAATATGTGATATGAAGGATATCCCGTATAATAGCTAGCGTCCTCCGAGAATTCTACAGTTTGCGAACTCCTTCATCAAAAGAACGAGTCGAGCTTGCAGCCAAGTTCACCAACGAGCTGAAACAGTGGCGTCGGGATATGTCACTCCTTCTAGATCAGCAAGGGGCCTCTCAATCTCTCTTACTACCACTTTTTCGGCGGCAGAGAAACGTTCTCAACTTGGCATATTGGCATACGCTGCTATTAGTCCATCGCCCTTTTCTCCTCAGCAATTTCGCAAGCCTTTCAAATTATAGCACCGTTCGGGCGAAGTTACCAAACGACGAGGCATTCGAGAACAACGTGAAACAGTGCCTAGATGCTGCTATGAAAATAACGAAAATAATTGAAGAGCTGGAAGAACGTAACCAGTTGCACCGAGCATTTTGGGTCAGTACCAAATAGATTGTTTTTTCTCGGCGTAGATCTCTAAACTAACCCTCGATATTTAGTTTACGTATTATTTCGCCTCGTGTGCTGTAGTTGTGCTGTATGTCTGGTAAGTGGGATTATTCCGACGAGCTATTCTTATACGCGTCTTAACTGACATTATCATAGTATGTAAATACCATTCAAACCACCATAGATACCTAAGTATCAAAGAAAGTATATGCTAATGTAAATTAGACACAATCCAGCAAAGGAAGGCTCGGCCTGATGCTTACCTCGCCTACTTTAATGCTGCATCTGATTGCCAGTCACGAATCATCAACAATGCTAGGAATGGGTCTTGGGTACAACGATATGGCATGGTCCTTGAAGAATTGCGACTCGAGGTGCTAAGGCACGATCACTCACTTGGGACCCGCCAGGAATTGTTACAAGGAGGATCCATAGGTACCGTATCACTTGGTGATACCAGCCACGAGAATCATACACCGGGAGCTAGGGAGATCTCCGAACCCGTAACACAGAATAATCTATTCGGCGCACCCTTTTCCGCCGATGACTCCACCCTGGGTAATATCGGACCCTTAGAATCACTAGGGGAACCCTTAGCGGCGATAAGCCCGAGCAGCTCAATTGTCGAGATGACCACCTGGGGTCAATTCGATTCATTGGTACGTCCCTCAGGTCTTACTCCTATTTCATGGAATCCCTAATAAGAGTACGTAGATGACTGGGGGTTTCGGAAACTTCGACTCGCTTCTCTCTGATCCTGAGGCGAATTGGGCTTGGACTTGAGTAGGTACTTACCGATCTCTCTAGATCATCGTTGGGAGGGAGGGAATCACTTTCTTGGCATGCTATAGAAGACTAGCACATTCTTGGCCCCCTATATGCCTTATTCTAGCGTTCATCAGATTGGCTCGCTGATATTCTTGCCTATCGTCTCCACGTCAGAGGCCGATTGGTTCCCAACTTGTTTATCGCCCCTTCCTTGTGAGCTTGCATATCCAGACTGAATATGAAATTCCACCTTGAGCCAAAGGATCCTCTCAGCTTATTGGGGTCTATGCCTCCTTACTATATCGTAGGCCCTGAATACCGCTGGGTATATTTGGAAGAGGTGGTTTCCCAAATAGAACTCCTAGGACTATAGCATCTTCGATCGCCATACTGGCGCTAGACCCCTACCCATGGGTCGTAGCACGTGCTGCACCTCCGACGTCACAGACATGACCGTTTGCGTATGTCGGTGTTGACTTACGGTCCCATGTGGATCAGGTTGATCGAGGCGAAGCTAAAAGTCATAGGAAACTGGCGGTAGGAGTAAGGTTAGTAGTCTTCATGAGCTAGCTTACCTGCCATCTCTTTCGCAATACGCCCGTCCAGTCAATTAACAGGGAGTGTCCTGTTCAAGAAGCGCCTCATAAGCAGCCGTTCCCGATCTTTGGGAGGCTCGTTTTCAACGCCCGAAATAATGCATTGGTCCGCATGACGAATGCGCCGTCTCCGAGCAAACCGCAGTGACGACTAAGCTCGAAATATTGCTCCTGAGCACGGCTTTCACCTTGTCAAGGGGCACTAGGTTCCTACAGTCCTTGAACCCGCCCGACGACGCTAAGTGTCCATTAGCAAAATTTTGCAGGACATGCTTGTGAACGGCGCTAAATATGCTGTCCGCGCCGATGACCGCATCGAAATGCTTGATGGACCTGTCTTGGAAGGTTATCTCAACTCCTTTGCCATTCTTAAAGTTTACTGTTATAAACTCCTTAATGGCGCGTAGTACTTTGGAGAGCTCCCGCAGCAAGGCGGATAACCTTCCCAGGGTCAACATCCCGGTCCTGAGCCCTAGAATCCGTCTCAGAACCACCGTGAAGGGATCCAAAATCCCATGCTAGGAACTTATCAAAACGGTTCGAGTATAATTCTTAGGTACACGACCGGCTTTATCTAGGAGTTCCTGCGAAGAAGGAATTACTTCGATCTCGCGTTTACTATAGTTGCATCAGCCAGGCACTCCAAATGATGCTATATAAATGCGGTTTGGAGGAGTAGCCGGCGCCATGCTGATGTTTAGGTCGTTCGATACAATTTGTACAGATAGATAGATAGTATATCTTGACTTGAAGGACTACCTAACGACTTTAGACACAGCTTTCGCTTGGTGCGCAAGGTGCTGTCCCATTCTATGTATTTGAACTGTCAACCAAGAAAATATTAATTTCGCAAAAGGCATCACCTCGGCAGAAGAATATGAAAGTGATATTACGTAAGGCACCTATGTAATTAAAGAGGCGTATTCCTTCCTTTGGACCCCACTGCCCCTTTCCTCGTCCTTATCGTAACCCCTGCTTAAAACTTCATCACAAATTGAACCAAACCGACCTCATTCATGATTCACCGTCCGAATTGGGAAAGATATTGCTTACTCAAGCCCCACTCCAATCATCGTATTTTGGGGCTAGTGGGCTGCTCACGATTTGGATTTCTGCACAAGCCCTTAAACATCAACAGCCGCGACACGCGAGGAGGGCCATCTTCAACTTTGATATCAAAACCGGAGCTGAATCGGGGTGGAACGTCTAACCATGCTATCAAGAAGCATCAACCAACTACAAGCGGACTACTACGACCCATCAGCGATCCCAAGAATCCTCCCATTGCCAGATCTGTCCCAGTGCTTATGTGCTTCTGCATATGGCCCCTCCCCCACCAATTCGGGATCCCCATTTGCACGTGTGAAGAGTTACACAACTTATACTCACTTCTCGCGATGTGCGTTAGAAGTGTCTCACCCATCTATCGTAAACTCTTAGAAGGCTCAAGGTATTAAAAATAGACAGTCGATAGCGTAGCCAGCCTTAATGTGACCAACGGCTTCTACTCGTTCAAGGAACCCATCGCAGCTTTATGCAGGCTCCGCAAAGTTGTACTACTACGTTGTTGTACCTCTTCGTCATCTCGTACCCCCATGACGAATGTCCGGTTAGCGGATATCTGGAATCTCACCTCAGCCTAACTTCAACGCGTGGGCTAGAATTAGCACTGCTACCTAATAATCCATGTGTTAGTTGGATGGATGATAGTAAATATGCAAATATTTTTCAATATTAGAGATCGATCGTCCGTTAAATATACACAAACCCACCTACCGAGACAACTGTGTTTTTGGTTAATAGTGAAATGTGCAAACGGGCCAGAAAATCTTCGGCTACCTGCTGCGCATGGACATGGTAACAAGCCACCTCGCTAAATGATTCCCTGTTCACCCCTTTACCGCTAAGCGTGTTTCCAGTTTAATCATAACAGGGCAGACCCGTTGGTAGCCTCATGAATCCTAGACTCGTTGTTCTTGGGTTGCCATTACTTCAACAGTAATAGTGTAAAGCACTTGGCAGCAATGCCAACCGCACTGAAATATTACCACGAGCCTGGCCATGTCATCGCTGCTGGAGTTGTGTTGTCTGTCGTGGACATTGCATCCGTTATATTACGATTCTACACGCGAAAGCGGCAACAACAACCATTGAAGGCGGATGATTGGCTTCTCGTACCAGCATCGGTATGCATGCCTTATATGCATATCCATTTTAGGATATATACTAATACATACCTACCTAGCTCCTCACAACTGGGATCGGCATCTGTTTAGTCTACGGTGTCTCACAGAAGGCTCTCGGATATGCCTCTCAGCTTGATCCAGACTTGATTGAGAGTTCTCTAGAAATAACCACCGAACAACTTACAACAGCATTCAGGGTAAGCACTAGCACGTATCACCAATTCTTTAGACGTATAATGACAATATCCTGTGGTATCAGATCGAATTCTCTGTTATATGTATGATTCCCGTAACATTGGGCTGCGTCAAGGCTGCTTTTCTCTTTTTCTATCGGAGGATATTCTCAGTCAGCAAGAAGACCAGCATATTTCTCGTCGGAATGATCGTCCTGGTGGCCCTGTGGACCGTGGGCTTCTTCTTCACAGTTGTATTCGAGTGTGGTACCAATTTCTGGGCCATTTTAAGTCCCCAGTCGACTGTCAAGAGCTTGACAACACACTGTATCAAAACTATGGACTTGGCTTTCGCTTTCGGGATTTCAGACTTCATCACGGATATTATTATAATATGTATTCCTGTTCCACTAGTACGTCTCCCAGGGGCTCGTCGCAGCTTGTTTGCAACTGTACTGACGCGGCTAGATATGGCGCTTGAGCTTTTCGACCGCTAAGAAGTTTGCTACTAGTGCTATATTTCTCTTGGGGATAGTGTAAGTTGTCATTCTATGATTTCAATAAGTTACTAATGTCAAGCAGGTCAGCTGCCGCTTCGTTGACTCGCCTACTAATAATAGCGAAAAATGTGAAGGCGGCTGTGGTCTTTAATCCGTACGAGGATGAGATTCGTAGGTCATTCTGGCATGGAACCAGATATAACAAGTAGCCAAGTGTTAATATCGTCATAGTGGTGATAACCGAGTATCTCTATTGGGGCATGATCGAATGCGGCATCGGGGTGTTCGCCGCCTGCCTACCAACCTTATTATTCCTCATTCGTGGATGGTCCCTCAAGTCAGTCATCGGTAGTACCGGAAGCTTTCTCGGATCAAGGCCTTCGAGGAGACAGTACATAAACACGGGCAGTCAGCAAACCATTCATGTCGGCCAAACGTTCGATATCGCTTATAGCAAAAACCAGAGCACGACTACAAAATCAAGTTCAGGTACCCATGCTCAAGGTATCATAGGGGATGAGTATGTACCTAAAACAGAGACATATCCCTTGAGAGATTGGAGTATTGTAGGAGAAAGTCAGACGAGTCATGGAATGACATAATGGTAATAGGTTTAGAGCTTCAACTAGATTACGGCTAGATCGGCAATCCAAGGAACCAGTTTAGTATAATACGGCATCTCAGCGCTTTGTTTTTGTAGCAGTTCGTAATACTTCTATCGGAGACCTTGTTCGGCCTACTTCCCCTGAGCCATATCCAGACGCGGGTAGACAATGTCAAACTTTGCTCACTGTTCCCCAATTCTAAGCTCTGTCTGATCACACGAACCTTGGACTCCAACAACATATCGTCGTTTCCAGATTCGTCCATGGCAATAATTATCGCGGTGCGTCCGACTGCAGCTTGAGGGCATTAGAAGCTAACCAAAATATCGGGGTCAGACGGGACCTAACTCCGCACTCTCGGTCAAACCTACTCGTAAGCGTACCAATTTCATTACAAGCTAATGCCTCCTCTCAAAAATTGGCCTGTATCCCAGTACTATACCTAACAATGCTGCCACCCCCATTTGCACTCTATAAAATGGTATGATCAGATAACGACAAGATCTTACAGCCTTTGAAGTGTGTGCTGGGTCTCTGAAGGCCATGGGAACAGAAAGCGTACATAAGATGACAGCGCTGCACTATAGTCGGGAGTACATTATCTTGAACACGAAAATCAATGTAGGACTGGTCTTCTTAGTCTTGAGCCGTAGCCTCCACGCAACTCTACACTAATAATAGCAGGAAGAGAGGGAGAAAAGGTTAAACACGGCTGAAGAAATGTGTAGAGCTATCGAATCAGGGAACCTAACTGGGTAACCTTGAAAGGTAATATCTAGATGGTCTGTCAGCAACCATAGAATTCGGGACTGAAAGACATATTATTGGAGTATTTCCATTTTGCCTGGCTTGTTTCAAGAGGTAAGCATAGGAAATTTGACTTCTAGGCGATTATATGCCGTACTAATAATACACTAATTGAAATTCAATAGTAATTCATATATTTAAGTAATTAAACAGGACACACAGGACATTATTGCACAAGCCGAGCTACGGGCTCTTACACCTATTAAAGTGGAAGCTACTCTAGAGGATCTTGAATTATTTGCTTTTACTTGTCCTCTTAATGATGCTAGAGTCTTCTATATCTAGGAAACCTAATGTCTGTGAAGGGGAAGTTTTTGCAGGATGACGTCGTTGCCTCTGTCTCTTACTACATATGCCTCATGGAGCAGCTTATAATGTCGATGGAATTAAGGGGTTACATCCGAGATATACTTATTTAATAACAACTCCCGGGATAGTTGAGTTAGATCTACGGCGTTAATCAGCGGGATGACGGGTTATACATGTTAATTATTTCCGCTCGAAGATGGTCGCTTCTACTACCGAGAGGAGAATCCTTTGCCTTATGAGGCATTATAGAGCGGAACTTACATCACTGGACCAATAAGAAAATTACTCATTGTTTGCTGACTGCAGTAGCAGACCACTAGATATAATGACCAGTCGCTCGCAGATTCTTTCACTTTATATGCTTTCTCCCCTATCATGGTGTTCAGCCTGTCTATTCGATACAACAGCGTGATACCGGTCACTTTCTCTTCCAAACTCACCGAAATTCCACGTGGACGATGCATATATGGAGAAGGCTTCGGCACGCTGATTCGCCAAAACTATACGATAAACAATCCGAAATTCCACGTCGAGGTGATCATTCGCAAGAATACAAGTCCCGTCTGATGTTACCGAACCTATCATCATGCAGCGTGATGGGCACGGGTTTAATGGCAAACTCCAATATGGAGCCCGAGCATAGGTTCAGGATGAGTTTAATTGCTCAGTTGATGTTATAAATACCTTGAACCGAACTGTCTCTGTGTCAAGTGTTAAATTCTGATTAATTCTTAGTACCTAGGTAGCTATTACTCTTTTATAAATCATAAAGCCACACTCAGCCAAGCAATGGCCGCCGCAACAGTTGATAAGTTAGAAGTTTTGTGCAATGAGCTCTCGCTCCAGGTACAGACCTTGCGGACTGTTGAGGAAGGCAATGACTTCTACGCTAGGGTAAAGGCGACAGACATCGCGAGGAAACTAATCGACGAAATAATCGACCCGGAGGAAGTAGCTGCTGAGCAGGCTGTTGTTGTATGTTCACTTCTGCGCCAACACACCATCATTAGAGCTATCTAACAATAATTGACACATACTAGCTCGGTGAATGGGGTTCTATTAGAATGTTTATGAAATGGAAGTTCTTCGATAAAATCCCAGTGGATGGGAGCATATCATATCAAGAGCTTGCCGACTCGATCGGGGCCGAAGAAGTTCTTGTTTGTACGTCAATCCATCTATTGCCACCCTCTACCATCGCTGACTTCGTAGCTCGGATGGGTCAAATGCTCGTCTCAACCGGCAAGCTTCTACAACCAGTCCCAAACCATGTTTCCCACTCGCGCCTATCTCAATCATACAAGACAGGCGACCGTAACGGTTCCTCCTTCGCCATGGTCCACGATGACTTCCAACGCGTCTTCGCAAGCCTTCCAGGTTACTTCGAAAAGTACGGCCCGCGCCAACCGAAGGGCAAGACGGAAATACCGGCGTCGTTCGCGTACGATGCTGATGGCAAATTGACCCCCTGGGAAGTGTTAGCACAGCAGGGGCCGGAACACATCGAACAGTTCGGCTTTGCCATGCAAGCCATGACCGACCATATGTGGCCATATACGGGGGCGTATGATTTCACTTGGGTTGGAGAGTATGCTACTGTAAACCCAGAGAGGACGCTGATTGTCGATGTCGGAGGGAGCTTCGGGCACGCGCTGCGAGCAAACCTAGTCAAGTTCCCCGGTATCCCGCCTAGCCGATGCGCAGTGCAGGATCGTGAAGAGATGATCCCGATTATTCGAGAAGCGCACGAGAGTGATGCTATTATGAAAGATGTGCAGAAGGTCGCAGCAGATTTCCATAAGGAGCAGCCGATCAAGGGCAAGCAACCCCCTGTCTGTCCCTTTTTTATGCTATGTGCGGATATGCTAACAATAATATCGGAGTATAGGGGCTCTTATATACTTCATCCGGCGCTGCATTCATGATTACGATGACGACGACTGTGTGAATATACTTAAGATACTAGCCGACTCGCTTCCAGTTGATGAACCTTGCGCGAGGATTCTGATAAACGATCAGATCATGACAGACCCCCCTCACAGATTCGTCGCGGCTATGGATATGGTAATGTTGACTTGGGCCTCCAAGGAGCGTTCCGAGGAGCAATTCAAGGACCTTGCTAATCGAGCCGGTTTGATGGTGGTCAAAGTCCATAAACCCGAGGGTGCCACAAGTACGTAACACCTTTTGCAACCTATCTCGGGAGTCAAATTTTCTTGATTTCACTTACTTGGAAGTCTCATGGCTGCCTTTCAATTACATAAACATGAATGATTACTAATTTGTAGCGTAGTGGGAGTTGTCGAGTGTAAGAGAACTTTGGCTTCATAATTCTGGCGGTTCCAGAAGGGGAACGAAATCTAGATTGTCGGTTGGCAGTTGTTGGAACGTGAACCCTAGGTACATACCAGACATAGCCAGTGTAATACGGAGTCAGGAGAAAATGGTAATATTCAACAGTATAGCACTTGCTTCGAACGGGGGAAAGGGGTTTCAACACCCGTAAATCAGCACGGGGTAGAATCTATGCGAGTAAATGACCTCTCTTGGACTTGCAAATAGTCACCATTAATCATAGAATAACCAGATTAACTAGCTCTACGCTAGTAGATTCACACTTAAGTGAGGTTTAACTTGGTAGATTCTTAATTGATATATGAATTGGTTTCTCGCAAGACTTGACGTAAGCAAGGATTGTGAGAATATTATCGAAATAGTCATTCAATAAGAAACGTACCAGCATACATATCTGAAAAGACGAGTAAGGTGATATGAAAGTGAGAAAAATAAAGTGACGATTGAAAAAAAAGAAGCACTGGCCACCTGAATTTGTTGTCGGTCATCGGGACCTTTCGGGGTTAGCTTACCTGGTCCGTGCGTCTTTTTTCCTCTTCCACTTTCGTTTTCCGGCGCCTCAATCCAAGTTCTTGCACTCCTCTCGAAAAAGTCTCCGTTAGCAAACCTCATACCGAAATACCCATCCTCCCCAATCTCCTCTCCTTTCAATTGCAATCAATTTGCAATTGATCTTTCCTTTCATCTTGGAGGATTAGATATACCTCTCTAATAATGTTCCGCAACGCCCTCAGACAGTCGACGCGCGCAGTGAGCGCAATCTCTGCCTCAGGCAGAGTTGTTGCTGTAGGTTCACCTTGGTCCTCTCGATTCCATCCCAATTCTATTCGAGGAGGCATGCGACCGGTCTCAATGCAACTCTGGGACATTTCCGAAGCTCAATTGAAGCTTTTTATGCAGTTTGGAGGGATTTTCAAGAGCTTGGGAAGCTTGTAAAGCTCTTTATAACCGAGCTGTGGTCACCTACGTAGACATTTTTCGGACAATCGGCTAACTGGGGTATTTTTGCTAGGCACGAAATGCCGCACCCGCAGCCTTCAACGTCCAGGCCCGAACCTACGCCGCCGATGCGAAAGCCGCCCCAACCGAAGTCTCTTCCATCCTCGAGCAGAGAATCCGTGGTGTATCGGAAGAATCTAGCTTGGCCGAGACTGGTCGTGTCCTCTCTGTTGGGTATGTGTGGATCCCTTGGAGCGAGATTTTTAACATGCCGCAAACCATTACCGCAACACAATTCAATGCTATAAAGGACCCTCGATTGCTTCGTTTTCGCCATCGCTACTATACATATTTATATCCGTGAAACCAAAACCGTATTTGCTAACCTAGGGTCTGTATAGTGATGGTATTGCGCGTGTGCATGGCATGGCCAACGTCCAGGCCGAGGAACTGGTCGAGTAGGTGCTTCATTATCTACGAGTTTAGAAGCATGCGATTGACCATTACATAGGTTCGCTTCTGGTGTGAAGGGAATGTGCATGAACTTGGAAGCTGGTCAAGTCGGTGTTGTGCTTTTCGGTTCTGACCGTTTGGTCAAGGAAGGTGAGACGGTTAAGCGTACAGGAGAAATTGTAAGTTTGTTCTTATATTAAGCTCAAATAGCAACAGCCTCACTAACGAGTATTAGGTCGATGTCCCTGTCGGCCCTGAGCTACTTGGCCGTGTTGTCGATGCTCTGGGTAACCCCATCGACGGCAAGGGTCCCCTCAACACCAAGCAGAAGCGCCGAGCTCAGCTCAAGGCTCCTGGTATCCTTCCCCGACGATCCGTCAACCAGCCTGTCCAGACCGGTCTCAAGTCCGTCGATGCTATGGTTCCCATTGGCCGTGGCCAGCGTGAGTTGATCATCGGTGACCGTCAGACCGGAAAGACTGCCGTCGCCCTTGATGCCATACTTAACCAGAAGCGATGGAATAGCGGTAACGATGAGACGAAGAAGCTTTACTGCATCTATGTCGCCGTTGGTCAGAAGCGATCCACTGTCGCCCAGCTCGTCAAGACCCTTGAGGAGAACGACGCCATGAAGTACTCCATCGTCGTTGCTGCCACTGCTTCCGAGGCTGCTCCTCTGCAGTACATCGCTCCTTTCACCGGTAAGTTCTTTGCTATTCCCGCATTACATGCAACACCAAGGACCCACCTCACGATACTCGCTTCGATACTGGCTTCGAGCAAGCGTCTATCGTTCTATTTCATTCTACGCTGTTCTTATTGTATTTACTAACTTCAAAAAGCATCATCGATCGGCGAGTATTTCCGTGATTCAGGAAAGCATGCTCTAGTTGTCTACGACGATCTTTCCAAGCAGGCTGTCGCTTATCGTCAAATGTCTCTTCTGCTTCGTCGTCCCCCTGGACGTGAGGCTTACCCCGGTGACGTTTTCTACCTCCACTCCCGTCTGTTGGAGCGTGCTGCCAAGATGAATGACAAGCACGGTGGTGGTTCCATGACCGCTCTGCCCATCATTGAGACCCAGGGTGGTGATGTGTCTGCCTATATTCCTACCAACGTCATTTCCATTACCGACGGCCAGATCTTCTTGGAGGCTGAACTGTTCTACAAGGGTGTCCGACCTGCCATCAACGTCGGTCTTTCCGTGTCTCGTGTCGGTTCTGCTGCCCAGCTTAAGGCCATGAAGCAAGTCGCCGGTTCCCTCAAGCTCTTCTTGGCTCAGTACCGCGAGGTTGCCGCTTTCGCCCAGTTCGGTTCTGATTTGGATGCTGCCACTAAGCAGACCCTCAGCCGTGGTGAACGTGTAAGTGCCAATATTTTGAATTAATTGTGTATTAAGACTAACGGGGGTATCTACAGTTGACCGAGCTCCTCAAGCAGAAGCAATACTCTCCCATGGCCGTTAACGAGATGGTTCCTCTTATCTTTGCCGGTGTCAACGGTTACCTCGACCAGGTCCCCGTTGCCAAGGTCCTGCAATGGGAGGCTGACTTCCTTGCCCACCTGAAGACGAACGAGTCTGACCTACTCGCCACGATCGACAAGGAAGGTGCTCTCAGCAAGGACCTCGAGCAAAGATTGCGGGATGTTGTCTCCAGCTTCACCAAGAGCTTCATCTCCTAAACGCATCATATAAAGGCATCAAACGGGGGGCTGTCTATACCTTGGGGGCCTATGATGGCGGATCATGTTTCGTTTAGAGAGGTACATTGCCTATAGGGTGCTGATTAGTGAGAATACGGGTTAAAAGGTGGAAAATACTCCAGTTCCGACCCTTGTAAAATAGAGCCAAAAACTCAAGAGCACTCGATTCCTTTGTTTATATGCTTTCCCTGACGTTCATTTCATGTCCTAAAATTTTCCGAAGTTGGATTAAGATTTCCAAGGTCACAATAAGCTAGGGTGTAGAATGTGGCCCTTGGTGACATCATACTCTCCATCTCGAACGTTGTGGTTTGATCATAACACAGATCCGACAATTCTCCAATTGCATACAATCCTACAACATCTCAACTTACCTCATAAACCTCGCTCGAGTATTTCGAGATCTTATACTTCTCGTAGCTTAAGCTGTAATACCATCCATTGCCATTCCCCTCTACCTAGGATTCCAATTGTGCCTCCCTGTACCCCGCCGTCTGACCGGAATTCCTTATCATTGGAGCCGACCTATACCTTCCTCGAGCTTTCCCGCATAGGAGGAAGGGCCAAATGAGTGCCGAGACCGCCGACAACATGTCCCCGGCCACGCGAGAGATTCTCGGCAAGGTGCGCCAGATGGTGCCTCCCATGTTGGAAAAGTTCCACAAGGGTCAATTGGGTCGCGTAGCTGTGATCGGCGGGAGCGAAGACTATACCGGTGCGCCGTACTTCTCTGCTATGGCGAGTGCCCGCTTAGGCTGCGATATGGTGAGTCTATGCGGTTTATTTACAGGCTACCTAGCTCTATCCTGCGCATTGCGCATTGCCTTTGTGGGAGAATCGGCTGGGAAGCAACAGCAAGCTGACGAATGCCTTCCCACCCACCATAGTCCCACGTCGTATGCACACCCGCAGCCGCCGCCGTCATCAAGACCTACAGCCCAAACCTAATGGTACACCCTTTGATGCGGCAGTCGCCTCCTCGCCCCTCCGTCCCCGGTTCCGGCTCTCCCTCGGCCGCCGCTGATACAGACCCCGAACAAGTCTCCAGCAAGATCATCGACATGCTGCCGCGTCTGCACGTGCTCGTCATAGGCCCGGGGCTGGGCCGCGACCCCCTCATGCACGAGACGTGCGCCAAAGTCCTGGCCGCGGCCCGCGAGCGCAAGATGCCCGTGGTGCTGGACGCGGACGCCCTGGCCCTCGTCATCAAGGCGCCGGAGCTCGTCCACGGGTGGCGCGAAGTCGTCCTGACGCCTAACGTGGTCGAGTTCGGGCGCCTGTGGAAGGGCGTTAAGAACGGCGACGGCCGCGAAGACGCGGGAGCTGGTGCGGAGTCCCCGGAACAGGTGGAGGCGCTGGCGAGAGCGTTAGGAGGGGTCACGATTGTGCAGAAGGGAGGGAGGGATTTCATTTCGAATGGGGAGAGTACGTTGACGGTGGATCTGAGGGGCGGGTTGAAGAGGAGTGGTGGGCAGGGAGATACGCTGACGGGGAGTATTGCGACGATGCTGGCTTGGCGGAAGGCGTACTTGGATAGGCTGTGGGATCATGATGGGAAGCTTAGCGAGGAGGAGACGCTTGGTCTTGCGGCTTTTGGAGGTGCTGCTGTTACGAGGGTGAGTCGGTTGACTTGGTTACGTTCTGGAGCTTGGTTGTGCTGTGAATCATGCTAATCGTTGAACTATAGGAATGCTCGCGTCTTGCCTTCGAGAAGAAGGGAAGGAGTCTGCAGGCCAGTGATCTCACGGATGAGGTCCATACCGCGTTCCTGAACGTGATCGGAGAGCCAACTCCGAACCAAGGGTAGGTAACTAGAACAGCTCTTATTGTATATAATGATACTAACAAGCTACAGTTAGAACGACACAGTCTAGGCTATAGGTCAGAGATACAGTGTAATCACCCTTACTAGCTCGTCTAACTTGGCATATTTCACCCATTCGATATGGTAAAGATTTACGAACTCACTCCATGACGCTACGAAATATCTATACATAGAACTCGTTGAGAGAAGCCAATGTAAGGACGCGCGAACATGAAATAGAGAGTAGTTTACACCATACCAATTAGCGCCAAGTAGCACGGCCTAGAAAACCCCCGTACAATCTTACATGTATTGGAGTTCGCGAGTGTCAAAATTTGTACAACAGCATTGCAGGTCTTGCCAATGACCCAAGGCAGATAGCATGTGGTGGCATAATGCAAGCCAGAGACGACATAAAATGCCGTAACGCAGCCACGGCGTCATGCAAGTGGAGGACGCCCTGCTTAAGGGCAGTTTGTATTTTGCTTCGAGCTTCGTGCTTCAACTAAGGAAAGAACGTGCTTATTAATGACACTGGATCTGCTTACCATCCGTGCCACTAAACTCAGAATGTCGAGTCGAGTTCAGTTATACAGACTGTCGTGTTTGTGTCCTGTAGTGACGTTTCTAAGCTTCGGGGTCTGGCCAGCTTCCACACGGCTCTGCTGTGAATTGTAAAAACAACCCTATTGGAGAATCTCGCATGTATTCTTGCTCCTGCAATTGATTTAAAAGCAATTGCATAGGGGCTAATATGTATCGTCGAATGGGATGGTTTTTTGGAGGACCTGCATAGAGTAGGTATCGAGAGCATGCTAGTAGGATCCAGAAACTGGGTATATGGGACAGCTATACGTAAGCTCCTGTTAAAGTAACCGATCCTAATGCTGCAAGATGGTTGTCCGGGATCAGGGCAAAGTCAGAGTCGGAATGACGCCCCCTATTCGACAATTCAACATTAAGGCTGCAGCACTTCGGCGTAACTGTCACGGGACGGTGCATAAGCGGCGAGAGCGGCCGGGGTAGGGGTGAACAGTGCTAGGAATTTCTTGGGTGTGGTCTCTTCCGAACACAGCAGTGAGTGAGTTCAGAGGCCGGGCCTTTCGCTTCTATTCGAGGCTTATTGGTTCGTAAAAGCAGGTTACCGTACACCGAGACATTAAGCCTCGAGGCGTACGACACGAGAAGATGTGGAAGCCCCTTGACCTTCAGCTGCGTTTTCCAAGTGGCAATGCTATATCTATCAAGCCACTTCTGAAGATTAGGTAGTCAACAGGATTTAACAGCGATCTCAGCCCTAGCCGATAGGGTTTTTCCTACAGTATACGAACCACCAAGCTGTCTTATCCCTTTCGCTGCGCTAGAGAACCAGTTTCCATCTGGATGATGCAATTTCAACGAAGTTCGTTCAATTCGATGGAATGGATATATCCTATTCGAACAACACGAAGCATATCGTGCTTGGGTAAGGTAATCTACCAAGGGTGCCAAGAAATTTGCAGTATGATACAGCTAGATCCGCACTATTGGTAATGTAGGGCGAGGATCTAAGAGTCTTAAGCCTCTAGATAATGACGCTCTATCAAGCATGACATGTCACCTGACTATCGAGACAGCATATATAAATAAGCAATGCTAATGGTTCATGCAAGACGTAAATTGTTCGGAGCAGGCCCCAGAGACAGCGATATTGGTTACCAATTGAGGTAGTTGACCCTGAAGCTATTGTGAACCTAGGTATTTTAGTGTATGCACCTCAACATGACAGCTTGATGGTAACTACAAGTGATTGGACAACGTCCGACCACCATGTGTACCTCTCTAAATGACAGGTTATAAATGTCGACTTACCGCTAGAAGATCCAATCGCCTGGGACGCAAGGCACTAGGTTAAGATCAAACCCCGAGATCCCAGGGTACAACCAGGATGTTATTAGACTGCCTCACTACCTAGGTAGGCGTATCATGTCCCAAAGAGATGGGGAAAGGGCAATTCCTTACAGAAGATTTCTGTATGTTCCCGGTGCAGGGCTCGGAGCTTAATTGCTCCCTCTGCGGTTTGCGCTCCCTTTGTGGCTCAAGCGGAATATTACTGGCGCTGTCACAGCGTATCCACCTAGGCGCGGAATCTGACAGAATATCGGTTTCTCGGTCCTCTGAAGTCTCTCAAACATATTACCTAAGTGTATTCGCTTGGGATATGTTTCCTTCTTCTGAGGCCAATGGGAACTGTACTAGGTAGTTCTTGAGACCGGAAGGGAAAAAAGCTGAGGTGAAAAAGAAAGGAGGATATCGATATCCGTGAGGTCGAGTGGGTCTCCATTTTAAGACAGCAGTGGCAGAGTGGATATTTTGGTTCGGAGGCATATCAATGACGCCTTTCGGAATCAATTGGCTCATGGCATTATAGAAATTGGTATTGATGTCAAAATGTAGATATGCAAGGCACTTAGAAAAGAGACTAAGCGTACAATGATAGGTCCAGAGATTATCATTCTCAAAAATGTGAAGGAAATGGAAAGCTTCTCGAGTCCAGGCTGCTAGGTTACACCAATCTGCACCATATAAGCGGCAGTTACGCTAATAAATCGAATTAAGTTTAGCGCGGTTTCATTGCCAAGATTTGGTTTACACTAGCCCTCATCTGGACTTGTAGTTTGTATCTTGTCCTACTTCAACCCCACGCTTCCAACCTTGAAGGGGACATTGAACCATGTTCTCTTGCTTTTATATCAATCGACGGCATTGTACCTCCCTTACACCAACCTTACACCAAAGACCTACCGATCTTCCCGTTGATACCCCTAAAACTCTCAAGGCAAGGTACTTTTACTTTGAAAAAAATGAGACAGCGGGAGCATCCATAGTTCGTAACACAACTGCACTAGCCGAGGCTTATCAAATTCAGGGTGGCTTTCTCGGTAGCGCGGCGAGTATTCATCTTTCTTTTTGGCTAAGGGATAATAGGCGGGTTGATCTCTCAGCTTTAGCAATCATCATGTCTTACACAGTCCACCATGCTGATGTGGGGGCCAAAGAGACTGTCAAAAGCCGTTGCAAGCGATCCAGATTCCGGACCATAGCTAATGCCACATCTCATCTAGAAGCATTATATTTCCAATAGACTTATTCTACCTCTAAGGCAGTGCGTGGTAGTAGGTGATAAGTCATGTACCTGCATAAGAGATATGCATAAATGGAAAGCGATCCTCAGAACCGGGATGTCGAGTACGGGATTGTCGTACAAGACTCGAGGCACTTGTACGATGGGTCCTATCCATGTACTCAAGATTCCACCCCATGTTCCTGGGGAACCTAATATGGCCAGAAATGGAAGCGGTGTCGATTGGAGTATACCACCAGGCTGGTCGTGACTGCCTTCTTCGAGAATGGGCTTGGTCGTCTTAGCACCTTTTTCTGTGTTCTCGGATATTTGGAATCCCAGCCAACCAATCTACATTCTTACCTATATGTAGTTGGATCGTAGTAGATACTGGACTTACCAGCCATGTTGACCAATGGTGCCATTTACTAGGTCCTAGACTACCTTGGTGCTCAGGTATTAAACGGCTTCGCCGAGTCTTCCCGCTTTACAGCCTCCGGAATCACTCGACAACCTCAGATGAACTAAGACTTGAGGGTCTGTTCATGTATTGTCCGCCACCGAGAAAACGGCGAAATCACCCGACCATCCACCGACTTGACATCGTATACGCACTGTACATTGGACCTACTGCTCTTCCTTCGTCCGATCTATCTGGGCCTCAAACTGCTTTCATAGTAAGTGGTAAGCCTTGATAGCAAACACTTCCTTTGTCTAGCTGCAGAAATATGCATCAGTCGCTAGCAGCAACTACTAGTACTTTCCAAAATTGGTATTGGTCACCTCATACCACTGGAATCAAGATTTGCTTTAGCCAAGGATCACACACATACTCATGTTGAAGCTAAATTCTACCAGCATTGGGCTGCCCCAGACGCCACCATTATCTAGTGCAGCATTCGATAGCCATCCCTGTGTCCGGGACCCCAGCCGCGGGTAAGACATGCTGGCCTCCTATCTTGTCCACTCCGTCCTCTCACGCGCGTGTAAACCCATATAGGTGTCAAGAGAGGAAGTCCTCTGCACCGAAGACACACTGGCGGCACAACATCTCATTGTAACATTTTCGTCTTCTTACCTTTAACCCTCGAATTTATTTGGTCCCCCTCAAACCTGTATGTTGTACCATCTAGCACCAGGAATCGGTCTATGCGTTGTGTAATGCCGGTGCAGCGGGCCTCGAGATGATACATACCTCTTTATCATCTGCTCCTTGTAATACTTTCATCTCTACCTCATCTACACTCGAATACGTCGTGAAATATTCTCTGACCTTAGTCTCTGACTAGAACTTCTCAGCCATTCGTTTGGAACCGGGGGACATTCATATACTTATCCGGTTCAGTAATTTACATCCTGACTCACGGCCATTCGTCTACATTGGCATATTGAACCCGAATTCGTGTATACACTGTTACTGTATAAAATACCATTTATTCTTTTCACCAAAGCTTATATTCCAGGTACGGTACAGTCTTATACCATGATCCCGTACCAAAATTCGACGCATGAACTGACATCATGGCAAGAAAAGGACAACTAAAGAATATCAACCCGGCAGCCAAAATGGTCAATGGATTAGAGAGGCTGGAGAGACTCTTCGGAGGCTCAAGGAAGAGGGATAGGGAAAGGGAAAGGGAAAGGGGGATAAGAAATAAAGACGCTTCGTCGTTGTCGCAACCTCAGAGTAACCCCCATTTTCCGGCGCCATCTTTCATCACCCCGACATCGAAACACATGACACCTCGGGAGGAGCCAATTCCATGGTCTCGGGGATTCAAAGAGCGTTCTCAAAGTCTTCCCGATTCGCATAGCAACCTGAGAAGACGATCTTCAATTGGCTCGACTAATCTCTCGAACCATAAGTACTATCCCAGTGATTCGATGCGACCTCTGTCATTCCTCATGAAGCAAACTGACGGCCTTCCTGATAACCAAAGGCTATCTGGTTTTAGATTTCCAGAAGATCCTTTCACCAACATCAAAGATGCGGGAGCCTCCCCAAGGGATACAACCAATGCGGAACAGGAACACACTACCGAAGAAGATGAAGTCGACAATATTTTAGATTGGTCTCCCCAGCGCATATCTTCATTGTTCAATAATCTTGGTCTAGAAACCTCTATTGATGGTCGTCTCGCTAAGTACTCAGGCGGTGCAGAAATCAAAGCATTCAGATCACCATCACCAGCTTTATCCGCTCCCCCTTCACCCAAGACGATGATAAATCAAAATAATATCGTCATACCTCCTAGAGGGTCATCCCGGATGGCAAGTGAGAGCCCAATCCCAGACCTAACAATTCTTCGGGAAAGCCGATCGCCATCACCATTCTCGATACTTGCTCCAGATTCTCCGCCGGCATCAGATGGGGAGGAAGAGTGCTCTCACGAGTTGCGCGACCAGCCAATGCCAGTCAAAGTACTAGGATCACCTATCGAACTTACACCGCGCCCATCGTTCGAATTCATCCCTTGCGATCGACTAGAAATTCCAACTCAAAGCTACTCGCCTCGGGAGTCATGGGGCACCAGATCACAGGACCCGGGTTACAACGTACTTGACGAGAGCCCTTCTGTCACCCCATCACGGCTGGTGCGAAAGTCTGCAAGCATAGATTCCTTCTCGACAATTACTAGATACGTTCCTATCGAACGTGACCTCAGGGAACCTACATTCGACGACTTCTATGCGCTCAATGATGAAGACGTCTTGGAGAAGATACCCTCAACACCGAAACTAGAACCTGATATACCACCCACACCGCCGCCGAAGATTTCGCCGAAGACTCCAATCGGTAGAAGTCGTTCTACACGACATGCGCCAATTGCTCCTACGGCCGCTATCGACTTTTCCTCTGGGGAACTCACTCCGCCTCATACCCCAACGGATTCTCAATTTCTTACCCTGGCCTATTCACCTACCAATGAATCAGGAGAGTTAGGAGCAATGTGGGCGGCAAACATCGCTAAGAAATATAACTTCGACCTTGTTTATGTTATTAGTCTGTGGCCAAAGGGTAAAGGGAATAACTCGGATCCCTCACGCCGACCGACTTTGAAGAGTCGTCCCCAATTCGAGGTGCAGAAGAAAGAGCACACATCAAGTGGTTGCGCCATTGTCGCCAATTCTAAGTCTGGAATGACTGGCCGCTTACTTGCCGCATATGGGTTGAATGAGTTCGGGTCGCCTTTCCGAGTCCATGCCCAATTCCATCGGAAGATGCTTGGATTCGAGGGCTGGAAAGAGTACCGCGATGAGTTGGCATCTCCAGGAATGATATCTCGTGGATGGATAAGTTCATTCTACAGCGATTATTTTCCAACTACCCGGAACCAAATAGGAGGCGACCTCGTGGTACGACGCGGAATAGTGAATCGAGGCATAGTTTTCGCCGCGTATACTAGAAAAACCACAAAGTCGGCGATTCCAGTCACACCATCGCCTAAACAAACTGCAGTCCTAGGGAAACTCTACTATGACACGCAGACGCTTGTTGACGCACTTATTCATGGGTCCTAATCGTACTTTCGATAAGTACCCCCTTTACGTAATTGAAGTGATACGAGGAGCTATGAGAGGTCTTAATCTTGGAACATTAGCGAATGATTAAGCATATAAGAGATGAGATATGAGATGAGATGAGACGAGATAAGTCTTGATGACTTATGATAATGGCTGAGCAGAGCGTTGCATTCGTTACTACATACTTGATACCCCTAAAGCACACGGCTGGTGGTTACTGTCTTTCAACAAAAGTGTACTCGTTGGGTGAAGCGATCTCAACACTAATCCTTCACATGAATCCATTTATTATTTCGTTGCGAATACTGCTGTCCCAATGATTTGTTGTTTAATGATATGTTAGGGGGTTGATATTTAACTCAGTCTCATGAGAGTCACACGACCATATAAGCACGTACCATGGGTGAATTCTATCCTAAAGCACATCTAATTAATTGTGCCATTCACTACAGAGATACTCACTTGTGTCGAAATACACTTTCCAGACGGGCTTAATAAGGCATGATGGTTCTGATCCGTCTCTTATTGTGGGCACTATTCTAGCGATTTGTAGGGTCTATATGCTAGATACAGATAACCCCTATATTAAGCGATAGGTTAGCTTCGTGATTACGTCCTCCTTTTCGGATGCTTTCTCGGCAGATATTATGCAACGTGAAGTCTGTATTTTTTTCTCGTCGGAGATGTTTGCCTCAAAGCTTTCAAGGATCCCCTTTGCTATATATTATTTCTTTTTCCGTTGATTTCCTTCCGGTATCCTTCGCGATGCCACCCCCCAAGACAATGCATAAAGACATCGCATGATCGTGTCGATCGGGTATCTCCTCCAACGCGTAAACCGCTGTATCGTATCGTCGTGCCATATGATTACCAAAAGCCGGTTCTTAAGATCCCTTACTGAAGGTCAGATTACCTAGATCAGGTCGACAGCCGAGCAAGCTTCTTCAGCAACTCCTCGTTGCCCTCCTCCTCGGCCCGCTTCTTCATGGTCATAAACTGCCGTCGTAGCTGGCTCCGCATCTTCTTCTGCTTCTTGTGAAGCTTTGCCAATTCCCGCTGTCGGTACCAGAGCTCCAGTTCCTCGGCGCGAAGTAGCTGCCGCGCGTACCGGAACACCGGGTTCTGCTTCTCATCGAGCTGCGCGTGCTCGGCGCGAACTAGCTGCTTGATGAGAGTCTGTTGCCAGAGGTTGTGTTCTTGGGGGCTGGTCCAGTAGGGGGTTGTCTTGCTGATGCGCCGGCAGGCTTCGTCGTCTTCGAGGAGCTTCTCGGGGAGCTCGCTGATGGCTTGTAGCAGGGAGGTTGGGCGTAGGTACTGCGGGCCCTTAACGGGGTTGGGCAGCTTGGCTTCGAAGGGCTGGTGGATTAGGTCGGTGAGCAGACGTTCTGTGTCCTTGGTGTACTGTTTGTGGAGGTTGTGGTTCAGGATCGCCATCTCCGTGTTCATGCCGAGCTTGTGCGACGTCGATCCGAACATGGGCGGGTTGGGGATCGAGAGGCTGGCGGTGCTCGTGCCGCTGGGGAGACCCGGCGTGGTGTCATCGTGAAGACCGCTTCCTTGTTGCTTCAGCAGCTTGTCTTGGTCCATGGCGCGATCTTTCAGGATGGGTGTCGGTCGGGGGCTAGTGGCTGACCAAGCAGGTTGGACGACGGCGGCGAGGCTCGAAGAGGAAGCCATCTTAGGGACTGGGGAAGATGAGATTGGGAAAAGGGGGTGTAAGTTAAAAGATGTTTGAAAGGCCGCGCAGATGAGGACGGCAGGGATGTTTTATCATGAGACGAAAGTAAATCGAGTTACCTCCGGTTTCCCTTGAGGGAAGAAACACTACTCACGCCTACGCGGGCAGGCAAAGACGAGATGTGAAGTTTGTGTGATTTTCTGTGGTGCTGGTCGTTGATATTGAACACGAAGATGTGATTAAGAATCAGTCCAGATGACAATCATCCGACTCTTGTTGAGTTATGAGTTTTGCTGACAAGTGTGTATATGGGAAATTCAAATAGGATATGCGTTTCTGTTCGAAAAGAACAATTCTCATGCGTGTCTGGGTGTAGAAAATTTTGCAGACGACTGTCTTCGAACTTGACGGGTATGGGTAGAGGTTGCTTCACTTAACAGAATTCCTACGGCGTATTTTGTCGCATATCTTAGTATGTGAATTCTTTTATGAACATATGGCATCTGTGCCATTGAAGATTCGTACCTGCACCTTTATATGTGGACTAAAGGGTAGTTGGATGGGCAACTCATACTCAACACCAATTCTTGGACGATGCACTGGCCATTTTATGGACCTATGTGGCCTTCATCTGAACATTGGGTGGTCGGTGCCACATTCTAAGTTTGGTCGTACCTCGATCCTACCATATTATTCTTTGTTGTCCCAGATGCGTTATATAAATGGCCTCACTTATATCCATCCGACTTCGGTACATCGCATGGAGCAAAGCAATAAAACGTGGTATCATGCTTGTTGATGTATTACATAGCTATAGGGTAAATAAACTATCTTGACAACATATGGGTAGTCAAGATATGGGATATCTCGATGCAGTAAGAATACTTATGTTTGACGCGCCCCTTTTCGACGACGCGTCGGGTACCATATCCGCATTATTTCCTATTACCTTTCCTTTTCCTCATGCTCTGAATCGTGATGATGTCCCAACTTGTCAGCAACCTTGCGCATCTGCGCTGAAGCTGCTGCTCTCATTTCGCCCACTGCCGTCCTGTGCGTCTCGCCTGCATCTCTAATAACTTGCGTCCCCGCCTGCTCTATTCTGTCTTTCGAATCCATAACTTCAAATCGCCCCTGATCGACAGCTCGCGCCGCTTGTGCTTGGCGTTCTCGCGCCTCACGGTCTATGTGCGCAGAAGTCTCCTGGACTTGGCCCATTGTAGCCTTTCCCATTTCCCGAACACCCTCATGGAGTCCTTTCCCATGATCGTGAATTCGTTGCGCAGCTTCGTGGGCTTTATTCTCAATGCCCGCTGCCAGCTTTTCTACCGTACCATCAAGGCCCTTGAGCCTGGAAGCCAGACCCTCGAGCTTCGAAACATCAATGCCACTGACCTTCTCGTCGCTACCGTTTCTAAACCGCACATTACCCGTTACTGACGTATAGCTATCTGGAGTGTTCATCTCGATCTCTTGCTTCGTATGGTTGTACATGCGGTCGATGGTCGCAACCACTTCGTACACGTCTAGTGTACAGCCCGCTCGGGAGAAGTCGCGCTCGCGTTGCTCGATGAACTCGCGTATCTTCTTCCACTCGTTGCCGTAGTATTTGAGACGCGCCGGCAGCCCGCTGCCCTTGAGGAAGGTCAGGAGCCCTGCAATAATAGTATTGATTGCTCCGAAGGCGGTAACAGCTCCATGGCTAACTCCAGCTGCGCCCATGGCTGTGAGCGATGCGGCTACTACTATCTGAAGAAAGTAGCACGCATTGATAAGGATTGAAAAGACCTTGTAGCGGTCTTTGGACTTTTGCTCCGAATGTACGACCCTCGAATATATTCCGATATTGGCAGCTGGGCGCGTGCCCACTGGGCTGGATTCGCTATAGCCAAGATATGGTGAAGTACTAATCCCCACCATGAGTCGGAAGAGGGTCAGCGGGTCGTCTTCAGGAACAAGGTAGCTTCGGTGGCTGTGGGGGAGCGCGTTCGGCGCGCTCCCCAACGTCGGAGCCATCGGAGTTGAGCCGACATTCGGAATTACCTGCTCTTCATCTATACGGCCTTCTTGCGGTTTTCTCTTGAAGATTAACCGCAACACTGCGCTGGCGAACGAAGCCATGTCTCGAGGCGCGCTGTCTTGCTCACCTATCCATACAGAAACAGAGGCATAAATTGGGCAAGATTCACGAGCTCTAGAGAACTGTACCAAGTAAACAGAGAAATTCGGTAGGTCTAGGACATCTTAAGCCACAATGCTGCTCGAACATCCTAATGCAATAACTTCAGCTGGCCTCGAGAAAAGAAAGACTTCCCAAATTGTATATAAGACGCCGAGGAGGGTATCGATCTACGGTTCCGAGGATTTGATATTTGCGGAGTTGACCAATCACCGTCTCGACGGAGAGTAGAATGGTAGTCTGCAGCTGATACGCCAAGCAATGTGCGTTAGGAGGCGAACGAATGCTCTTGGGCGGGACGCTCCGGTACTGCTGACAGCCTACATGACTACGTTGTATCCTTTGATTTGATGCATGGTAGATCTGCGATAGCGGGAATCGTATGCATAGTGAAATTAAATGGGTCGCCGAACATACGGTCTAGATGCCCGAGGACCTGGGAGCGCAATTTCCACCGCCGTCAGCGCGTTCGGTAATATATCAGAAAGAAGCAAAGAGGGGTAGAAGCTGTCACAATCAGAAAGAAAATGTGACTTCTAGAGCCGCATCTGCTCTTCGCGTCAGGTAAATCCGCAGTCTCCACCTTCTATTTGCTGGTATTTCCACGTAGAAGGAATGGCAGATGTGCATTGCCCTATGAACGACAACCACATAGTGACGCCCAACTTTATAAGTTTGGGTAGGGTAGGTTCTCCGTCTGGACAATGAAGGCCTCGGCAAAAACTAGACCTTCTGGTGGTTGAAAACAACTCCTAGGCCAACAGATTCTAATATGGTTCGCGGACAGATGGTAAACTCCCCATCTCGAGAGAGGAGCAAATCAAAAGCGCGGAAAGGTAGGTCCACATTCCTTTCTCGGAATACCATTCGAGGTAATCCAAGACCATCCTATCGGAGAGGCTAGCGGAAAAATCGATCTGGCTGGTATTATTAGTAATAGATACCCGTATACTTCATCTATTGGGAAGTTCATCTTGCATACATCACTTAGCTGATGTTCTAATGCAAAGCGACAGCGAGAGCGAGTGGGGCATGGTCTAATAAGACATGACCGCCACAACTGATAAGCGCCGGCATCTCCAGCGGATTGGAGAATTTACAGAGAAATGCACAAATAAAGTGAGAAAGGTGACATCCCGACGGATGACACTGGCGTAGAATGTGAATAGGGACAAAGCTCTGTCATAGATCAGCAGAATGCTTTTCATGTAAATAAGCCAACCGATGGTCGGGCGCTGTAGCCTGCAAGAGAGTCAATCTGACCGCGCCCTTGCTTAACAGAACCTACAAACGAGACATGAACCTCGCGGTTGACTAGATGCGCCAATACAGGTGGGGTTAAAGAGGACATATTGGCCTTAATGTTCTCTGTAGTCTGGAGGCTTCACGGGATAACCCGTCCGGATCGATGACGCGCTTCGCTATTACGGGAGGCAACCGCCTCTTCTCTAAATGAACCCGACGCGATGTTGAGGGCGTGGGCATGCGGCTTCGGGCCGTCTATGGAGTGAATACCACGTAAAGCTTCTACCGGAAGTCTAGATTTGACGCAATTTAGCGTTGTAGTCTCGGTGAAAATCCGAAGACTCCAGTGAAGCACACGCGTCTCCTAGTCTTACCCTTCTCTAGTATCCGATAGCATGGAGGATGATTCAGCACTCAGGGCTGCTCCGGGCAAGAGAAAAGCACGAGCAAGGAAAAAGGCACCTGAACCCGGGGTTTTCACACGGGCCACATCAGCCGTTCTGACTTGGAGTCTGTGTCAACTACCGTAGCCGTGAATTCATAGATAGCACATGCTGCTTCTAATCTGTTTTGAATGCAAAGGGATCCTTGATCCTAGATCAAAAATATGCAGATGGCGGGGCATCCTGAAAAAGGTATATTGAGTAATCGGGGTGTATTATCCCA
The DNA here is from genome assembly GCA_002120335.1 of Hypoxylon sp. EC38. NCBI lineage: Eukaryota > Fungi > Ascomycota > Sordariomycetes > Xylariales > Hypoxylaceae > Hypoxylon > Hypoxylon sp. EC38. Next base: position 1,362,149 of record KZ111236.1, on the reverse strand, counting down.
ATAAGAGCCTATTGACGTAAGACTCGAATATCTTGATACTCTTCCACGACTAAAGAGACCACACTAGACGGCTTCCTAGCCTCGTATGTCGCTTTTCTGCTAAGTATAGGGCTATTCAAGTGATCTCTCGATTCTTCAACTGATCTAAGTGGGACGATCAACTGTGTTTAAGGTTTTGAGTAATTCCATAAATTATACTTTTCAACTTTAGGCTATCAACAGCTCTTGCACTTGCAAAATGAGCCAGCAACCCGGGAATATAGAAGAGGGAAATTCGGGCAGGGTCCGGATAGATCCGTTCCAGCAAGCTCACACTCTAATCCGACTCATCTCGAACTCTATCTTTCATCCCCGTAATCCTCGGCCTGAATCCCATCCTCCCGTATCCGGCACCCCGAGAACTTCCCCAGAGCGCCTTGCTCTCGCGTCACTCGATTCTCCCGACGATGCCTCCGCCTCAACCGTCCTATACCTAGCCTACGGATCCAACCTCTCCTCCACCGTCCTCAAGCGACGAGATGTCAAGCCGATAAGCCAAATCAACGTGTCAGCACCAGGCCTCGACCTCGTGTTCGACCTGCCGGGTCTTCCGTACTGGGAGCCCTGCTTCTCCAACGTCACACTGCGCAAGATCCCCAAACCTCCCATCCCGGGCGACCCGCCAAAACCTCCCTTTGACCCGCCCAGTCCACCCTCCCGCGGACAATACGATATACCAAAAGAGAGCGGCGAATACTCAGGCGCGTTCCTGCCCACACTTCCCCCGGGAATCCCCTCGTGGAACAAGGGCCTCTACGGCGTAGTCTACGAGCTCACGCGCGACGACTTCCGCAAGATCGTGCAGACGGAAGGTGGCGGGACCGCGTACCAGGACATCGTGACGCCGGTGCTCGCGCTCCCGCCGCCCCTCAACATCCCCGAGAAGCCGCCCATCCCCGAATTGCCGAAACCGTTCCTGGCGCACACGCTCTACGCGCCGCGGTTGCCTTCCCTCAAACAACCTGGCAATGGTGATAATAAAGAGGACGGTAACGGTGATGATTCAAGGGACAAGAAATGGTGGCGGAAACTCTTACTGCCGGTCCGTCGCCCCAACCCGGACTACGCGCAACCGAGCGCGCGCTACCTGAACTTGATCCGCGAAGGCGCGCGCCAGCATTACTTGCCGGATGACTACCAGCTGTATCTCGCGCGGCTGCAGTGGTATCAAATCACTACGTGGCGGCAGGAGATAGGACGGTGGTTGCTCCTATTGCTTGTGCTGCCGTTCTTCAGCGTGATGCTAGCGCTTAGCTTCCTTCTTGGTGATAAGGAGGGCAAGGTGCCGAGGTGGCTAGCTACCGCGTCGACTGTGTTTGTTAATCTTGTGTGGATAACCTACGACAAAGTGTTCAAGCCGGTATTTGGGGATGGGGAGCGGACGATTGAAGAGGAAGATGACGTTGCCCTTGGGGATATACGGCAAAGGGGTATGACTTTTACGCATGTATGGAAAGATGAGAAGAATGCTTTATTGGCAGATTGGTAATGTAACATTGCAACATGAGGATAGTAATTGGTAAAGAATGACGAATGATGGGTCTGAATTTGAATCCAAACGTATGTTCTTTCCGATCTGGGATATCACGCCTTAAAGTCCATCTAGCCCGTTTTCTACCGCAACCAATCATGAACAACCTAACCCCTAACCGCTCTACCGTATTGCCCTATTCAACATAACCATCTACATTACTCTTTGCCATCAACTAATTCCATAATTATATTACCACCTGCCTAGTTATTTATTCAAGCAATTCGCCCCAGCAATCAAAATTCTTAAGTCCTTGCAACAAGGTCAGGAATATCGTCAACTGTATTCCGCCCCTCAAGAATATTGTGGACAGCCGTGAACAATGGGTACTCCTGCTCAAGATTGCGCCGTTTTAAAAACGAGTTCACCTCGGCGGCCGTACTAGTACCCTGCAACTTCTGACCGTTGAGCTCCGTCTGCTCAACCTCCTGGACGGAAATGCCCTTCTCAACGGCCTTCTTGGCACAACGGAAATTTCGACCACCCATGCAACTAGTGATCAAGTCTGCCACACCCGCACTCTCCTTGGTGAACGTATCCGTCGATATGGTCTCGCCGAAGAACTCGTGGCCGAACTTGACCATCTCCAGTAGCCCCACGCGCATGATGGCCGCCTTGGCGTTGTCACCCCAACCCCGGCCGTCGACAAAACCTGCGGCGATAGCGACGATGTTCTTCAGGGCACCGCCGAGCGAGACACCCGCGACATCAGAGACCATGCGTACGTGGAAGTAGGGGCGGTGGAAGAGCGTCTTGAAGGTATCGTGATCAAGAGGTGGGTACTCGGGGGGCACAGGGGTTAGCTTCGTCTTGCTGATGCGGCCGCGAACGTCCCGATGCTGGGTTTCCGCCAGTGGTGTGATGCTCAGCTCGTCGGCAGACGCCCTCGGCGAGCTGCGGCTCGGTGTAGCAGAGCGGGGGGTCGCGTTTCGAGACGGATTGCGCGAGTTGTCCATTGGTGGAGGATCGTACGCAATGGTGGTCTCGGACCACTTCTCGGCCGCAATTTCGGATGCAATGTTTGCTCCGGAAAGAGCGCCGCAGTAGATGCCGAGACCCTCGCCAATCCATTCCGAGAATAGAGATACGCCCTCGTCTGTGACGTTGACACCCTTGATGCAGGATATGCCTCGGGCGAAAGGTACGATCTTCCCCTTGAGCTGTGCACAGATCCTGTGGATGAATTGGTGGGGTAAGTTAAAGATTAGAATAGACGAGTCCCGGACGGCATCTTCGAGTGAGGGATTTGCGATGATGTTTGCGGGGAGTTTAATATTGGGGAGGTATTTGATGTTCTCGTGGTGTGTGTTGATGATGGTGGTGAGCTTCTGCAGTTTGTCTTCGTATGTCACCTCCTCTTCATACACCCACATCTGCACCTGCTCTTCAAATAATTCCGGATGTTCCTTAGTATTCTGTGCGACGATCTTGGAAATCGTCGATCCCCTAGAGCACGACGTAATTAGCTTCCCGGGCTCCGGGAAACGAACGGTGAACACACTCACCAGTTTCCAGACCCAATTACGGTAACCTTGTGTTTCTTGGTGCCGTTGGCACTTAAGAGTCCGGGAGCCATAGTGGAGAATTGGAATTGTCTTGTAGAATAGTAGATCAAGGGTCTCTGGGAAACTCGAGCGTGGGTGGGGAATTTGAAAGACGCAGCAACTGGGTATCTTAATCGACAGAGTATTTTCATACGGGCTAAGAAATGGGGAGCCCTCGGGGTTCAGAGACTCATGAAAGCTCTTAAATAACTGTTCGGGAAAGTTATGATGACCAGAGACCGATCTTACAAACTCATGTGACAGTGAAGAAGACGAGAATATTACATAAAATCAAATTACACTAGACAGACCGAGGCGCTTGAGGGGAGCGAAAGCCTGTGGCACCTGCCAGGACAATTGAATGTGTGACGCATGAGCTCCTCACCGCTTACCCTTCTTAGCGAGAAGGACCCGTGCCAACGAACTGGGTCACCAACTTAAGTTACGACTAAGCCAATTACAGTAAGGACCGTGTGAGGGGCACCTATGGAAGATGAGGTAATTGGGAACTATTCAACCTAGAAGCTTGGGTGACGTATCCGAGAAATCAAACATGAAATTCGCATAGTAATATTGAGGTTTCTACAGCAGCAGAAGGATGTAATGTCTTAGATGAATATGAAATATCGTCTTGCATACAGCACAATAAGGCAAGTGGTTAGGCGAGTATTACAGCGCAAGCCTCGGCAGGGTTACCGAGGCAAACCGAGGCGTACCTGAAAAAAAGCTGGGTGTCGGATCCATATAGGTACCTTGATAGAGCTCGTGCGCATGCATCGTGGCGTACCTAATGAGAGAAAAAAATATTAATTCTCGCACTTCGGCTCTTCTTTACAGCACGAATGTAACATAACGAATATACTTGAGTAACTAAAAATTTTGAACTTCAAATTACAATCATATTTTGCACATCCGAAAAGATTGTCAGGGACCTAAGTAGGTACCTATTATATCAGCATTTATTATTACACTTTTTTTCAATTCCATGGTTCAGTGGGGTTTACACATTGGATTTTTGGGGAACCCCGTTTGAGCTGCATCACGAAGGCGTTGGGCCGCCACACTTGCGAACTTTCACGATATTTGCAATGGGTACCAGATGCATATAATGTGCTTTATTCTAGCTGCGTGATGAGAATTAGCGGTCAAGTGAGTCAGTATCAAGACGCGTGGTAAACGAATGAGAAATGAAATATCATGCCCATTAGAAATGATATGTTCTAATAATAGTCTTCGTTGAAACTGTCAATAGCTCATCCCAGTCTAAAACCAGGGCTGTTCTACATAGTAGCTAATCGACTCGTTCTCGATGTCTTACAACTTATAACTCCAAAAGCAATATTCAGATTAAGAGGAAGTTTTATTAAAATTCGTAAAACCTTACTCATAAATGTATCATAGAAAAGGACCTCTCACAATGCTCTAGTTTAAAGCCATTGCCATGGATTACGAGACATCTAAGCAACTAGGCCCACTTCTCTCATAATAGAAGTTTTAGTAGTAAGTTGACATACAGTAGATGGTGCAGCTGCGATATGTCTACACCTACATAGTATTCTCTAACTTATCAAAGACACAAACCGAGAATTTCAGCCTAGCCTTTTACTGTACCTCGAGGGTTTCCTCTTTTCTCGCTAAGAAAATGGGCGAAGGAGCCGGAAATAGTCCTGTAAAATCGGACGTACCATGTCTGCTGACTCATCGTGGTGGTTCGCCTAATTACCTCTCGTCAGAATAGGTACCTAAGGTACTTGGTGAATGTTTATTTCATCACTGAAATTTATACTCCCATAGATTGTTTGGCACTTTGATTTATGACCCGTCTCTAGCCACGGTACGAAGTGCTCAAACGTGGTGTATGTTTGTCACTCCCGGGGTCGAAACAAGACCTCCCCATTTCTATTGAAGCTAGCTCCAGAAATCCTCACTCTATGCTAAACCCCACCTCAGGCGTGCTGAGCACGCCACTGACGATGAGATCCGAACCTTGGTGCGATGTGTGCTGTAATCTCAACTTGGATATCGCCAGAGAAGCAGAACTAACGCCGGGATTCAATAATCGACATCAGAATAGCGGATACAGTGCAAGCGGATTCAAGACAGGGTATCAAATCGACTGCCTATGCCAATTCATAAAGGAGTCTAAATCCTCAGGTTGCGAATTTTGCAAGTTTCTTGACAAAGTCATCGATACGTTTATTCCCAACCAAACTAGCCATGGAGATTCGATGTTGCTCCATTTACGAGAAGATAGTACATCCATCTATTTTCTCCCCTCGAACCCCAACACTATCGATGGACGGACTAATTTCCAAGGCGTCGTTTATATATATCAACCTACTGGTATGACCTGGACGACTGCCGTACGCGAAAGTAGCGGTATTCATAGAAGTATTTTACTAATTCTAAGTTCTTAGACTCGTTATCGGGGCAGTCGCCACAGTCCAGATCAGCTTATGCACATATTCCTGTTTTGCCAGATATCAAGCCTCCAAATTCCAAAGAATCATCCAATCATCTCAAGACTTGCCTGAAGATCTGTACTGAGACTCATAACTCTTGTAAACAAGATCTATCGTCGCCGCCGAAGCGTTTACTTCATATTGGAGTGCATGGAGATGGCTCAGTTCGGCTTTATGAAACGCCTCATGATTTTCGGGAACCCTACATCGCCCTCAGCTACTGCTGGGGTAAAAGCAACGTCTTAAAAGCTGAAAGCTCAAATATCCAGTCACTAAAACATGGCTTCAACCTCGAGAAACTACCAGCAGCCATACAAGATGCAGCTCAGGTTACACATAATCTTGGGTTGAAATACCTCTGGGTTGACGCGCTTTGTATCATACAAGACAGCAAGATGGACTGGGAAGAACAATCGGCTAAGATGTGCTCCATATACGAGAACGCACATCTGACTATTATCGCATCTTCGTCTGACGCAGCAAACGTTTCCTTTCTTAATCACTCTGCGCGACCTGTGACGTTCCGGTATCGTGTCCCTGAAAATCCCGGTGTAGTTTTGGTAGCCAGAGCAGAGTGTAAGAATGGCCATCATTTCGATTCATCCGCGGGGATAGGGAATCCCGTTGCCCCAGATCCCACGACATTGAGGGGTTGGACGTTACAAGAATCGATACTACCAACTAGAGCCATATCATATTCAACGGACGAACTTCAATGGCATTGCCAGTCGATCCGATCTTGCGAATGCCAAAGAAAGGTAAATGACCATCAGGTGGCAAGCATTCTCACCAACGGAAACCAACTAGAGACACTCAAACAATGGGATAAACTTGTTTGCATTTACGCGCAACGGACACTTACATACCCAGAAGATAAATTCCCTGCAATATCCGGAATCAGTCAACTAGTTCACAAACAGACTGGATGGCATTACTTAGCTGGACTATGGGAAGAGCATCTCATTTACCAGCTTCTATGGGAAAGGCATAGTTTCCACCCCTTTTTCGAAGACACTGACACCTCGATGCCGGCTAAATACAGGGCTCCGAGCTTCTCTTGGGCGTCCGTAGAATGCCCGGTCGTTACCTTCACAGCTGGTCACGATGCTACAGAGGAAAATACAGTTTTATATGAAGATGCGCGACTAGTAAAATCAGAGATTTTATTATCGGGTGTTGACCCATTCGGCCGAGTAGAGCCCGGGTCGTGTTTAACAATGGAGGGGAGATTGATGCAAGACGTAGAATTGCATGGCCCAACGGAAGATAGATACGCGGCCTACTATGTTACGCTCGGTGATAGAGACTTGACATTTGAGGCAGATATTCAACTTGAGACCTTCTGTTTCACGGGTTCAAACGGTCTACTGCAACGGTCTTCGAGAAGGTCAGCTAGACATGCTGACCAAGGGCTTATAGAGTTGGAGAGTGGTACTATGATATCCGTGTTCCTGATAGCGCACGCTCGGAATACGGAAGGCACGGGTACTCAATATTTCCTTTTCCTCGGTACTTCGCCTTCGAATCATAATGCGTACGAGCGGCTTGGGGTTTTGATGATGGGATGCAATCCCCATGAGGGATACAACTGGTTGGACTTTGGTGATATGCCAATTCAAAGGATCATGCTTCTTTAGCGTTCATTTGATCTGGTAGGCGAGTCCTCCTTATTAAATTCAATTCATAATTACACGTAGGTAACCTACCTAGGTGCCTATATTTCCTCTCTAATATTGGTATCCTTCTTCAAGAGGGAAACTCTTAGTCATCGAAGTTTCAGTGAAACATTCTCGGTCTGCAAGCCGTGAATACTTCAATCACAGGTAGGTGCCTAAACTATCCCAACCATAGCCACGCAGAAATACTTCTCTTAGAGTCAAATTGGAGAGATAAAGTAACATCATGCGCCAACCAACAACCGAACATTAATCCCTGGAGCGTTGCAACGATAGAACCACAGCCTACCTACCCACCAATCAAAATCTGGTATCATTATAACGCCTTCGCCAATAAAATATTTCCACCTTTTCCGAGACTGCCTAAGTGAACCGTACCTTAATCGGACATCCTCATGATTGTTAACTTACGACTGGGAATAATAACTCTTCCTAAAATATTTGCTTGACGGCTCAACATTGATATCAGCTCTTTTGTCATTTGACGTTGACTTAACCCGGATGCTTACTAAGGAACGTACCTAAAGAATTCATTAGGATGTCAATGCCGTTTCTGCCCGTTAGGTTATCCCTCAGAGGAGCAGACGGATCTATCACCCATCTTGGTGGTTGGGACGAATGGGAAATATGGTTTCGACCTCGTTGTAGCTTTTGCAAAATGTGCTACAATTTCGAGGGCGATACTCTTGGGACGCGAGGACCACCTGAACTTTGTTCTAAATTGTTCCGCTCGGCGGAAAACGGATGCTATAAATGCCAGATCTTGAAAATCGCTATTGACTCCTTGTGTTCCTATGACGTGGATAAAATGATGTTCACATTTTACGTATATATTGAGCGCGACGAGGAAGACAAGCCGAGGGAGTACCTTAGATTTAGTATTTGGGACGACGTCGAACAATGCATGGATGATATTGATTTGTATAGGATAGCAGGTGAGTATATGACTCTCAGTTACCTATTTCGTCGTTCGATGCACCGCAAACTAATCTTCCAGATGGACCTTGCCCGTGGGAGTTCTTGGAAGCGAAACTTAACCTGCCTGAAAGTACAGCATCTTCGGCAAGCTGCTCTTGGGTACAAGAACAAATGAAAAGATGCCTTGCTGAACACCCACAATGTGGCGTAGGATGGGAATTTCCTATATTGCCTACTAGAGTGCTTGATGTGAGATCGGATCCGGCTTCAAACAACAATACCGTCAGAGTAGTAGAAACAAATGGACTACGAGGGAAATACTTTGCACTGAGCCATTGCTGGGGTAATCCGGCACTCATGCCCACGAAGCTAACAGCTCACACTCTTAAGGATTACCAAGACAATATTCCCTACGACTCTCTACCGTCGACCTTTCGAGATGCCGTTACATTCACAAGAATGATGAATATTCGGTATCTTTGGATCGATTCGCTTTGCATCATTCAGCGTGACAGAGAGAAGGATTCACCGGAAGATGAAGAACTCTCCCGTCAGGATTGGATCCGGGAATCCGAGGCTATGTGCTCTGTTTTCGAGAATTCTCATCTCACATTAGCAGCTGCCTCTTCCTCGGGATGTACTGGCGGGCTCTTCTCTAGCACAAAGACTACCGAGATAATAGGAACAAATTTCGATGGACCGTACCAGATTTACGCCCGCAAACGACCTAACCACAACGCTAGACAATTTCCGTTATTCGAGCGTGGTTGGGTTATGCAAGAGAGTCTACTTGCGCCGAGGACGCTTCTGTTTGGTGAAAGTGAGCTGATTTGGCTGTGTCGAGAGCAGAAAATCTGCCAGTGCTCAACTAGTGTTATAGGAGGGCTTGCTAAATCTTCTGAATGGTATATGAAGCTCCCAAAGGCCGAACAACTCGACGATCACTCTATGCGCCTTGCAGTCATCAAATCATGGTATACACTCATAAGCAATTACTCGACTACTTCATTAACTCATGAAATCGATAAATTGGCAGCTGTTGATGGCATTGTCCAGTACATGCGCCGACTGAGGAAGGGTGAATATCGAGCGGGATTATGGAATGATTCTCTACTACTAGATCTACTTTGGTCTGCATTTGAGGGATCGAGGAAGCCTTGGAGAACAACCCAGAGGAATCTTTCCCAAAAGACGCCGTGGAGTTCCGACACACTGCTCTTCCCTACTTGGTCCTGGGCATCCATCTGTGGCCATGTTAGCTGGTCCATCCAACACCTCGTTGAAAATTGTCCTTCAGAGGCGGTGCTTGTGGATCTTGTTGAAGATTGCCCAGCCGATACCCTAAACCATTCCTTAATTCGTCCAGCTTATGAACTCAAGTTGCATGGAGTGGCCGTATCAATGTCACTAGGGGCTTTACCACATGACCACATGACTAGGGGTGTATATTATCCTGACTGGCAAAATCAATTAAGCGATCTTGGATCAAACACCGAAATTGCTTGCCTGAGGATGCTAAAATCAGACAATGAATATTATTCATTAGTACTGCATTGCGTTGATGAGGATAAAAGCGTTTACGAAAGGATAGGGCTCCTTTTCTACAGGGACAATCTATATTGTTCCCATGAGAGTGATACTGAATGGAAGAGGGAATCCGAAATAAAAGGGCTTCCGCCTTGGTGGGAAGTCCACAAGGGATGGCAACCTAATAAAGTTACGGTGACACTCGTGTAGTTATATTGTCAATATGGATCTACCTAGACACGTTGTCGATTACAGTAATTTTACCAAGTATTTTTTCAACGATCATCGCTAAGTAGAGCCTGATCTGAGCATCTAGCCATGCTGGTTCAGTTGTTATAGTTAATTTGAAGGCCAGCTACCATATAAACCAATATTATGGGCCGAGTGATACCTCATACAACCTTCATGCAGTGAGATACCAGGTAACTTTCCCACAGTTACCCCTAAAATCAAGGGTGTGTACAAGATCACGGTGACGAAACTACGGCCGAAAGTCGGGGGAGATGCTTCATAGACGTCTTTACGAACTTTGGTTGGGTCTATTGATAGGGATTCTAACAATTTATCTTGATCTAACAATACACGTCGTGTTATTCATCCACCATATACACTGTCGTTCTCTATGAAAGCTAACCCAGTTGTTGGTCCATCCGTGGGATCGTACTGTTCGTCGCGCTATCGCTCTCCATGCGACTGTCTTAGGTAGGTAGTATTTAAGTACCTAAGGTACCTATTCGTCCCAAACTTCTCTTTGCACCGGTAAACTCTCATGAAGAAAGTGCACCACTCTCGACATCCTTCTGAGCCTGGAGGGTCAGGTTCACAATCTCAATTATCATGTGTCGACGCTCATGGTCCAGATGGTCGTCATCAGCGCCATTTTGATACCACACAGTAGAGAACACCTCGAAACCATCATGCGGCTGGCCATATTGGGCGCCCGAAATGGTGCGAAGTGCTAAGTGGAGTACACCGAACCTAGTCCCGTCACGTAGGACTTTATCGCCGGCCTGTTGGATTGGATAGTCCTCCAGTTCCGGGAGGAAAGGGTCCTTCCCACGGTCCGGGGCGCCAAAGCTAGGAAACGTGAAGTTGGTAGTCACGCCGCCCCAACCTTCCAGAATCTTGGACGTGAGGCCTCCCGCGATCTGCGTGGTCTCCTTCACGTAGTGCTCAGGGTTTGCGGCCAGATTAGCCATGTCAGCATACTTCGACTCGTACCATAGAGCGAACTGCGTGACGTTCAAGTTGGGAAGGAAAACGACGCCATGTGCTTCAGCCGCTACGGGAGATCCCCATCCATTGGTTGAGTTGTTAATAACGCAATGCCAGAACTTGTCGGCATCGTCCATATCGGGCGCAAGGAGCTCCTTGAGCCTCTCGGTGCCCAGATCCTGCTTGAGCTTGAGCACCGCGGCCACATTGTCCGTCGGGAGGTCTGGGAGAGGCTCACTGCCTAGGCGCTTCTTCAGTAGACCCAAGGCTATATCTGCGGCATCATGTTCGTATTGGCTTTTTGGTTGATCTAATTTGGGGCCCCATAGAAAGAAATTATAGCCATTGATGGTCTCATTCTTGGCTATGGCCCCGAGAGAAAAGGCGGAAAGAAGGAGGATTGACTTCAACATTGCCTCGAGATAAGATTCGAAACAACTTATTGAGCTTGCCAGGAGATGTTGAATAACCCAATTCGATGGTCAGATGTGAATGCCTTTAATAGATAAACGCTCACCTCGTATTTGCACTTGCCACCCGCCATATCGTAAGGATACCTCTTACTGCTGAAATTCCCTTAATAACGTGTTATAATATCAAACCACATCCATGGATACCTAATACATAATACAAGAGAGCTCCTTAGGTAATGGTGTAGCATGTTCATTTTTTCGGAGTCCCCAGTACAGCAAACCCGATCGTACATTAGCGAATCGCCAGCCACCGTCAGGGGTTACGTAGGATTCGCACGGAATCGAACCAGTACCAGTAACGGCTTTCTCAATCAACAAACCTAGCATTTTAATTACTATACGCAGAGTTACGAAGCCCATCTCCCTAGGTAGGAACCTTGCTAATGAATCCAGTAGATAATAATAACGCTATTCATACTTCTATTACATAATTCTTGGGATTTTAGCAGTCGTCCAGCGTATCCCATCCTTTCCCTAATCCTTATCACACGCCAAGCATCCAGCATTCCGAAAGGTCACGGAGATATCGGCCGAACTGCGAGACTGAGCAATTGTTTGCTTTAACGTGTTTCCCGTGTAGACACCGAGCATTATTCCCATAAATACATTTTTGCTTTACATATAATAAATGTAAAACCTTCAAATATATCTTCGTCACGCCGCAACGCCCTTGCATTGAGACGAAGACGGGTTTGCCATGAGGTAGATTGTGCATAACCCCGGCGGATCCGAAGCTGAAAGGATGAGGCCTACAATAGGTACAGCGTATATACACATGATAGCAGGCCTTGGGCCTTCAAAATTTAACCTTTAAAATGTATTATATATCAAGACCCGAACATATCAGTTTGATTGCTTTCCATATATAATCGATAGACAAACTTGTCTTGATATGCTATGCAAACTTCCCTTTAGAACATGCCTGGTGGTACGATGGTTTATCCTGTTCGTTGTCCTACCTAAGTTACCTCTTACCCTCCAAAATGTATCTTCCAATATCGTCTGGTACAATTTTATCCCCAGTACAGAGGACGCTTTCAAAAAATTTCCATAAGAATCTCCTAATCATCTCCTCTTGCCAGCTGTGTGCTGATAGCAATGTCACTATAATTACAGGGGTATATACGTAGTTATAGCGGTACGTGCGCTATAGCTCCTTAGGTATATTTTTAGCACTACCACCTACGTAAAACCTAGCTGGCGGAGCAGCTAACATATGGGTCTGACGGAAGGTCCCCATGGAAAAAAAACCTTTGAAATTGTCCTCCAAGGTAAGCTATTATAGAAACCTAGGTATTCAGTCAACTGAGTATGGTCTACACTGTACCTCCTTCTATTTAAGTGCCTGTAGCTTCGCGCGATATCGCTATCAACTCTATCTCATCCAGGCACGCGCCCTCCAATAGCTTCAAACGCGGCTGCCGGCAAATCGTTGGCCGATCTAGCTCTACTTCGGATAGCAAGATCGCACTAGAATAGGGCATAACAACAGCAATAGTATGGCCGCAAAGATGGATACACGAGCGAACCAGGAGCCACTCCGGATGATACCAGTCTCTGTAGATCGATAGAGACACCCGTGGGAGCTAGGTCGATATCGAGAAGACTTTGACTCTCCCCTATCGTTATTGCGACGAAAGTTTTAGCCGCGTCGTATCGTTGACTGCCAGCAATGTCAGTGCTTGTATTCTCGTTGCTAGTCCAGGTATTTTTAGCAATGGTGCCCTCACTATCGTCGTCATTAAAGATCTTTCACTTGTTATTGTTCTAGTAGCCGGTGGCTTCGTGCATCGGATGGTCGACACTGGGTTAGTATCTAACGGGGTCAATCTTGGTAGAACGCCAAGACCTTACGATCATCAATGTCTATTCCCCACCCGAATACGGCTTACCATAGTACCATGACTTTTCGCGCCAGATACTTGTCTGGTTCTAGCAGATACCTAAGGATGCCCATTCCCTACGCCCGCTCACTACCCCCATATAGATCAACTTCTTAGTCCTCCCGAACCGCCGACTCCTGTCGTAGAACACAATGATACTACGATTCAGTCTAGACTTCCGTCTTGGCGATACTCCCGTCGACCAATTGACCAATGGCATGAGCAAACCTTGCGGTCCACTTACCTAACCCGGCAGTCACCTACCTAGGTATGCGGTATAAGTAGATTAGGTACATAAGTACCTACCTACTTCTGGACGGTCGTACGCACAAGTTTTAGATGCATTTTTCTATATGAAAATTTGAATCTTTTCTTCTTGAAGGGACCTTCATCCCTATTGAAAGTAACTTAAGTGAAGAAGACGTTCAGTGGCCTGTTACTAATGCGTATCTCCGCCCCCCTCGCTATATCTCTTTGACTACCATGCTCCCGGCTCCCTAAGCAACGTCTCATGTATTGGGTACCTTAGTTTAAGGACTATACGTTAAACGACCAATTGGGCTCCAGCTGTGCTATGCCTATCGGGTGTCAATTACATCTATATAGATATGACTTACTCGTTTGAAGTAGATACCGTAGGTACATTTAAGAATTCTAGCAATTCCACCGCCTCCTCGAGCTAGCCTCTCTGCCTCCTATCACTTTACAGGCGTGATACGCGTTGATCGAGCTAGACTTTACGATATCGTTGCACGCTTTGACAAGGCTGAATCTAGAGCAATGAGACCGCAGGCTGCATCGCTCATTGGAGAATGGCGATGGCCATTGATAAACCCTTTTAGTAAACCTAATTTGTGTGTGCCTAGGTAGGTATATAGGAGAGCAAGGAAAAGGAAAATCTATATTGTAAGATTTAGAATATCATAATATTTCAGTAATCCTTAAATTTACCTAGGGGTGTCTTTAGTAATATAAATAGGGGGTAGGGGTGGAACCTTGTAGTTAAATTGTTCGTCGTCGCAACGTACCTAATTGTCAGCGTACATAGTAGTTAAGATCAGATAATCTTTACGATGTGCTTGGTAATACCACCCGCGATACCTTAGATGCCGCGACGAGGGACGATGGGTACCATGTTTACGCCGCAAACTCGAAGATTCTTGCACTCATAGGCTCGCAGCATCTTATCTACCACACCACACATCTATAGATGTAACTAGGATCATGTGCCAGAGAAATGATAAGTGACATACAATATCTGTGAACATACTCCTTGCCTGCTCGAAATCCGAAAGTGAGCTCTAAGAATACACGCTTCTACATCCATAAACCTGAAAAAGGCTCACTAAGCTTTCTTCAAAAGTAGAACTTGGTTTAAGCCAAAAGTATTTGCCTCTGTTGGAGGGATGGACTCTTCGTCAGCGTCACTTGCGCAGCAGAATGGCATTTGGTCCCTGCTAGAAGGGTTTATCCAGAATTTCAAGCCTTCCTATTTAGCTACCTGGTTTGTAGATCTCATACGCGTGGCTCTGGGGGATCCTCTCCTATATGACAATGATTTATGACAACAAGTATTTCAAGCGCTTGAAGAATCTTGGCATCACACACAGGGCGAGAACTCCAGTATCACTTTCTTACGAGCCTTTACCGTACCGGCGGCAAAGAGTTACCTATTGTTGTTTTAGTCGAAAACAACTTCGCTAATTAGAACCTCGGACCAAATAGTCGAATTACTCGGCGACCGAGCTAGCTCCGGATACGCTGACACGGCTAACTTCTTAACTTTGTGATAGGATCGAAACTCTGGGCCTGGGAAATTACTGTATATGTGACTAGATAAAAACTTCATTGACACAGGAAAGCCTATAGGAGAAAGAGTCTCCGCACTGCGAGCCACTGGATTTCTTCTCCAGTAACCTAAGCTGACTTGCAGCCGAACTCCGCCCAAGGGATCTCTGCGAGCTTTACAATACGTATGCCTCGGCCATGGACTGGAAGACACTGGACCAGCCCCAGGTAGAATTGCCGATGGCAGCCAATACATCGACATGAGCTTTAGGAGTAGGCACAAATAGGAAAGCAGATATTTATTACACTAGACCCTCCAAACACCTGACCACTACACACACGTAGTTGTTGACCATCAAGTCATTTCCACCCAATAACATATTACATTCAAATTATAAATGGAACCCACGTGAGACATACCTGAGGGACTGCCTGCAAGCCCCAGTTAGAGGAGGCATTTCACAACGAACAACTCACAGCAGACATGCTTATTCTGAACTCCGCACTCAGTTCTTCACCGGCCTCGATGATGAGGACGCCAGTAAAAGGCCAGCGATTCTGGTTAAGGGTCACAGACATTGTCACCCGTTGACATGAAATTTTTATTATATCTCATGATGTAATATCGTAGACTTTAGGTATGGAACTGAATCCAACAACGGAGCAATGCAGACGGAATCTAGAACAAGAATTCTGTAGTGCTATAGGGGCGCTCGTACTCAATATGACATAGTATTCCCTTTCGAATACTCTGAGTGTCGCAATAAGTCAAGTAAGGAAGATAATTTCTAGTTGATGTATAACTTTCATTACTCTTGAATTTATCCTGTTACTACATTGGATACTGTAATTGGTGTAACCGTCGAGGGTTTAACCTAGGAAGCCCAGTGGAGGGTATTCCGTATTAAACTCTGTGTGGGGGTAGCCTTGTTACACATGTTTGCCGTTATTTAGGTCTCCCTAATTTGGATACGGTGACGATATCGTTTTGAATGGGCACTTTGAGATTCAATGTTGCTATCACTACATATATGTACTTATACCTATATGTATACATCTTACGATCTAACCTAGCCTAATCGAGTAAGTAGCCTCGATGACACTAAAGATCGGAAAGCCGTCTCGAATTATTGGCCAATCTATTGATTACATAAGACACAAAGTGGATGCACCACTTATCTTGCTCAGTCTTATCTTTTCTCATCTCTCCAAGACAATTCTATTCGTCATTCTCGTTGATCTTCTGCATCGTGTACTTGCTTTTTCGAGCGACGAGCGTGCGCCACCGAGGGGGAATATGTCAAAATGAAGCGAACCGGGGCGAAATAACAATCATCTATAGTTGGCTCATGATACCATCATCAAATCTGCCCGGAGCTTGTTATCTTAGATTGAATTTTGCCGGTCGAGTTGCCCACACCGAGCCTTGATGGACCAATGGACGCAAGGCCATTATCATCTATTACTATCGTCTCCAAGTATATTCTTTTCGGAGAGAAGAATTGTTAACACGAATCTTCTCTCCTTACGTTACTTACCTACACTAGTTTGAAAGTCTACAGAGTTACTCAAGTCTATCATCCAGCGTTCCTTTATCCAGTGTCGAGATTCGACGACGGCTATTGGCCAATTTTCTCATCGACCCAAACTGCCGGATATCACGCGCCACTTTGCCGCCGCCCCCGGGGATATATCGCTGTCACATCCATGTCTATCAATCCTTAGCTTGCATGTGCCGTGAAAATTCCGCGCTTTTCCATTACGTTTTCCTTTATACGCCAACATCTTGCTCTGATTCTGTTCCACATAACTTAGTCCACTGCCGTGACACAATATTATGGAAGGGCCCGATCTGTCGGGTTTGAGACCACAGACGACATTGACTTCAGGTCTTCCTTTCACTGATTCCCCTCTTCCCCCCGCTAAGAAGAAGTCTAGGAGAGGTGGCGATCCGTCCATTCAAAAGCGGCGATGCGTTAGCACGTACGTCTGACCCTGACTCTCACCCCAGTTGCCCATTGACAGCAATCGAGATTAACCTTGCGACTTCAGCGCCTGTATCGCCTGCCGGCGCAGGAAATCGAAATGCGATGGCGCGCTCCCGAGTTGCGCCGCGTGCGCGAGTGTATATGGCACCGAATGCATCTACGACCCCAACTCGGATCACCGCCGAAAGGGAGTGTATAGAGAGAAGATTGATAGCATGAAGGCCCGGAATTCCACCCTCCAAATCCTAATCGAAGCCATACTCAATGCGGAAGAGGAGGATGTGCCCGATATAGTCAAGAGAATACGAACCTGCGATAGCTTGGATGCCGTGGCCGAGTCGATACTCAAACAAGAAGATTTTGGAGGCGCAGGAGTAGAAGAAGAGGAACAGTTAGAAACCGATTATACTACAGACATGCCTGTCGAAGGCGAGAGAGACCTCGCCCGGAAGATGGGCGAATTACGGTTGGAGAACGGATCGACGCGTTTTATCGGTGGTACGTCTCACTTGATACATTGGGATATACATGGAGCGCCAAATCCGGAGTATGAGTCGAGAAATGCCAGCGCGGCTGATATCGATCCTATCACTAGCTGGTCTGATGTCACCAAAGACCGGGAGACCGTCAAGCATCTCTTGAACATGTACTTCAACTGGCATTATCCTTACTTCACCACGCTGTCACGGACCTTATTTTATCGAGACTTTCTAAAGGGAAGATGGAACATATCACGCAACAAGACCGCCTATTGCTCGCCGTTATTGGTCAATGCAATGCTCGCCTTGGGATGTCACTTCACAGACGCGCCCTGTGCCTACGCCACGACCGGAGACAGTTGGACCAAGGGAGATCATTTCTTCGCGGAAGCTAAGAGGCTGATTGTGGACAACGACGAATACGAAAAGCCCCGGCTGACAACAGTTCAAGCGTTGGCCCTAATGTCTGTCAGGGAAGCCGGCTGTGGTCGAGAAGCTAAGGGATGGGTGTATAGTGGAATGAGTTTCAGGATGGCACAAGATCTAGGACTCAACCTAGACATTGGCGGCATCAGGAGCGACAACGATAATCTGGACGAGCAGGAGATTGATGCACGGAGAGTCACTTTTTGGGGCTGCTTCTTATTCGATAAGTGCTGGTCGAATTACCTTGGCCGGCTCCCACAATTACCAAAGAATTCTTACAGCGTGCCGAAGTACGACGTTTTCCCTGACGAAGATGCTGATTCTTGGTGTCCTTACACCGACAGCGGCTTCGATGAGTCAGCGAAGCAGCCATCGCGAACTCGCACAATCGGTCTACAGTTGTCTAAATTGTGTGAAATTAGTAGCGATCTCCTCCTATTCTTCTATCACCCGAATCACATTGGACGATCAAGCGGCAAGTCGGTCGAATTGAAGAAGCTTAGTGAACTACATCGGCGGCTCGAAGACTGGCGCAAAGAGCTGCCCAAGGAACTCGAACCCAAGGAGGGCCAGCTGCCCAATGTCATTCTTATGCAGTAAGTTGTGTACCGTGAGAACAATATGAAAATCACCATTGACCAATCATAGCATGTTTTTCCATCTCCAATACATCCATCTCTTCCGACCTTTTCTCAAATACTCCCCAGCTGCCTCCCCTTTACCACCTCATGTATCTCCGCGGAGGATATGTACGGCAAATGCAGGCGCCATCTCCAAATTGATGCGACTGTATAAGAAGCTTTACAATTTGAGACAAATATGTAACATTGCTGTTTATATGTTACATTCCGCTTGTACTATACACATACTTAACCTCCCCGAGAAGACGGCGAAGAGGGACATCATTCATGGCGTGAAACACCTCGAAGAGATTGCGGAGGATTGGCTTTGTGGGCGACGGACCCTCAGTATAATCAGCGTTCTTGCTCGTAAATGGAATGTGGAGCTTCCAGAAGAAGCATCTCACGTTCTACGGCGTACGGATGAAAAATGGGGCACCTTCAAGACATCAGATGTTCCTTCACCTCGGTCACACATGGCCATATCTCCCTCTCCCTCCACTGCACATTCGACATCACCGCCAGCTAAATCCGAACACGGCCTTACAAGTCGTACGTCTCCACCGGCTTCAGCTCCGTCTCCGACACTCGGCCTGGGGTCGGTTGTATCACCTGAGATGATGAAAACTATCGCCTCATCACCAACTACCTTCCAACCCGATGTACAAATACCCCAACAACTGCCCATCATGGGCAATCCGATATCTTTAGAGGCAGATGGATTGGATAGTCCAGATTGGCGCCAACCTCCAGTGGCTCAGCCCATTCTCAATTATCCACAGAACTTTGCACCAGTTCCAAGCGGTACCAGGTCTAACCAAGCATCTCAGAACGCAAGGCGAAGTCAGGCTCCAAACTACGCGGTTGATGGCCAAGACTGGTATCTCAAAGACGGCGTGAACTGGCAATCCAGTTTCGATGCGTGGAACATGGGGAACGCGCCTTCGGGGTCGAATGTGTCAGACCCATCTATGTTCATATTCACGTCAAATTCTCCCACGAATAGTTCCGGACGATCTCTTGCCCCAATGGATTTCAATTTCGACGGTCTAAACAACCTATCTTCTATGGAAGGATGGGACCTTGGGAATTTGGAGTAGTAACGGAGTTGACTTGAATGTATATCTTCTATATTAAGCGATTTCATGGGCTAATGTGCTGGGTTATGTGATATGGGAACACTTCAAAAAGGAAGGGCGACTGGATTCAGGGTTAACGGAATGATACGCTGTATATAATGACTTTATGCCACATCTTAGCCATGCTCTCGCTCTATTATCACGACTTACGAAACGGGTTTAAATCCTAGAATAAATAGATTGGACGAAAAATTGCGATTACGGAAGTCGCCGGCGGCAACCTCAATCACTCTTCCTTGCATTTTCGCCTCGAAAAGGAGATGGTACCCGCCACCAATAACTCCAAGCCGAGTTGTGGTCGAAATCCTGGGGTATATGATTATCAAGTTACTCAAAGCAGCTGATTTCAAATCATCCAGATAGCCAAGGACGTAATTCCATGAGTTGTCAGATAGGGGTATCATAGAGAGTTCGTGAGAGTGCCATAATGAATTGGAATATCCCGTGAATTATGAGCATTACGTTCCAGGTAACTAGGTAGGCATATAATGCAACCCTTAAGTACCTAGATAGAGATCAAAAGCTGATATTAAAACGTCATCCGAAACCTTAGGGTTAGCAAAGTCTGAGACTGAAATGTGAAGTTGCTTTCTCGAAGTATTCCAGGATACTAAGTCTATGCTCTTTGTGGGAGAGAGGAAATAGGGGGGAAAAGGGGTAACCAGGCTAATATCTCCTACGCCACATGAGACGTGTTTCCGTCCCGTCTTTTAAAGTTCCATTGCACGCAAATCAAGAACGGGATAAATTTCTAGGTTCATGCATTTTTTTTTCCCAGGCAACGGAAGATGAGACGACAAGCAATAATACCAAGAAAAACCAAGAAGCCCAAGAGTGTAGCACAAGACGATCCCCCAAGACAGCTCAAGAGATCCACCCCCGGATTTTCCGACGCGGATCGGAAAATAAAGACCCTTGTGGGACCTAGGTAGCGGCATCCATGTCGAAGGGGAAAGCTTCTTTGGACGTATCCAGCAAGGAAAAAATGCTTGCAGGAGTCTCATAATTGTTTTTCGTCCCATGATGAATACCCCAGATTCGACGATCTGTTACACACTTAACCCCCTTTTTGGAGGGTTGGGATGGTTTGGAAGAGTCTGGCAATCGGACGATCTAGATAATGCAAGTCGCTCAATGGAAGAAAGATCGACCGCTGGTGTGTCATAAGGGGCTGGTGTTGGTGTGGCAATGGCAACATTATTTATTATCACGGGTAGTCTAGATCACGCTTCATTTATTACGTTACGCATCAAGTATTCTCGACCCATTGGTGCAGCTATGGATACAGGGACGACTTGGAGAAAAGGAGAAGATCATGGGGTTATTCAGGTCTCTAGTGTAGATCTGGCGTGTTCATCGTCCGAGTGAGGAAAATGTTAAGTGTCTATGTCACGCATAAGGGCCCTGATGAAGCGGTAATGAGATTGATGATAGTGGCAAGTTAGTCACTAGAACTTAGCAGGTGGTTCCTGTGACTAAACATGGAAATCCGAACGGTGACGCCGTTGATCACTAGCTTGGAACAATAATGCCGGCAATTGCCTACGTATCCTAGAGATATAGGCGTCACGATATGGGGTGAGACAGAGGTTATAATACTCACATGACCATGGACGTAGGCTCTCCAAGCAAGGAAGGGGTTGCTTTATGACCGCTTTCGCTTAGGTATGCGACCTCGGTGTGCCCATCTTCGCCAGCATGCTTTTGGAGGATTCGATTCCTGTTGACGTACGTTGACCGACGGCAGGAAGGTGTGGCCGGTGCTTTCTTTTGGTATAGAATCTGGATGATTCCGAAGTCGACCTAATAAAGGTAGCCAAGACTCCTCGTGTCGTAGTACAACCACGTAGTGCAAATCGTTGCTTGAAATGGATGTATCGACGGGACGTATCACAAGAGGTCCGTAACTGTCTTGTCTACCGGAGCGAGGATGACTCCGGGTAGAGAAGTGGAGGATGGCTCCGGATCAGCGATGACGGTTTGCTAGATGCTGGTGCCTCGATCTGCAAGGAACTCGGACATCTGGATCTAGTGCGTACGGCTTCTGATGCGTTGAAGTGCAAATCTATGAGCTTGCAGACGTCTACCCCAGATCGCAGTTTGCCGAATGGTAACCCTGTGGTCGCCTTCGGAGGGACTGTCTGAATTGGGAGTAGGCCCGCCATTTCTAGGGTAGTATTCCGTTGAAGATCGGTTCTTGGAAGACGCTGGCATAGCTCTCGAAAATTCCCGTCTGCCCCCAAATACCGAACGGAACATCGGGAGCTTTAAGCCTTATGGGTGCCTGCCTGCAAGCATACCATGCCTTAGCTGCACGATCTGGGGCAACCTGGACATGACATGTCAAATGGCTCGCTGTGACGCAGGCACAACTAGTCTGGTTTGATCTGATAGCGTATAGTTGGACGGCCTCCCGGGCTTTGATGGAGTCCGTCTGCACGAGTCATGCTGTTTCATCTTAAACCTACGTGGTATGAGATGGGGTACTAGGGACATATGCCGCTGAAACGCATGAAATGTTTATCTTTAATCTAGAGCACTCAAGGGTTCGCTCATCACTTCCTGTAACAGCCCCAGGGTGGTGTATGTAGTTCCGGGACTGAAGATCTCAAGGTTCACTGTTCCGGTCCCTTGGAGAAGGTTGAGAGTTCACCATAGTGAAAGCAGAGGCGATGGTAAGACATGCCGTAATAAGTCCACGGCGTCCTTCCCAGATATTCCTATGTCGAATCCATTTTCGTTTAGGTGCAGCTGTCATTCAGGTGGAATGCATATATGCTCGCTGTAACCCAAGTCTGCAGTAGCAAATATGCCTATCGAGCCCCAACCGACCCCATGAGGAGTTCGGCACGTGGGAGCAATCTAGTTTGCTTCCTGCCGACTGATTGCCGCGGCAAAGACACGGCAGTCGTGAGAGAGGTAACATTGTATGAGACTAGAACAGCCGTTGAGTTACATGATACCCTTGGGTTGTGAGGCAATCTGATCTAACAATCAATATTGCATTAGCAGATTCACGAACCTGGTTTTCTTGGCATTGGTACAGCCCGGAAACTCAGGAACGATGTATATTACGAGTAGCCTAGTGGTCTCTTTTTCTTTTCCCGGGATCCCGTCACTCGCACTCATAAAGCCCTGTGTCGCTGGGTCGGTCAGGAACCAGAGGCCGGGCTGACGTATATGGGGAGCTCATGGGAAAATAGCCTACAACTTGGACCTGCAGCTGGGGCGCGTGGAAAGTGCGTGGAATTTCGTCGTACATCACGCTTAGCATGCAGAGCCAAATATGGAGCAGAATAGACGCCGCATATTTGGGCGCCTATTAGTACGGCGTTACGGATATCGGCGTCAAAATGTCGCCATAACTGAACGCAAATAATGTCATTTTCTCTCAATCAAGAAATATGAAGTCCATTCCATTCCTGCGTGACCTTCTAGCATGAGGGAAGTTCCTGTTCGATCTTGGTGGAAAGTCGGTCCTCGTTCCGTTTTCAATTCCAGTATCTCAAATTACAACGTCCGTTGGATCGCACCCTAGATATCTTGGCACGGGAATACTTGCAAGAATTTCCCAGCTGGGAGCACGGATTTTTAAGTAGCGTACCGGCGATTTTTTAACTACCGACCGGTGGAGTCTTCCTAACCTTGCATCATGGATAGCTTCGAATAAGTTTATGACTGTAAGTCAGTGTCGTACTCTGTAGTTGGAAGAGTCTCTTTTCGTTGGAGCCGCGCAAGGATTTGTTGTCGTAGTTGTAACTGCGAACCAAGTTCCTACAGTAGTGTCTCCCTGCCCCAGATTATGTCCCGAACCCAAGTAGCCAGTCGGATATTTTTCCCTTAGCTCCGATACCACTTTTATGCCTGATTCTAGATAGTCGTCATTGTTTGGAATCGATATCTTCGAGGCCCATGGCTTATCTTCCCTCAATATGGATAACTCGCGCCAGTGAAGTCTAAAATGGTTTTCAGTTTGATAATAAGAGAGCACCTATATTCGTCGGGTGTCGTATGGCGCCAGAGACGGGGGGTATGTAGGTATGTAGCTGCAGTGTCCAAAACACGTGTTGGAGCTACATGTCGGCTAACCCAAGCGCATATACACACATGGATGCCTTCGGGAGTTCCCAGAAATTATATCAAGTGTCTATGACGCTCTCCTGTGGTGGTGAGGTAAAGCTCTCTTTCAAAATAACTTCGCCAGACTTTCCGTAGTAATGGTTTGGGTCGTATTCTGTATCCTAAATGCACTGGTTCATTTATTAGCATTCTAGGGATTTTCCCAAGTACATTTACTTTACCATAGTGCGTTTGTCTGGGTAAGTCTGTAGGACTATATTCTCTACATATGAATTTCTTTCAAGTGCCAAAGCTCCAATTGGTTCGTGGAATTAATAGACAACATTAATGTCCCCGGGGTGTTGCTGAAAAGCCACCAATAGGAGTCATTTGCGATAATGTCTTGCAGTCTCCTGGTGCTAATGGGAAGTTCGGTCCGATCACCGTTCGTAACCAGGGTGGCCGAGGTCCGGCTCGACTATCCAGCTCCCCAACTACAAACCTAGTCAGCGAGTAGTATGGCGGCTTATCACGATGTAACTTAGAACATAAAATACCTTGTCAAAGGTTGTAGTTGTTAAATGTTAGTTTTGATCCTTTCTGAGCCGCGTTTCAATACAGGACTCGATCTAAGCACGATGACAAGAAGGAAAACTTGCAGCAATAGACACCGGAAACATCAAGGCCGTTGCACACAAGGCAAGCTGCATTTTCCCTGCGTCACGCATAGATAGCAAGCATCAATCGTCCCCAGATGCATGGGACACTGCATTACATGGGCAAACGACGCCAGCTATTATGACGTGCCAAGAACATCCACTGCATATAGAAAATAGGTAGAGAAATTAAACGAGCTTGGATACCATGCCGGTCTGCCCGACTAACTGGAGATGGCCTGTACGAATTTGACCATAAGAAAGACCACATGAATAGTTCGAGATGCAGTGTCTCACTAATGAAGGTGTAGTGCCTAGCAATGCATAGTAATGTTCAATCATAGGAATGCCGGGAACCCCAACTGCCGGTAAGAGCATTTGGCGCGTCTTTTCCTTCTTAGCCCGAAGGTGAACTTGGACAGTCGTGCAGTGGTATATTGTTCTAAGTTGGCGGTTTAGTAAGGTGCAACAGCGTCCTCGCCTGGAACGATAGATCGCTATCTTAATTTGAGACAGAGTCTTCTATTTCGATAAGCCAAGACGGCATAGTCTTGCCGCGTATTTGAAATGCCTTGATACTTCGGTGTAGAGGACAGCCAGGTAAATCGTCTGCCCCTGCTGGCTTCCATTAGGTTGAATTGCAAAAGCCATGGAAGACGGGACTACCTGTCTGACGTTGGCATGAAGGAAGGAAAATACGAAATGGGCCTAACTGTTGTTGGGGAAATTCAAAGGAGTGTTTCGTTTCTCGAACATGTGGCAGGTTATAAGGGTCCGCCTCCGTCACGGCTCGTCCCTATTTCGGCCGTTAACACTGGCCAACTAAGAACTGTAAACGGAATAGGCCCGGACTACCTGAGTGGTTACGGCCTGCCCATATTGGCACTTGATGCAAGAAGTATGTTTTGTATGATAGGTTTGGGTTGACTTTGTAGTCCATTACAGATGTAGTATCAGAATAAGTAAATTGAAGACTGAGCTGCGGAAGGCCCCTACCTCCGGGGTGTTACTGATGACCCCGGTTTGCACGATCTCGGCACGTAACACGTACCGAATCTAAGCATAGGTAACTACTCGCGTTATGAACGACATATTGACGTCGAAGCTCACCTCTCCATTGCCTTCGATGTGAGACTGTAGAACTCAGAAGGTAAGTAAGACGTACGTAGGAGCACACTTGATACCATAAGTAAAGTAGAAGAAGCAACAATAGTACCAAGAGCCAATGGCCATATGAAGACGGAGTCTTACTTTTTACTTGAAGGAGTAATTAAGAAAATGAGATTTCGTTCGAAAATTGGGTACAGTATGAGAAATAGACACGAGAAGGTGCACCTGAGCACCCCGTCGTACAGCGCTATTTAATGGTCTTACGTAATGTAAGATCGCTAAAAAAGCCGCGCTTAATTATTTCGGCGGCACCTGAACCTTCGAAGTCGCTATGCCGCTAGAAGCCAATCCCCGTCTTACATACTGTATACTTACTGTGTGCATTAGCCCAATGCTTGTACTTGGAGGTTACCACTCTTTTCTTCAAGCCACCAATTTCTTCTTTCCAACTTAAGCTTATGACAGTTTAGGAACTTCAATGAACACACCACATCCAGACAGGATTGGCGCGAAACCACCTTTGTTCCCCATTGCAACCCTACATCATCTCTTGACAAACGGCACCCAGAGGGTCCTGAACCGCCAACCTTAAAGCATCATCACGATGGACCCTTAATATGGTGGTCCAAGTTGGCCACCGATTACTTATTATGGTCTTGTGAAGTGTGGTGGGCCAATCTACGAAGATACCGGCAGACCGAGTGGTCATCATACCATTTCCCCGTACGATCCCCCATTCGAATTAGAAAGATCGCGGGGGATGGAAGGCCAGAACCGCTGATCTATTTGTTGGGCCAGCTTCGTGATCTACAATTTCAGACATTTTACAACATGAGACGAACACCCTGGGGAGGACTCGTGCAGGCGTAAAGTGTCGTCTGTTCCAAAGTCCCTCGGAAGTAGGAGATCACTTCAGCTACCTAGGTGAAGAACCTGGCAAACACGGGACGTCGACAAGGTACAATCAAGCGCATAGGGGCTTAGCTGGCTGTCTACTCGGCTTCAGGGTACCGTTAATATGATTATTGCCATCGACATGGATGAAACCAAAGAGGCCATCATAACAAAGCAGAAGAGGAAAAACCCAATACACTGGAAGATGTACATGTCTAATTATCAGCAAAACCATGCTGGGAAAAAAATGGTAAGAGCCATTCGGCGGCACCCTGGCCGAATATGAAGCTGCGTTCCGCCTGGCTTGGGGAAGTTCGCGGGTCTCCATGCTTGCCAAGGATGGTACTTAGTGGCCAGCCGGGGTACCAGGGATGGCACAGTCCAAGTCGTGACACATCCTTGGCTGTCACTTGCGCTTCGGTCCCTCCATCATCTCCCGATACTCCAGTGTAGACGGCCCTAATAGCGATAGGGGAGCAAGCTATTCTTTTATGTCTGCTTCTCACAAGCGAGTGGCCCCTCTGCAAACGCGAGAGCTTGATGGAGACGAGGCTACACTACAGCAGCATGCTACTACCTACCTTGTCACTCCTAACAGTGCATCTCACACAAACTGACATCTGCAATGGGCTACTCATACCCTCCTATACTCACCCTTCGAAGATTTGAAATAAGTGTTCACTTCACACCGCTGTGGGCCTCATTGAATTAGTGTGCCCTATTCTGGGTTGTTATTCCTGACCCAAAATCTCTCCCACTCGCAAGCCTGTAGCCTAGTCGGTCCTAGTGACCTAGTCGCCCGAATCTTTGCGTCTTCCTATGTGAAGTACCGTCGTCAGTATGTCATTCGTGACCCCTGCGCTCTTATTCTACAACCTAGCCAGCCCCATGTCGTTCGCTCAAGTGAGAAAGCGGGTCATATAAGAGAAAAGCCCGAGAGGAGGGACTTTTCTGGGGAAGGTTGGTGCTGGAACAACCAAAATTCACATCTCACATCCCTCATCTCATCACTTCATTACCTTGAACCTTTTCCGCCGCTGTATATTACATCGTCAATCTACGTGCGCTTGTCGATATTGCCCCGATGAGTAGCTGCGCGCATTCTCCAATCGAATCAATAGAGACAAGCAGGAACCTCTCTCTACCTGCATGCCAAGCACGCAGACTTTATTTGCCCTCGTCAAGAAAAGTACTCCAGACCTAAACAGAGATTATCTTGGTTAGACCAGACCTTTTCCATCTTCCTTTAGTCCACCGTCCTTCCGAATTCTTTGGTGGTCCATTACTTAAGACTACTACTATTACTAGGGGTTGGAGTAGAGTAGAGGTGCTGTGGTAGACGTCCATATTCTGTATGTTCAACATCAATCTTCCTACACCCCTGTACTCGACCCGTTGTCGATTTGCTGCCCTCGTACTCTCCGACCCCGCCACATGCTTTGACATCCATACTCTCCAAACCAGTGCCGTCCCTATACTACCGTGGCGATCCCTCTTGACTATTTTGGGGTTCCTTATGCTGTTGAATATAATGTCATGCTCATGCCTCCAGATCTCCACAGTGAAAAGGTTTTCGGTCCGTTCAAGTGCCGCTGTCTAGAAGGGCTACGCTCTGCCAAGAGCTGCAAGATACAACCGCTCCTCGACAAGCATATAGCTTAAGCTATCTCGCACTCCTCGATACGAGTCGAATTCCTTGCAGTTTAGACGCGTTAATGCTTCACCCAACTGCCTGCACTCGTTCGAAGTTGCCTATCGTTCATGATATACAAGGTTAGACGAAATCGTCGATAAACCACTGTTTTTAATTTAAGACATACTGAGTCAAATTCGCAACCACGGACTACTCGAATATGTTGTCTAACCCACTCCAACGGTTTTCACCGTACCATGCATTGCCTTCTAACACATTACTGTCGAATGCTCATGTGCCTGGAAGTCACCTCCACGCTGCTGGCCTGGACACTTTCGGCCATGGATCGCAGTATACTCTCCAGCACCTCCAGCAACACGTAGGAGTTCATGCACCACATCTAGCTCGAGCACCACAGCCAAAACATCGACAACACCCCTACGGCGGACCAAGCACAAGAGCTACAGGAGCAGCTGGTCCCATCAGAAGAAGAATAAGCCGGGCTTGCGACCAATGCAACCAGCTCAGGACCAAATGTGATGGACAGCACCCTTGCGCCCATTGCATAGGTTGGTGACTACCTATGAGACTTCCCCAGGACTGAATTAAGGTACTAATAGAGCCAGAATTTGGATTGGGTTGTGAATATATTCGAGAACGAAAGAAACGAGGTAAAGCCTCCCGCAAGGATCTTGCACAGCAAGCTGCTGCTCAGGCTGCCGCTGCCGCTGCCGCCCAAAACGGTCAGAAGTCTCCGAACCAAAATGATGATAACGAGCCCTCTTCGGAACCACAAACGGATAGCTCTTCTTCCGTGAAGCCGGAACAACAACAAAACCCTAGTGACAAGGGGCTTAACGACATAAACGAGGACGCCATACAGCGAAGTCAAAGAACGGGAAGTCTCGACAGCTTAGCGGAGTTGAGCTCCCACCAGCCGCATTTGACAGGCCACCCAGGAGCCATGGACAGGGACCAACTTGACAGTCCTACTTCGTTAGACCTTAATGGATATGGGAACGTTCAGAACCCATACGACAGGCAAGGGATGGGTCATTTGATGGGGGGAGCAACACATAACACATATGGCTCTAACCAGGGTAACCTCGCTTCAAATTATCCTGAGATTCCCTATGCGCTACAGACCCAAAGTCCCACCAACTACTCCACAAACGCTCAACCTACGTTCCGAATAGGTACCAGTCCTCTCAGCGCGTATCCCATAGGCGGAGAGCCAGCTTCCCCTGGAGGATGGATGTCAATGTCCTCGCCTCCCACGCAGTTTCAATCTCACATTCCGCAAAACAACTATCACCACCAACTAAGATATCCGGTTCTCAACCCTCTAATACCCCATCTTGGAAATATCATTCCAGTTTCTCTCGCTTGCGACTTGATCGATTTGTACTTTGCTAGTTCGTCTTCTGCTCACGCTCACCCAATGTCGCCTTATGTTCTTGGATTCGTCTTTCGGAAACGATCGTTCCTCCATCCAAGCAAACCTCGCCAATGCCAACCGGCACTCTTAGCAAGTATGCTTTGGGTCGCAGCACAGACCAGCGACGCTCCATTCTTGACCAGCGTCCCCTCTGCGAGGGGTAAGATCTGCCAGAAGCTGCTTGAACTCACTGTTGGCTTACTCAAACCATTAATTCATACACCATCAGGGGAGGCCTCGCCAGTTTCAAGCCCTGTTATAGATGGCGTTGCCCTTGGGGGCTTGGGGGTTGCCCTCCCAGGTTCTATGAATATGGAAAATTTATCTGGAGAATCTGGGGCCTTTGGTGCCGCCGGAACACTAGACGACGTCGTCACTTACATCCATCTAGCTACGGTGGTTTCAGCGAGCGAATACAAAGGGGCTAGTCTTCGGTGGTGGAATGCTGCGTGGTCTCTCGCAAGAGAGTTAAAACTCGGCCGAGAACTCCCGCCTAGTGCACCTTCGATGGTACAAGGTAGCAATGGTAACGAACTCGATGCAGACGGTGAAACTGAGGACGGACTTGGAAACAGTGTTTCTCCCGGAACTGTCAGTGAAGAGGAACGGGAGGAGCGAAGACGCATATGGTGGCTCACATACATTGTAGACCGCCACCTAGCCCTGTGCTACAACAGACCGCTGTTTCTCCTAGATATCGAATGTGAAGGCCTTCTCCAACCTATGGATGACACAGAATGGCAAAACGGGAACTTCAATTCCCACACAACGGATCCAGCCCTGTCAGAACAATCAGGTACTGACGGAGGTCGTGTACGCGGGCCACACTTTGAGTGTACCGGTCACAGCATCTTCGGTTACTTCCTGCCTTTGATGACTATCTTAGGTGAGATCGTGGATCTTCACCACGCGCGCAATCACCCTCGATTCGGCATCGGCTTCCGTTCAGCTAGGGAATGGGACGACCAACAAGCCGAGATTGTGCGCCATCTTGAAGCTTACGAGCAGAGCTTGAAGAAATTTGAACAACGACACTTTAACTCTTCTGAGGACAAGAATGAGCAGTCTGCGACCTTGGAGATGCCTTCCGAATTAGACCAGATTGGTTCACCGTCAGGGAGATCTGTTCATACAAGCTCTTCGCGCATGACTGAGTCCGATATTCAGACTCGCATCGTTATGTCTTACGGCACACATGTTATGCACGTACTACATATACTCCTCACCGGAAAATGGGATCCCATCAATCTCCTAGATGATAACGACTTGTGGATCTCATCGCAGGGCTTCATTACTGCCACAGGACATGCTGTATCCGCTGCAGAGGCTATCAGTAACATCTTGGAGTATGATCCGGGCCTCGAGTTTATGCCCTTCTTCTTCGGTATCTATCTTTTACAGGGCTCGTTCCTACTGCTACTCATTGCCGATAAGCTACAGCTTGAAGCTTCGGCCAGCGTCGTTCGAGCATGCGAAACTATTATTCGCGCACATGAAGCATGTGTCGTTACGCTAAACACCGAGTATCAAGTGAGTCATTAACATGCATTTATCATTATATATTAAACCAAGCTAATATAACCTCAGCGTAACTTCAGTAAGGTAATGCGTAGTGCTCTCGCACAAGTCCGCGGCCGTGTGCCTGAAGATCTCGGTGAACAACATCAGCGCCGCCGAGAGCTTCTAGCATTATACCGATGGACCGGCGATGGCACAGGTTTAGCCTTGTAGATACTCAACAATGTATTTATTTTACTCTGGTGTAGATACTGGGCTGGCGTTAAGCGTTTATTACTGCGTTTCAGGGGAGTTACAAAACGGGCTGGATGGAGTGGCTTGGTTCCAATTGCGGCTGACCAAAATGATTCCCCGGATGGTACTGAATGAATGGGGTATGGACAAAAGGTCAATGTGCGATGTGCGATGATTATTGTTTGAATAGCTGAGACTGCCAAGAGCAAACAAGATGTTCCATCAGTTAGCAACGTCTGATGCCGGTATGAACAGCAACAGACGATATTATACTGGTCTTTTACGCTGGGCGTCTTGTCAATTTACGCTCTACGGGGTTCTTGGCATCGTTTATCTATCTTACCTACCGATGTATACGTACGAAACAAATTAGAGGGACTTGATTCGACTCAACATACTTCCCCTAAACTCATACGTGCATGCAGTAAAGGAGTGGTGCTCATTAAACATGCAGATGCAGTGATTATCACGGGCGGTAACATTCCTGCTGCAGCATAACGGGTATGCTGTGTTACGTGTTACAGCATAGAGGGTCACCCATATTCATGCTACAGAATAGGCAGCTCTCAATGGCCAGGTACCTACTCTGTGGAGTTGTAGAATATATCTCATTGGTGGCGGCTTCTTGCGGTCTTGGTTTCTCTGACGCTGGTGTAATACCCCTTAGTAGTCAAAAACACAGGATTACCAGGTCGGGCGGCTTACAGGGCTTGGCTATGAAAACGTTGACCATCTTACTTAATTTTTAGAAGCTTATGATTTTCCGTATGAGTGTGAGTTATCGTTGTAACCATAGCCGTTTAGAACTTTCATATCAATACTGTGTGAAGTTTATATTGCGTTATGTTTTGTCCGAAATATGAGATTAGGCCTTCACTAGTTCAAAGGAATAGTCAGAATGTTCCTGAGCCTGTACCATGAGCGGAATTAGTTGCAACTCAAGTAAATGGTTAAGGAAAGCTCTCTCTTATGGGTTTATCGTTGGTGGAGCTTAACTATAGAAGCCGAGCGTGAAACTGCCAGTGACTAGTCCTACTAGGAAGTACATGTATTCATGGATATGATTATGAGAAAGCGGATCATTATTCATTAAGACAAGGTAACTTATATATATGACTTGAGTTGCCAAGGTAACCATGATCAAGTCTACCAATTCTCCTCATGATAAGTTTAGACACAAGCAAGTATTGAAAGTGCTCACCAAATGGACATAAGAAGTGGATAATATATTCTATGGTGAGGTTCTTCCCCCTTCCCCCATCTCTCATTGAAATTCAACCATAGCTACCAAATATGAAGTTACTCCAAGTAAAATATATGTATTTTATAAAGAGCGTTGAACAGCGGTACGTAGAAAGTTCATATTTTCCTGAAACACTTTAAGAAATAGGAAATTCCTACACATCTACTGTAAGGTGCGCTTTATTTTTCACCCTCACTAAGATGGCAATATTTGGATTGGCCTTATATACTTAAAGATTCATAGAAGGTGTTTGACAATAGCCGTTTATACGTCTGACTTCAAATATTCTAAGGTGATCTGGTAA
The DNA here is from genome assembly GCA_002120335.1 of Hypoxylon sp. EC38. Lineage (NCBI taxonomy): Eukaryota > Fungi > Ascomycota > Sordariomycetes > Xylariales > Hypoxylaceae > Hypoxylon > Hypoxylon sp. EC38. The sequence continues at coordinate 1,329,352 of KZ111236.1, read as the reverse complement.
GCTGGGTGCCGTGAAGCTGGTATATCGCAGAGCACTGCCTCACTATTGAGGCTGTACATATTTTAGACTCGTATTTTGACCTCTGCCTTAATTCAAGCGATGAAGATTTCGGAAGCGCCATTTACCTCTATTTGCGACATCGCTCTCTTCGCAACTGATCAATATCCTATTACTCCATAACTCAGCCATCTCGTCGCACCGCTTGCTGATGTCACGCTTCTCCCTTGCATGGGCGATGAAACTTTTAGCCACACCGAGAACCAAAAAGAGCACATATACTTTACGTACTAGAGCACTATATTATGCTCAATGATCCACTCCATATTGTTCTAGACCTCATAAGATATCAAGCTGATGGGGCGTTGTTTGGATGGTACATCTTTGCATCTTTGCGTCCCGGAGAATTCATTCAACCATTTCTCCCTACTTTTCTCTTTCCTCAACATGGTCCACCTTGTTCTTTACTTGGAGACAATTTCTGAGGAACGAGATGCGTGTAGCTAGATTTAGGTGAGGACATTGCGGTACCACTTCCATTTCGTTCGAAGACCATGCTTTATGGATTAAGAAAGACGACTATTATTCTGTGTCGAGGTATTTCGAATTTATTAGTGCACACTCTGTGGTCCTCACTATTGATAAGGGATTAGGATAACTGTTTTCATCCTTTTTAAATACATACCTATGTATGTAAATGCTTAGCCATAGCTGTTAGAGATGAGGTTGTACAGAAAGAATAAATATAAAGCTGCAGGTGGCATCTAATACGTCAATTCCAAGCCCCACAAAACTCCAGGGACATGGCCCCGCGGGGTTGGCACCTAATTCTGCAGGGACCCGCGAGGAGGGGTAGCTTCGATAAGAACATTGTCGATAAACGGCGGTGACAATGGGCGATTCATTTTACCACCTTCTAGTTTAGCACTTTCATAATAATCTCATAAGCTATAATCGTCACCCTTACTTTCATTACTAGCTTGGCAACACGCGGCCTACGGTAGAACAGCCCTTGACATGGCTACTGAAGAGAGTAAACGTCGTGCCGAGGCGCTGGTTCCCAAGTTCCATTTTGAGCGGGTGATAAACCAAGGTACGAAATGATGAACAAGGCCTCCATTGCCAGTCACATTACTTCTTGAGAAAGTAATATCTTGTATATGAAGATTTCAATCTTATTTGGTGATAGGAAACATGATTTACGGTAGAGTATAAGAGCTGACAAGACACCAAAAGATGACGCAGGTCGACGCATCACATTGTATGGACAAGTCGATTCGCAACCGGCTCTCTTAATACTGGAACGCGCCCCCTTCCCCGACGTAGAAGAATACCTCTCTGTCTTTCCCGCCAGCCTACGAAGCATAACGAACTTGGGTAACAATGACATCTACTCCTGGTTTCTAGCCTCAGGTGGACCGATTCTCAAGGAAAACGAGAACGACAAGTTTGCCGACTTCAAGATCTCCATGATCTGCCCCTGCACGGACAAGCACATCAAGAAGCACAGCAAACAAGGTTTTCGCTTCGTTACGGAGACGCCCGAGATCTATCGCGAAAAGGTACGACCATATATGCAGACGAACCGAGAGGAAGGTCGGTTGAATTGGGTATTCAATATCATAGAAGGCCGGAAAGAAGTCGAAGATGTCATTTACAGAACACCGCTAGGACGCGATGGAGACGAGGGTTTCCTAATGCTGCCAAACCTCCACTGGGACCGGAAAACCATCGAGGCGTTACATCTGTTGGGTATTGTTGAGCGACGAGACATCTGGAGCCTACGAGACCTCAAGAAGAAACATATTCCCTGGCTTAGACATATGAAAGCCAAGCTGATAGACGCAACTGTTAAGACATATCCACAGATTGATACTGATCAGCTGAAGTTGTTCTGCCATTACCACCCGACCTACTACCATTTCCACATCCACGTTGTACACGTCATGTTAGAAGCGCACTCGACTCAGTCGATCGGGAAGGCGATTGGATTAGATAGTATCATCGAACAGCTCGAATCGATGTCAGGGGACGATGAGACTGGTATGGATAGTATTTCGCTAAGTTATACGCTAGGTGAGGCGTCGGATTTGTGGACGGAGATATTTGAACCTCTCAAGAGCTCCGGTGGAGTTTCTCAACCGCGATGACAAGATCGTTAACACCCGGGCCACTGGGACAGTCTGTCCATTCTCCGCCATCTCTAATACAATATACTTCTTCGTTCAGTCGGACCGTACAGCTCTTCGTAACACCCGCCTAAAGACATTAGTTAGAAAACCCCACAAATACTAGATTCAATAAAATGGTATTGCACGTACGTCGGCGGTCCGCTGCACGCTTTCTCTTAGCATACTCAACCCAAAAGCTCCGTTATCCTTAGTAGCGCATTTGTTCAGTTCCTCAAAATCAATAGCGTGCTCCAACGCGCAGTCCTCAACCAGCTCTCGCTGCGGGATCGATTTGTAATCCTTGGTCAAGCACATAGTAAATCCGAGATAGATTTTGGGATCCGGGTATAGATGATGTGCGCAGAGTTCGATAATATTTCCCATGCATTCGCCCGGCCCGTGCTTGCAATCAACGCCGTCATTTTCAGTCGGTGTACCGATGTACGATAAGGTGAAGTTCACTTTGTCGTACACGCGCATCATGGCTGGGAGGACCAGGTCCTTGAGGCAGTCTTTCGCATCCGGACATTTACTCATGATATGCGCTTCTAGAGGAACGAGCTCTCCAGCTGCTAATGTGGGCTTATCGGTCGTTGAAGATAGGTGTGATTGGAACTGCTCTGGGATGAATAGGACACTATATGCCGATACATCACTAAGGCTATATAGGGCGTAGAGGACTATAGCGACGAGAGATGCTATCAGGAATGGTCGATGTCGACGTCGCGTGCGATTTCGCGTCGGCCGCTTTTCCTCCATCGGGAGGCTGATTTTAGCAACCATCTTGTTGATTCGGACTATTATTAAAAAGCGTCTGATAAGGGTGTGGATTATATCCCTGTGTTCAACAATACATATCACCTAGAAAAGAGAGGGAACAAAAAGCATCCCAAAGAAATAAGGTGAGAAATGGAGTTGTCACGATAGCAATCAATGATGATAATGATGAAAGGGGTCCATCATGACCAACGTTAGGCACGAGACTACGGTAGATGGGACTATACTACATTGAAAAAGAGAGGGGACCACTTTCCTGAAGAGCCTCCTGTCATAGCTTCAATTGTTCATGTAACAAAGCTGGCTTAGTGCATACACGTACGTTAGGGTAGGCAGGGATTGCGCAATTGCAACCACTAAAACTTGAACAGGTCAGGCGCCTTTTGGTTCTACATCAGGGGGACAAGGTACCAATATATCTAGAAACGTGGGGCGCATGTGGCTGAAGCCACCAAGGCAACCTTCCAACTCACAAGCCTACCAACCCACACTATGTACATACATGTATGTAGCCCACTTCAAATACATGATACGAAGTATATGTATATAGTACGTACATCATGTACCGTACTTGGTAACTTGAACTTGGTAGGCCGCTTCATACCTCCACCACATCAGAGCGATTACGAGTTCTGACTGGGCATGAGACTCGAAACTTGACCTAGGGAACCCACACCATCTAAGTAGAGTCAGGGTCGATTCAGGGTGAATCGCCGGTCAACGTTACTATTCACTTACCTATTTAAGATGTCTTAGAAGGGAGAAATTACCTGATGTTTCGATATTATTACTTCACCTAAATATATCAAAGTCTGCATTACTTTTACCATCCCTTCCATACCTGCGGACTACCCACATACCTACCTCGGTACCCAATCGATATCCCTGCAACTGTAACGTTTCTAGAAATCTAGAAACCCTGATTCGGCAGTTCAGTCTGACTCTTGCCATCTACGAACAAGTCTCTCTTGAGACGACCTACGAACATATATACATCTACACAATACCTTCTTGAGAAATAGTTTGTCTACTTGAGAAGGACTTTGACGACCCATCTTTCGAATTTATCGATAACAACATAGCTTACCCCAGGTATTTTACTAAGAACGTACACAAGTACCAATCCAACCATTCATTCCAGATACCACGTCTCATTGCAGACATGACACCGACGTCATTGCCGGGTCGCTGAGCTACATACTTGACTTTCCATTCCATCTTATACAAATACACCGGCAGTTCTATCTAGGTAGGATAGAGAAAGCTTACGGCGGAAATATTAAACTCAATCATGAAGTCTGACATCGAACAATTCATCAAGCCTTTGGCTATTGACGACACAACGGTACACGCACTCTCGCATGAATTATACCGGACATTTCAGCATTTATCCGCCAACTCATTAAATCAATTCCTCCCAACCCCGATTTCTGAATCAATACTACGGCCTACTGCCGGTAGAGAAAAGGGACGGTATGTTGCCTCGGAATTTGTTTCTCAGTCTTATCAATCGAGCGTCGAGAAGATTCAATTGAAGTTTTTTGTGTATCTTATTTCACTGAGCTAACTTGATACGTAGGTACCTAGCTATTGATATGTACGCCTCTAATTCGTTCCATCATTTTGTGGCTTAGACTAACATCTATCAGCGGTGGCACTAACCTAAGGGTCGGTTTTATTGAGCTATTAGGGAATGAAATTAGCACAAATGGTGAAAACAGCATAAACGGCAATGGGGTCAATGGCAAACCACACGGCTCAGACGCAGAATCGCCGTCTAACATTCGGCGGGTGCTTGAGAAGTCGTGGCCAATCTTAGATGTCCTCAAAAACGAGAACGCCGACTCGTTATTTAAATGGATCGGGAGCTGCATTGCGGAGGTCGTGCGCGAGGGATGTGAAGTATTCAACCTCCCTCGCGACCAAGAACTTCCCATGGGCGTCACATTCAGTTTTCCAATGGTGCAAAATACCTTAGCCGACGCGACACTTATGGCGATGGGAAAGGGCTTTGCCATTACATCCCGCCTACACCTTGGAACCCATTTAATAAATGGCTACGAGAAGGCAAAGACCCCAAATTTACCTCCTATAAAAGTTGCAGCCATCTTGAATGATGCGGTCGCGACGTTGGTATCATTCATATACCAATCTAAGGAGGATAGTACCAATAAAGCGGCGATGGGGCTCATCTGCGGTACGGGTAGTAACGCCACAATACCCCTTAAAAGAAGCACTCTTCACAAGGACAAGCAACCGGGAGAAGTCAAGGTTCTGAATGGAGATTCGACTGATGACATGAAGATTGCTGTTAATACCGAGTGGAGTATCAACGGGACAGCACCGCCTCTGCACAAATTCGGGTTGGTCAATAAGTGGGATGCCAGACTCGATGCCGAAGGCGAAGCGCCTGGCTTCCAACCACTCGAATACATGACATCAGGACGATACTTGGGCGAACTTGGACGCCTAATGTTATTAGATTACCTTGAACACCATTTGGGCATCTCATCGGACACCTTACCCCAAAAGCTGACAACACGATTTGGTCTCACGACAACTTTCCTTAGCCACTTCCGGCCGCCGAATGCAGCAGCGCTCTTAAAGAAGCTCGAGGCTGAATTTCCGGAGTCAACCGCCAAAGCCCCTTTTCGATGGACAGAAGAAATTGCATTGATATTATATAAGATTGCCAAAGCTATCGAAGTCAGGGCTGCCGGAATTATCGCAGCGGCTATCGTTGGCCTGCTCGCGTGTGCGGGGGATATCCCCCTCCGAGAGTCACTCCAGGATGGGACGAACAACCACACCCCTGAAGTAGAAAAGGGGCCGCAGATAAACCTGATAGTTGGATACACCGGCGGTTGCATCGTGCATTTCCAGGATTATTTGGCAGACTGTCAAAAGTTCCTCGACTCGATCATTCGCACCGAGTTTGGAGACGATGCTCCGGTCAGGGTTTCATTGAGCCCTTGTCATAATGGTGGAATTACTGGTGCAGGTGTGTTATGTGGCGCATCTCAGGCAAAATCTAAGGACATCGAAATCTAAGATGATACATCGCAAGATAGACTGGGAGATCTAGAGTTTGGGAAAGGCTATGTTCATATCACACTAGAAAGAGGGGTACCGCAGCATCTTATCATGGCAATGTAGGTGCGCATGAATTCATATTACTAGCCTAGCTTTTCATGCTAGACATCATCAACATTACTCATATTTACACCTCAGTAAGCTTCACCTCAGCACTTGAATGCGGCTGATCGCCATGAGACAATACGTAATACCAACATGACTCGATCCCGAGAATCAAGACAATCTTGTGTTGCATATGCAAATCTAATCTCCATTGAACGAAAAAAAAAGAAAAAAAAAGAAAAAAGGGTAGATTGGGCATGAGGCCATATCGGGAGGGGAAAAAAGGAAAAAAGTTGGGATATCGTGGAAGTCCATATGCACCGCCACGCTACGCCCACGCGCTATGAGGTGATTTCCTAATTAATCGCTCTAGTACCGTATTTACAATTTACAGATGTTGGTGAGGCTCAGACTTAACTACCAGGTAACAACTAGTAAGATCCGTACCGCGCTCGCCGAATCCGGCCGGGGTCATGCGGACAGAAGATTCACTTTTCCGATCCAGGCGATGCGTCAATCCTCAAGCGCTTGAACGGTTCCCCGCATATTTGGAAACGACCCTCACCTAGGTAACGTCCACTTTTGTAAAACCCAGAAAGACCCAAAAAGAACCACGGTTGGTTGCCTTACGGAGCGCCTATCGTGTAGTATAACATTCCCATTCGAGTCCCATACAGTTTCCACCAATGTGCATTTTTTCTGCTCTGCTCTCACACCGACTTGGCTCCCTTGGTTCAGAGTATTAATATTTAATTGAACTCGTTTACTGCTGTCTTAGTTCTTAAGTGCTTTTGTCAAATATTTACTTTTTTTCCCCCTTTTTTGGCTGTTGAAGATAACTTTCTCTACTACCAAGGTATCATATATCCGAGTTATCTAGTGGTCATATTGAAATCGTTGTCGATTATTGGTTCCCAGACAAGCTCGGCGACTCAGTAAAGCTTAAAATCCCCCCACTCAATTTAAATTTTTGGGAGAATCCATTGGCGGTATTGCGCAATTGGGGGCTTCATTCTACGACCCGTCATGACAACAAGCGACAATGCCGCTCGACCACACGGGCAAGACCATGAACCCGTGAGTGAGCACACGGCGCTGTTAGGGGATTCGAGGGGCAGATATACCCAAGAACCGGTGCCTATAACCATCCCTCGAGGAGATGGTTTATACAATGATAGCGAAAGCGACGACCTCGATCCCAATGAGGCGGATCTCCTGGTCGCTCGCAGCTACACCTCCGGCGCATCTGGTCTCGCGCCGGAAGCCTTCGAATCGGCGATGCTGAGGGGCCGTCGCCAATCCTGGAGCAAGACGCGGCAAGCCTCACTCACCCGCAGCATCACGTCGGTATCGCCCCGGCCGACCCTAAACGGGCACTACGAGGAACCGCCAGAGTCGCCGGTCTCCGACGTCGACACGAACGGCGGGGACCTGGAAGCAGCCACCAACGCGGCGCACTCTCAGAAGCCCATGCCGACATTCCTGATCGACACGGACCGGCGGCGTTTCTACATCGTGTTCCTAAGCATCATGTTCACGCACTTCGTCGCGTGTTTCGACGGAACCATCATGGCGTCGTCGCACCCGGTAATCACGAGCTATTTCCGCAGCTCCAATAGCGCCAGTTGGCTATCTACCGCCTTCTTACTCACGAGCACGGCTTTCCAGCCCATCATCGGCCGCCTTTCAGATACCGTCGGGAGGAAGCCGCCGTACCTGGCTACGACGGTTATTTTTGCGCTCGCGACGCTGTGGTGCGCGCTTGCGCAGAGCATGACGGGGTTTATTATTGCGAGGGCTGCGTGCGGGTTGGGCGCTGGCGGGGTGCTGGGGATGGGGAGTATTATTATAAGTGATTTGGTGCCTATAGAGTAAGTTTGCCCTGCCTAGTATTAAATATGCGTGACTTGGGGGAAATGCTGTTGAGAAGAAATTACTGACCGGGACAGACGTCGGGGCTCATATCAGAGCTATGTCAACATTGTCTATGGACTGGCTTCTGCTTCCGGGGCCGCGCTTGGTGGGCTCATGGCTGACAGTCTCGGCTGGCGCTGGGAGTTTGGTATCCAGGTGTTTCCTATCGTGATCTGCTTTGTGGTGGCTTTTATAGCCATCCCGAATGATCTCGGCTTGCAGAACAAGCACCAGACCTTTAGGGAAGGCATGAAGACATTTGATTTCAGGGGTTCTGTGCTTCTGACCACGTCTACTACGTTCTTAATATTGGGCTTGGTATGTCCAAACCTATGGATCCCATTTTGGAAAAAATTGTATTAGCTGACTCGGACTGTCTAGAACCTCGGAGGAAATGTGCTGCCTTGTAAGTATTCAAAGTTCTTCTTGAAGCAGTGAAGAAGAGCACTCTAAACTAACAAGTCAACAAGGGTCGCATCCATTCATCATTGCCTCGCTCGTCATCTTCGGTACTAGCTTCCCGACATGTCTATGGGCGGAATCACGACACGAGCGACCCATAATGCCCCTAATTCTTCTACATAGTTCACCGAGAGCCAATATCATCTTCTCCAACTTCATCGCCTCATTCCTGCTTAACGCCATCCTGTTTAATACGTAAGTCACACTTCATCTCTTCCTCCCTTTTCTTTCCTAACCCAGCACCCTCATATCCGAGTTCATCGAAAATATGAAAGACACCCCCATATCAAGCATTCCTCACACTCGTCTTCAAAAGACCAGCCAGACGAAAAACAATAAGCATCTAACAACCCCACCAGCCCCCTATTCTTCCAAGCCGTCCTCCTAACCAGCGCCACCAAATCCGGCCTATACCTCGTAGTCCCCGTCGCCACCGCCAGCGCAACCGGCACGCTAACCGGGTTCCTAATTTCCTACACGCGGCGTCTCAAATGGCCCCTAACCCTCGGCACCCTCTTCTACCTGCTAGGCACCTTGCTCCTCTCCTCTATGCGCCGCGGCTGGCCGCTCTTCGCGTACCTCCTATGCCTCGTGCCCTCGTCCATCGGCCAAGGGTTCCAGTTCCCGGGGACGTTTATGGCGGTGCTAGCCGCGAGCGAGCACCGCGAACAAGCGGTCGTCACGTCGACGCTCGTGCTGTGGCGCGCGCTGGGAAGCGTGCTGGGCGTTGCGTTTTCGTCGCTGGTGCTGCAGAATGCGCTGTTGCGGTACTTGATGGAGTACGTGGAAGTACCCGAGGGCCAGCACAACGGTGCGGCGTGGAAGGAGGCGCTGGTGGAAAAGGTGCGTGAGAGCGTCGAAGCGGTTGCTGCGCTGCCGGATGGCCCGCTGAAGGACCAGGTCGTTGCTAGTTATGAGTCTGCTGTGCGGCTTACGTTTTTGTTCCTTGTGGGGTTTGCGGCTGTTAGTGTGCTGTTGATTATGCCTGTTAAACTGCCGAGGTTGGGGGCTAGGAAATAGGGTAGGTGGGAGGATGGAAGGGAGGTAGGTATTGGGATAATTGTACCTAACGAGTAGAGTGACGAAAATGGGGGAAGGGGATGGGTTATCGCATTTAGGGGGTCATGTCTCAGCATCTGTTTTTGACGGCGTTCTCATTTCATTTCTTTTTAGACCTTTCCATTATCGGGGCATTTTATACTAGGTTACAGTTCTCAGTTTTGGTATCCGTTATCAAATCAAAGCTATACCATCTTGATTGATCCATTCCCCATTTACTCTGCTGCCGTTTTGCAGCCAGTAGTAGGTATGTGGCCACACATTTAATATACAGTCTCTATTTTCCGGGCCACCCCGGTTCCGGTGATGATAATGATGGAATTAGTGATAACCATTGACGCCGTCCGCCAATGCGTCGAGTTCCTCTTTTGTCTGGCGATATGCCTCTTGCGCCTCGCGCTCTCTGCGACTAACAAACCCAACTTCCTCCCTAAGCGCCTCTAGCCGGCTCCTGGCGGCTATGTCCTCCGATATGGCCAGCGTTCTAAACGCGCTGAGAGCGAACCTAGCCTTCTCGAGTGCCTCATACGCCTCGCCCATCTTTGAGCGGAGTGTCTTAGCTCGCTGCTGGTACCCTCCTAGATGGAGTGTGAGTTTCTTTTCGAGTTTTGCGCACTTCTCTACGGTTGTCATTGTAGATTCTTGTACTGTCTATAGAGATAAACGTTAGTATAAAGTATTTATGAAAGCATGGTAGGTAAATTTGGGATTATCCCGTAACGCTTACCTCGAAAGCTGCTTTCATAGCTGCCACCTGTTCTTCATCGTCGTCTTCATAGCAGCCTAGACCGAGTAGAAGTGCGTTGCTACCCTCTCGCTCCCAAGCTGCCTGGATTTCCTCGGGCTTAGGCTTATCCTTGACCTCCATAAGGATCTGCAGACGCGCTTCAGCCAGCGAGGCGTCATCGATCTGTTGTAATTGGACAGGTCCAACGCTCGGTTTTGAGCCCGGTACTGGGAACTTCACAGCATCATTTGCGATAAGCAAGGCCGCCTCCTTAGCGATTTGTGCTTCTATCGGATCAGATATCGCAGATGCTTGCTGTACAAGTACGTCTATATTGACAGATTCGGGTCGGGGCAATTCTTTCTGCATGACCTGAGTCCGTCTCTTCCTTTCTAATTGTTCCTGGGCTTCTCTGATGGCTCGCTCTCGTTGATCTCGCAGTTCGGCATCTTCTTCGAGCTCATCTGTAACCATGGCTTCTTGCTGGTCCTCGGGTATCTCAAGTTCCCATTCGGTCTCTTTCGGTTTTGGCAGAGAAGCAAGACCCTGCTTGAGCTGATGTCTCATAGATAAGTCCCGGAGTCGCATGTCATTGGCGGTTCCTCCAACCATGGACATCTCTCCACCATCACCCACATTGAGCGCGAAGTTGTCACGAGGGGTCCGTAGTGGGGTTTGCCCAGGTCTTCGTGGTGTAGCACCAACTCCATTCATACCAGTTCTCAGAGGCGTAGCTAAGGGGTTGGGTGTCGACATTACTTGCTGTCGAGGGGCGGCCCCTTCGAATCCCGTTGAACCAGACCCTTCTTGTAGATCAGCATTCTCTCCTCCAAGCAGAGCCGACTGGTTCTCCGTAAGAGCGCGGATGTTTCTTATTTCGTTTGCAACACGGTCTTCCTGCGGGGGGGCCATAGGCGTTCTAATCGGCGTTTGCGAGTTCAGGGTGGAGTATGTGTTTACTAGTCCTCTGGTAGCATCGTTCTCGCTGGCCTGAGCAAGCATATTCGCTCGCTCACCCATCATGCCCATCTTGACGATATCTTCGAGTTCGCCATCGCTAACTTGGGGGGATGGAAGGACGAGCGCCCGTCTCTTGCTGCTCTGCTCTGCCTCTCGAATCTTTTGCATTTGCCCGGCCTTCAAAGCAGCTTGCAGAGAAGCTGACGGTGCATCCTTATCCCCCTTCCGTCTCTTCCTGTCGGTCTCATCCTCTTGTTCACCTTTACGCTTACTTGCGAGTTGCTGTTTTCGAGGATCAAATGATGCCCGTTGCTTCTCGTTTCGCGTCTGCTCTTCCGTGGTATCGTAGAAACCTTGGGCCGGCGCTTTCTCGAATGGTATGTCGGCATTGTAGTCCATCTGACCCTTCTTGCGCGTCACCACCTTAATGTTGATACCGGCGGTTTTCAGCTCACGGCGTTTTTGCAAGGCAGCAAGTCGACGTGACTCTTCTTGCTGGCGTTCTCGAGCTTTCCGCTTTGCCTTCTTTCCTTGTGTATTTGCCAAGCGAGCACGCGCCTCGCTCAGCATCTCCTTTTCGTCTTCATCGAGATCGATAGTATCAGGCTTCGCGGGTTTGCTCTCAGGATCTGGGTCGACCTCACCCGGTCGCAGTCTTCGTACATCGTCGGCGGTAGGGGCTTGGGTCTCGCCGCCTTCGGGGCCAGTCAGGCCGAGGCCAGCTGACTCCCGTTGCTCAGCTTCATCGAGGAGCTTCTGGTAGCGCTCTAAGCATTGGTTCGCGGTGCGGCCGACGATAGGAGCGATGGTTCGCCATTGCGTTGGCATTAACTTGGCTAGGTGAAGTAGCTTTTCGTCTTCTTCCTTGCTCCATTCGATCTTCTTGATGCTTGGGTCGAGCCATTCGTTCCATCGCGCCTTACATTGCTTGGGAGTCTTTCGCGGCAGCAGTGACGAGACGCGCGCCCACTGATTTAGCCCATATTTGGAAACGGAGACTTTGAGGATTTCATCCTCGATGTTAGTCCACACTCCTCCCTTTACGACAGGCATTTTGACTGTGCCGTCCGCGTTTGCGGTCGTGGGGTTGTGGGGTTGGACGGGAAACTGTTGATGATGGAAAGTTGCAAACGCAGTGAGATAATGAGAAGGTCGACCTTTGTTAGAAAATTGCTAGGATTCAAAGCTCGTTGCGAGGCGACGGATGATAAAAGTCTTGGCCCGAAACTAAGAGCGCGATACGTAAAAGCTGCATATCCTTATGTAAGCAACTGAACGGCAAAACATCGGATTATTTAAATTTGTTTCTTCAATACCTCTCATATATGGATATGTACATACCCTTTTATTGCATCGAATAGCTTCAACCCCCTTTTTCATCCACAGTTCTCAAAGTTGCACATCCTCAACAAATTCCCATTAACTTAAATGCGAATCTGCTATATCATAGCTTCCATATATCTTGATTTGGATGTGGCAAACATTTTTTCGAATGTACGTAGATATAGATAGGCCTCGTCAACACGACTGATATACCACGCACATAACCAATCCAAAGACGATGGAGGAATGAATAAGCTATCTAGCTAGCTAATAAGAAACCATTAGGCTTCTCATTTCCTCGGACTTTATAGTCACAATATATTCGACATAGGATAGCGCTCTATGCAAAACAGTAGTGATGAAAAACCTATCTGCCTAATGTCTAGAGAGCCACCAGCGGTTAGGCTAAGTGCACTTGTACTAGTAGAGTAAATCCTTCATATAACTTAAGGTTCCCCATAGGGGAAGTATGCCACTTTAATTCGTCCCTTTTCTTTCACTCGAGTGGTAATATTATCTTCTAGAAATACCCGTAAGTAGAGAGAATTCAGATTTTACATTTTCTAAAGAAGGTTGCATTCACAAACTTAGGGTCTGTCCAAATCCTTCCCGACGTGCATGATGTATTCGCTATTCTGGATCACTGTGCGTCTAATATTCGCTTATTCCTTAGCAGTGGAGAGCTCAACTATCTAAAGAGCGTCGATAGATTATTCAGATTCATTCTGAACGATGGCATGCTGACTCAGACGCGATCCCGATCTAAGGTACCCCTTAAACCCGACTGGTCTCCTGCATGACAGGTCAAAAGCCTCTAGGGACTGCCAGGCTGGCGCCAGTCAGGTACCTTAGTCTCCCGGGAATTTGGTGGCCCAAGGGAGCGGACGAGTGTGGTAGTATTGGGAATACGCGACCCAGGCGGCTATCCGAACTCTTGACGTTGTCAGAGTGGCCAGGTCGTCCCAATAAATTGACCGCGGAACTACATGAGGCTCAAAGGATAGCCGCAGCCGGGGATTTAGGAGGCAAGATGAAAAGAGTCGGCTATCACAATGAGACTTAAAGCCTTTTATCAATCCTCTCGGTTTCGTAGGGTTTGAGGCATAAATACGAATAAAGCAAGCATATAAAAATCATTGACATGCTCTAGAAACTATACAATCAGCCCCTACCTTGACCGCAGCTAGCTACATATCTTCAGTACCAGTGGCCAGCCATTCGCCTTAGTAACTACGGAAGTTGCGGGTTCTTCTTTTAATTTTAAACGATGGATTTATCACTCAGGAGGCAAAGATATTTGTCTGCGTTTCATAACGCTGGCTTGTGTACTAGAAATTTATTCAGATATTCTCTAATGTATTTGATAATGGAATTGGCGCGATGCTATTTCACAACACACCAAGACACGGATAAGTGATTTCTGCGTCATAACAAGTCATATGAGTAGAAGCTCCTCGGAGGCTAAGAATAGCTAAGAGACTTACCCAAGTCTCATCTGAAAGGGAGTCCGCGGAAGTGACGTCTAAGAAAGTAAACGGAGTTGGGAAACTCGCATACCTTGGGGCCAAGGAAGCCAAGCAGCCAGCGTGCACATCACACAACAGTGATCAATCAAGAAAACAGGGGTTAAAATCTGCGTTCCGTGGTAATCTTCCTTGGAAGTCACCAGGCGCGAATCCAAACCCTGCAGAAAGGCTCGGTCAATACCAGGAAAGCAATCGTCTTTGCGTGCCCGAGGAAACAATGTGACTAGGACGTGGTGCTATTTTCGGAGGTCACCGGGAACTGGTTAGTACAAATAAGACGAGATGGGGAAAATGCGAAGTAGTGGATCTGAAAGAAAGAGGACTGCGAGTAACCGATGTGTTGCATATCTTGCGGAGGAATCCAGCGTCATGCCGCGCTAATCGGCCATATAATGGAGTCGGGATTACCAGCTGCGGAACGAGACGAAGGGGGCCCGCTATGAACCCTAGCATGATGAGGATTCGTAAAGTTGGAGCCTTGAGACGAGACCAACCCGGGCGAACTCACCGAATAACAACACTAATTGGCCATCCTCGATAACCGCGGCGACCTATTTTCTCGGAGCATGTAGCGAAGAGGCGAAGGACCCAAAAGAACAATTAGTCTGGATCTTAGAGGAGACTTGGGTAGTAGTAGTCATCGGGTCAGTCCGAAGTTCGGTTAAGGGAAACCGTCAACACGATAATTCCAGGAGATTCAAATCTAAGACCCACCTTTGCGAAGGAACCCGGTCCGAACACTAGGGAGGTAAGGGTTCTCTGATATCCATAGACAGTACTTGCTACCTAAGAAAGCGCGTCAGGCGAAGAATTTTTACTTAACGTAACCGAGCTCGGAGGCAGGAGACTGCTTAATCACATGTGGAAGAATAATCTAGATTAAAGTTAAAGTATATGGTTGGTTGTTGTTCTTCTAGTAGTCTTTCTACCTTGCCATTATTACTTGGTAGTTCGCTCACTTCAATGTACGTATAATACACCCCTTTACAAATGGATACGGAATACACACTAAAACGTTTACTGGGAAATACGGTACAGATCAGAACCTGTGGGGATCTGAAGAGAGGGGGATGGGAACACAGCGGGGGTCACGATCTGATCGGAATAGGATCCTATCGAATCGTTTGCATACACAGGAAGACCTGAGCATCAAATGGCCTATGCGCGATTCTTCAGCCTCAACCCTAAATCCAGCGCGAACATAAGCTTATTTAAACGTTCTAGTGATACAATACTACTAGAAGAAAGCCAGTTATTAAAGAATACTATCCCATAGTCTGTGTTACGGTTGGAAATGACCACGGACTTTACATTATATGGTAACTAACATATAGCTCGTCATAAACCCCACGCACCCTGTGTACGACATGGGTTATCATTCGGGACTTTACTGGCATATTCGCAGGATTCGGGATGAATACCTTACCCTTGTTACATTTACTTTAGTGGATTCATATGCATGGCACTACAGACGGATGTTCTCGAACGGGTTTCTCCCCGACTGTATACCTCGACATTTACTGCGTAGGTGAGCTTATTTTTGATCAGAAGGATTCGGATTCATTAGGCTGCCGGCTGCTAGCAGGGTTGTTGGATCTGCAGCGCAGACAGTCCGCTACCAACCTATGATTTTGCCATGTAATTCGTTGCCAGCAGACCACGGATAAGACGATAAACTGTCTCGGAACCACAGTTAAAATATTAAAAATACCAGGTAAGCTACAGTTGTTACCTAATATCAGGCCATACTATACGA
This sequence comes from Hypoxylon sp. EC38, assembly GCA_002120335.1. NCBI lineage: Eukaryota > Fungi > Ascomycota > Sordariomycetes > Xylariales > Hypoxylaceae > Hypoxylon > Hypoxylon sp. EC38. The sequence continues at coordinate 1,313,542 of KZ111236.1, read as the reverse complement.
TCAATGCAATACAAACAGAGCGTGCTATTAAACAGGAAGTCGGAGACCAACATTTCCTAGGGGTACCCAACCTGTACTGATCTGCAAGCCCCCCTGTTGACCCTAACCCCTACCTAGCAGCTATATATGTATGGTAGATAATCCCTGTCCGAACTACATTATACTGGTATTCGGGTCCACAACGGGAGCTAGGGACCAGCCACAATGAGCCCCATATCTCTATCTCTACCGTAGTTGGAAAGCCTTACCGGTAGTCCATATCCAAAATCATCTTATCCATTGGTCACTGAGAGATCGCATATCGTTACATCTTTTTAATAGGCAGGTTGATAATCACCTGTTCCGCAAGATACGCGGAATCCACTGCATCACCTACGTAAAATGTAACGACGTCAGGTCATAAAATTCTGTAACCATACTTACGTAGACACCTAGGTATGAGTAAGCATGTTTGCAAATCATGAGATAACACAACTAACTAGCTTATAAATTTCATCAAGTTGACCTATAAGACGCGACATAACCAACCTTGGATCCGTAGAAACTACCTATTCCGTTCCAAGGACGGATAGGTTCAACACTTATTTAGCTCCTTCCACATAAGTATAAGTTATCCATGCGCTCTATGCCGTGGCCTCCGTTGGGTATAATAAAACCTCATCCACAGATGCCGCCTCTCCGGGTTCAAACATGCCAGATACTCACTAGCGGGTTTCAGGCATGCATTTCGCCCCCAGTCAAGGGTTTGCTATGTCCATGAGAGAATCGTTTCTGCTTGAGAACATTGTAATTAGACCCACAGTAGTTGTTGACGGCTGACGCGACAGTATATATAGGAAATTGGTAAGCCCTGCGCTTTTATGATCCACCCGGCTATGCAAGTAACTCAGCAATGTCTCTAGCATTCTAGCCGAAATGGGAGGTGTAGTCGATTGCTAGTCAAGGGGATGACCCTTGACCCGGAGCAGCCTATATCCACCCAACTTTGATAGAGTCTAGACTTTGATGTTGCTCACTGATGTTGTAGTCAGAGGTCCTCAAATTATCCCTGGAGATCAACACTTCACTAAGAATAGGAATGATCGTTGGCCAATCTAGTAGCGTATTCGCTTTTAAGTTATCTGGAGCACGTCTCCCGGTATACTTAACCATTTGAAGGCAAATGGCCCTAGTCAGCCAAGGGAATATGCAGTCTAATCACACATGATACCATCTTGCGGAGACATCTATCAGAGCCGTAGGTGTCTCACCCCCAAGACTGTTGATCGTCAAATAGAATTAGCTGTTTTGGTCCACACGCCGTCCGGCAAGCGACGAAGCGGGTATAGCCACTGATGACGACCCTAAAATGTGTATAAGAGCTACTTACCTACATAGCTCTTACCTCTCAAAGCCACTTACGCATCCATTTTCCTTTCACGATCTCATATTAGTCATTCTAGACACATCACAACATGCGCCCCATAACCTGTTCGTTCGATCCAGTCGGGATCTCATTTAAAGCGGAGTCGAAGCAAGAAAGCTTCGAATTCTTAAAGGAAGCAGTCACCCACTCCGTACCCGGCCTCGAAAATTGCAATGTCTTCGATCCCAACTCCTTAGGCGTGCCATGGCCAACTTCATTGCCCGCCGCGGCGCAGTGCAAGTATTGGAAGGAAGCAGAGGAAGCAGCAGCCGAATTGATGGACCAAATCGTCGCCGCGGCACCAGGCGAACAGGGTTCCTTGCCATCAGAGATGGCGGTCTCAAGCAAGAAAGCGGCTAAGAGACGAGAACTTCTTGATACGTCCGTTGCGGCTCCAATGAACATGTTCCCTGCGGCCAATGCTGCCCGAGCCAGAATCATGGCTAAAGCAAATTTGCTAATTTTTATGCACGATGGTAAGAGCTACGCGATCCCCTATAATATTCCGCTCCAGCTTTTATACGTGTGGCGCTAGAATGATATGTCGTATCCTTATTCTCGAGCATCAGAGAGTAACCGTAAGAAGTGCTGATCATGATCCACAGATGTTATTGAATCCGAATCCGTAGAGGTATATGACATTATAGAAATTTTTTAAGCTGATCGCTGACCTATCATATTAGCATCCAACAATTATCGACTCAGCGCTTGCTGATACCGCCACTCCCAATGGGAAAGGTGTAGAGATACTATGGCAAAACAGGATCTTTAAAGAGTTCTCAGAGGAAACTAATAGAGAAGATCCCGTCGTGGGACCCGTTTTCCTACAGGGCATATTGAATTGGGTACAACACACTCGTGAGAAGCTGCCCGGTTCGATGACTTTCAGTTCCTTGAACGAATACATTGACTATCGCATTGGGGACTTCGCCGTTGAGTAAGTCTCGACCATCAACTCCGCGTAGGAATATGGGTTAACGGCCAACAGCTTTTGTGACGCAGCTTTGATGCTGACGTGTGAGATTTTCTTGACTCCAGCAGACATGGAGCCTCTCGCGAAACTGCATCGGCTATATATGACCCACTTCTCATTGACAAACGACTTATACTCATACAATAAGGAGATCATGGCGCAGCAAGAAAATGGAGCCGCAGTTATAAATGCCGTCAGGGTTCTAGAACTGCTACTCGATACCACACCTCGAGCGGCTAAAGTCGTCCTCAGGGCATTCCTATGGGACCTTGAGCTCCAAATCAACGAGGAGCTCACGCGCCTCTCAAGCGCTGGCCTTTCTCCTAGCCAATGGCGATTTGCCCGTGGTATGGTAGAGGTCTGTGCGGGAAATTTGTTTTATTCCGCAACTTGCTTGCGATACGCTAAGCCGGGGCTGCGTGGTGTCTAGAATAGGTCGAAAGTTGGGCAAAGGAAGTAAATGGCCTTAATGTTAATTTAAGACATGAGAAGGGTATCATTCAGAATCACCGGGTATTTTAGGACTATGGGGGTAAACTTGCCCCCTTTTTTTTCCCCATATTATTTCGCTCTCCGGAATAATCACGCTTACGTAAGGTACACGGCGGACCGTCATCGGATATACAGTCGATTAAGTCAGTTTTATGGTAGAAAATTAAAAAGAACTACCACGAGAAACCCGCTTTTAAACCATATACACAACTTTGATGAGCTTCATTTATCGACTAGAAGGGTTATGGTCCTCTTGAAATTGCTCCATAACGCGCAACGTCGCAAGAACAACCAAAACTGGATGTAGGATATAGTAATTTCGGCTGGGCATTATGTAATCTTTGGTTGCTATCGGAGTGCGAATGTTAAGCAATAATCTCTGAATAATTTCATGAGGAGAATGGCGTAGGGAATAATGGTTATCGAGGAATAATCTTAGGTAATGCGCGTAATAACGTTTTGGAAGCTGTATTATTATTTCATAAGATATACACGTATTATTCCCTGAAGAGCTTACGTAATATTCATAGACGTCCCAGGTCGAATTATTTCATAGAGTTATTCCGCATGTGTTAATTATGTAAGCAATTATTTCTTAGGTACCTATTAGTCCCACTCGTCCATACAAAAGTGGATTGGCACAGTATACCTTAAGCCCCACGTAACGCGAAATCGAGACGCGTTCCCGCGTATGTCATTTACATTAACCCTGTAGTAGAGCCACTTTAGAAGAAACACCTTCAGACAACGAGATATTCTCGTGTTTTCGAGGCCTACGAACTCCATGAACTTCAATTGAATCTCAAAAATGCTGTCTGCATCGTCTCCAGTAGTCTACCCGGCCAGCTCTTCTCCGCCGGCAGCAGCAAAACGCGCGAAACCACATCCTGATCCTCATCCTCGGCCCCGTGCGAAAGGCGGCTTTCTTATTGACGATGATTCTGACGATGAAGATGCATTGACAATACCGGCGGCCAAAAGGCGAATGCTGAGTAGTCCTAGCGAGCATGCGGCTGCCGAGTATACCGAACCATCCTCGCCTCCATTAACAATTCCAAGTCTTGGAGTTAAAGATTCCGTGTCAATATCATTTGAATCCATTTCGCAGCCCACAACCGATGAAACCGGAAGCCAGCCCTCCGTGATAAGCTCGTTTGTTAGCTCTACCAATGTCACGTCTATTTTCGATCGATTTTCTCTCCAGAAAACGCAAAGCAACTTCAAGGTCAAGACTTGTTCCGGCAATACTATCGGCATCAAACAGCGGAAGGCCAATACTGGTGTATCATATGAGCGAATGGTTGCTGCCCGGTCGAAGACGAAAGAGGGCCGAGCAAAGAAGAGTTACTATGGTATCGAGATCCACGAACTGGTAGAGGCGGCCTCCAAGGAGCTCGCCAACAAGTCTTCGAACTCTGGTCCTGTTTCCGATGAGCCAATGCCTTCGGTAGAGGCTATCAAGAAGCCAAAGAAGTCACTCTTGTGGACTGAGAAATATCGGGCTAGGAATTTCATGGACTTAGTTGGCGACGATCTTACGAACCGACAGGTTCTACGATGGCTGAAGAGATGGGATCCGATTGTTTTCCCGGGAGCAGCAAAACCGAGGCCTTCTATAAGACGACCTGGTGGGAAGGTGGAAGCTGAAGACGAAAAGCCGCACCGAAAGATCTTGATGCTTACCGGCCCTCCAGGGCTGGGGAAGACCACGCTTGCTCACGTCTGCGCGAAGCAAGCAGGTTATGAAGTCATGGAGATTAACGCTAGTGACGATCGTAGCTCGAACGTTGTAAAAAACAGAATCCGCACAAGTCTAGGCACGGAAAATGTCAAGACGGTGCAACAAAATAAACAGCAGGACGGGAAACAGAAAGTTGCACGTCCCGTGTGTGTAGTGGTGGACGAAGTAGATGGCGTCGTGACCGGCTCTGGTGGCTCTGGGGAAGGTGGTTTCATCAAAGCGTTAATAGACTTGGTCACCATTGGAGAGAAGAACGCTTCGGGACAACAAGAGACAGCAGCCCATTACGCTGGGCGTCGCAAGAAGAAAGGGGATGATTTCCGCCAGATGCGACCTCTTATCCTAATCTGCAATGATGTCTACCATCCGTCTCTGAGGCCCCTACGCCTATCAAATTTGGCGGAAATCATCCACGTTGGCAAACCTACGATCGACGCAGTTGTGACTCGTCTTAAGACAGTATTCGAGAAAGAAGGAATTCCTTGCGAAAAAGATGCTGCGCGAAAACTGTGTGAAGCAGCCTGGGGCATGAGCAGCGGCATTGATGCGAAAAGGGGCGCCGAGAGCACCGCGGAAGGAGACTTACGTGGTATAATGGTCGTAGGCGAATGGGTGGCTGGCCGTGTTAAGGCTGCATCTCTCAAGGGTCCACCCTGCCTAACACGACAATGGGTTGAGCGGAATGTCATCCATGATCTAGCTCATGGTGGCGGTGGTGCAAGAGGTATAGGACGAGGTAGTGTGAAGGACATAGTCACACGTGTCTTTCAAGAGGGCGCCGGATTTCCGAAGAGTAATGTACTCCTCACGGTTCCATCGTCAAGATTTCAAGACGAGCAACCACACGCAAAGCTCGGGTTTTCGGAGCAACAAAAGAAGTACGGGATAGAGCGTTTGAGGGAGATGGTCGAAACTAGTGGTGATGTAGACAGGGTAATGACGGAAGTCTTTCTAGACTACCCGAACCACGAGTTCAACGACGACTCGTTCCTATCTAAACCCGACTGTGCATATGAGTGGATGCACTTCCACGACACTTGTTCATCAAGGACGTTCGGAAGCCAAGACTGGGAATTGGCCCCGTACCTTTCGCAGTCCATTCTCGCATGCCACCACCTATTCGCATCGCCAATTAAGCGTGCCAATCTGGGTTACGAGAGAAAATGGGGCAACACTGATGCCGAGGACGAGGCTCCGCCTCTCCCCTTCTCTGGCCCAAGAGCCGACTACGTTGCGCGAGAGACTGAGAAGGAGAACCGTGCAGTGCTACAGGGGATGCAGGCTCAGCTACCGCCTACACTCATGCGTTCTTTCCGCAGCCCTGAGGATATCGCAACAGACTTTCTCCCATATCTTATCCGTTTGGTATCTCCAGACGTGAAACCCGTTGTTGTTGGAGGAAGCGGGGATCAGCGAGGTACGGCGAGTGTGCGAAAGGACACCGAGAAGGCCATGGTGAAGCGGGCCGCCGACGTGTTGGCCGAAGTCGGTATTGAACTTCAGAGAGGCAAAATCGAGAGTGAGTCCCCGTTCAGCAGGGGACCGCAGTGGGTTTACCGCATGGAACCGTAAGTACTAGACTGAATAATGATCAAGATCGAACTCATGACTGACAATTTTGTAGCGATCTCGATGTCCTCGCTACGTTTGAAACCTCAGCGGCAATTATTCATGGCACACAGGCTCCGACGCGCTACGCCGTCCGACAGGTGCTAGACCAGGAGTTACAGAAAGCAAAGCTAGAACGCGAGAGATCAGCGCGGCAGGCACGCTTCCGGGCCGGCAACCCGCATGCCGCAACGCCGGATCCCTCCATCTTCGATGAGAATAAAGAAAACAAGGCTTCGAAGGCACCAGAATTACCTGTGCTGGGAGTAAAGAAAGATTTCTTCGGTCGCGTCATTGAGAACACAGACAAGCGCGCTCTAAGAGAAACGGATGGCAATGGTAGACCCAAGAGCAAAGCCGGAGACGAGCAGCTCGGAAAGGCGGATACCAAGGTCTGGGTTACATTCCATGAAGGCTTGAATAATGCAGTACGAAAACCGATTTCACTTAATGAGTTGCTTAGAGGCTTGTAGTAGTGGTTCATGTCCATATTTAATGTACTTACATACATACTACTGCGTTGGGACTGGGTCACGATATTGGCGAATGAGCATAGGTAGTTTAACGGCGTCTAGGATGCAATGGTATGTTGCTTATTAATACAGACGTAGCTCTTGTTATGATATGATTAATCCATTGCTCACGTTTCGCACTCGTTCTGTTTTCACGGGAATATTGTTTCTTAGGACCCCATCCAACTTCACTATTCTCGTAGAGAGATGATATAGTTCAAGTAAATGGTTTGACAAGTCTATTCTACTGCGGAACACAGTTCCATGCGGATCTAAACTAAGCTTTGCGGATATGATAAACGTATCATCATTATCATACACATGTACAAGCAAGCGGCGACTAGAGTGTGAGAGCCTCCATTCTAAGTATCATTGCCTAGCTCCGTGTTCTGCGTCTCCCATCTGCTCCAACACACTCCTAAACAGCTTCGCCTCAGCCTCCATCTCCTCCGCCGACCGCGGATGCCTCTCCGAGTCCTCGATACTAGGAAAACTGCCACCCGGCTCAGGCCGAGCCCCGAGTCGTAACATGAGCTTCTTCATCTCCCGATCCCATCTGCTGCCGTTAGCTTACGATATTTCTCACTTGCGCCCCGTTGACAGCTAAGTAAGCACTTACAAAGCCCCGCCGACGTTCCCCTCCTCCGCGGCCATCGCCTCGTAGATTTGGTCCCCGGGCCCAGGCCCTTCCTTAGCCGTGGCACCGCGGATCCGCGGAATGACGTGCACGTGCACGTGGGCGACGGTCTGGCCTGCTTCGGCGCCGTCCTGGATGGCTATGTTGAAGGAGCCGGCCTCGGGGCTGCCGTCTGCGGGGTCGTCTTTACTTTTATCGTGGTTGATGCCGTTCTGCTCAGAAGAAGGTGATGATGCGGACTTGGAGGGGGAGGGGGAGAGGGAGGTGAAGTAGTGCCGCGCTAGCATGCGTTGCACGCGCTGCACCGCTTGGAATAGATCGGTCAGCTCCGGTGCCGTGAGCTCTGTTAACCGCTGGTGCGGCTTCCGCGGGCAGACTAACACGTGTCCTGGGAGCAGCGGCTTGAGGTTCACCAGGGCGAAGGAGTGGGTTGTTGTGAGAAAGACCTGGGAATAGTTAGTTTGGTTTTGATGGTGACGCTCATAGTGTTGATAGTTGATGCTATAGGCGGGCTATTCTCATTTGATTGGGAATCGTTTTTATTTATAATACTTGTACGACTCATGGCGAATTCATTGCCAAAGCCCAAATGAGATAATTTAACTCACCTGAGATGTGACCTCGAATGGTCCAAAGTAGACGGGCCCTGTCGGCAAGGAACTCATCTTTCGCGTCTGAATAGCTCTGGTTAATATGAGATTTAGTATCGTCGGACCGCCTTTTAGGAACATAATTAGATGCCACTATCGTATGATGGCCATGTTATTTATAAGAGATCTAGATGTACACGTAAATACTTGATCTTACGATATGAGGTTAAGGTTGCCAGTTTGATGAATTTGAAATTGCTTGGACGCTCTTGTCGCTGCTCTACGACTACACTAGTGTACTGCAGGTTGCTTCGGGTTGCAGTGGGTTGCTATTTGGTCCCTATGACGTCGTTAATTTAGACCCCGAAATTCTTACGCCTTCCTTATTTTGACACTGCTTTTCCACTTGCCTTTTCCCATTTCCCATCTGTCGTCTTTCATTCACAACAACTGCAAGCAATTTTCTGTGTTTAGTAATTATGTCGCCTTTCGGCAGTATTTCTGAAAATATATCCTAAAATAGATGTCATTTGACATTTCTTTCCGGAATGCAAGTTAAATGTGCATTATCAATCATCTATTAATAAATCTCCGATCACTTGACTCTACCGTAGACCAGGGAAGCAAAGTCAAAATGGCTACGCTCGATGCCCATTTGGTTGCACATACTTCTAAAAATACCGTGTCGCTCCCATAGTCTACATAATCGGGATATCCAACTCAGCAACACAGCCCAAGTCCAGAACGCAGATTCGGTCGTAGTTGAGGACCGTCTGGAGCCGATGTGCTATTGTTAGGACGGTCTTGTTCGAAAAGGCCTTCAACATCACATCCTGGATTTTAGCTTCTGTCTCTGGGTCAAGAGAGGAGGTCGCTTCGTCGCAGAGTACGATACACGTATTCCTTAGGAGAGCACGAGCAATGCTTAACAGCTGGCATGGCCTTGCGAGTAGTTGGCGCCACCCTCTTCAATCTTGGCATCGAGATGTAGCTTCGGCAATGTCGTATTATCCTTCGTCCCGACTTGATCAAGTGTGGTCCATAATTCCATGTCTGTACCGTATGTTCACCAAAGGGATCTAGATTCGATCGGATCGTTCCCTGAAATAGTGTAGTGTCTTGGGAAATGATTGAGATACGCGAACGGAGCGTAGGCAGCGGAATATGCCTGGTATCCAGCCTGTCAATAGTGATCTGCCCCCACGAAAGCTCAGCTAGCCTGAAAATAGTGGTGGCTAACGATAAATTCCCCAAGCCAGTGCGCCCTACAACGCCAATTCTCTCGTCTTGCAGCACCATCGGCAGCTCAGGTTTATAGCATATTGACGTTAGTCATCTCAATTTCACCTCTTGCGGGCCAAGCTTTGGGAATTTCTAGAGCCAATACCGTCACTGCCTAGGAATTTTACTTGGGAAGTTGAGTACAGTGCTGGTGCAAATGCTAGGCAGAGGTCACACAATCCTGAAGCCCCCCAAGGTGCTGGATAACCAGCTGGATCTGGAATCTAAGAGAAAGAACGTTGGGGTAAGACAACGCCAGATATGCTAGGATTTACTATGCCTCCGCCGAAGATGATCAGCAAATCAGTAACCATGACAATAGATACGGCAATAAGGTCTATCCAAACTGCGAGCCACCGCCGAGCACTATGTGTGAGGAAAGTGGTGACGTTTATATTATCAATGGCGTGTCTAATATAATAGTATAGCTATCTTCAAGCCCGTGAAACTTTTTTGACAATGCGGTAAGGCCATAGTTGGCATGGGTGGATTGGCCTTTATGAGGCCTTTCTTGAATTACTTTCTCAGAATGCACCCGGTCTGTAGTAGTGATCGATATTATGGGATGAAATATCGGGTTGAGATGTGTTAGACCGAATAAAAATAGGGTGTTACTCCTTGAAATAGTGCAGTAGTTGAAGAATAAGTGTGAAAGTGTATTTGTATGAATTTGGTAATCAGTTATTCAGCAGCTCCTCTTTCGTTGTAATTGTTGGTTCTCTAACTCACGAGGCAGGGCAGATATGCCTCATATTCTTATTTCTCAGGTAACTCATCTAATTAGGTACCTACCTACGGTAACTATATGTTTCTACATTATTTGATTCCAATCTCAACTTTCATTACTTGTCATTGCGTACCTAAAGGGTTGAACTATTAGGGGCACTATCAGCCCGCGCCTTAACTGCAATTGATAAGATGCTTGGTGTAATTGCTATAAGCTAAGTTGGACTCAATTATATAATCAAAACTGAACCAATTGATGTGGGAAAAATGATAATTTTGAGGTTAGGTTTTATATTAAATAGATATAATTATTAGATTCAAATATTTTACATGGGTCGTATTAAAACCGAACAATAAACTCGGAGAAGCTTTCCTGTAGCTGAACCTTTTTTTAGCCACTGCCCGCTTTTTTCAACCACGAAAATCCAGTGTTCTGGCAACCCCCACATTACACCGCTGGTACCTATATGTAGTTAGCAAATAAAATTTAAGAATTGAGAAATGCGCCAGAAAACGGCTGCGGCGGTAACCGTACATCTCCGTCGACCGGCTGACTATAAATTGACCTTTAAATAACGGGATGGAGGGTGCCGCCTTTCATTTGACATCGGAGAGTAGCAGGAGAATGTAAAGGAAAGGAAAGAAGCGGTGTTGGGGGCCGGCGTCCACGGTAATGTCAATTCTATTATGTAACAGTAAAACTTGTCGGCTCATATTATACCTTTAGAGGAATCTGTTACTAAGTTATAGCGCCATTCCAAGGGGTAAGTATCGTTATTTTCCCCAGATTTTTCGTGATAGAGGAAAAAAGAAAGTAGATCTATTAAAACCCTTTCTCGTTCCCAGATTTTAACTTTTCTTTCAACGTCAAGAGATCTTCGCAGCGTATGCGCGGGAGCAAGAGAGAAGCATATATTGGAGAGTTTGCTGTTGGGAGTGGCTTTAGGTATAAGGTCACTCCGCATCGGTATTAATTGTACCTAATAAGAACAACTTGAAGGTCTTCCATGACCCTCACACCGAAAAATGCAGATGACAGCTGCCTCATAAATCAAACTGTCCCGGCGGAGATCTTTGGATTGCCGTCGGAGCAACTTGACGAAAAAACCAAACTTCCAAATACCAATTCCAATTCCGGTAACGACCTTGAGAGGGGACATTCCCACCCGGTCGAAAATGCCGGTGAAGCATCGTCGCCCTCATCATCAGATGGTGAAGATAGTGAAGATGACGCCGACTTCCCAGAAGGCGGACTGAAGGCCTGGCTCGTCGTCTTCGGCTCCTTCTGCGCCATGATATCTGTGTATGGTATCATCAATTCGGCCGCAGTTTTCGAGTCATACTTCTCAACCAACCAGCTCGCCGGATATGATTCCTCGACTATCGGTTGGATCTTCAGTGTGTACCTGTTCATCGTCTTCTTCTTCGGCATCCAGGTCGGCCCTATCTTCGACAGATATGGTCCCAGACTGTCGGTTCTCGCCGGCAGCCTGTTAGTCGTCGCGAGTCAGCTACTCCTAGGATTATGTGAACGTGAGTGCACCAACTATGATTCCGTACATACCCCCTAGTGAGCCATGAACTGACAGGTCGGGTCATAGAATACTACCAAATTCTCCTCACATACTCCATTCTCGGGGGTCTAGGAGGCGCCTTGCTCAACGTGCCCGCATACGGCGTGATAGCGCACTTCTTCAAGCGGCGTCGGGGTCTCGCCACCGGTATCGCAGCGACCGCGGGGTCCGTCGGTGGTATTGTGTTTCCCATATTTCTGCAAGCCGTGATTCCCAAACTCGGCTTCGCATGGGCGACGCGAATCATCGGCTTCATGCTGCTCTTCCTATCGGTCATAGCCAATGTCCTCATTCGCTCACGTCTACCGCCGAGCTCCCACCCGGTGCGCGTGCTGCCCGACTGGTCTCTTTTTAAGGATCTCAAGTTCAGTTTCTGCTGCGCCGGTGTGTGGTTCATGGAGTGGGGCATCTTCACGCCCCTTACTTACATCGTCTCGTACGCCGCGGCTCACGGCCAAGATCCGACCGACGCATATACGCTACTAGCGCTGCTCAACGCCGGATCCTTCTTGGGCCGTTTCCTTCCGGGATTTTTAGCGGACAGGTTCGGCCGTTTCAACATCATCACCGTGACGAACGCGCTCTGCGTCGTCACTATTCTCGCCTTCTGGCTGCCCGCGGGTGACTCGCGCGCCATGCTTATCGTCTTCGCGGTTACTTTCGGCTTTGCCTCCGGGAGCAATTTAGGATTGTACCCCGTGTGCATTGGCCAGCTGTGCGAAGCGCGCGAATACGGCCGCTTCTTCTCGACCGCCATGATGACCGGCAGTTTCGGGACTCTGACATCTCTACCGATTGCCGGCGCATTGCTAGGAATTGGTGGCGGTCAGGAACAGGGCTGGTTGGCGTTGATCCTCTTCGCGGCGCTGTCGTATGCCATTGCCATGAGTTGCTTCCTCGGAGCTCGAGTGCTGGCTGTTAGTTGGAGGGTTAAGGAAGTATACTAAGGAGTAAGTTGGATTATATGCATCGTTTGTGAGTAAAGGGAAAGTTGTACTGCAAATGTAAGACTGTTGCGGGGAATTAGGCGTGGCGTAGGGGACTTCCGTGCGTATAAGAAGAATGTGCAGGGCTAGCATGGCCGTAAACCCGGCCTAGAAACAGGGGATATCCTTCTGTAGGATATGTTCTTGTAAGTGCTCTATACGTTATCTATATTCAAATCTTTGATGTGTCTTGTTCTTGTTGCCCCTAAAGCTTAAGACGAAAGTAGATACCATAAATAGATGACCACCCGGCGGATACAATTGACGCCTTCTACAAAATAATCAGACAAAAATCATGCTACATCACAATCTATATACATGACTTCAGTCCAAAAAAAGATTTCAACCAACATCAGCTGATATTCAACAAATGTGCACAAATATACATATATCCATATATATTCCACAATATTCTATATCGCAAGAGCTTCTATAAAAAAGACATCAATAATACGTTACTCTTTTATCGAATTTCTACATGTATACTACTCTGAAAGGGGCGACCCATTCGTACAAAATCTTGCTTAAATTCGCGGTAAGGTCTCGCTTGGTAATTCCTCGTCAGACAAGATATCCGGATCTTGAGGATCACCAGGAACTCGCACCGGAACCGTGACATAACCATTATCTTGTAGATACACTATACAGAATTAATCAGTATTCATGGTCTTGTTGAGAAAGTTTTGCTATAGACTTACCATGCGGCATCACAAAGAAACTTGCGACTACCGCGAGTCCGAATAGAGAAGTTAACATGACGAAAAATGCTTGGGGGAACGTCTCAACTGTTGCTGCGTATATGCCGTTGAAGAGCGCGGGAGCGAAAACCCGCCCGAGAGCATGTAATAGGCCGATTGCTCCTAGCAGAGAACCCACACGCTCAGCCGGGACGTGCTTCGTGACGGCACTTTGGATGGTAGCACTTGCTAGGCCACCAAACGCCGTCGCCAAACCGCAGAGTATGAATAGCTCTTCTCTACGGACGAAGATGTATCCGGCGGTACCTGCGGTGTCGCTAATGAGGGCAATCCGCAAAAGCCACACGTCAAGATTGTCAGCACCAGAGTTTGTCTCGACCACGTTGGCGTCACCACTTTCGCGTCTCTGGCGGCGTAATGGTCGGACTCGGAATACGTAATTGATAACCGGGAGAATGCAGAGAAGAATTACGACGCGCACCATGCTGACAATTGATACGAATCGCGAAGCTTCCAAGGTTCCCCAATTGAACATGTACTCTGAGTAGAGCACGATGATAGTACCGGCGCCCATCGCAGACATCAAGATCATTGTGTCGATAAGGGCGAGGATAATAAGATTCCGCCGTAAGCGACCGTTGTTTCGGCCGGTTGGGATAAGTATTTTCAAGGGTGCTAGTGGGTTGGCGCTCAGAACCGCGGGCAGCCAAGTTCCCATGTGCTCATTCAGGAATGAGGCAACCCGGGAGCCAACGATACCCTCGACTGAGCTTGGGAGTCCCGATCTCAGTTGCACAGCTGTAGCTTCGGTTTCGGCTTGATGCTTCGCTCTTGCAGCCATCTGGCGTTTGTGAGATATTGACTCCGGTAGGAGAAACCAGAAGTACAGGATGACAAAACCGTGGCAACCAAGGACGACGTAAAAGATGGACACCAGTGACCCAGTCCATTCGACAAAGTAACCAGCGAGGATGGGGCCGAATGCCAATCCAGTAAATAGGCACGCATGCAGATAGGCTATATGCACTCCGCGTTTCGATGGCGGAGCACAGTCGCTCGTGTAAGAGTGGCCTAATATGCTCCCCGCTGTAAAAGAACCCATGATACCATCAAAGAAAGCGCCCAAGACCAACCAATGGTAGCTCACGGTGTCGGGAAATTTTGCAGCAAAGATGGTAATGACCTCATTGGCTAGGCCTCCACAGGAGGAAATCACCATGAGACGTTTTCGACCATACCGATCGGATAATGAACCCAGCTTCGGTGCTGTGAGAGCGCTTAAGGCACCGGTAAGAGCGCTCAATATGAGCGTAAAAGTCGCAACATGCTTCTGGACGGCGGGAGCGTTGCATTGCGGATTGTCTGCGCCTAAAACCACTGGTGTGAAAGTGAAGTTTGGATCATACGCTTGACGCTCGCTATAATAATTGCGACATATTAAGTCGACAATTCTGACAAGAGCCGTTCTTATTAGCGACGCGTTGCGAATGGAACGACGCTAGACCGACGCGACTTACAAATTGAGTTTTGGCACGAGGATGCCGCCGAATGCGAGCGTGAACAAGAAATAGGGTCCGAGCAGCCAGTAAACCTGACCTCAAAGTCAGCGCAAAAGTTCTTGAGCTCTATCCGTAATCGCACACAACGCACCGAGGGCGTCTGATACCATGGATGATCAGCAAAATCTTCGTAACCTATCCAACTATCCTGTCTCTTTCCATTCCTGCTATCTCCTGCCTCATTTTCTCCAGAGCTCGTGCCGACCAGCGGACTTGTTTCTGTTGCGCCGTCCCATCGCTCTTGCTCTTCGTCTACAAGAGTGATCTGCTGGCTATGCCTCCTAACGGATTGCGCCTCGCTCGTCATTTTAGCTGTGCGCCCGTTGCGAAGCTGGAGTCTAATTTCGTAACGTTGTCAAACGCTGCCAGCAATTAGGAGTACCGCCAGTTTTTAAGTAGGTTGCGATGTTGTGGACCAGGTACGACTGGTGCAATGCGATACACTAAGTAGAATGAAATTCGTTCAAACCGAAGGATTCCGAATTTCGCGGATAGTCCGTATGGTCCGTCGGATGCTTGGCCGGCCGAACAAATAGTCAATGACGAAGCGACTACTCTATTTTGGTGGTAGCTCTAGTCTTCGGTATCCGAAGGAGGTCAATTATTGACCTGAACAAATTTGGGAGGGTAGGGAGAGAGGGTGTATATATGCTCCATGCCTGAAAGCTTGATTACAAGAATTCAAGAGCCCATTGGTCTATCGGAATCAATGATGTGTGAAAAAGACACCAATTAAAGCTCGAGTCCACTCGAGCTTGGAGACCTTTAAACGTCCGAAGTGTGCCAGCGCTAGACGTTCAACGTTGGAGAAATGATGCGAAAGTTACAAGTGGGCACATTGTTGAATCCCATATCTATGGGATTGAGTGGATCTCCCGGCTATACGCATTAAGGTTAAACGTGATACTACATAATGGCTACATACATGTACGCCGGATCACCAGGCTTTAAGCCTTCCAACAGGCTTATTAATTACATTAGCGCGCCTATATGGCACCTTAAAATCGTCTTAAGGACCTTATATTTACATAAGATTATTTCGAAAATTTAATATTATTTCGATATTATTATTAAAAGCTAATAAAATTTTTAAAATTATTATATATAAGAAATAATTTTACTTTTTAAAATAATATTTTTTTAAAATAACTTTTTAATTTAATATAATTTTATAATAATTATAACTTTAAAATAATTTTAACTAATTAATTAATTATTAATAATTTAAATAAATATTTTAAATGTTTATTTAAACTATTTAATTACACTTATAATTACATTTATAATTATATTTATATTTATAATTATACTTATATTTTTTTATATAACTTTTTATATATTAAAATAATAATAATAACTTTAATAATTTTATAATAATATAATTAATAAGTTAATAAATTTATAATTATAATTTTATATTTTAAAGTTTTTAATTTAAATTATAATAAATATTATTATTATTATTATTAAATTTTTTTAAAATATTAATTTTTAAATAATTTAAATAAAAAAATATTATATATTACTTATATATATTATATATTATATTATATTATATATATATATTTATATTTTAATATAATTTTATATTTTAATATAATTTTAAAATTTAATTTAATTTTAAAATTTTAATAATTATTAGGGATAATTAGCCATTAAAAATAACTAAGATTTACACCTTATAAAATTTATAACTAGGTTTACTTATATTTAATATACTTTTTAGTTAGCCTTATATTAGCCATTTTTATTAATTAATATATTTTTTATTTAAGCTTTAAATAATATTATTTAAGTTATTAAGCTTAACGTGATAATTTTACATTTATCCTTTTAATTTTCTTATAATTTATAATATTTAATACCTATTATTATAAGTTATTAACTATTTTATTAACCTAAATAAAAATATTATAAACTATTACTAGTTAGTTTAAACTTAATAATTTATAAAGTTATATAGTAAAAAGTATTATTTTTCATTAAACCTTATTAATAACGTTAATAGTAATAAGGGGAAATTAAAGTAATAAAATAGCTATAATAATTATAGCTAAAATTATTTATAACTTAATAATTTTAAAATTAATGTTAAGGCGTAACATTTAATATTTTAAAATAAAGGTTACTAATTTATAAAATATTAAAAATATCTTTTATTATTTAAAGGAAAATTTTAAACGTTTTAATAGGTATAGTAAAAAGGTTTTTAAAGATATTAAAACCTTAATTAAATAATAACTTATTAAAAATAAAAATCTTATTATTTAACTTATTAAGGAATTTAAATATTATCTTATAAAATCATATAGTTTAAAACATTTTATTATTTTTTAAAATAAAGTAAAAAAAGAACTTTATATAATTAAGAAAAACAAATTATTTAAAAGGCTATGTAATAAAAAACTAGGAAAAACCTTAAAAATTAAAAAACTTTTAATTAAAAGGTTAATTCTAAGCTTATAATAACTAAAAGAAAAGATAATAGGGGATAATAATCTTAAAAATTTTAATTTAAATAAAGATAATTAATAGGAATTATCTAGTAAAAATAATAAAAAAAATAATAAGGATAATAATAAGGAAATTTATTTTATAAACATAGAAAAATAATTATTATAAAAGATAATAAGTGTTTTAAAATAAAAAGCTTACCCTATAAAAGAGAAGTTTTATTTTATAAAGGAAGGTATAAACCTTAAAAATGAAAATAAAAGTTTTAATTAAGCTTTAAAACTTATAATTAAGGGTTAAAAGGGTTAATATAATATAAGCTATTTTAATTTTAACTTAAAAATGAAAATTAATAAATAATAATAACCTATTAAAGCTATTATATAAATTTATAATAATGTTAAATAATTTATCGCTAAAATAAATATTTTTAAAGATAATAAAAAACTTAAGGAAATAGTTATTAAAATAGTTATTATTAATATTTTTAAGAATTATTAATGCTTAATATAGGATAATAATAATATTTTAATGGTAGTTATTATAGAAAAGTTATTAGCCTTAACTAACCTTAAAAATAAAAATATATAAAAGTTTATTAACATTTAAACGCTTAAAAAAATTAAACAATTTTACAAACTTTAATAAGGAAATTTTAGCTTTTAATTTAAAATAATTTATATTAACCCTTATAAAAAAGCTATTAATATTAAAGGATAATTTATAATAAGCTACCATACCATTAATTATCACTTTTATAACCACTTTAATTTTAGGAATAAATGATATAATTATTTAAATAAACTAAAAGATTTTTAATATAAGTATTTTTTATTTTAAATTAAAATTTAAAAAAGGAAAAAGTAGTTAATAATATAAAGGTAAAATTAATTATTATAATAATCTTTATATATAAAAGTAATATATATATAAGTTTATTAATATTAATATTACTTAAAAAAATATAATCTTTAATAATATATACTTATTATTTAATAAAAATATTTTTAATTAATAATAAATATATTTATTAAGTAAGGAAAAAAAATAGTTAAAAAAAAGTTTAAAAAATTTTATTAAGGGCGTTCTTAAGGAATATAATATTAAACCTAGTAAAGTAGTTATATAGTTTAAAAATACCATATATATTTTAAAGGATATTAAAAATAATTATTCCTTTAAAACATTTATTAACACTTTATTTAAATATGTTATAGTTTAAGGCGATATTAAAGATTTTTAAAAGCTTATATAGTTATATTAAGTTTTATCATTAATATTATAAAAGCTATTATTAGTTTTTATTAAGCATATATAAAAAGTAGCTTAGTTTAAATTTGTTATTAAAAAGGAAAAATTTTTACAAATAAAATTAAAAGGTATTATTAAAGGTAATATAATTTTATAAATGGATTAAAACTTTAATAAAAAGTATAATAATTCTTAAAATAAAGAAAAGGTTTATTAAATTAATCTTTAAAGATTAAAACCTTTTTAAAATAAGGGTTATTATAATAATTAGTATAATTAATAGCCTTTATAAGTAAATTATAATGTTTAAAATTAATTTTTAAGATTAATATTTAAAAATAATAGGAGCTTATTTAAGCTTACCTTTAAGGCTAATAAGCTTAAAGGTTAAGGTGTTAATAATAAAAGGTATACGTGATTTAATAATTAATATAATTGTAGGCCTTTTAAGTATTAATGCTTTAAAAAAAGGTTATTATAAGGTAAGGAAATCTTTATATATTATGTTAATAAGGTTGTTTAAAAGTATTAAAAAAATACTTAAAATTAAATTAATTAGTTAATAGTTAAGGGATATATTTTAACTTTAAAAGGAAAGGCAAAGGTTAAAATTAATGGAGAAATAAGGTTTATATGTAAAAAAAAGTATTATTTTAACAACTTATATTTTATATACCTTATAAACTTTAAAAATAACCTTATAAAGTGTTTAATAACTTTAAATATAAATGTTATAACATTTTAAACAATTACGTATAAGGAATTATTAAGCCTAACTTATGTATATTATAAGGTATTATTTATTATAGAAATTATTTTATAAATTTACGAGGATATTAAACAATATTAATAACATATATAATAAGTTAAATGTGTATTATTTATTAAATTTAATCCTAATTAATGATTACTTATTATTACTAAGATTTAATTAGTAATAGAATAAGTAGTTAAAATTAATCTTACTTTTAAATAAAAATTTAAAAGTTTTAAGAAAAAAATTTTATATTTTAAGATAGAAGTTAAATTTAATTTAAAGACTTTTAATATTTAAATTTATATAAATATAAGGAGTTTAAATATTATAATAAATTGCAAATGGATTAATTAATGGGTAAAAAACTTTATTTTTTTAAAGATTAATCTTATATTGTTAAAGGGAATTTAGTTTTAAACCTTAATTAATATATAAATTAAGTTTAACTTTTATATTAAAAGATTAATAAATAATATTAAGATTTATAGCCATTTTTAAGTCATAGCTTATGTTTTAAAAAGCTTAGTTTTTAAAATGTTAATAGGGATTAATTTTATAGTTAAATATAGTGTTAAACTTAATTTCTTTTAAGGAAATTACTTTTTTAAATTAATTTTTAATATAAAGGTTAAGGGAAAGATTAATAATATATTTAAAGTTTTAATAATCTTTAAAGTAATTATTATAGCTAAGAAGTTAATAATACTTATAATAGGAAAAACCTTAATATAAGTTAATTATATAAACTTATTTAAGCTTATTAATTATATTAATAAATTAGCTTAATTATATTATTTTAACTTAATATATAAGGTAGTATTTAATATTATAATTAATAGGTTTATTATAAAAAAAGTGTTAATAAGTAATAATAAAGCTTAACCTATAATGATTTAAAAAAACTAATAATTAAGGAAAATTTTACCTTATATAAGAAATATATAAGCTTAATTAATTAACTAGAAAGATTTAAAAAGTTATTAAAATAAAAATTTAAATTAAAAGGAATGGAATGATTTTTTAAATTATTTATTTAATAAAAATTGGTAGGAATTTAATAATTATTATACCGAAATAATTCTTAAAATAAGTTTTATTAAATTTAAAAATAAATAACCTTTTATTTAAAATAATGTTAATAAAAAGCTTAACTATTTTAAGCTTAATTTTTTTATACCCTTTTATAAAATTAATAAATTTAAAGATATTTTTATTATTAAGTTTAAAGTAGAGATATTTATTAGTATTTTTAAATTTAAAATAGTTATTAAGGTTAAAATCTTAATAAATAAGTATAATATCTTTAAAAATAAAGGTATAATACTTATATTAAAGGATAAGAAAATATGTATTAACTTTGTTAATAATTAATAATAATAATTAAAGTTAATAAAAGCTTACTTATTAGGGATAAAAGATTACCTTTTTTTTAATAAGGTTAATAATAGCTTTTATACTTAAGGGAAAATATCTTATAAAATTTAGCTAATGTTTATTACCTACCCTATATTTATTATATAAAAAAAAACCAATAATAAAGAAAAAGGGCGTGTAATGGTTAATTTTAAGCCATTAAATTAAATAGTTATTTCTAATGTATATTCTTTACCTAATTAAAAGGATATAATGGAAGATATAATAAGTTATTATTATTTTACTTTAATAAATGTTTTTAGTTTTTTTTTTCAATTATTTATAAAAAAGAAATATAATAATAAAATAATTATTATTAATTATAAAGGGTTAAAATGCTTATATATAACCTTAATAAGTTTTAAGAATTTTTTAATATTCGCTTAATAATTTATAAATAGGCTATTTAAAAACTTAAGCTTTATTAAAGCTTATATTAATAATATTATTATTTTTAATAAAACCGTTAAGGAATATTTCGAATATTTTAAACAAGTTTTAAAGATTTTAAATAAAGCTTAAATTTATATTAACCCTTATAAATTATTTATAATTTACCTTATTATGAGATTATTAAAATATATTGTTAATAATAAAAGAATTTAAAAAACCAATGATAGGATTAAGGTATTTAAGAAGTTAAGCTTTTTTAATACCTTAAACACTTTAAAGATTTATTTAAATATATTTAAGTGGTTAAGGAAAGAAATAGCTTAGTATAAGTTTAAAATAGCCTTGTTATAAGCTTATAAAATAGCCTTGCTAATGGAAATAAAAGAAAAAGGATTGTTATTAACCAAAGTTTTTAAATAAGTTAGGTAAATATATATTATTAAAGTTAAATTTAAACTTATTAAAGAAAAATTAAAAGCTTTTAAAAAGTTGTAAAAATATTTTTATACCTAGTATTATATGTATTATAATAATTATAATAGGCTTATTTTTATAAAAATAAACGCTTACTTTAAGCCTTAAGGAGTTATAATATTTTAATTAAATATTAATTAAGATAAAAAATTAATATTAGGGAAAGATATTCTTGTTAATTTAATTAAGCCTATTTTATTTATGTTTAAAATTATTATAAGGATTAAAAAAAAATATAAATTAATAAAATTAAAAGTGATAGCTTTCGTATAGGTTTATTATAAAAATAGGAAATTATTAATATTTATATTATTTTTAATAGTAATATTTATAAACCATATAATTATTAAAGGAATAGTTAATTATATGTTAGTTAAAATAATGGATTTAAATAAGGTTAATCTTAAGTTAATTAATGTTATATTATTTTTATTATGGTTTAACCTTAATATAATATATATTTTTGGATTGTTAAATATAATATTAAATGTATTTTTAAAATTCCTAACAATGATTAAGGAAGAAAAATTAGCTTTTTTTAAAATAAGTAAGCTTAATAATATTTGGGAAGATTTTAATGTGGCTTATTTTTTTAAAAAAAATAAACCTAACTTAAATATTATAATAATAGTAATTAATAAAAGGTTTAAAGATTAAATTATTAAAGGATATGCCATTAATTTTAAATATGGTAAAGTTTATTAAATCTTATAAAATAAAGTTAAAAAAGAATTAAAGATTATTAATAAATAGGCTAAGAATTAGCATAATAATGTTAAGAAAAGCTTAAAGGAAATTACTAAGATTAAATTAAGTAAAGGCGTAAGGCTTAAATATAAAATTAAGTATTTAACGTTTTTTATTTTAAAGGATAACCTTTTATATTATGTTAATTTAGAAGGTAATAAAGGTTTTTATATATTAAAAACTTATATAAAGCTTATTTTTAAGCTAGTATATAATAAGAAATATTACTTTAATAAAAATAAAATAATAAATAACTTATAAGGTATTTATTTTTTTAGGAAATATTAACACGTTAAATAGTTTTACTAATATTACCTTATATACTATAAGAATTAATAGGATTAATAACCATTACTAAGGCATTTAATACTTATTTAAATATTTAATATTTTTTATTATATAATTATATTAAATATTATAATTAATATGTTTAGCATTAACTTTATTAAATACTATTAGAAAATATAAGGTTATAAAAAATTTAACACTTTGCTAATAGTAACTTGTAAAAGTAATAAAAAAATCCTATTAATTTTAAGGAATAAATAATATATTATTAAAAATTAAGCTTAAGTTATCTTATTAAGTTTATAAATGGTAAATTAAGGATTATTAATAAATATTATTTATAATTAAAATCTTAAGTGAATATTAAACTTATAAAAAAAAATATTTACCTTATTAAGGATAAATATATTATTTTTAATTACTTATTATTTATAAATTAATAAAGCTTTTAAAAGGAAAAATTAAATTGTGGAAATTATTATTTGTTTTTATATAATTATTAACTTTAATATTTTTTAAATTATTATTATAGTTAAGTTATAATATTATCTAAATAATTTTTTAATTAATTTATTAAGAAAAAGTTTTAACGAGCTAGTTTTAAAATTTTAACCTTACTTAATGTTTAATATTTTAAATAATTAAAAGGGTAAAGTTATTTTTAATAAGGTTAAAAAAGCTTTTAGGGTAAAAAAACTTAAGGAAGTTACTTAGTTAATAAATATAATAAAAATAATAGTTAAAGAATAATATAATAATAAATATATGTTAATAAAGTTTAAAATAAAAAATATTATTTATTTATATTTTTATAAAGGTTATTACTTGTTTAATAAACTTAAAAAAAAGTGGTTATTAGTTAAAGTAAAATTATTTAAAATAATTCGCAAAGTTTTACCTTTAATATATAAGCTAAATTTTCTTAGCACTTAAGGGGTTTACCTTATAATATTATTAGCATAGTTTTACAAATTACCTTAAAGATAAAATCCTTTTAAAAGGATTATTCCTAAGTTTAAATTAATGGTTATTAACCTTTATAAAAAATTAGAATGGGAAGTTAAACGCTTTATTAATAGGTGTATTAAATAGTATATAAAAAAGCTTAAAGTTTAATATTTTTATTAATATTTAAGTTATATAGTTAAAAATAATTAATAAAGGTTATAAAATAAGCTTTAAAAAATAGCTTTTAAATTATTAGTTATATATAAGCGAGAAAAGCCTTTAAACTAGCTTAAATTATATAAATAAAAAAGCTTATTATACTTAAAAAATAACTATAATTAAGGTTTTTTTAAGCCTAATAAGGATTTTAATTAAAATAATTAAATAATCCTTAATAAGTTAAACCACTTTAATGATAAAAAGGGATTTTTTAACCTTTTATACCTTAATTATTATATAGTGGTTAATCTTTAATGTTAATATATTAAAATCCTTGTTAATTTTATTAATTTTAAACCTTAAATAAAAGGGAAATTGTAAATAATTATTACTTAAGAAATTGCTTATTAAATCTTATTAAAACTTTAATTTTTACCTTTTATAATTTTTTATTATTTAAAAATATTTATTAAAGATTTTATTATTAATTATAAAATAAATGTAATATTTATTACTAATTAAAAAAACCTTTAAGGGTTTAAATTAGTTAATTTATAACTTAATACTATTGCAAATAAACTTAAAAATAAAATAATTACTAATTAATTTATTAAAAGTATTAAAAGTAATTAATAAAAGTAATTTTATAAGGCTTTAAACTTATTAAAAAAGATTAAAGGTTTAAATTTAAACCTTAACGCTTTAACGTTACTTATAATCCTTATATTATTTGAAAAAACGCTTATAATAACGTTAATAATAAAGTTGTTAACGCTTATAACTTTTAATAAAGCACTTATAAAAAATTAGTTAAAATATATCGATTTATTAGTGTTAATTATAACTTTAAAACTTATAAGCTTTAAGCCACATGTTAAAGTTAATTTTATAAAAAATGTTAAGCTTATTTATGCTTAAAATATTAAGATTTAAAAGTAAAATAATAATATAAAATATTTAATGGTTAAAAATAAAAAAAATTAAGCTTTAAATAACATTAAAATGGATTTATATAGCTTTATTTTTAGCGATAATGTTAACATTTATAAAGAGGATAATATCTTATAATAATTAAATAATATTTTATAAAATAATGTTAAAAAAAGTTAAAAAAATAATTTAAATGTTAAGTAAATTAAAAAAATTAAAGGGATTTAATAAAACCTTATTAATGTTAATTTAATAGTTTTTAAAAAAGTTTTATGTTTATAAAAGTTACTATTAAATGTTAAATCTAATAAATTAACTAAAAAAATAATCCTTAAAAAATCTTTTAAGGTTAACTTTAAATAAAAAATAAAATATAATAATAAGGAAATGGTAATTATTATTTATAAAAACTTTAATAATAAAATTTCTTATTTAATATTTAATAATCCTTATAATAATAAAAATTTAAAAAAGTTTATATTAAAAAAATAGTAGTTTAATGTGTAATTATTAAATTTATTAATATTTTAAAGGAATTATTAATTAATATACTTAAAAATATTAATAAGTTTTTTAATATTAATTATAAAGGCATTTTTACCTTTTATTTAATAATATATAATATTTAAATTATATTAACCATAGCTATAAAAGCTTATTATAATAAAAATAATTACTTAAAAGGCATTAAGCTATTTTTTAAAGTTAAAGTATTAACATTTTATTATTATAAGGCTTATTATATTTTAAATTTTATAATTATAAAATAATTAATATACTTAAATTTTTTTAAGTTAACTTAACCTTATAACCTAGTTATAAATTTAATTATAAGCTTAATTATTACTATTATTAACTTATAAAAAAACTTTAAAAGGTTAAAAGATTTATTATAAAATAAATATAACTTTAAAACTTTTAAGCTATTAAAAAATAATAGCTTTATTATTTATAAAGCCTTAGTAAATATAATTAAAAATTATTTAATAAGTTATTAAGTTATAATTAAATAAATAGCTTAATATATCGTAAATATAATTATAAAAAAGCTAAATAAAAACGTTAATTATAAAATTAAAGGTTTTAAAATAACTTAATAATTAACTTAAGTAATATTTATTAAAAAAAAATAAGTTTTACTTATAACCTTTATAACTTTACTAATTAAAAATATTAAATCGATTATTAGCAATGGTAAAAAGCTTAAATAATTTAAAAAACACTTTATAATAAGCTTTAAACTAAGCTTTATTATTAAAAAAATTTATTACTAATTATAAACGTATTAAAGTATTTAAAAAAGCTATTATAAGGTTTATTACTAGTTAAATTAATTAGGATAAAATCTTTTTAATTAAGGGGAAAATGTTAAGAATAATTAACTATTAAAAATGGTTAAAATTTATATCTTATAAAATTTATAATTAAGTTTACTTATATTTAATATACTTTTTAATTAATCCTATATTAACCATTTTTATTAATTAATATACTTTTTATTTAAGCTTTAAATAATGTTATTTAAGCCGTTAAGCTTAATGTAATAATTTTACGTTTACCTTTTTAATTTTTTTATAATTTATAATAATAATATTAATACTTTAATATAATTTTATACTTTAATATAATTTTAAAATTTAATTAAATCTTAATTTTTTAATATTATTATATATTTAAAATGTAATAAGTTAAAATATATTTAAGTAATAATATTTAGCTAAAAGCATATTAAAATTTGGTAACGATCTTTAAAACCGTATCTAGCTGCCACCTCGGCGCGCTAATGTATGTCATCTTACACGAAAGGAAGGTCAATGCCTGTATTAAATGCACCTGCTTCAAGTACTTAACAAGTACAGTAATGTGGAAACCCGATGTGGGTATCCTGTTATAATCAGATCTAACCAGCATTGAAGCACCCATGTCCTTGGTATGATTGGTAATCTTATCTTTCCATCGGACTCTTATCGTTTGATGTTGAACCCCGAGTTTACAGAAACAGCAAACAATCTGTACCATTAGGTACTAGCATACAAAGCTAAGGATCCAAGAGAAAACGAGAGTGGGAAAAGATTACCAATAATTAATATCGGATTTAAGCACGAGTACATTGCAGGAACTCGAAAATACGTTCAGCTTGTTGTAATCATCGCCAGCACATCGATGACGCATCAATATTCGTTTCTTGTACATACATACGGACCCTGCAGTCTGGGGTCTTGAGTTGGGGGTAGGCGGGAGTTCGGTTCGGACTCAGCTTAGGTCCGTCGGCCACCTAGGTTCCCAAGCCCGAAATGGTACGCAATCGTTAACTGGCTGAAGCCGTTCCAGACACATCTGTATAGATACAGTGACTATATGTAGACTCATATATGTACTCATAAATCCCAAAAGATCTTATGCTTTTCCAGTTCAGGTATTTTCCATCCAGTCATATGAATCGTACAATGTAATTCCCCTTAGATCCAAGAATGGAGTGAGATATCTATGTGCACATAAATATCTATGTGCACATAAACACACCCGCAAGTAAACTATTTGATATACGAGTAGGTGTGTTAAGCCATACCCAACTACCCCCATTTTAAACTCACGACAGCTTCAAGCATACTGGATTGCCAATATGCTCCGGAGACACTGCAATGCT
This sequence comes from Hypoxylon sp. EC38, assembly GCA_002120335.1. Taxonomy (NCBI): domain Eukaryota; kingdom Fungi; phylum Ascomycota; class Sordariomycetes; order Xylariales; family Hypoxylaceae; genus Hypoxylon; species Hypoxylon sp. EC38. The sequence goes on along the minus strand of KZ111236.1, from coordinate 1,286,299 downwards.
CTCATACTGCGATGGCATTTTGCTGCCCAGCAAAGAACTTCTTCGATTCGGCACATCGTTCACTCTTGCAACCAGGACACCTCAAGCCCATCTGATAGGAGCATGCAATACCACTATCTAAGTGACTCTTCGCGAGATCTGCGAGCGCGTCGATGAATATGGGGTTACCATTGAGGCTTTCCACCCGCTTAACAGTATCTTCATGTCCAGATTCTCCGATTACCTCTTTATCAAGCTCGAAGAGAGTCTCGATGTGATCTGACGTGAACGCAATAGGGATGAGGACGAGGTCTTTCTGGCCCTTTGCAATGTACTCTTCAACCGACATTTGTGTCTGGGGACCTAGCCAGGGTTGAGGGCCGACTTGTGATTGCCAGCATAACCTATAAGGATTGGAAAATTTCAGTCGTTGCATTACGGCATATACTGTTGCAGCGACTTCGGCTGGATATGGGTCACCTAGAACAATGTCAATTGAAGGTCTTATAAGTCTGCGATTTCTGTCCTTACCTCTATTGACCACAGACATTGGCAAGCTGTGGGCTGAGAATAATAAGACAACTTGACTTCGACGTTCCTCCGGATATTGTGCTAGCGTTTTCTCGATATTGCTGGCGAAGGCCTCCACCAGTCCTGGATGTACCGGCCACCTATCGATGACGCTCCATTGAATTGTACCTGGTCCTGCTTTTCCTTCTAATCGCTGCCGCCACTTCCACAGCTCATTAAGACTACTGCCTGTTGTAGAACAAGAATACTGGGGATACTGTGTGAACGCCACAGCTCTTCCTCCTTTGCCATTCCCGAAGCCATCCTCTAGCAATTTGTTATACATCTCCTCGGTTAGAGGATCGGCGTAGCGAAAGGCGACGTATGGCTTATGAGGCGCTGTCTCCGGTGATATTCGGTCGAGAATCTTGCACATTTCTGCATTTTGATACTCGGACCATTTCCGAATGGGCGAGCCGCCTCCTATCTCTGCATATTGTTTTTGGATCTTCGGTGTTCTTCGTTTCGAAATGAGGGGGCCAAGGTAGTTTTGTAATCGACCTAGCGGTATCAAATCGCCATCTGCCTGCTCATTTATAAGAACGCTGTAGGGGGACGAAGCTATATGTGGATTGGACGTACGAATAGGCGACTCAAGAAATCGCCAACCTCGTCTAGTGTCGAGGGGCCACCCATATTTAGAAATACCATGGCCGTCGGGCCTTTCGAACCAGCCGCATTTTGTGTGACAGGGGGCACTGGCGTTGCAAATGTTCTTGTTTGCCTGGCCGCGATCGCAGTACCAGCTGCTCTGCGCGGCAGTCGAGCGACGAATTGCCGCGTCGCCATATTCTACAAGACTTATTAATAAGTTCTATAATAACCCAATAATAGAATTCCCTATAACAAGAGAGTGATTCGAGGGAACTCCGTAAGCCGATGAATAAGACGTTAATTGACAACGGATTTGCCTCTGGCTGCTGTAGAAAAGTTCAATGATGAATAGAAAACTCGGCCTCGGCCCTTCCGAGCTGCCCGGACCCGAATTCGATAGGTAGAACCTATATAGTGGGGCATCTCCACTGAATCGTGCTGAAGATGTCTAATAGAGGGGCCAATGATTTGAGTTCGATTGCCTAGCAACTCTGGAATCTGCCAGGCAGTAATCTGGAAGTCACATGATAGCGTGGTTACTTCAAAGAAGCCCACTTTACATCGTACGCGATCCACCGCGACAGCTGCCTATTCCTGAGCCTGAGCGAACCTGCTTTAGAGTGAGCCTTGACATAATACCGTCGTCCTCAACTCACATTAACATCAAACCAACTTCTCGATTTTATAAAACACCCATGTAGATGTAATCTTCCTCCCTCACCTAATGTCTTTTGAGTAAACGGTTCGGATCCACCATGGCAGATCACTATGAGAAGAGGGATGAGGAGGAAGAGGAAGATGAGATTGGCGAAGCGGTATTTCATATTGTTTGAGTCATAGATATTCTTTGAATCTGACTCTTTTCTAGGACTACAAAGCGCAAAAGGATGCTCTCATTTTTGCTATTGATGTTAGCGACTCAATGCTCCGGCCGCCTCCCGAGTCAAATGACAAGAAGGCGGATAAAGATCCCCCTGTGTACGCCGCCTTGAAGTGCGCGTACCAGGTGATGCAGCAGCGAATCATATCCAACCCGAAAGATATGATGGGTATAATACTCTTCGGCACCGAAAAGACGAAATATCGAGATGACCAGAGTCTTCCCTATCCTCACTGTTATGTCTATACCGATCTCGATATTCCCGCCGCCGAAGATGTGAAAAGCCTTAAAGCTCTTGTCGAAGAAGGCGAAGATGCCGATGAGGTTCTCGTCCCATCTAGCGAGGGGGTTCAGATGTCGAGCTTGTTCTTCCTGGCAAACAATCTCTTCACCACCAAGGCCCCAAATTTTGGATCCCGAAGGTTATTCATCATCACGGACAACGATAACCCTCATAGCGACGATAAACAGCTGAAAGAAACCGCGGTATATCGTGCCAAGGATTTGTATGATATAGGCGTCACTATCGAGTTGTTTGCAATCACTCGTGATGATGAGAAGTTCGATTTTAGCAAGTTTTATGATGTAAGTGCCACCTAGCGTTGAGTCGCTTACGATGTTTACTAACATAATCCAGGACATTATTTATCGAGATCCAGCTATTGAAGAAGCACATCCGGGGAAAGTCACGACGTCGAAGTCCGGGAAAGGTCTTACTCTACTTAATTCGTTGATTTCCAACATCAACTCCAAGCAAACGCCGAAGCGGTCATATTTTAGCAACATGCCGTTTGAGCTCGGACCCGGGCTTCAGATTTCAGTTAAGGGGTACAATATCTTTCAAAAACAGGCCCCAGCACGTAGCTGTTACGTTTGGCTAGACGGCGAGAAGGCACAAATTGCCGTTGGCGAAACTACTCATATGGCCGAAGACAGCGCTAGAACGGTCCAATCTGGCGAGGTGAAGAAAGCCTATAAGTTTGGGGGCGAATATGTTTATTTCAGCGAGGATGAGCAGAAGTCCATCAAACAGTTCGGAGGCCCGATAATCCGCATAATCGGCTTCAAAGACCGATCACAGCTAGGGTTTTGGGCCTCCATAAAAAAGTCCATTTTTATCTTCCCGAGCGAGGAAGGCTACATCGGATCCACTCGTGTCTTTACAGCATTGTGGCAGAAGCTACTTAATTCCAAGAAGATCGGCGTTGCATGGCATATCGCTCGGACGAATGGTAACCCTCAACTAGTTGCTATCATTCCCTCCAAGGCGCAGTCAGATCATAAGACGGGAGTAGATTTCATACCTGCTGGCTTATGGCTTTATCCCATTCCATATGCCGACGACTTGCGCGAAGGCCCCGACCATGTTAACCTAGTCCGAACTACGGATAAGTTAACTGATATAATGAATAAGATCATTGGAAACCTACAACTGCCAACCGCCACATATAATCCATCCAAATACCCAAATCCCGCGCTTCAGTGGCATTACAAGATTCTTCAGGCCCTGGCGCTAGAGGAAGAGGTGCCTGACAAACCTCAAGATGCCACTATACCAAAGTACAAGGCCATTCACAACCGGTGTGGTGAATATATCCAGGAGTGGTCACGTGCCGCAGATGATGTCCTAAGCATGATGAGAGATGCTAAGGCAATAAAACGGGAAATGGAGGCCGACGACGAAGATGAGCCCAGGCCTGCGAAGAAACCGAAGAAAACGACAGCGAAAGCTAGTCCTAGTGATGCGGGAATGACTAACGCCGAACTGAAGAAGAGATACAACGACGGCACGTTGTCAAAACTGACCGTAGCCGAATTGAAACCAATTCTTGCTGATCGCTCGATTGATGGTAAAGGATTGAAGAAAGTACTCGTCGAGAGGCTTGAGGGATGGATTGAGGATAATGTGTAATTTTAGGGGATTGGAATGATTCATCGGTCAGGGCAAAAAGACTACGTGTAAAACCAAATGTCGGCGTTGGTGATGGAGATGCTATTAATTAATACAATGAATGGATGTATTCCAGTTGTCCAGTAAGATACATGCTTCAGATTGTAGGCACTGGTGCGTTTTTCAGGTGTACAGTACTTGCAGGCTGCAGCTAAAAGAGACCCCGCCTTTCCTATTTTCACCAGCCACTCCACCTACGTACCTATGTACTTATTTTATGGTTGGTACCGTACATGTATTTCAGCCACGCTTACTCCAAGTTAGCCCCAGAGCCACGACTTGTTCCCAACCTCCAACCGCGTTTAGACTCTCCACTTTGCATCTGCAACTATTTTAATGGATTTCCGTCGCCGTCGCATCGCGCGATCTGAGCAACAAGCCTGAGGAAAACAGAACTAGATAGTTCTAACTACCTTGAGCCGTCGGCGAAATGGACGCCCTCATGGATTCGCCGCGAGGTAATTATGTGTGTAGTTCTATTCAAGAAGTACAAGATAAATTACATCATAGCTTGGTTTCCAAGGCCTCCAATACGCGCGCCGAACACACCTCCATTACTTTTGAACTCCGACATAATTCAGTCTTTCATCTAAACGAAGATGCTGAAAATGGCTCTCCTGATGGCGCTACCGAACCCGACGGCCAGTCACCACAACAACCCATCGCCCGACCTGTCAACGTCTCCGAAACAGTACAGAACCAACCCTCCGATAACCCAGTACTTCAGCGAGCTGTCGCGAAGCATATAGTCAGTGCGATGGGGATAGTTGAAAGTAGTACTTGGACAGTTAGGAACGTTTCTAAGGATGCACAAGGTTGGACGTTTACCTATATATGCAAAGACTCGTTGCAGGCGTGGAATCGCGCGAATGCGAAAAACGCCGGGAAAGCTGCAATTGGGAGCTACAGTGGACCAGGCAGTCTTGATCCCACCAATGCTTGTAAGAATTAACGATCGGTCACCGTATGAGCATATCTTCTAATCTCGTCATAGCCCGCCCTGCCTTCGACTGTCGCGGAACTCTCACAATCGCCTTCTCGAAATCCACAAGAAGTGTCATCATCAAATACAATCACACACCCATTCACAAGACCGTTAATGAGCTAATAGAGCTCCTTGCACCTTCTTTACCACCTCCGCCGGCTACTAATGGCAATGCGAACAATCACAGAACACCGAGAGCAAAGCGGCCTCCCCCAGCCGAAGGTGAGGAAGGAAGCCGCAGAAAGCGCGCTAAGAAGAAGGGCAAAGCGCCAGAAGCACCAATGGAAAATCTCCCTCGTGAACAGAATCAACCCAGCCAGAGTGGCGCTGGATCGCAGATCGCGAACCCTGACAATATACAGATTATAACTAATCTGAATGTACCCCCTGATGAACAGGCACGACGAGAAAAGACAGCACTAGATCTCCTAGTTGGAAAGGGCGTTGATCCCGCGACACTAACTAAGGAACAATTTAACATCTTTGCAAACCAGGCACCGGAACTGCAGATGGCTTCACTGGATATGTTGGCTATGTACGGTGCGGAAAAATTAAGGATTGTTCATCCGGATGAGACGGAGGAACCTTCATCACCGAATTCCACTCCCGTGGTGGAACAATCTTCGAATGCGACTCCTTCAACTATACCAGCTCCTGCAGCTACGTCAGGAACAGCCGAGACACCTACAAAGAAGAGGCGCCCTAGGAAGAAAAAATCGAATGGGCCTGTAGCTGAAGTCCCTATCGGTGATGGTGCAGTAGTACCTGTAGATCAAAATGGTGAAATTGGAACAACGACTTCCACTCTTAGACCGACAGGCAGAAAGACACGAGGCAGTTGTGAAACTTGCAGAAAGAGGAAAAAGAAGGTAAGCATACGGAAATCCCATTTACCAAGTTAAACCTCGGTACTAATGCTTCCTAGTGTACGAAGGACCATCCCAGCTGCTCTATATGTCGTGAAGCTAGTATAGAGTGCATATACTTGCCGCCTAAGCCTCGAAAGAGAAAGTCCGGGATAAGTGCTGAAGTTGTTGAAGTTGAAGACTCTGATGTCCCCGGAGAGATTGAACAATGGCAGGCGCAAAATGAAGCTCTACCAACCACAGCAATGTCAGCAGCTCCAGATCCAGTGGAACACCCGGCACCTCCCATTGTACCACCTCCCTCTGATCCTGATCCTGATAACGAAGAATTTATCCCCGATCCAAACATTCTGTCGGGGCCTGTTGAGCATCAACTCACTACTACAGAAGCTCCAGTGCAACCTCAAACACATTATTACCAGGATCATAGCACCGGGCTTACATTCCCACAAAATCCTCAACTGTCATCTGAATATACAGCAATGCCAGGATTAACGTTTCCGGAATCCCAAACGCGCGGGACTCAATTCGAGCCGTCTCCTAATTTAACACATTCATCAACATCCACGCCCCATCAGGCTGACCACTCATCAGGGTTGACCTTTCCACAACAAGTCCCGATGACAAGCCAGAAGAGGCGAACAACATCAACCTCTGGCCGCCGCAGCCTTCCAACTAGCCAAAATAAACAAACACCAGTCCCAGCGCCAGCCATCCCGCAGCAAATGTCTACCTGGAATCTCCCGTCTACAATGGGGCAAACCACCAGGGCGTCACCGACCATAACCAAGCAGCAAGAGCCCAAGCGATCGAAACCGCGCAAGTCCGCCTCAGACGCCAATCAGAGAACACAGGATGGCATAAGCCAAGCTACTGCTTTATCGGAGGCTGCGGTGCAGAGAGCAACCCAGCCTTTACCTGTGACTGGATCACCATACCAGACCATAGCCAGAACAAATTCCCGGCAGAGCCATAGGTCGCAATCAGGTACACCGGTTGCGTCTACGTCTCGCCCTCCACCTCAGGCCCCCCAGGCTGCTATTAGTACATCCTATCAAGCGGCTCCATCGGCTTCAATTCCGAATTATGACCCATATGCACGTTATGATAACTCGACAAATGGTCAATACGGTAGTGCAAGTAATGATCATGGTTCTTCCCGTATCACGTACGAGCCAGGTTCATACCATCCTAACCCGACTACCACAACGTCAGCGTCGTACTCGTCGGCACCTGCGTATGACTATACTCAGGCCGCTCGACCATCTAATCCCCTTTCTCAGGCACTCAATTCATCGAGCAGTTACAGCAACACCAATACCCCTACGACAAATCAGTGGGCAACCTCACAGACTCGAGCTACTCAACCGCAGACCCAGTCGCATACAAATAATACATTCTCTATGACATCCACTACTCCAGCATCCCACGGTTATGGGACAAGGTCTACCGATTCACGAAGTCCCCATCAAAACGCCCCTTATAATCAATCCCAGTCCCAGTCTCAGTCCTACAGGTCTTATTCGACGCAACAACCGAACACCAACCAGCAAACACAGCAGAATTGGTACGGTATAAATGCTACCAACAGCAATAACAGCACGAATCAGAATAGCTACAGCAATAACCGAAGTAGCGGTTATAGCGGTGCCACAAGTTCGACTCAGAATACGTACAATAGCCATAGATCGAACGTGCCTAATTATTCGGGGCATAGCTATGGCTCCGGGGCGGACGATCAGGCTTTGTACGATCTGCTGAGAGCTAGCAATTCTGCACACTAGACATTCATCACTTGTAAATGGCGAGCATCCCACCTATTTAGGTAGCTACACGTGATTGTGGGGGCCTCTCATCGCCTTCGAAGAATTCACGTAAAATAATAGTACATGGAGTTACATTTACACATATCAAGGGGCTTATTCGCATAAACCGAGTTGAGAATCTCATGGTGTATGTTAGGTCGTACGCCATTATATCCCGACCCTGGCATTCCCATGCTACTAAGAAAATGTGCACATAATGGATGATGGTGGCTTTCGTTGGCTAGGGAAATACATAAACTACTTTGATACCATCGCGTTCTTCAGATGGAGTGGGATATGCTGCTTTGTGACTTAGTCGTCTAGATACCTATATAAGCTTCTAGAGATAATACACGCAAATTCCTGTTGTGCCGTTCCTCACTACTAACACATCGTCTCTCAAGACAGCAAGAACCTCAATATGATTTCCTACAGGAAACATTAGCGGTAACAGGGGGTATATACCTACACCTTCTCTATCACATCGTAACAGCCGTATAAACGTCTATACCAGTCGACCTATTCACACAAACTTCCCTTCCCTTCACCTTCACTTCCGCTCGTGTACAAGCCGTCCCCTAACCCACACTTTTTTCACATTCCGCCCATCGCCATTAAACACCCACTTCGCGATGCGCTCCTCCCACTTCTCCCAGCCGAAAATATCCACGTTCCCCGTATCTGCCATATCGTCCTCATCAGGGGTCTCGCTCACAATTCCCAGGCCTATTAATTGCGCGTCCCACTCCTTGCCAACCTCGAACCCGCCGACTTTGTCCGCGAGCCCGACGACCGAGGCACCGCCGCGCGTCGCTAGGTGCAGGACGTCCTCGACGCTGAGCTTGGCGTGCTCGCGCTCCTCGGGCGGGATGTCGGACCACTTGCCCACGGGCATGGCGAGGTGATTCGAGACGAGCGCGGCCTGGCGCGCGGCTTCGAGCACGCTGGGGCTATACCCGCCGCTCATATCGGTGCCCAGGCCCACACCGATGCCCTTTTCCAACAGCCAGCGCACGCGGGCCTCACCGCTTGTCAGAGCGGAGTTGCTGCAGGGGCAGTGGGCGATCTTAGATTTCTTCCCCGCGATGAGGTCGGCTTCTTCTTCGGTTAGGTGGATGGCGTGGGCTAGGATGGTTTTCTCGCCCAGGAGCCCGAATTTGTCGTATACGTCGGCGTAGTTCTCGCAGTCGGGGAACATCTCCCGCACTAGCTGGATCTCGTTGACGTTCTCGGAGATGTGCGTTTGTATCGGGATGCCGGTCTCAGAGTGTAATTTACCGAGCCCTGTCATAGCTTCTCGTGAGCATGCTGGGGCGAAGCGGGGTGTTAATATTGGCGAAACGAGGTCGAAGGAGGGATCAATTTTTCGGATGTGGTCGATGGTGGCCTTGGTCGCGGCGAGGGACGCGGAAGGTGACTCGTCGAGGTAATAGTCTGGTCCTAAATTATCCATACATACGCGGCCGATAAAGGCGCGCTGGCCCATAGAGTGGCAGAGGTCTGCAAGGAGGTTGGTGGCCGGAACATGGATCGTAGCATAGTAGGCGGCAGTGGTGGTACCATGGGAGAGAGTCTGCCTTACAGCCCGTGTGTAGACTCTACGCGCCTTTGGAAGCGACTCGAGGGACGCTTCCATTGGGAAAGTATAGGTATTCAACCAGTCCAGTAGCGTTGAGTTACCGAAGACGCCCACATTGGGATACTGCGGCGCATGGACGTGGGTGTCTGTTTCTAGTCAGTAAATACCTAAGCAAGGAGAAAAGAGGTGCACTATGCATTTACCTATAAAACCAGGGAAGAAGAATTGGCCATCTTTTGCAATAGTGACGGTAATATCATCGGCGTTCCAACCTAGCCTAGGATATAACTTCTCCTCAGCTTGTTTTTGATCGCAAGACATCTCAAGGGCAACAATTTTGCCGGACTTGTCCACGCAGACAGCGCTATTGTCAAGGTATTGAAGTTTGCCAAGCTTGACACTGTGTATGAAGATGCCCAGAAATAATTGGTTCTTCTCGCTCCTTGGAGGAGCCATGACGGCGTTGCTCTTCCACTCGATTTTTTCAACTGATTAATTCCCCTGGGCTGCCCCTCTTCTGGTTTTATATGGATCCTGGGTTCGAGGATACCAGGTTCCGTTCAAGCACGCGACTTTGCTACAATTCGAATTGCGCGTTGTGGTCAGAAGCAGGTAGCGTGACGAGACGTCACCCGGTTAGTGAAACCACTGTTTATCCAATCCAATTTGTCCTAACCCTTCCTTCAACCGCATCAACTCCAACCTTTGCTTGACCCGGCCGCACGGTGATATGAGCTCATAAGGTACCAAGCTTTCAACACGAGCGAATCAATTTCCGGGATTTAGAACGGGTACGGGAAAATGACGTAACTCAAATCAACAAAACATTTCCATCCGTCACAGAAAAATAAATAAAAAAGGAGGGAAAGAATAAGATGTTATAATACCTAGAAACCAAGCGATACCAAGGGAGCACTAGCTTCGTTTTAGAATGCTAGATAAGGCAATCTTCTAGATTAGGCGAGATGGCGTTCCTGCATCGACTAAGGACGCTACCGAACTTTACTCTTTTGTCCCGATGTGGTGACCCGTAGCCCGTTTAGACAACGTGTCTAATGTATCTCTGACGGAAGTGTCCACCGGAGTACAGCGTGTTTGGTCACGTCCGTTAGAAGCCGGTCGACGCCGGCACCCGGAGCAGGGGTTTCCTATTGGTGCCAGCTATGACACCCACTCTACTAATGCTAGGTACCTACCTGTACTGTAGGTACCTCAACTGGGATCAACCCCCCACTGAGGCTTAGGTTATCAATCGCTATTGTCGGCAATTTTAGCAAGGTCAGCCTTCCAATATCATCTCGTATGTACAGCTCAAAAGATTCCAAGGGCATGAAAGAATTTGCAAACGAGTAGATTGTGTTTCAATTAAGACTCTCTGATCCAAAGGCACGAAGTAAATCTACTACTAACTAAATGTAATGTTGCAAATAGCATAATTGGGATAATTCATATTGCAGAGAGGATATCTACACCGCTAGAAGTTCAGAGCGTATGGGCCTTTGCAGTGCCAATCTTTTAGTTCTGATATGTGCCTGGTAGGGTTTCCATCCCGTACAATGAAACAACAAGTCGCTAATCTCTACCGCCAATTACTAACCCCCAAAACGCCACAATCGTTCCCGTCTTCTACAAATCTAAGTAGGTATATTAAGATAGCAAACAGAGTATACACGTTATAGGAGCAGGTATCCTCCAAGGGCGCATGAAACCGATGGTTATTTATCATAACTTATGTCATTCTTAGTCAACCTCTCACATGGACGACAGTACGTCTGAATGCTCACCTTTTACATCTGAGGTAACGTCGTACTAGACTCGATATTTCAGCCCATGTGTTCCTATAGATCCAACAGCACAAAGGTTACTCTTCAATTGCCGGAGATATGTAAGTAATTGTTCATACTCCTTTTACACGCTAGAGTAGTCACCAAACGGACTAAATAATAATACTTCCCTATTTGGGCGAGGTACGTCATTGAGCAGTGAGACATCTATTCAATTTTACTCATACGTAATTATTGCTTTCTGTACCGTTCATTTTCTAGTAAGTTAAGTAAATACCATCATTACCAAGCTGGCTAGACATCCATCATGAAATCTAAGGTGCTTGTAGCAGGTAGTTGCACTCATTCGCAAGCAGAACGTCCTCGGAATACATTAGCGGTGTGACTGGAAAAAATACGAGATCCCGCCTCCTGATTGGTCCATAATTTGGGGGGGTCACGATACTACCGAACCGAGGGGTTCCGGTTAACCAGGCCTAGAACAGCGGGACTTATTATTAGAAAAAAAAAAGGGGGGAGGGGCAAGAAACTCCCCCGGACCCGGACATCGAACGCTGTCTAACCTCAAAAACATCCGACTCCCGAATACATCTCGTCATCCCAGGTTAGGCTGTCGTCACTGCGTTGCGTTGTCGTTGTAACTTGTCTTACGTACGCAGTGTCACGACAAAATCTGAAACACCAAAGTAAAGTACCTTGGTCGACCGGATAGCATTTGCGATCTCACAAATTGACACCCCCAACAAGGCCCATCAATACTCCACCTTATCCACCCGAGGGACAAACACCAACCACCATCACCAACGCTAACGTCAAAATGCCCCTCCGCATAGCAAGCCTAGGCTCCTCCTTCGCCGCCGGCCCCAGCATCCCTCCGTGCGTCGACAAGCACGCCGGCCGCTCCGGCGCCAACTTCGCCTGTCTAGTCACCAAGCGGATTCCGGGGTCCTCGCTAACGGACCTCACCGTCTCCGGCGCCACGCTCCTAAACCTAACAACGGACCCTCAAGACTGCGGCGGCCACATCTTCCCGCCGCAGATCGAGGGGTTGCCCTCGGACTCGGACGTGGTGTTCGTGCTGGGCGGCGGCAACGACATCGGGTACATCGGCGGGCTATTCGAGGACACGTTGTCCGCGTCGTGGCTCGGCACCGTGGTCATGGCCGTGCGGGGGACCGGGGCGCGCCGCTGGCTACCGCCGCCCTCGATGTAGCGGGGCTTGCGGAAAGGTATGCGGGTGTGCTCGATGCGATCCATGCTAAGGCGCCGCGGGCCCAGGTCTTGGTTGTCGAGTACCTGACGATGCTGGGCGCGCACACGCGGGCGGGCAAGGACGTGCCTTTTGGCGAGGACCGCGTGGCGCACCACAAGGCGGTGGCGGCGCGGCTGCTGGAGGCGACGGCGAAGGCGACGGAGGGCCGCGAGGACTGGTGCCATATCGTGTCCGTGGCGGCGCCGAGCGAGGACCATGCGATTGGGGCGCCGGAGCCGTGGGTTTCGGGGTTCTCGTGGAAGTTGTTTTATGCAGGCGGCGCGTATCATCCGCAGGCGGAGGGGATGAAGGCGGTTGCTGAAATCATTTATAAGAAGCTGGTCGATTTAGGGATAGTGGAGGATGGCGAACTATGACGATATGAGGTAAGAATGTGATGTTTTTAAGGGAATTTGAGAGGCTTGGGAGACGTGCTGTTAAGCCATGACGTTACGAGAACGGAAAGCCAAGGTCTAGTGCGTGACACGATGACTCAGCTTTCAGGATACCATATTGTAGGATTTTTTATGTCAGTGAAGGAGAGGAGCCATTTTGCATATTAGCATTGATTTTACGGCAGCATACTACTACATCGTATCTTCCTACGAACCATCTGGGTTAGGCTAGATAGACTATCCATATAAATTGAAGACGAAAATCATGATCTCTATTCAAATATTCCTGGTTTGATATTGAAATTTCGAGTCTGTTCGGTAGATATCATTGATCAGGACAGCTTGGAGTTCGAATGCTATAGAGTGCCGAGTCATAAACCTCAAAAGGCGCCGAGTATGAGTGCAATTCTTTTATTTGACTATAGTTTACGAGCGAGGATATCCAATTGTTGCTCGTATGCGTAATCTACCAACTAGGATTTCCCTCCATGCTCTTGTATACACTATGCATTCTCCCCCTAACAAGACAACATTCGGCCTCCACGGATGCCCCAAAATCATGTTCAGGTAGCCAGATACTAAACGTAGTCTTAGAACTCTAGGAATCGAAGAGCAATATCCAGTTTAATCCATGCCTCGAGGACTTCGTTATACGCTTGTTTCGGGGTGAGTGAATCATCGTCCAACCAAGTTGGACATAGTGAAGAGTCGATTCTTGCAAGGCGTCTAATCTCACGAATACCAGTAATCATAGATGGCTTGGTTACGCCGGCTTCTAGCATCCAGCCATCCCAAGCTATGGCACGTTCCCAAAATACAGTGGTACACCTGTACGCTTCTGTATCGTTTTTGGGTGGTCTCGGTATGGAAAATGTGCTGAAAACGATTTGATCGATAAGTTCGTCGTCGAGGGTTGTGAGAGGGACGCAGTTATGTACAATATTGCCGCCGAAATCTGCAAATGATAATAGGAACTCCATGGATGGATGTAAAACGCACGTACGGCTGAAACCAAGAAGTGCCGTGATTTTCTTTGTTTCCGGCTCAAATAGAATGTTCTCCATTACTGTTGCAACAGAGCTCGATCAGCAAAACTGCAGGGGATGCAAGTGACCAGAAAAAAAAACTCACATAAACCACCGTGTATAAGCTTGCGCAGTGGACATGTTACTTTCTTAGAGAATATGTCGTGGAGTTTCTGAATAAGGGCGTCGATTCGCTCTCGTGTACCGCCAGCCTTCTATCCTTCGGTGAACGGATTGAGTTCGGATCCGTAAAGCTGAGACATCAGTTGGACGACCCAGAAATCGGCGTAGGAGGTCCAAGGGCCACCTCCAAACCTAGCCGCTTTTCCAGTTACGATATTCCTATCGTCGTCAATGGTAAGACCTCCGTATGCCGTGACCGTCGATGGGAGCTCTATATTCTGAATAAGTCTGAGGATTTCCGCCATCTGCTCTATAAATACGTCCCTTCCCCAGTTTCCCCTTTTCCTCAAATTGCATGAGCCTTGTAATCCCGGCTTAGTCTCCATTAAGATCCAGCCGATCTTGTCACTATCTTCATCTGCTGGCCCCCAGGCGTACACCGCAGGAATGATCTCTTCTAATCCCTTTTCAGCTTTTTTGAGCCCCTCGCGGATTAGATGCATAGAGGCGACCTCGGTCTGGACGCGATTCGCTTGGACTAGCTCATGAGCGTTCGGATTGAAGATGCGCATGACGACGTCGAGAACACCGTCGCTCAGTGGTTTCATAGTATAAGGGAGGCTAGGCTCAAAATAACCCGACGTAGCTGGTGTCTTCAGGGATATTTTCCAGATGAAGACATGGTAGGGACGGCTGGGGTGGTTATTCACAGACACAACTTTTGTTAATGGTACGAGGCCGTAGTCTTTCAGGATGGCGTCGACGACATGAGAATAACCAGATTGATCAAGGGAATCCGGTGGATTAGCTGTAAATTCTTGATCGTAGAGCATGGTTGACTTTTAGGGGATGAATGGTAGATGGGATTTCTTGTAATTTTGGAAGATACTGGTGGGATGATAGGGATGATATGGGTATTGCGGAATTGGATTTGGTCTGTCGAGGGTGAACGTAGTCTGGTCTTGGGATGAAATGCGGTTGTCTCTGGGCGTATTAAAATCCGTCTACGTCGTACCTCCCTAGCTGCCCGGTTAGATTGACTACTCGTCCTTTCATTTCTACGTGTAATGGGATCAGTTACTTCCGCGAATATCAGTAGCTCTCCGGGTTTCCCCTTCCTCTACTGCTTATACCATACAGATTCAAGGAACACTGAATGTAAGATCGGCGAATTTGAAATCATTTAATATTCATTTCATTGGTGTGAAGAGGCTAAACTCCAAGTGTACATCTATCTATATATGAAGTTGGAAAACCAACACCAAAGTCTCCATTCGAACGTCGTCAACATAGTAGCACAGAAATAGAGAATACAACGAGTCTAAAACACCGCCAGCACAATACCATTTCTTCAAGACCACAGCGCCTCTTTAAACTAGAAGCTCATTCCAATCACCCATATCATGCATCATTAAGTCTTCAGTGACCATTGACCTGTATGGGAGCGCTCACACCATTGACGCCATTAACATCGTCTTGGTAACTCTCCCAATCTTGTAAGATCTGCGCAATTTTCGGTGACCCAGTGAGGTCGTATACGTTCTGGAAATATTCCTTGGTGAGCTCGAACGGTCGGGCCGTCACGTTAGGAATGTACTTTCCAACCAATTTGGCGGGATCGATGGAAGTCTTGTTGATCTTCTTAAGGAGGATATTCCTAAATGGTTTGACACCCGATCGCAAGAATGTAGAGTGGAATGGCACATCGATGCCCTTGAGAGGTATAGTGGCAAACCCTCTCTCCAGTTCTAGAGGCGTAGGCTTGGCCAATGTTTGCTGAGCGGAACCTTTGATAATGTCGACAAGGTGCGCCTTCACCTCCTCGATGCTCAGATCTTGGCGAAGCTGGTTGATATCTACTTTCTGTGACTTTAAGAAGTTCAAGACGCCAGTAAGAGTGTCTAGCGCACGCAGATCACCAGCGCAGACGTACTGCATATTGGCAATGTTGTAGTTGACAATCTCCAAGAGCCAGCCGGTCTCCTCGGCAATATTGCTAACCACATATCGGAGAGCGCTTTCACTGAACGTCTTCGAGATTCGGCTGGGATTGACAGCGCACATTGAGTAGTTGGATCGGCCTTGGGCATCTCGCTCGACGGCAACCTGCATGGTCAATCCACGGTAGAAGACAACTGAGACCAAAGACTCAATAGGTAGCACATCTGCCAATGCAGCAAGAGCAGAGTATTCCCCCAAAGAATGACCGGCAAAAGTGCTGTCTCTTGGCACAAGACCCTTGGCATTCATGTCTTCAAAACTGGCCTTTTCCATTAAAGTGAGGGCAGGTTGCGTGAATTGGGTGGCTGACAGGAGGCCAGTGGGAGAACGGTACGTATACGAGGTCGTCCTTTCATTTATCTCCTTGAAGATGCGTTCAGACTTGACAGAGCCATCTGCGGCAATAGTCTCGAAGTTCATCTGCATGTAATTTTCACGGATTGCTTTGCCTCGAGGACCACCGAAGTGAATAGTAAGCTCCTTCGGGTTGTTCTTGACAATGTTCAAAATAGAGAAGCCTGGAAGGAGTTAGTAGTTATCATCTAGGAGAATGAAAGTGGTAACCTACCATAGGTATCCAGGAGATATTTGTCGGCCCTGTCCCAGACCTCCTTTGCCACGGGGCTAGTATTGTACAAGTCCATACCCATGCCTTGTTCCTGAGAACCTTGACCGGTAAAGACATATGCTGTGACGGGTTGCTCAACTTCGGCTTCTCCGAGGAGCACCTTCTCTTCGGTTTCCTTGTTGCTTGCCTCAACTTTGATAATCTTACGACCACCAATCATGCCTACATGCTGAAGCTTGACTTGAATATCGTCATTAGGCAGCACCATACCAACGAGAGAAGCATGGAAGCTACGGACTCGGCCAACGTTATTTTCGGCGGCCCAAGTTTCCACTAAGCTTCGTACGGCAGCACTAGAGTACATGCCATGGGTAATGGTACCCGGAAGGTTGGCGTAGCTGGAGAAAACGCGGGAAACGTGAATGGGGTTGTAGTCACCAGAAACCTTGGCGTAAGTTTCGTTTGAAGCTGGCGCCTTGAGCTGCAAAGGTGTCTTGCCGCTAAGAGGGATAGGGTTTTCAAAGTTGATAGGCTGTTCGATAGAAGAGCCGTGGCGCTCAAGGTAGTCAATCACTGGATTACCATGAGACACACCAGCTTCATAGTCGACACTCGCAACTTGAATGATCTCCTTAGTTGGAAGTTCTAGCAGCACTTGACCGCGGGTTTCAACGCTGCTATACACGGTCTTGTTCTTGAACTTGTAGAAACTCTGAAGACGGAAAGTTAACGTCTGACCGAGGAGTTCGATCTCACTGTTATCAAATTGAATCCAATCTTTCGACTTTAAGACCGCGACGTCTTTTGAGGTACCGAGATGGACTTGCATCGGTGTTTCCATTTTGCGCTGGAAGGTGTTCTCATAGTCGGTATAATTACCGCGGTACAGGAACTGCGATGTGACCTCCATAACAGCTTGGCCATCTCTGTAAATCGTACCACAGACTTCGACCATCTTGCCAGAGTCCTGGTTAATTACAGCATTTATTTGAGCAGTCGTTTTAACCTCGTCACCCTTCTTGAGAGGATCGGCACCTGGCATCATTCGGAAGCCGTTGGAAAGATGAACGAGCTTAAGAAGATCACCGTCGATCTTTCGAGGGAAGATCGGCTTTGTAATGGCCTTCCACCCGACAACAATGGCGAAATCCATTGGGGCAAACATTATTTTGCCGGGGCGGTCAACGAATGCTTCGCCGGTGTTGCCAACGGCGTGCACAAAATCATTGATAGCTTCCTTGGTGATAGTAGCCCGTCCTCCGTCGAACTTGCTCGTGACGGGGGCATCAAGGTCTAATGGCTCGTCGCCAAACCATGCTCGCCAGTAGAATTCTTTGATACGGTCGTTTCGTCCTTCCATGACCTCATGAATTGGTGCGTATCCAGCTTCGGGGTTGTACGTGAACCGAAGTGGTAAAGATACGGGTTGACCGAGAGCAGTAGTATCTTTGATCATGCTGACAATAATCTCATTCTTTCCATTCAATTTGACCTCAATCACATCCACATAATGGTTGTGTCGCGGCTGCTCGCGGACGATAATTGATGTCTTGGCTGGGTCGTTTGGATATAGAATCTCGACGAAGAGACCACGAACCGGGGCAAATATTCTCTTCATTGGGTTCGTCTGGTACTTGTGGCCTTGTACCAAGACTTCAGAGGTGAACAAAGCATGACGCCAATTGCGACTTGGCCCGGCTAAAAGCGCAAGCCAGCTATCGACCGACGGGAGAACAACGCCAGGCGATGAAGATAGTCGGTAAGTGTTCTTGTGTTGGTCGTAAGATACTGTAAGGCCTTCAATGTCTAATGGTACTTCAGGTTCGATGAGCTTGCCGCCGAAATACTCAATAGTCGGGATCGATTCCGGTTTATTGGCGTATACGTCCCGTGTCAAGTTGGAAATATGAGCGTTGTGAATGCCATCTAGGATGTCTTTGATGGGCTCGTCCAGTACGGTCGAGTATCTGACCGCGGTGGGACCCTGCAGAATGCATGTACGGCCAACATCCTGGTCTATGACAGCTGCAAGGTCCTCAGACTGCCAGAGAGAATCCTTCTTGAAGTAGAATTCGAAATTTTCGTCAAGTGATGGGACAAAAGTCACTGGCTTCTGACCACGACGTTGGCATAGCAGTAAGAAATGCTGGACATCCTGAGCATTAATGATTTGAGTTTCGGCCTCGGGATAGTGGGAAAGGATCTTTTCGACGGTAGAAAAAGGTTCGTTGAGTTCGGAATAGTTTTGCAAGTAAGATGGCTGACCAGGGCTGTGAGTGAATCGTTCTTCTACACGATGGATGAAATCGCCGGTGAGCTTTATGAATGATGGGTCGATCCATCGGGATTCATGTTTGACGTAGAGGAGATCCACCATTCGACGTACAACCTCGCCGTACGTCATATCCTCGAGATCTACGGTTTGACCGGCCTTGTTTCGGCCAAACCAGACCTTCTGGAAGTCATCGTTCAACTTCTTAATGATATAGTCTCGGTTCTTTTTCAGCTCAGCAATACGTTTCTCCTTTGGCAAGCTGAAAATCTTGTTGTCCATCTCTGCCCAGAACAATACACCTCGGGTAGCAAGCTTGTGAATAGGCTCACCCATTTCTGATCGGACAGTGATAACACCACCGGCTGGACCCTTGTATGTCTGTTCCCATTCATCATCGCCAACGCCCTTCGCGTCTATGATGGCCTGTTTAGCAGCTTTACTTGTATGCGCTTCTTTTGCAACCATCATACGACTGCCAAAGAGACAGCCATCGAAAGGCATTGGTGGGTAACCAAACTTCTTGGACCACTCGCCGGTAAGGTACGGGTATGTGTCTTCGGCGCCTCCAAAACCACTGCCAGCTACCAGGACAATATTGTCCGACCGTCGGATGCGGGCATACATTTGCAAGATCGGTTGATGGAAATCTTCGTAGGAGTGATGGCCACCTCCTCGGCCGCCAGTCCATTGAAGGATAACAGGGAACGTCGGGTTAGCCTTGGCAATATTAATAACAGCCTGGATTGCCTCCATGGAGCCTGGCTTAAAAGCGATGTGCTTTAGACCGAGAGTCTCTATATACTCCTGAGCAACTTCAATGGACGGGACACCTGCACCGATAGTCAGACCTTCAATAGGGACACCCTCAGCTCGGAGACGGCCGATAAGAGGAATCTGCCAGCCCATAGCCCGAGGGTTGACGTAAATCAAGTTGATCGTAACTCCTCGTCCGGCTGGAATAGCATTTTCGATCTTGGTCAGGGCCTCTGTCATTGTCTTGCCATTATAATAACCTCCACCAGCTAACTCGATGTGATACCCAGCGTTCATAGTTGCTGCAACGAAGTCCCACGGAACAGTAGCTGGCGTCATACCAGCAACCATAATTGGGGGTACACCAAGCAGCCTGCTCATTTTGGTATCCACATAAGTGCGGCCGCTCGAAGTCTTGACTAATCGAGGGCCGTATTCCTTTACCCAATCAATAGCATAGACCACGGCATGTTCCTCATCGCGGTCGAAGAGTTCGGACTTGTAGCCCACTTCTTGTGCAGCGCCGTCGATTGTACCAGCTAAAATAACACGAACACCTGTACCCTCCTTGTTGCGGCTTGTCAAAATACCGAGACCTGAAATACCACCTGGGCCGAAGTCCAAAACATGAGTGGCCTCGGGGAAGACCGTTGCCTTTTCCCAGTTTACAGGATCTCGCGTGATCATACGGACCAGGGAGGGTACAATGTTGCCCTCGACTTCATCTCTCAGATCAGCACCAGTGCACGTATTATACACGGCAATTCCCAGCGAGGCAGAATCAATCGTTATATCCTTCAGATCTTCATCAATGAGTTTGGTGGCATCAGCAAGATACTTGCTGTGGAAAGGAGCAGTGATTGGCAAAAATCGGTTCACAAAGCGAATTTTCCGTTGTGTGTGTGGTATTCGAGTTTGATCAAGACCCGTTGGAGCTTTAACTTTTCGCAATTGCAAATTCAAACCATAGAGTGAAATCGGCGGGCCAGTAACAACCATATTTCTAGGGCTGTTGATGAGGGATATGGCGATATGGCGATCTTCAGGAAGATACTGGTTCGTAGCGTCAATGTGTTTCTGAACCTCGCTCTGAGGCAAATCACGGATACTCAACATAGGCGTCGGGTCCCCTTCGCCATTGTCAATCGAATCCTGCAGCATAGCTGGAGTCAACGAGGTTCTAGGGAACACTTGCTGACTGCGAGCGCCGATCCAGAAAAGCATCGTCAATGCATCCTTAGCTAGTTTTTCGTATGACTCCCATGAATCCGCAGCAGCAGTGGCAGCTGCTACAATGACACCTTGAGAGTGACCAGTGGCCCCGCGAATGCGGTCTCTTAGTATTCCAGGATGTACACCAAGACCTTTTCCGAGGACTTGGTAATGACAAAGCTGTACCAATCCAATCAGAGGCAAGCTAACCGGCGCAGAAATTAAATATTCAGGGTCGGGAGTCGTGTCCGGTGAATGAAGCCATTCCATCACATCCAACCCCTTTGCGTACAATTTTTCTGCCCTTGGGTCTAGAGCAAGGTTGTGGAGGAGCTCCGCAGACGCGGTAACAAGCTCGCCTACAAAGGAAGGGTATGTTTCGTATACCTCACGGAGCTCGTCGAAGTATTCGATAATGTTTCCTTGACCACCGAAAATGCTGTAGATGACAGCACTCCCATCGTCAGCGGCCCTCAAGAGGGCGGATTCGTGCGGCCTGATCGCCCGGTTCGCCACTGAACGGGCCGCGTAATAACACCTCACCACGGTTATTTGTTTGGCGAGAATACCTGGGAGGTTCTTCGCAAGAGTGTGGACGTCATTTCCTCGGAGGAACATTCGCTCGAACTCATTAAGAACGAGTTTTAGGACTTCTTCGTAGGAGCCTTGAGCATCATCTTCCCCCTCTTCGACTTCATGTGCAACAAACCCCATATACCTTGCGACCAGCTCAGCTACGGATGAAGGCTCATCGTCTAGAGCTAATTCATCTGTCGGTGCTGGCAATCCGGCCGTGAATCGGTCTTTAAGCTGTGACGCATGGAAATGGAGGCCGGTTGGTACGAGAAATGAAGCCTCGAGCGATCCATGAGCAAGGGTCAGAGGTCGAAGAGAGGACGAAGATCGAGGAGTAGAGACACCCGTTTGAGGGCCTGTGCCCGAGCCGGTACCATACATGATTAGGAGTATCGTAGAATTGCTAGTGAGTTGGACGTCTAAATTGGTGCTTTGGGTTGTGTTAGCTATCACAATACATAGGAATTATGCAATCCAGCAAAGTCCTATCTTACTATTAGGATTACCTCCGTAGACTCAGTAAAGAGTAGGAGATGTAATGCTCTTGGGAATCGGGGAAGGGAAAAAAAATTCAAAGAGCTTTTGCAAAACAGAGAACTGCGTCCGAGGATATGATCAGGCAACCAAAAGCCTCACTGATGAATGACCGACTGGACGAGAATGGTTCACCTGCCGCGGGAATGGAACTTTGGGAGGTGTTTGTAGGGTTGAAGCTGAGAAAGTTACGATTGACCAGCCTCGATAAGAAAGGAGAGGGTCGTGATGGACTAGATGCAATTGAAGGGACTTCCTATCAAGAAACAAGCATTCAATGTTTGTGGCACAAGGCAACTGCAAGCGTCAGCGCCCCTGCATGTCCCTCTCAACGTACCTTTACCGGATAGAACGTCTAAGCTAATGGGCTAACGACGTCGTTGCAGGGACAAGCACCCTCGCCAGAAAAAAAATTTAAGTTCTTGTTGGGGATCCGTTTGGGTTAGGTGCCACACTTGTTTAAACATGTACCTAGCGTGCATCTGCGACCCTGGTGAAGGGTGGGACCCACTTTAAACGGTACCGGTACTCTAACTCTTTATCAAATCAAGTATCTATACTTCGATCTTCAGATATCTTCAAGATACATGTAACATTGTTGCCTTCCGTCCTGTTCCATTCCAACAAGATTGTGAATTCAGCTCAGAACATGGCTAATCATGCCAGCTTTAGACGAAGTCACGACGCTTTCCTAGGATCAAGTAGAGCATGTTATCAATCTCGAATTACCTAGTAGATATCAAACATGGAGAGACGGCAGTACCTGAAGCCAATGGTGATGAAGTAGAAAGAACTATGATTAGAAAGGGGAGAACCTCAGACCACGATTATCAAGATCTCTCGGATCAAAGGAACATGGCTCATCCATGGACATGGCTTCTTCCTAACTCCATTCCTGTGTTCCATCCAACAAATTGCTCTCAATGTCATCCAGGCTCAAAAGTTTCGGAATAGTGATCTATTTACTAATCAACAGAACCGATGTCTCTTTCAACCGAGGCCTGCGAGGTCATCACCCATGCATGTCATCTGGAGGCTGCATTCTAGATTGCGGAGAGGGTGAGATGACGCAACGCGATAGCACATGTAGGCAGGTTCTCTGTTAAATTATGAAGATGACAAAGGCAACCAATAACTCTTCACAACCTCCTACAGATATGCAGTGTCTCATAAATCAGATATCGTCTAAATGCAGTCTTCTACACAAGCTAATTGGTTATGCTGTCAGCTCGTCTTTTATATCCTGTTTCGGCGGGGCGGGGGGATGAGAATCGATTTTACAAGGCAATAATCTACATGTAGATGTGAACAGATTGAATTCAACGATTGTCCGAATGTTCATGTTGTTTAAATTAGCATGCTCATGAGAAGTACCTATACTTAGGTTATTGGTCCGTTGGAAGGGTAAGGCAAACGACTGCCAAGGCCATTCACGCGCGATGTTGCGTGGTACCTGGTATCACGGAATAGGATTCCCTGCAATACCACTCGCCCTAGGCTGTTCAAACCTGCATGAGACTAAAGTCGGATGACGATTGACTACCTTAGATTTTTGAATCGTGGGTAAGGCCGCCAGACGATCCAGTCTTAGGTAAAGCTCTGTTTTCGATCCATGCTCAAGAAAATAACGGCAAGAAGGAATTTATTATCTTTTTGAACGGTTCAAAAGAGCTTTCGATAAAAGATAAAACCAGGCATAAGACGATATTGGGTGTTAACGAGGGAGGCAAAAAGAAGGAACGACGAACCCCAACTTTGCGGGCTGGGATTTTGTGGAGAAAGGGTCTCGAAAGCAACTAAGCTACGATAGGCATAGAGCCTGGAAGTTGGTTGAGGAATGGTGGAGTAAAAATGTTTTTCGGAGCAAATCAAGATGAAGCAAATTAACGTGTTGCAGAGGTTAGCGGTGCCTCCTACCCTCCGAGCGCGCCTAGAGTATCGCACAGTAGTTGCGGTGGCACCACAGACTCGATGCAGGATTGCTGTAGCGTGGGGAATGCTCTAGACCCCTCTGTCCAGGCAGCTTAGAGTAGGTGGACTTCAGGTACATCTGGTTAGTCTAATGTAGCCATTGGCCCGGGAATGGGGAACCACGACCTACCAGGATCCCGCCAAAATTTTCCATTGATGCAGTTCAACATTTGGGAAAGGTCTTTTCGTTCGCATCCTACCCATACGAGAGCTACCGCCCTAACCTAACCGTTTTTGTCGTTTGTAATTTGTACCTCTTATGCCTGTCTCTCGGGCAAAACAACTTTTGTCAAAAGTGATCGCCAACCACGAACGGGCGATACCTGAATAATTTACAATACCAGGAGGTGCCTAATAATCAATTTGTCAAAAGTCGACCCATCAGTAATTTGTTCCAATCACTCTTGCGTTTCTCTGTCTGTTCTAGTCAAGCTTTGGCCAACGCTCCTTTTTCCTCCTTCCAGTCAAACAGTGCTATTTTGCTCTTTTGACCTTTCCCTCTAACTCAGTTAAGGGACCAGAAATTAAAAAAGTGGAAGGGGATTAGTCGGACACGGACGAGACGGCATCCTTCTTTTTAACTTCCTCCGTCGACGTACCACCAAACAAGCCGAGATACCCAGTGGAGTTGTCGACACTCCGTTCCTTCAAACTCTTCGAAACTTTTCCCTCAAGTATTACCACCCTACCGTCAAGATGCGTCCCGAAGTTGAGCAGGAGCTTGCCCACACCTTGCTCGTAGAACTCCTCGCATACCAGTTTGCCTCTCCTGTGAGATGGATCGAAACGCAAGATGTCTTCCTTGGCGAGAAGACGGCCGAGCGTATCGTTGAAGTTGGACCTGCGGATACCCTAGGTGTAATGGCGAAGAGGACAATCGCATCCAAATATGAAGCTTTCGACGCCGCGAAATCTATCCAACGACAAATTCTGTGCTATAACAAAGACGCAAAGGAGATCTATTACGATGTTGATCCAATTGAAGAGGAACCGGAACCCGCTGCGGCGGCTGCAGAGACTTCGGGTTCTGCACCGGCACCATCTGCGGCAGCCGCTCCTGCTACTACGGCTCCCGCTCCCGCGCCCAGCGCAGGTCCTGCTGCGGCTGTGGACGATGTACCAGTATCTGCGCTTGAGATAGTCAGAGCATTGATTGCACAAAAGTTAAAGAAACCATTCTTAGAGGTACCTCTAAGCAAGGCAATCAAGGACTTGGTCGGAGGTCAGTACAAGCCACATAGTAAAATCCTGGTCTAGGGCTAACCACGTTGCAGGCAAGTCCACTCTCCAGAACGAGATTCTCGGAGACCTTGGCAAGGAATTTGGGTCAACTCCTGAAAAGCCGGAAGATACTCCCATCGACGAATTATCAGGATTAATGCAGGCTACGTTCAATGGTCAGCTTGGAAAGCAGTCTCAATCATTAATTGCTCGTTTGATTTCTTCAAAGATGCCTGGTGGATTCAACATGACTTCTGCACGGAAGTATCTGGAGACACGATGGGGTCTGGGCCCTGGTAGGCAGGACGGAGCCCTCATATTAGCCATTACGATGGAGCCTGCAGCTCGTCTCAGTTCCGAGAACGATGCTAAGGCATACCTGGATGATGTAGCACAAAAGTATGCTGCCAATGCCGGTATCAGCTTATCTACAGCCTCAGCTGCCGGCCCTGCCGCTGGCGGGTCTGGAGGTATGATGATGGACCCTGCTGCCATTGATGCTCTTACCAAAGACCAGCGTGCACTGTTCAAGCAGCAGCTGGAGTTGCTGGCAAGATACCTGAAAATGGATCTTAGAGCAGGAGACAAAGCTGCGCAGACATCTCAAGAGTCACAACAGGTGTTGCAGGCGCAACTGGACCTCTGGAGCGCCGAACACGGGGATTTCTATGCCGCGGGTATCGAACCTGTTTTTAGTCCTTTAAAAGCGCGCACATACGATTCCTCCTGGAACTGGGCACGACAAGACGCCCTAAGCATGTATTACGATGTTATTTTTGGCCGACTGCAAGCTGTTGACAGAGAGATTGTTAGCCAATGCATACGCATCATGAGCAAATCGAACCCCTTGCTACTCGAATTCATGCAGTACCACATCGACAACTGCCCTACCGAACGTGGAGAGACGTACAAGCTTGCGAAGGAGCTCGGACAGCAATTAATTGAAAATTGTAAGGATGTACTGAACGTTCCGCCCGCTTATAAGGATGTGGCTATTCCAACCGGTCCTCACACATCTATCGACGCTCGAGGCAATCTTAACTATGAAGAGGTTCCTCGACAGAGCTGCCGTAAGCTTGAGCACTATGTCAGGCAGATGGCGGAAGGAGGGAAAATTTCCGAGTACGGCAATCGGACCAAGGTACAAAATGATCTTGGACGTCTTGTCAAGCTCATTAAGGAGCAGCATAAAATGTCCAAGACCGCGAAGCTCGAATTTAAGAATCTTTATGGCAACGTTCTTCGTTCGCTAGCCATGAACGAGAGCCAAATCTTACCTAAGGATACAGGAAAGGCAAATGGTTTGGTTAAGAAGCCCGCCTTGAAGGCCAATGGTCAAAATGGAAAAGGCAAGATGGAGACCATTCCATTCTTGCACCTCAAACGTCACAACCTGCACGGCTGGGAATACAGTAAACGACTAACTGGGATCTACTTGGACTGCTTGGAAGAGGCTGCCAAATCTGGAGTCACTTACCAGGACAAGTATGTTCTCATGACTGGTGCCGGTGCTGGTTCAATCGGTGCCGAGGTTCTCCAGGGCTTAATCAGCGGAGGTGCCAGAGTCATCGTAACAACGAGTCGATTTTCACGACAGGTGACTGAATATTACCAGGCGATGTACGCCAGGTATGGTGCCCGCGGATCGCAGCTCGTTGTTGTTCCGTTCAACCAAGGCAGTAAGCAAGATGTCGAAGCACTCGTCAACTACATTTACGATCCCAAGAATGGGTTGGGATGGGACCTCGATTACATCGTTCCATTCGCTGCCATTTCTGAGAATGGCCGCCAAATCGACGGCATTGACTCGAAATCTGAACTTGCTCACCGTATCATGTTGACAAACCTCATTCGACTCTTGGGTTGCGTGAAGACACAGAAGTCGGAACGCGGTTTCGAGACTCGACCCGCCCAAGTTGTACTCCCTCTGTCACCTAATCACGGTACATTCGGTAGTGACGGTCTCTATTCAGAGTCTAAGCTCGGCTTGGAGACCCTGTTCAACCGCTGGCACTCTGAGGATTGGGCCAATTACCTCACTATATGCGGTGCCGTCATTGGCTGGACCCGTGGTACGGGTCTTATGTCCGGTAACAACATTGTAGCCGAAGGCGTTGAGCAATTTGGCGTTCGCACTTTCTCCCAGCAGGAGATGGCGTTCAACCTCCTTGGACTCATGTCTCCCGCTATTGTGGATCTTTGCCAGAACGAGCCTGTATTTGCGGATCTGAATGGCGGTCTCCAATTCATTCCCAACCTCAATGACACTATGACACGGTTGCGCAAGGACATCATGGAGACGAGCGAGGTTCGCCGAGCTGTCACCAAAGAGACATCCATTGAGAACAAGGTCGTAAACGGCGAGAACTCGGAAGCATTGTATAGAAAGAAAATCATTGAGCCGCGTGCCAACATCAAATTTGATTTCCCGCCTCTTCCCAACTGGGAGAAGGAAATTGAACCTCTTAATGAAAGCCTTAAAGGCATGGTCGACTTGGAAAAGGTTGTGGTCGTGACCGGTTTTGCCGAAATTGGACCCTGGGGTAACTCACGAACACGCTGGGAAATGGAAGCGTATGGCGAATTCTCCCTCGAAGGTTGCGTCGAGATGGCGTGGATAATGGGACTTATCAAAAACCACAATGGTCCAATTAAAGGACAGCCTTACTCAGGTTGGGTTGACGCCAAGACCGGCGAACCAGTTGAAGACAAGGATATCAAACAGAAGTACGAGAAGCATATTCTTGAGCATTCGGGTATCCGTCTCATTGAACCTGAGCTGTTCGATGGATACGATCCCAACAAGAAGATGATGTTACACGAGATCCAGCTAGAAGAGGATCTCGAGCCCTTTGAGGGATCCAAGGAAACGGCTGAGGAATTCAAGAGGCAGCATGGCGATAAATGCGAAATTTTCGAGATTCCAGACTCCGGCGAGTACACCATTCGTCTGCGAAAAGGTGCTACTTTATGGATTCCAAAAGCACTTAAGTTCGACCGCCTAGTTGCTGGACAAATTCCCACGGGCTGGGATGCCAAGAAATATGGTGTTCCCGACGACATCATCTCCCAGGTTGATCGTGTCACATTGTATGTTCTTGTTTCTGTCGCTGAAGCCCTCCTCTCCTCTGGTATCACCGATCCATACGAATTCTACAAGTACGTCCACGTCTCCGAAGTCGGTAACTGCATTGGTTCTGGTCAAGGTGGTATGAATGCTCTCAACGGGATGTATACCAAGCGCAAGATGGACAAGGATATCCAAAAGGATATCTTGCAAGAGTCCTTTATCAACACGATGGCTGCTTGGGTTAATATGCTCCTGTTATCTTCCTCTGGCCCCATCAAGACCCCCGTTGGAGCATGCGCTACGGCAGTGGAATCCGTAGATAACGGATATGAAGCTATTATGGAAGGTAAAGCACGCATCTGCCTAGTCGGCGGTTTCGATGACTTCGGTGAGGAGGGTTCGTATGAGTTCGCCAATATGAAAGCGACAAGTAACAGTGTTGATGAATTCGCCCACGGACGCACCCCGCAGGAAATGTCTCGCCCCACTACCACCACGAGAAGTGGGTTTATGGAATCTCAAGGTTGCGGTATTGAAGTCATCATGACAGCCAAATTGGCTCTCGATATGGGTGTGCCGATTTATGGTGTCCTTGCTCTTACGACTACCGCCAGCGATAAGATCGGACGTTCTGTGCCAGCACCCGGACAGGGTCTATTAACCACTGCTCGGGAGGCTCCCAGCAAGTTCCCCTCTCCCCTACTAGACTTGAAGTACCGCCGCAGGCAGATCGAGCTTCGCAAGAGGCAGATCCGCAACTGGAAAGAGTCCGAGCTAGAGTACCTATACGAGGAGGCTGCTGCCATGCAGGCCCAAGGACATAAGTTTGACGAGAAGGAATATACTCAAGCCCGCGCAGTCCATATCGAGAAAGAAGCTGCAAGACAGGAGAGAGAGGCATTGCGCAGCCTCGGAAACAACTTCTGGAAGCAAGATAATACCATCGCTCCTCTGCGGGGCGCCCTTGCTACCTGGGGTCTTTCGATTGACGACTTAGATGTCGCCTCTTTCCATGGTACATCAACCAAAGCTAACGATAAGAATGAATCATCGGTCATCTGCCAGCAATTGCGCCATCTCGGCCGGAAGAAAGGCAATGCTGTTTTGGGCATCTTCCAAAAGTACCTTACCGGTCACCCGAAAGGTGCCGCTGGAGCCTGGATGTTCAACGGTTGTTTGCAGGTTTTAAACAGTGGTCTTGTCCCAGGTAACCGTAACGCAGACAACGTTGACAAAGATATGGAGAAGTTTGACCTTATCGTATACCCCAGTCGAAGCATCCAGACCGATGGCGTAAAGGCGTTCTCGCTCACATCGTTTGGCTTCGGTCAGAAGGGTGCTCAGGTGGTCGGTGTACATCCCAGATACCTATTCGCTACTCTCGACAAGGAGACGTATGCGGATTATAGCGCCAAGGTGACCGCCCGCCAGAAGAAAGCCTATCGCTACATGCACAATGGCATAGTCAATAACGCCATCTTCCAAGCTAAGGATCACTCGCCGTATACTGAGGATCAGCTCACCTCCGTCCTTCTAAACCCTGACGCCAGGGTTACGGAGAATGGAAAGACGGCTGAGCTTAGTTACGCTGCCGACTTCGCCCGCCAAGCCGCTCAGCCCCATATTCTCAAGGCAAAAAACACAAAAGAGGTGGTCGAGAGCTTAGCTCGAAGTCTCCAGACCGGGAAGAATAACAAAGTCGGTGTTGACGTAGAGGATATCGCAGCTATCAACATTGATAATCCCACGTTCATTGAACGTAACTTTACCGACAAGGAGATTGCGTACTGCCAAAAGACACCAAGCCCGCAAAGCTCTTTCGCCGGACGCTGGAGCGCGAAAGAAGCTGTCTTCAAGAGTCTGGGTGTCCAAAGCAAGGGTGCTGGTGCACCCTTAAAGGATATCGAGATTCTGCCCAACGAGCACGGTGCTCCCATCGTCTCTGTAAGTGACTTTTCATGACGCCCCATTGCCGTAGTGTTGCTAATCATTTATAGCTTCATGGTGATGCCCAAGAAGCCGCAAAAAAGGCAGGCGTCAAGGAAATCAGCGTGTCTATCTCTCACTCGGAAACGCAGGCTATCGCCATTGCCGTCGCGACCTTTTAAATCATACTAACTTATTCGACTTGCTTTCAATATATGTCTGGTGTGGTACGGTGTTTCTCGCGATTTGGGGTCCATTCTTGGTTCATGATGTATATCTCGTGTAGACAATTAGAAATTTCAAAAGAGCCGTTGCATTTACTAGACACAGTCAGAGCAGACGGTATGAACAGGAGGGATAATGAAGGTCCATACATCTGCCCCCTCAGGTACAAGAGCTTGAGAAGGCAAAACAATACAGTACCTAATTCATCAAAGAATTCTTTAAGACTCGACGCCAGAAGGCACATGCATTTATGTGAGCAACACGCCAGGTATTTGTGGAATGGAAGTGCTCAAGCACTTGAAAAGATTGCCTCGGCTTTCAGATTTTTGCTTTGAATCATGTATTATAAACTACAACCCCGATAGACACACTCCTTTCAAGTCCTAGTTTTGACATGTGAAAGACCCAAACCGGTACCATGGTACCATGGTGGGTCGAATCTCGAGCATGTGGGTGTACGTATGTGGCCACCATAGACTTACTCAGATCGAGGCCGATGGAACACCCAGATCTAAAGTAACCCCAGACCCCAATCCCTGGGATTCGAACAGCTTCGTAGATCAGACCCATTTGCCGTCTTTGCTAAACTTAATCCACTTCACAAAGAGGCCAAGTCCCGTAAATGACTACCATCACCATAGGGCCTAGCTCGACCATGGGCAAGTAGGGCTACGCTTGATGTGACTTAGGAACCCCACAGAAAGTCACGATGATGATATATTCACATGCTTCTCAGGATGACCCGCGTAAATCGCCCATGTAGGCGCGTAGGCGCGTGGGCCACATAGACCACCACTACCGGCATAAGTGGATAAAGGCTAAGCGTTGTCCATCCCCTGGAGCGATCGCACGCGTTGTATCGTGCCAAGAACGCAGTTGAGGCTTGTCCTATCGTAGTGCCGAGTAGCTAGCCCTATAGATCTATCTCGATACTTACCTATTGTCAGATAGTCACGTGGATTTCAGATGACTTGGTGTCACTCACGTGACACCACAAGAGAGTGTGATTGTAAGGAACAATATATAGATTCCAGTAGACATGAATAAGAGGAAATCATGAATGTCTATCGTCTTATCTCACTATAATCCATCCAGATCTTTATAAAAACTCTTAGTATTGCAGTTCGCTTTATATACCTAGTCAAAGTCACCGGAAGTCACAAAGAAATGTACCGAGTAGAACTAATGGTCGGATGACAGAGTTGATACATAATAGAAATCCTTGCTGTTGGTTTCAACATGTTACCAACTAATCTTCGGCATAAATTGGCTCCTTCTTGGAATAGGTATGTGACTGTTTGTTGGAAGAACCGTTACAATGTACATGCTGGTAAGCATGCAAGGGGTAAACATAACATAACAAAAGGAGGTGGGGTTGACCCGGACGTCGCATATTGCTCATGGTATAAAGAGGATCAGGACCCCCGGCCTTAGTGAGTATATGCTATTTAATACACTCGATGCAGTCGGAAAAGACTTATTGTACATAATAATACAATATGGCCTAGCAAAAGGTGCAAGAACAAGGCAGCTCGCTTCAGAAGCCACTCCTCAAGTTCTCTGTTATGCACTACAAAAAGGAAGGAGTTTCAGATGAGGCTTTCAGGAAGTGGTATGAGGAAGAACAAGTCCCCCGATGTATCGCGATTTTCAAAAAATACAACATCGCCAAATACCCTATGGTACTCCGCTCACTCTTATTTATATGTATACCCAAGGATATAAGGGACCTGTCGCACTAATGCCCTTCCATAGTACCTGACACCAACCGTCCTACGCGACGCCTTCGATCAGGAATTAAAGGAAAGAAGGAATAGCAATTGGAAAATGGGAGACTTCAGTGCAGTCAGCTCATATTGGGTCCATGATGCTGATGACCTGAGGAACGTGCTATCAAGCTCAGATTGGGCCGAGAAGATCGCGGGACCAGAGATAGACTGGGTCAATATGGGCTCAGCTGTAGTCCTTGCCGGGTTCGAGACAGTGTACCTAGAGGATGGCAAGATTATTAATACGGTCCCGCTGCCCGAGTAGAGCATAACTATTTTACTCTCTATATCAATTGTATAACTAAGGTAACAGGAGAACTAGGATTAAGTAGATACGCTATCAGACGTTACATGAACAGTGCTGTGGGTTCCGCGCTCAGACTGTTGGTGTTTGCTAATATGATAATATCGCTGCACGCAAGGGATAAGAGGGTTGAAGTGCCATAGCCAAAGATTAATGGGATCACAGTTACTGGACAGTCGTAGTTATGTGGAAACTTCCTATGCCTGCTGCGCCATGTGGGAGCAAGGTAAATTAAGGTATTATGCGAGGTTGGGTTGGTCCTGGAAATCACCTAGGTAGACCAGCTCTTTGTTTCATACCTAGAGATACCTAAGATACCTCGTAAAGCTTTCGTGGGGGTTTCTTACCTATATATCATTTCGATAACCTCAATAGCTGAGTTTTCTTTCTCTTTATAGAAACTGGACTTCCCCTTGGTCATGGCGCAACATCAGGATCCTAGTTATGGATGGCGTTTCTGGGTGTGTAAATTTATTCTGATGTTCTATAAAGCTAATTGGGCTAACACATATATGTTAAGGGGATAATCGGCTCTCTTTCCATCATGTCAATTCTATCAGCCTTAGATATACCCGCCATTTCTACTGCCTTACCTTCGATTGTGGACGATCTCGGGTCTGATTATGCTTATATCTGGATTACCAATGCATACTTCATAACGTCGACAGCATTTCAGCCCCTTTACGAACAGACTGCCGATATCTTTGGTCGACGCAGTCTCACTCTTTTAATTGTGTTTCTCTTCGCCGTTGGCTCCGCAATCTCTGGTCCAGCGCCAAGCCTAGGCGCTCTTATCGCCGGCCGTGCTGTGCAGGGCATGGGAGGAGGCGGTATCAACGTTATGATCGATATGATAGTTTGCGATTTAATACCCCTACGTGAACGGTCTAAGTTCATTGGTATCATATTCGGGACTTTCTCCGTGGTTATTGCCCTTGGACCTCTTATCGGTGGCTTGTTTGCTGAAAGGGTGTCTTGGCGCTGGGTATTCTATATCAATATCCCCCATTGCCGCCGTATCCGCCTATCTTGGCTAGCACTGGCACTGACACTCAGAGTGCAATATAAGAAAGATAATATTCGGAATATTCTAAGACGCGTCGACCTTGGGGGAAATGCGGTCTTGGTCGTTTCTGTTGTTGCCATCTTGCTTGCCCTTAGTTGGGGTGGTACGCAGTTCCCATGGTCATCATGGAGAACACTAGTGCCTTTAATTCTCGGGTTTCTTGGGCTGATCCTGTTTCTTGGTATTCAAACTAAGATTCCAGAGCCTACGATGCCTCCCAGATTGTTCTCCCACAGAACGTCTCTTGGCAGTTATGGCCTTACCTTCATACATTCTGTCCTTTTCAGGGCTGGCCATCAATCAACTTGTCCGTCTAGTTGAGTTGATTTCAGGGATGGCACGGTGCATATAGTGATCTTTGTCCACCAAAACCTTCAGTGGAGTTGATTGATGACCAGCCCTGTTCATATTGGATCACCTATTTTCTTCCTTTATACTTCCAAGCCGTATTGGAAGCCGACCCTGTCACTTCTGGGGTTGACTTACTTCCGACTGTCATTGTATCTATGCCTTTTGCAATTCTTGCAGGCGTGGGTCTCTCCAAATTCGGTCGCTACCGACCATGGCACTTCATCGGTGTGGGCCTTTTCGCCAGCTCGTTTGGATTATTCTCCCTGCTTGACGAGAACAGCTCTCGTGCGTACTCGGCCGGTATTCAGTGTATTGGAGCTGCAGGAGCCGGGATCTTGACTACCACAACACTCCCAGCGGCACAGTCCCCGCTTGAGGAACAAGACCAAGCCGTAGCGACGGCGACGTGGGCCTTCATACGCAGCTTCGGTGGTGTGTGGGGAGTTGCTATCTATACCTGCAGCTATTTTCAATTCCAGAGTCAACGAAATCTCGGGCCGTCTCCAAAACGAGACACTGCAGAATATGCTGACTAATGGAGGTGCGTATGGTCTAGCTTCCGGACCGTCTCTAAAAACGCAGGTCAAGAGTATATACGTTGATAGTCTCCGATTATGTTGGCAAGTAGGTGTTGGGTTTTCGCTTTTGGGTTTCTTTGCCGCATTAGTAGTAAAGGAGATTCCTATGCGCACAGAGTTAGGAACCGAGTTCGGAATAGAAACTGGTGAAAAGCAGAAAAACAAAGAGGCCGAACCGGGAGGAGAAGTTTACTCGACAAGCCACTAGCTAATACAGGAGCATTATATATAACTACTAAGTGAAGAGTTGAAGTTTGCTTCTTTCCCCTAGGATTCTAGTGGCGAGGAATTGCTTGCCCATGATATAGCATAATTGATAGCTATATTTCCTAGACAGAAGTACGTACCTTATGGAGATAACCTTGAAATCACCTGGCTCCTCACACATGTTAATACCCTACTAGGTACCAGAGAAGTATATATGCCAATATAAAACTACGTACCAAAATGCTCACCTGCAAGCAGCTGGCCGCCGTTAGGATATTCTTCCGCGTCGTAAATATGGGACAACTCGAGGGATAAGCAAATGATTAGGTAATTATAAACGCGTATCTCAATACTTTAGCAACGACGCGTATACCATCTCCCACCATGTCAAAGAAAAGCAGGCTTTGATTTCGTCCATGGTACATTATCCAATCATTCTTTTGCAACTTTTCGGTTCTTAGTCGTCCCAAGAAGAACCGTACCCGACTCGCACTGATCTCATCTCAACAAACCTCCCTCTCTTGTTTGTCTTCTTTTTTTCATCTTCATTCACTTCCTCTTTAATTCTCACTTTCAAGTATTGGACAGGTCTCAAACACTATTTAAGTCACCATGTCACTACCTGCTGAACTCACTCTCCCGCACCGTTATTAGCTAAGATACAATGAGTCACGTGTAGATTTAAATGTCCTGACCTAGCATGCAATGCCCTGAAATAACAGTAAATTCCTTGACTAAGAGGAAGTGCTTTTTTTTGAAGATGGAGAAAGCTCTGAATTAAAGGTAGTTAGACAGGTATAGGAACAGCCGGCCTTCCACAACATCAGAACCGATTTCCAAAACTTAGTAATTCTAATTTACTCCATGAATTAGCAAAACTTTTAAGATATCTTTAGATATAACTCATGATTTCATTAAAATTCGCATCAACATATAGGGAGGCTCTATGTGGCTGTCTGAAAAGAAGTCCTATTGCATTAAGAATTTACAGAACTGTTCTTATTGTTTCGTCTTTATTATTGTATCATAGTGGACTAAGCATAACCGAACGCGTATCGCATAGGAAAAGATGTTTCTCTTCGCAATTCACATTATATTCTGTGGTTTTATACGCGATTTTGCATAAGCAGCTCCTAAATCCTCTCTTAGAATATGTAGAATAAAATACGTGATACATGGCCTGGATACCCGTTTATAGGTCTTTTAATCTACATTTAAAAGCAGTTCAAAAAATTGATTAAAAATGCATTGGAGTTATGGAAGACGGCAATTAATTATGTATCCGCCACTAAAGGCTCTAATGGAAATGTCTGAAATATGTCCTCATTCTCCACTGACTGCCGAGTAGCAGGACATGTTATCTTCCAGAGCAAACAAACAAGCACTCGTGGACAGCAGCTAATGGTAATATGACGAATGCCTTCCGCTGTCGGAGGGTTCGAATATCTTATTAGACCTATCAATAAGCAAGTATCATCCGAGGTTGACGTTTCGAGAAAGATAAGGGCATGATTGCATCACTGAAGAGAACTTCTCAGCCCACTTTGGCAGAAAACTTGAACTTGCCGTTCCAGGTGCTACAATACCGTAATTCTAGGGGGCGAATTCCAAGTGTTTGACTATGGGCCTGCTGATAGATACCTAAGCCATTAGGTAAAAAGCCAAGACGACCGCTGGACTCATTGCTTCATTAAGCCTCAACTACCAACCATTCAGGTACAAGTAAACCTGCTGTACTCCTTCAAATTTCCTCCGCATAAGCTGTGAAACTAGATGTAAGTAAATCAATAAGATGGTTAAAAAATTAGCAGCAATTTCGGTTGTAGTAAATCCGCCCAAGCTTCAAGCCGATACCCTACTGTGCAGTTGTCCCGTCGACGACCAGCAAATGCACCTGCCAAATCCTCTGGATATACCTTGGTACAGTAGGTACATTTGCTAGGAGACTCCGAGGGAAAAAAACACTTCCTCATCAAACGGGCGTGCATTCGAGGCGAGTGCTTCAACACGCTTCAACACGCTTCAACACGGACAACACAATCTTCAATAACCCCATTAAGCACCCCTACCACATCAGAGCTGCAGATTGCATCAACGTCCAAGATCTCTTTCTCTTTAGGTCGGGTCGTTTGCTGTAACCTCTGCTCGTGTGTGACTCTGAGAAGGTTGGCTGCCACATAGACAACTTCAAATCGTACAGTGTCTTTGTTGACCCCGTCATCTGAAGTAGAGTCAAAACTCAGGTGACTTGAAGAAGGCATCGTCATCGGAGTACTGTTTGGTCAGAGGACATATTATCCCAGATTGGTGAGGTCCTGTTGCGGTAACTTCTCTTCCATATAAAATCGCGAACCAACTCTTACTCTTTCCACCCTACCCCTTTTCCACATCAACACCACTCAACACCACTCACTGTCTTGAGTCCACAACAGTTTCCCAAGTCGCAATAATAGCCACCAGCAGTAACGTCAATCCTCAGCAACACCGAAATGAGTCAGAACCAACATCCTGGTGACGGCGACAGGTGAGTTTTCGATACCCTAACATGAACCCTTCCATGTATATAGGAAGAGTTAACATGATACAGGTCGTTCAATCGACCTCCGCGTGCGCGCACAGATGCAGAGAGAGACCAGCTCCAGTACTTCGACCGACAACGACAAGATGTACAACCTCAGCGTATAGCTACGCAACCTCTCCCGAACCCTGGAACAGGTCAGTTTGTTGGTAGTTATGCCGGCGTAAACGCGACTTCGACCTCGTCGACGTCCCAGTTTGGCGCGATGCCAAACATGTATGGTACAGCTCCTTTGATGCCAAATTCACAACTGTCCATGCCAACATCCATGCGTCCTATTTCGAACGCGGCGGTGCCTCCCATGCACCCAAGCTATGTGAACTGGACCGACAACATGAGTTATGGTGTTTCGTCGGCCCAAACCCGCTCGACATATAACTATGGCCAACAACAAAGTAGTAAGTATAACCATATGAAGCACTAGAAGGCGGACGCGTACTGACTTTCTGTAGGCCAGGCCATGCATCGAATGCCAACTCCGCAGCCAAATCAATGGTCACCGGGACAAACTGGCGCGACTGATCCCTATCAGTCCATCCTTAACCATCCTGCCGTGACCACGGCGAATACTCAATCCGCAGCGCAGGGCACGCACTTAGCTAGCCCGTCGGCGCTACTACTCCCCCCTGTAACTACAACACCCCAGCGACCCAGCCGTGGCACCCCCCGAACCGATCCAGGCAGAATTCAAAACGTCAGTTCTCCCCTTTCCAGTCAGGGCCAATCTCCTGCTTCCCAGGGCGGTAGTCGGCGCACGCGCAAGCGTAGTTCCAAGACCAAGACACCTTATGACCGTCCAATCCCCGATCCCACAACTCAGGAGCCATTCAAGTGGAGATCTGGCATGAAGGAGAGGAAGATCACATCAGACATGTCGGAGGAGGAGAAAGCCGCAGCCCTAGAGTATAACATGAGACTCGGTGAAGCCAAGAAAGCCCACACTCGAGAGCAGAACCGAGTCTCTGCGCGCAAGAGTCGGGCGAAAAAAACCGAGCTGCTGGAGAGGACTGAGGAGCGAGCAGTGTCATTGGACCAGGAGTTAAAGCAGGCCCGACGACAGATAGTAGCACTCCGGCAACAAATCCAGCAGCTCACCAACCACAATCTCCAACTGCGTGCTGAGAACGACGCCATGCAATACCGTCTTGCAGTGCTGGAGGAGCACATGGGAGGAGCACCCACCATTCGCAACCCCTTCGCCACCCTGCCTCAGATCGATACCCTTAACCAGGATCCCACCCCTGTCCCGACTCAAACCCAGGCAACGCAGACCGAGGCCGCTGCCCCGATCCAATCTCCGCAAGCTCAAGGTGACCTCGTTGGTAATTCTTTGCCCGCGGCCGACTCCACACTATCGGACTTGGGTCTTCCCCTCGTAGACGCTACTCTGTGGGCTCAATTGCCAACCACCACCAACGACGCCTACAATCCTCCGCCGCCGCAGGCCCAGGATCCTAGCACCCTCGTAGGCGACCCACAGCCAGATGATGATTTTACGTGGCTAGACGAGTTTACTCAGCCGGGCGCCGTACCCGATACTACCAAGCAGTCCGGGGACCCTTCCAACGAAGGGGCCCAATAAGCCAGCGCGTGGGAGCACTGAGCAGTAGCCGATCCTGGTGCTTGCTCCGTTGATCGTTCTTAGGAGTTAATTGACTCTGTTCTCTTGCATTTCATTGTCTCAACACATCTCCACGGAATTGGGAATGCTGCCCTTCATTTGATCGTGTATCTCGTCGACACCAAGCCACTCTAACTCTCGCATGTGCGTTGGAGCCATGGTCCACAGATGAGTTTTGGTTTCGCATTTCCGCTGTCGTTGTTAGTTCGTTGGGCGGTAGTCCCGTCGCCGTTTTATGCTAGTCCGGGTATCTCTATTTTCTCTGTCCGCAGTGTATAATAGTTGTAAGATAATTTCGCGGACAGGAGTGATTCGGGGGAAGATGTCTCTTGAAATTGAGACGGCGGTATAGGCGTTTAGGTTTGATACCCAAGGCATGTGGGATTCCTGTACTTTATATAGGTCCATCAATATGACTCTTTAAGTTTGACTTTCGACTTTGAATGACTGGTGATGAGAAGTGGTTGGTTGTTTGCCAACCGTAATCTCCTCGGACTCATGTACGAGAGCATAGGCCTTATCCTGGGGTGTTAGACCTCGTCGTTGGTCACATACGTATTAGCGCTGTCAGTTACAGTCATGTAGATGCCTCTTCCCTTACCTGCGTAAACGTTATGCGAAGCCGAGTATAGGTGTCGGAAGTTCAACGGCCTAAAGTCACAACCCATTAGTCGAAAACAATGCAAAGAAATGTCGACGTCTATACGAGTACCTCGTCCCAACAGATGAGCCCAGGTCTCCGCACACAACAGCGTCGTCGCTTACCTCTCCAAGTTTCGCATCGTGATCAAAGACATATCGCTTCGAGGTTGCGTAAAGTGGTTATCAGACTAGCCTGTGGGAGGTTCAATCCGTTGGAGATCTAATTAAGTCAGAAGATTAGAACTCGAGATAGCATAGAGAAAGGATTAGTATCTGAGTTCATGTTACGATCCGTCGCAACTGCTGAGATATGAAACCTATTGGAATTTTGAAAATTTCGATCTGTCCATTTTATCAGTATATATGGAGAGCGCCCTTTTCTGCAATACCTGTATCGTGATAGTGGTTCCATAAGGAAGGTAGCAACGCTGAATATGCTGAACTTCTGTTTATCAGCGAGGAAGTTATAGAAGGGTAAAAACGGAGATTTTACCATTAAGGAGAGGAGGTATGAGTATTATGATAGAGTTAAGGAACCAGCCCTGTCTAAAGCTGAAAGAAAAATCCTTCTCTTTTTATAATATTGTCCAAGGTACATGACTAGGTGCTGGTGACAGTAACCTGACTCTCAATGGGACCCAATCATGTGGAGTGAATGATGGGAAGACACGAACTTGAAGAGATTGTAGTAACTGAGGAACAAGGTACAGATGATGTGGAAGTGAAATTACCACAAATACTAGCCCGGATACAGGTGAGATGTTCACATGTTGTCTATCGGAAGTATATACCTGCAGACTCCGGCCGGTGCCTTCTGCACAGAAAATATTCCCCATACACTTTGTCATCGTGAGGTCCGGTCCGCAGAAAGGGGGTCACGATTCTGACAAGGAAGGCATGCCCCTAACCCCCGATTATATACCTCGGCATGATGGCTTTTCTTTGACCTCCAAAAAGACCTAATATACGATAAGATCACATAAAATCCTACATCACATTGTAGTTACCTAACTTGGTGTCTAATGGGCTAACTTTTATACCACGCCGGAGAGGCATGATAATAAGGTCTAACTATGGGGAAAACAATGTATTAACTGAGTACTTCTATACTAAGCCCCGCCTACATCCAGTAAAGGACGGCTAAATAACAAGGAGATACCTAAAAGTTGACTCATGGGTATGAAAGTATAGTTGAAAATGGTTGAGACAGGAGAACAGCTTGCTAGAGTTTTATTCCTAGCGTGAAGGATCTATGTCATCTAAATACTTTACCCTTACATATGCTTAATAGCCTAAAGGTACCTAGGTAGAAAAGAATCCAAGTATAAAAAGGAAGAGTTTTAAGGATTCTTACCTGATAGCATGTTAGAATCACTCACGAGAGATAAAACCTACCTACATTGTAACAAGTAAATTATTTTGGCTCGAACCATGTAAAAAATATGCTTCCACTAAGTGCTGAGATTCATACATGCTATGAATTTTATTGTTTTAAGTGCTCACCTTTCATCCACTTTTACTTGGAGAATGTTATCTAGTATAGGTGCCTATCTAAGCTCAACCTATTTGACTACAACTCTAGAGAATTAAAAGGTGCCTAAGTCATGAGCAGTTCTATGCGGCCTAGGATGACGGCCATCTCAACAGAATTTAGACAAATGGGTCATCTCAAAGACGTCACCCTTGAGCTGCTGTAGTTGAGTCACTCCACATGGCCTTTCCCAAGATATTTATCCGATCAGCCCAATGTATACGCCAAAGAAACGAATCAGATAATTAGGAACTTTCGATTTTATTAACAAATTTTGTTATGTATTTTGAGGCTCTGGTGCGGCCCCTGAATCCCTGACTCGCTAAGGGGCTGATCACCCACATGTCTAGATGATCTACAGGGTCCAAACCGCCAGGTATAAGGCGAAGTCACCATATATGTGGGTACTGAATAGCCTCATGATGTAACTATAAGATGTTCATTCAATTCAATTTTTGCTTGGTGTAGTGTAGATGGATGCTGATTCAACCCAATCTTTGTCACCCTTCGTAGCTTGTATCGAATTGTACCAAGCTAGCCTAATCATTTTCAATGTAAAAGCACTACATTTCTGCTCGGCCAATAATGGGTAGATATATTCCTATTGCGGTCGCTCGAATTGAG
This sequence comes from Hypoxylon sp. EC38, assembly GCA_002120335.1. NCBI lineage: Eukaryota > Fungi > Ascomycota > Sordariomycetes > Xylariales > Hypoxylaceae > Hypoxylon > Hypoxylon sp. EC38. Next base: position 1,244,908 of record KZ111236.1, on the reverse strand, counting down.
GGTTCTACATAGGTATTCTTGAGCAATGAAAAGCTTACGTAATGGGGTCGCTTACTGTTGCGCCTTGTCAACCCCGTTTGTGATGTTGCAATTGAAAACCTAGGTAGGTATTATAATACGAACCGAATTATCTGGTGAAAATTAGGAGCTTACAATTAAGTCTCGACAGTATATGCTCATGATCGCTTAATATTGGATTGTCTTAGTGAAAGTTCTTGGATTGACTATAGGCTATTAATAGAGACCGCCAATCATCAATCTCAGCGCCAATTATGCAACACTATCCAGCGTTCATAGCTTGGATAGTACCACCCTTTCCGGATATACATTATGTTTCAGCCCAAAAAAAAATTGTACAGATAAACTCAAGATGTTGCCTTCGGACTCCGTGTCCCATACCGATCTGTGGTCCCAACACCTAGCTCCGAAGCGTAAAAGCTTCTCATACATAGCCCATGATCGCCGTACTCCATACGCTTTCGTACTCGTAGTCTCATGACAATCTTAATATGACAGTGCATCCAAACTCCGCCGAAGTTTAATTTATTGAAATATGCGACACACTGGTTGAAGTGATTGAGGTAACAAGGTAAATAGTAAATAGTACAGGCCGAATCATAAGACATTTTGGTTCAACCGTCTCTGATGTACTTGCGGTGTCGATGATCTTCAATAACGATCTCGTGGTCCGGACTCCGTCTTCGCGAAGGTTCGTAGCGCCTAGGCGCCTCGATGTAGCGGAAGCTGTCTTGTTGCGGCTGCTCGATCTCGACGTGATGCACGTGGTAAGGAACCGGCACGCGGACCGGGACGAACCTCTCGCGCTCGATGTAGACCTCGCGCTCCCGGCCATGTCTGCCACTGCTGCGAGACGACTTAGAGCTCCGCGACGAGCTCTTAGATGAGCTACTCCTAGACGATCTGCCCGACGTGGATGATTGATCTGGATCAATATCTACGGCGATGACTTCAATCTCCGTCTGCTCTGGCTCGGGTGGTGGTGGTGGCGGAGGCGGGTAGTATACAGGAGCAGGAGCGGGAGCAGGAGGTGGGGGTGGAGGCGGCAGAGGCTCGACAAATACCGGTGGCGGTTGGGGTTTCGGCTCAGGGAGCATTACCGGAGGTGGAGACGGAGACGGAGTGCGAGCAGGTGCCGGAGGAGGCACGATGGTAGTGACTCGTGTGCGGACGGTCTTACTACCGTTGATGGGCGGCTCTAAGTATAGAACTTTCTTGTACTTATGATAGCGCTTTTCGCGGGGGGCTACGTAAGTCTCCATCGTTAGACTATTTGTTGCAAATACTTCGAAATAGAGTATTTTCTTGATATGGGAAGAATAGATGGACGAGCAGAAGCGTCCAGGAGTTTGACTATGGTTGAGGATTGCTAACCTGTTGAAGTGTAGTACCACATGATGGGAGGGAAGACGATCTAGATATGGGTGACGAGGAGAATGTTCGTGATTGCACTGCCGCTTACGTCACGGCAATCTACGGCTATCTAAACCGGATTTTCGAATCGTTTGGAGGCCGCTAGTCTATCGATAATGCAGTGGCTGCAGGGTCCAGCTCGCTAATTCCGTATTATTGGGCTCTGACAGGGGGGGCAGTGCCGAGTTGGAAGTGGGCTTGGGCTTGAATTTGGAGTAGATTTGATCGTACGACACACAGTGTGACCGGTTCTCTCACCAAAAAAAGAGAACAAGTTCTAGAGGTCTAATATATAAGTTCGTCCAAATATCGCTTCTAACAGAAAGAACTGGCTAGGTGAAGAAATGGTGGGAATTGGCAGAAAGTTAAGTACTCGAACGGTTCCAAGGCTGTTATGTGCGGTTGTGTCAGTAGCACACTAACACGAGCCCAATCGCTCATCCCGTGGCGACGACGTGACCTTAGGCTCCGAAACTTTGCCACAATCTTGTACCTCCTAGATGTTGTGAGACCACGGTCAGGATGTAAAATCTCATCAGTGTTACAAGGGTAGCATGGTATCACGAGCAACCTAGCACACGTCGACATTGGCCATGCAGCTTTACGGACTTTTTTAAGGGGTGGTGGGGTCGTCGTCGACTAGCCAAATGCCGTCCACACCGCACGTTACAGCTATTTCATCAACAATTAGGTACCACTTAGGACAATGTTTGTTTTTGACTGATGTGCTATGCTATTCGCTGTCCTACGTCACCTCACCAAGACCCTCCTCTATCATAGTTCCTCGTAGTAGCATCATCATCCATATTAACGTGAACCCATAATCTCGGGGCAATAGGGCTCTTAGCATGGCCATGTTACACGAGAAGGATGGACCCCTGTAAATTAACCAACCTCTACCTCCGAATCACGTACACTCTATGTTCAAGTACTACGGTAGGTTAAGCAAAGACATAGTCAATATTCACTATTCGGGTAACTGCGTAAAGATGTAGTGTTACTCTACAGGAGGATACAGACCTGATCGGAATAAAAATAACAATTTGTCAAGAAACCGATATTGATAGTGCGGGAGTTGGTGGGAGGTCCGGTGCCGCTCGCGATGTCTTTTAAAACTCCATCCCCTAAAACACTTTCAATGAGACTTATCATCAAAGCTTGCGCTATTAAGACACACAGTCCTTTCCTCTAGCCTATAACGTCAAGTTTATAAGACCCTACCTCTACCTTGGGCGATCAGCTTGCCGTGACACTTATTTAAAGCCGAATGACGAGTGAGGCGGACGTCAGAAGCCCGTTACCCCGTTTGGACAATGATACCCTGAGACGGGGCGTGAATGGTCACCTCGTTTTAGAACAAGAATGGAAAAGAGGTGCTAAGCCTGTTTGATCTACAAACTCTTCTATATACCTGCATTTATGGAGGTACCGGGCTAGCTATAACCGTTTAGATTAACCTGACTCTTCCAGTCTCGTTTAAAGACGAGTCTTTCTCCTATAGATACTAGACGAGAGAGTTTTAAAGTATTTCAGAGCCGCGAAATACAAGTTTCGGAAAATCTGAAGAAACAATATATCCAGTAAATATGATAGTTGAGAAAGGCGCTGCAGAAAGTGAGCACAGGTAGAGATCGTGTCGCTATAACATTTATGGAGTCAAGCAATAACATATTGATCTCCTACACCATGATCGAGTAGGGTGGGTACAAATTGTGCCCTAAATAGGATTAACTTTGTAATATTGAAATGATGCGTCCTCAAATCATATTTAGAACCTGTAATAACATGACTTCATACAAGCCTGAAGTAAATATCCACCATCTATGGTAACCGTCTGCCTTTACAGGTCTGCTTAATCATGCACCTATGGACAAGAAAAGGTAAAGCATACTAAGTATTATCTTTGCAGGAAAGATTTAATCAAAAAGGCATCTAGTTCGGAAACATACCTAACGATGGTAGAACTCTCACAGCCGGTTACACAGACGTAGTATACGGATATGAGATACTAGAGTAATATACCTAATCTTTCTATACAACGCTATAAAGTCAGGCTACATGTATTTCGTCTTTCGCATACCAAGACACCATTCGCCTAGACACAACCATGTCCTGATACTATTATTCGCATATCGGAATTGCTTACATAGAGGCGAAATGACGCTGCATCACCCAAGTTTGGTTATAAGATATCATACTATCAGCACGAAAGATCAAGATCTAATGACGTAGTGTACGTAAGTCATGTAGCATTATCCCTCCTATCCCAGAGATTATCACTATCGCTCTCTGCACACTCTGACCAAAGAGTCAACGACTCGCGGCGAAGGAGTCCACATTGTCCTTGGAAATGGGTGGAAGGTTCCACAAAACGGCTGTCGAGGCTGAACGGGGACCCAGGACCCCCAAATCTCGATTCCGAACGAGGCCAGAGCTTTCGCATGGCGCGCAGCGCGGGGGGTTTGTTGAGCTGTCCAAGCTCACACAGCGGCATGAGCTAAGAGCTTGGGTGGTTCTCGTCGGGAGGGGGGTCCGCAGCCCAATCACGGAAGAGGCGCCCATACGACATCAGAAGCCGAGGGATTCGTGCGCTACAGGTAATTGGCGAATGGGGGACCCCCCTTATCGGGGCGCTACCAGCGGAGTGGCACGACGCAATAGGACGGGCTGCTTCAATGCAAATCCATATCGCGACCTAACGCTGCGGGGGCGTCCCTTCTTGCGCCAAACAAGGGAATATATGCACCACGGGCAGAAGCTGCATGCACATGTCTGGTAAATTATGTGGTGTAAGGGATCTGCAACACCCGCTGCGAATTTTCTCGTTGAAGAACAAGCGCCACCCGTAACTTAAGGATAGTGAGGCGGACTTTGTGCGCGCGACGTGGCCTACATGGACGATAATCCGATCTAGATAGGAAGCTGAAAGACCGGGAGGACAAAGCCCTGATTAAAATGGGAACTTAGTACCTCCACGACGTCCGCGGCACCGGCGGCCCCAGTGCAGCGCGGCTATATGGTCTTAACCCCTGTGGGTCTATTCCCGGGTAGTCTGCTTGAGGGTAGTATATGACGCCGTTGGCAGCCGGAGGAGACACTCGTGCATAACCTGTGTTCCTGCGCGAGGGAAGCCCTCTCAGCCAGTTAATAAAGTTATGCAATTCGCCCATCCACCATAACCCCGTGACGATGACAGCGACGGTTGTTGGTAAGGCCGCTGCCCAATAAGCCCACTGCCCTAGATCCATGTCGCGCACGTCGCTTGAGTTCATCCCGAAGATAGAGCTGATGGTGCTGAGTGGCAAAAATATAATGGTGACCATGGTGAAAGCGTAAACAGCTGCTTCTTGCCGATCCTTTGTGACTTCGATTTTGTTGGCGTTCTGCGAGAGGGTCAGCAATGTTGGTCTTACTACTCGCCATACGTCAGAGCGTTACCATGTTCTCCAGCCTTGACGCCTCGATATCGAGCTCCAAGAACTCGCTATCCCTACGCTCCAACCAGGATCTGCATTCGCGATCGAGGAGTTCCCTGAACCCACCAGGGTCGGTGGATGCCAGTTTAGAGAAGGCGTCCGGGTCCTGGGCCGGCACAAAATGAAGTCCGGGCGCACTCCTGTAATAGCGAGCATTATGATACTCGGACGACGCATCAATTCTGTCCACGTATGCTACGCCTTGCTTTTCATAGGATCGCGATCGCGCTGCAGCGGCTTCAGCTCTCGACTTTTCTCGTTCCCTCTCCAACATCTCCCTCTCTCTACGGGTCTGGTCCCCCCAACCTGGTCTTTGAGTCGCAGTCATCTTATCTATGACATTCATCTGTGAGGCAACCACTCGGCGAATTACCGCGACCTCTTGTTTGAAGAGAGTGATGCGAAATTGATGCGATCGGTCGGAGGTTTTCGTAGTGATTTCGTTCTCCTGGGATCACCTTGTATCAGAATGTAAATCCCAAAAATTAGATAGAAAATTTTACTAGTTCCTTGAGATAATCCGAATAAGTGTTGTTGATGCTCGAATACGTCCCCGTAGAATCTTGAAGGAGCCTCAAGCTAACCAATGCGACAAGTTCCATGGGTTGGACAACGGACCTGGATAGCAAATCTTCTGTAGACAGTTCATCCACTTCAGCAGACACGTCAGCACCACATATCTCGTCCCCCTAAAACTCATAGCTACACCATAGAAACAAAACGTAAATGTCCTCGATAAGCTGACTTACTGATGTTAGCCATGCCTCTTCGCATCAAAGCTTCCGCGACGATCATATTTTCGTTCCAAGCCTCTTCATTTAACGATGCCTGTATGAGTGCGATAACCAAGTGTAGCCAAGCACGAACTAGGTCATCGGGTACCTCAACCTTTGTTCGGAGGGATGCGGGCGCATGGGATAGAATGCCCTGAAATGACTGTATCACTCTTGTAAATCCTCTCAGAGTCGATCTAAGCGAATACACATTATCTTCCGCACTCGCACCGCGTTGTAATTGTCGTGCTCGCTGAGAGCGGGAGTCATCATCGGCGTCCCTCTTTGGTATCTAGCCACAAGTCGAATCAGTATTTCACTATCCCAGTGTAATTAGTACGGTACCTACTTCAACAAGGCTCTCCACAGCGCCCCAGAACTTTCCTACCGTCGGCATATCGTCGCCCAATATTTGCGGGAGGAAGAAGGAAAAGACAATATCTGCTGCGTTGTAGAGATCAACTTTGTTCTCATACGCTCGCTTCTCCTGGATGTCTTCAGTCCTCTCGGCTCCCCGTTTCTTGCCCTTGAGGTACGCATGAACGGACCGTTGAGAAGATATGTTGCAGTCCTGATATGCATCTCGATCCCTCATTGACATCGACCTAAGCAGGTAGTCTTCGGCTTCTTGGAGATTTGTATTCAATGTATCGACATCCAACTCTAGGCCGTCAGTGTCTGATTGATTCATCTCTAACCAAGAGAATACGTGGAAATTATTGTCAATACGATTTGTAGGTTTATTTTTGATCTTTCTATTTCCCTGTTGTACTGCTTCCGACGTTACCTTTTCGTGATCTTCGACTTCCTCCCCAAGTGATCGCAGTACACCAACAGCTGGTGGGAGTGGGTGAGACCTTTCTTCGTTGTTAGCCTTATCCTTGATACAGTAGGTGTAGGGAGAAATAACCATATACGAAGGTCAAGTATGATCTTGGTGTTCACATTTCGAGCCATATTCACGATACGCGGCCAATCCGCTTCCGTTATTACATGGCCACGATGATAAATCCTTACGGCTTGTGGCCAAAATTCGCGAAAGTGTATCGAGAAATCCTGATCGCTTTAGTCCACGATGTCAATCTGCGAGATAGTTGAGCAACTCACAAACCAAGTCAAGCAAGAGTCTAAAGGGAGCGCCCACAGTACGGTATCATAATAGGATACGTAAAGTGTCTTCACTTTCCCTATAGGTTCCTTGACAGGCTCATTGACTATACGCACGAGATCGCCTCGTAATGCAGTATGGGTCATTCGGCCACATGTGATAAGTAGAGCTGTTCAGCAATCAGCCCAGGAGCACTTCCATTGTCCCCTTGGAATCAGCTTACAATTATCCAGCACAATGCACCACAGCTGAGCAATGTGAAAGCAGAAGCCCTCGGGTGCCTCTCCATTTTGGCAGACAGCCTGGTCCATGTCGCGTTCCTGTGTCGTACGAGCATATTCCGACTGTAGCAGAGTCTCTATCGGAAACGAAGAAGCCGTGCTAGCAGAAAGGAGTCCCGAATACTTCTCGAGTGAGAAATACGGCACGCACAACCAAGTCAAAGATCTTGACGTTTGGCCTTTGCTGCGTCCATCGGGTGGGATGGTCACTCGAACAGGTCGTGGATCCATATGGCGCACGGTGTTTCCCTTAGACGTTGGCCTCACTTTGACAGATGTCTTCTTCACTTCAGCGAGGAGCTTAGCGAACCCGTTTCGTTCTGTGTCGGTTATGGCTGAGATTCTTGATATTTCGGTCTGGTGGCTCTGTTAGTACCGCATACTTACGTGAAATTGTGCCTAGGGAAGCTTACAGAGAGCTCGTCAAGGTTCATGATATGTTGCTCTAAGTGCCTTGGATTATGTCAGTAGCTGGTTGGTCCACAATCCTGAGCCACTTACATCCATCTGAAAAGAGGCTGTCTTTGCTTCTTAGGGTCGTGAATCACTATTAACCTCGCCGTGTGCGTCCCCTCCGAGACAGCATCGCCGGTATACTGAGATTGGAATACGTGAAGGATATTGCTAGTCTTAGGGACATTTGGATCATCTTTTATATTGAGCAATCCGTCCTCGGATTTCTCAGTCGAAACGTCGGTGTCAATACTGTGGCCGCTCTTTGAAAGTGACCTAGACCCTCTAGAAGGGACAAATTGGAACACCTTCCCACCTAAAAGTTCATCGAACCCCTCTTCCTCATCTTCTTCCAGGTCACTAACGTATGAGCTCTGATAGTTGCGGTGATGTCTTGGCCTTGATCTAGACCTCGAACGAGACCGGGTGCGATGAGAAGCCGACGTCGCAGTACTATATGTACCCCAATCTTCGTCCTCTGAACCAGAAAGATACTCGCCTTTAGTGTACTCACCTAAGGGCGGAGGTGGAGTTGGTGATGGCGAAGCCGAAGAATATGAGGGGCGAGGTATGATTTCCGGCTCGGCGAATCTGACTCTCCCACGCCCATATATCATGGGAACACCATTCTGGATACGATCAGACGTATATGAGTCTGCTGTAGAACGACGACTATACCTCCGGTCTGACCAAGGCGTGGAATAGGCTGCTGCGGCTCCAGGATCCTGATATGGATAATACGTCGCTGGATGCATGGCCATTGGTCGACCATATGCGCGATTATGGTTCATATATTCCCCATCCATGCGCCTGATGGGGACAATATTTGGAACATGTCCATACGGGTCGCTGGCGGGGTTCTCATACTAGACACATGTTAAGTTGCGGGCCGAGATTGGACTCAAAAGGGTGCTCACTGAACCAAGTTCCTCAGGTTCAGCCACGAAGTGAACACGGCCGCGATCGTGAGGTGGTATATGTCGCACATTTTCAGCAAATTGCCGTAGAGAGTCGTTGCGATGTTCTCGTGGAGGCTGTTGTCGATCTTGAGGCGGAAATGAACCGGCCCGGTGCGATAGGCCTGGCGCCTCCTCCGTCATCGTTTCACCGCTGTAGTATTATAACCAAGTGGTAGTATTATAACTTAGAAAACTGCCTATTATATAACCCTGCCCAGGGACTTAATTATACTAGGAATATATATATCCAAAATATAAGCTGCCATAATGAAAACGCAATTGCTCCAGACTTCAGAGCAAAATTCAACTCGAAAGCAAGGATTGTGTGATACCGTAAGATAAATCGGGACTAATCCAGCCACCCCAGCTAAAATATGCACGTCTAGTTGCAATAGCTGGCCTCCATTGCTTATACTCAATAAGTAATACGTTCATTTTGAATAATATTCCAGTCAAACGACGATCTTTGAATCAATGCAACGCTATATACCGCAGTTTAAAGGAATTTTATGTTGATTACGAATACACCATGTCACGAGGTCAGATCAACCTTACTACTTTTCGGGTTACAAAAACTCATTGAATCATATCTATTGGGTATCAAGGCCTGGATAGTCTTACGCCAGTCGCTCAAAATCTATCAAACTGGTTTTACCATGAAAATCTACTCGATAGTTAGTGTATATTCATGTGAGATGCGGTTCTGTCTTAAAACTCACCTGGTTTAGTGCTGCCATATCGGCCATAGCCATGCGTTTAGATGCAATATGGCGTGATCGGGCATAATGTCGTGCGGACAAGCCCAGAGGAGTTGAAGTGCCTGTCCCAGTTGGCGTCGATACACCACTATCTTGTGGCGTGGCAACAAGAGTAGGAGTCGAGGCGCTTGTCGAAAGGGCAGCTTCTGTTGAAGACTCCGAAGCATCAGACTGCTTTTGCTTCTTTGACTTCTTTTCCTTCTTCTCTTTCTTCTCTTTTTTCGACTTCGACCTTTCTATCTGCGCATCTTCTGAACCCGCAGGGATGCCACCGTTCTTAACCTCAGGCTCGGGATCCTTCTTTGATTTCTTACTCTTCTTCTTTTTCTCTGGCTCAATCACATCCTCTTCTTTTCGCTTAGACTTTTTGGACTTCTTCTTGCTGGGTTCTTCAGCCTCTGCGCTACCAGCCGAGCCTTCCCGCGAGTTTTCATCCTTCGACCGCTTCTTTCGCTTCTTCTCAGGTACAGCGTCGGGACTTTCTGTAGGGTCGGAGTCTTCTGCTTTCCGCTTCTTGGATTTCTTTTCCTTCTTCTGCTTCTTCGCAGGTAGAGCCGTAGCATCCTCTAATGTAGAAAGTGATTCTTTCTCTTCTTCCTTCACGGAAACAAGGGTTTCAACTTTCGTGCTGACCAAGTCCTTCATCTGGTCTCCGACTAAGAGTCCCCCGCTGACGAAGTTCATGAGACCGTATTTCCTCTCGACGTACAAGTTCGTTTTGATTCCGGATCGGACTTGTCTTTCCTTCTCAATTGTTTCTTCAGACTTGCCATTGAGTCTACCGAGAAGATCCTTAAAGACATCGAGGCCGGTACATTCAGTGTTCTGCTTATGCTTGGGTTTCGCTCCTAGACCCAACGTATCGTCTTTCATGAGGACATTTATGGGCGCCGCGCTCGCAGCCGAATGAAGATGAGAATGCGGCGCATCCTGTGCACCTAGGAACTTGCCGGGTTCCCATCCCTGCGCACGCAAGATCTTCTGGCCGAAAGTGGTCTCGTCACGGCTCCATTTCGTGTTATTTGGGTCGTGCTGGATTTTCCGGCGGCTATCAAGATATACGCATTAGCAACAGTACAATGGGAGGTTCAATCAAGGTTGCCGTACTTCCTAGGCCCTGCGAGACCCATTGTGATTGAATCGGCCTCTGCGCAACACCAGAGAACTTAACGATGGTCAAACTTTCGTGGGGTCTGGATTTCAATTATTTTCTGTTCGATAAGTGAAATGTACACAGGTATCGGGAACTGATAATCGGTAATTCGGCATAATGAAATTCCGATACTGTACAAGCTCCAGGCCCACATCTACTTCCCCGGCTATTGCTAATTCTAATAAACCGTTTATTTTTAATAACCATTTTTTAACTATTCCTTAATTAATTATATATAAGTAATTTTTTATTAACATTTAAAATAATAAACGTTTATATTTATAAATATTTACCATTACTTTAATAATTAATATTATTTAAACGTTTAAATAATTTTTAAACGTTTATATATATATAATTATATAATTTTTTACTTTTATAACCTTAGCTAATTTAAGCTTATAGTTATTATTATTATTATTATTATTATTATTATTGCTATTATTACTAATATTATTATTAGTTTTATATATAAAAAAAGCTTTTTTTTTTAATTTTTTAATTTTTTTAAGTTTTTAAATTTTTAAGTTTTTATATAATAAATAAGTTAATAAATAAGTTAATAATTTTTTAACTAGTTTTTTTTAATTAATAAGTTAATAATTTTTTAATTAATTAATTAGTTAATTAATTAATTAATTAATTAATTAATTAGTTAATTAACCACTTAAATATTTTAAATAATCTTATAATATTATAACTTTTTTAGTAATTATATAATTTTATAATTTTAAACCTAAATAATAATATACTATTATATTACTTATACTACTTATACTATTATATATTAACCTTAACATTACCTAATTTCCTTTTCTATAGCTTTCGTACCTTTTCGTAAACGTTTATTAAATATTTAAACTCGATTCGAATAGTTTATTATCTCAAACCATTAAAATTTCCTAACGCTCGTTCCGCTATTTGAAAATTTCTAAACATTTATTTTTTTCCAACGGTAAATTTACTATTAATTAATGGTTTAGTGGTTTTAGCAGTCTCCCATATGGTAGAATCTTACTCCTTTGTATAAGGTCCACTAGCACTTACTAAAACTCAATTATAAATGAAGACGATGGGAAAGGGCGATAAGACAATATATATTTCCTGGAGTAGTCGGAATGTACATTTCGGTATTATAATTTATCTGTATTGTCTCCGATATGACGGCGCTGAATAAATACATGAATTCACAAAGCGAGCCTTCAGCTGTTAGATCCCGAGTCCTACATGACCATTTCCCATTCACCTGATACAATTGACTGTATTCTATTCCAGACATACGACCACCAACTGTCGGTAATCGTATCAAGCCATGCCACCCCGTCGCAAGGAACCCAGTCCGACCGAAGCTGATTCGGGCTCTGAGGTGGACTTGCGTTTGGACTACCAATACACGCCAAGTGCGAGTATTCCTCAGGCTATGGAAAGCATTGTAGGGCCATCTTCTCTTCTCATTAGGCGGCGTAACACGGCTATATGATAGAAAAAGATACCCAATACTAATATCTCTCCGTGTTCTCTCAGGATAAATGGAAGTCGAAGCGATCCGAGATCCAGAAGAGCATCGAGAAAGACTTCATTGACAGACTCAGCGCTATACGTAACGAGATGAAAGCGTGCTTCGAGGACGAATCCCAGAAGATGTATGTTTGTGACGCAACCGCCAGCCCACTTCTTGGACAATACTTAATCCAGATCATCCGACCGGCTCTGACGATCGAGGTTTATTTTCCTACTAACATGTAAATCCATTAGGTCTGATCATAACAAGGAGCAACTTCGGCGATTAGTAGCAGCGCTCAAGAAACGCTTAGAGTGCGAGCAGAAGATCAGCGAGCGAATTGACTCGCTCCGAGATGACTGCGCTCACATTGCCATGCTGGTAGATGCTGTCTACGCCGGCCGCAAGGAGGCTGCTACTCAGTCTGCCAAGGCTTCCAGCTCCGACCAACCTAGGAATTAGGGTCTATTCTTGCCGCATTTGACGAAGCAAATAGGGTGTCTGATAGACACAAGCTCACGGATGAGAAGACGGGTAATTATATCCTGGGTTACGGAACTCTATCTGTAGATGCTTGCCTTAGATGGGGCGAGTATCATCACCAAATTGACAAGGTCAAACTTTACCCATGAAGCTCCCAGTATCATCTAAGAGGTACTACGTATTTTTAAAACACTTCATACAACTCCACTGTATCATTGAGTCGAACTTTGAAATTAATAAGCAGTCTCTCCAACATAACGAATATGAATTTTCATTCTCAATCCATACTTGAACATATGCTTTTAAGACACACTCTTCCTGAATCCACAGAAAATCATCCATATCGTTGAACAGATCCTTTAAGTCCTAACCCACGGTACTTTAGAAGCCGGACACGCCAAGAGGATTCAGCCACTTTCCCCGGCCGCACCCAAGAAGCCCAAATAAATCCACAACTTTGATTCAGGAAAGTTCTCTCGTCTCAAAGGGAGGAGCATGATTATATTTTATATGAAAATGGTGATGTGCTAATACTATACAAGAAACAGAGCTGGAAGGGTATAAATATACACATATGCTAACCAAACAAGCTCGTGAGAAACGCCGCGTATGTTGTTCTTCAAAATGAACTTGATATGCTGCTATGCTTCTATGACTACTTTCCCCTTTTCTTATTTTCTATGCAAAAATTCCGCCCCGAATATCAAATACAACTGGTGTATATAGAGATGCATCCATATATACGGGTATATGATAGCAGACGCCGCCTATCTGTCGAGGGCCTGACTTTGGCACTACAAGCACAATGGGAATTAGCGATGATCCTTACCTAGGTAGACATATCCACATAAGAGAATGGCGAACTTGACTCACCATATGCCAATAAACGCCCCTCTTCTTAAGCAACTCATTATGTGATCCTTGCTCCAATACCTTGCCCTCGCCCAGCACAAAGATGACATCAGCATTCTGCACTGTGGCGAGACGGTGCGCAACAACGACCATGGTCCTGCCTTTGGCAGCACGCTCAAATGCCTTCTGGACGAGCTTCTCGCTCTCCGAGTCTAGACTGCTAGTTGCCTCATCGAGGAGCAAAACGTCAGGATGTCGGATAAGCGCACGCGCAATAGCTACGCGCTGCTTCTGTCCTCCAGACAAGGACACGCCGCGGCTTCCAACTTCCGTGTTATAGCCCTCAGGGAGTGACACGATAAATTCATGGATACTCGCATCGCGACACGCGGCGTGCAGCTCATCTTCGGTTATTGTAGTCGGATCCACGCCTAACAAAATATTTTCCCGCAGCGTGCCCTGGAACAATGTCGGCTCTTGCGCCACTAGCGAGAGGTGGCGGCGGTAGTCGTACACGTTAACTTGCGCGATATCGGTGCCATTAGCTAAGATCTGACCACGCTGAACGTCGTAAAATCGCTCCAAGAGGGAGATGATGCTCGTCTTGCCGCAGCCGGAAGCTCCGACCAATGCAGCGAACTGGCCTTTCTCAATCGTGATGTTTAGTCCCTTGAAAATGGGAACGTTCCTTGTGGGATATTTGAAGTACACATCTTTGAGCTCAATCTTGATGCCACCGTCAGTATCCGGGATCTTCGCACTCTCGCCGCTTACGTCCTTGTTACGGGATTCGCGGATGCTTAGAATACGGTTAGCAGCAGCTGCAGCTTGTGCGGCGTTTGGTCCGAAGCCAAATCCCTGGCCGGCTGCTTCAGCTCCGTTGATTACTAATCGCGGATGGTGGTTAGTAAGAATTTCTTTTCCATATAATCTAGAACTTTTGGGGGTGTTTGGGAGATTTAGGCTTCAAGCGACACCTGGTATATATATCGACAGGGAAGTGATCAAAACAATGAACATTCAGTTACTTACCAGCCATGTAGCAGACGAAGAAGTTTAGGCCGTCGTACTCCCGCGAGGCCAGGAGGGTTCCACCATACCAAAAGATGAGCGCTTGACAGCCCAAACTGACACTGTCCGAAAAGGCGAACACCAGCGTTCTCCACCATGCCTTTTTATAAGCCGTTACGACATGATTGTTGAGCAAATTTTCGTACCGGTTGCCGATGGTATCTTCAAGGGTGAGCGAAGAAACAGTGCGGAAGGCTGCGATGGCTTCGGCGGCAAACTTGGACGACTCGGCAAAGACCTCCGCATACATCTTTTCGAACTCCAACTCATACTTAAATCGAAGGTATCCTGCCACGAGTCCAATGGGCATTGTGACGCACGTAGCAACAATGGCGAGTTTCCAACCAAAGGCAAATGCTATGGCCAACGAGCCGATCAAGGTGAAGAAACTGTTTAACCATGTTAGCAAGCTGCAACGAAGGTATTTAGGCAAGGAGTGCATACGAATTATAAACCATGGCCATATTAAGACCAAGTAGTTCTTCTAATTGCTTTGGATCACCCCCTACCCGCGCGGTTAGGGAGCCGGTCGAATTCTGCTCTTCGTCAAAAAAGGAAGTTTTCTGATAAAGCATAGCCTCGAAATATTGCTTTCTGTATGTCGAAGAGATGTACTACATCCACAAGGTGAGCATAGTTACCTAATTTGCGTAATGATAAGGATACTTACATAAGCAAGGTTGCTTGCGAAAAACCCAAGGACGAAATAGGCGACGCCTGTGCATATGCCGAGTATCAACCACATTAAGGACCAGAAATCAGCTTCAGATGTGAATCTAGGGATATCGCCGATATAGTTGAACACAACGATAATCTTCCCGAAGAGGTATGCTTGCATGGGAGTTGAGGCTGGTATTGCTAGTCAGCATCCGGTATCGAAGTGGTTCCAAAGTATAAGATAGTAAACTTACCAGCAGTACACATAGAAGCTAGGATTGTAATTGCGTAAAACGGGAAGCGAGATCGCTGCTCATATAACAACCGTCCAAAGCTTCCAAAAAGACCCTGCATCTTATATCCGGCGACTTGTGGTGTGCTTGCTCCAGCATCAGATAGCGCAACACTTTTTTCGCGGCTAAGTACTGCCGCAATATCCTCTTCCTCTGGGCCATCCGTATCACTAGCTTCAGCAGAATCCCCTAGTGAGAGTTGCTGGGCGTGGACGAGGCCATAGTAGACTCCGTTCTCATCCTGCAAGAGGGAATCATGGGTTCCCTTCTCAACAACTTTACCCTTTTGTAAAACCACAATTGTGTCTGCCTTCTTGATCGTCGAAAGTCGATGGGCGATGGTTATGGTTGTTCGGCCCTGCGAGACCTTGTCGAGCGCAGCCTGGACAATACGTTCGCCTCGGACATCTATCGCGGATGTAGCCTCGTCGAGAATGAGGATCTTTGGTCTCTTGATAACGGCGCGAGCGATACATATTCGCTGACGCTGTCCACCCGAGAGCTTCGTACCGCTCTCACCAACAAGAGTGTCATACCCATCCGGAAGTCGGTCAATGAACTCGTCCGCGAATGCCTCTTTACATGCCTCTTTCACTAGCTCCTTTTTGCGCTCCTCGGTCTCATTCTCAAATTCCGAACCTATCAGCCCGTACGCGACATTCTTATAAATGGTGTCATTGAACAAGAAAGGTTCCTGCTGTACAAGTCCGATCTGAGATCGCCACCATTTCAGGTTGATTTCATCCAACTTATGATCGCAGGTGGAAATCGACCCCTTCAATTCAACAGCTGGGCCGGTTTCCTCAGGTTCAGCGGCAGGAGTTTCGTCATCTGAGTCTTCGCCACTTTTCTTTTTACCCTTGCCTTTCTTCTTTGCCTCTTGCTCCTTTTTCTTGTCCTTTTCAATGGCCTTCGCAATGATGTACTGATCGTGTAGAGTATACCATCTTTCGATCAAGCCGACTATTGTGCTCTTACCAGATCCAGAAGGCCCAACAATAGCTGTGAGTTTCCCAGCCTCAATCGTGAGATTAAGCTGATCCAAAACTTTGATATGAGGCCGGCTTGGGTACGCGAAATCCACGTCCTTGAACACAATGTCCTTAGTTGCTGATACATCCGGTTCCTTTAGCTCACCGACACTTGGTCGCGGAGCATCGATTACAGTGAAGAATTCGCAAGCAGCTACTGTGGCCTTGCTGATAGCGATGAGTGGCGTTGAGACACGTTCAAGGGAAAGAACCATCATCATCACCGACATAAGTACCACGATGATAGTACCAACCGAGTCGAGTCGACCCTCTACGTACGATTTGGACCCGTACCAGAATGCAAGGCCGAAGGCAGCATTGAATGCAAAGAAAACGAGAGAAAACTGTGCCGATATGAAGGGCGTTGTATGCTGACCATGTCGCTTCGCTGCGTCGGCCCAAACATTGAAACGTTTAGCGACTTGTGACTCGGCACCACACGCGACTACCATGCGAATAGCTGAGAAAGCTTCGCTCGCTATCGATGACGATTTTGTCTCGGCCTTGGTAACCCTGCTAGTTCCTTTGACGTAAAACGGAAGCAGAATACCCACGGTAATGAGAATGAAAAGGATAACGGAGCACGTAACCAGAGCCAAGGACCAGCTATAGACAAAAGCGATGATAGCAGAGGCAATGATCATCACTAGAAATTCGACGAAAGTTCCAAGTTTCTCTGAAATCCCCAGTTGCAATGTGTTGGCCGTGGTCGTAATCGTACCTGCGGCGGCGCCCGGAGGCATCGAGTCCAGGACGTGGATCGTCTGACCGAACAGGCAGCGAAGATAATCGAGTCTGATGGCCGCAGACATTCGAATACCAATCAGTCGGTAAGCGAACTATCAACATAAGCAAATGACCCAAAGCGCAAGTAGCAACTATCGTAATACCTTATTAACATAGGTCAGGACGAATCTCCCGATAAATAGGCAAAATATGTATAGTCTAGTATACAAAGCATTAGCCACCATCCTAGGAGATCTCTAGTTAAACTTACGCATTCTTATTAAGAGAGGCTCGGAATTCATCCTCGGTTTTCGTGGGAATAGGGAGAAAATAACCAGTAAAATCGCCGACCAACGCACCTGTTGAACTCGTAAGCGGCTTTGACAGCTTTCTGTTAGCACTGAAGAGCCTTACCAAATACGACATTCATCAATGGAAGAGTCTTCGATTCAGACAAGCCATTAGTTTACGCAATCTTCGGAAAGTCGAGTTTACGAATCTGGACGTACGATACCCGATCCCGCGGCTGCTAGAACCGCAGCGACCATGAGGACTAGATCCCAAAACTTGGCATATTTGAAGATCCTCTGTCTCAGAGTCAGCAATGTTTGAGACATTCTCTACACCTCAGTCAACGGAAAACTAACGATATAGTCTCCAAAAGCGGCTTCTCTCTCCGGCCGGAGCTTGGCATCGCGCCGGGCTTTTTCCTCTTCAGTTGTCGCATTGCTGGTAGATGTAGTTGGTGGTTGCGCCTTTTCGTCGAGAGCGGACGTGTTTAAAGTCTCGTTCGGCGGTTTCGATTCAGACTCCATGGCGACGTAACTGCCATGTAAGGATTAGCAACCTACATGCGACGTGCCTCAATTCGAAGAGAAAGGCGTCGAAGGGTTTTATGAAATTCTGAAATTCTGGCAGCCTAGAACAAGGGTGCCAAGTATTAGCTAACAGAATTCTACCGAGATGAAACAAGACAGCTAAGTTAACATTAGCTTATAAGGCAGCAGCTTTTAAGCAAGTCCTACCTACCTCCTATTACGAAGGTTTAAAAACAAATGTCAAAATGGAGTCATCAGTCGATATAACATGGCCACAGTTGTAGAAACAAAGAGAGATCGACCTGTTAGGCTTTTTTTTTCAATTCTGGTAGAGCCTTATCAGATCATCCTTTCCACATGCATCGTCAATTTTCCAACTCCCTATTACGTGAGGTCAGTATCTCAAGATCTAGCCGAAGCCTAGCCCAATCAGACCAATCAGCGATCTCTCGTATAAAATTTCTAGAATACGACAGGCCGGGGCGATACACAAGACCTGAGGTTCGGGGTGAACTAAGGGTCCGCAACCCCGGTATGGGCTAGCTTAGTGCGGATTCAGATGTTCACACCCTGCACTAATGCCGGGCAAGGACTGTAAGACTCATCCATATTTAACTTGGCGTGATGACAACCTTATGCAGAGCATCAAGCGACCCGAATACGCGGACATCCACATTCAGCCGCGTATGTGTCCTATTTGTCTTCTCGCGAATCTAAGAAAAAAAGTATCTGCCTTGAGGATCCCTGAGGATTACGTAAATACCGTAGTAGGTATACTTGTAGACGAGTATAAGCTCACGCAATTCAAAGTTGACTATAGCTTAGGCATACAAACTTACCGCAGTAATATACATGTAGGAGGTGAGGCAGGGTTTTAGGAGCTCATCGTGGGTCGGTTCGAACCGGTTAGATGCCGTCAACAACCTTAATCAACAGCTTAAATCACCACGGGTTAGGTATCGCGAATTTTTCCCCACAGGGGCTTGATCTGCGCCGTAGCACTGCAGAATCCCACAGCTAGGAAGGTAACGCAATCTTGATGACTAGATGAGTATGAATCATATTCCTACACCTGACCGACTTTTCTTTTATGATTCACAAAAATAGTTGGAATTGATGATATTCAGGGTTTTCAAATTGTTAAAAGGTAGTAGATCATCCCTTCATAGTACGACCTGGTGCACGCATATACGCCGTATCGAGTCTTGGCATTATGTAGGTATGTTGCCGCCTATATGCACTTATATCTCTTGGATTAAGAGATTGCGACGATTGTGGATAGGGGTACCTACTTTTAGTACGTGCGGAATTACGCCGCATAACAACTTTAATTAGAAGATGCGAACGAACGAGGCAAGAAGATCGATGCCAAGCGATGCGCCGCTACATATACGTGTTATAATAAACGTCTGCCTACCGCTACCGTCTATTAGGACATCAATAGCTCCCTTGCGATGGTACGTACGCCTGGTTTCCCTGATCACATGCATTCAAGGCACCTATTAAAACATTGAAGGTATTGACCCCGGTACATAACACTAGCAGAGAGCGAGCCTCATCTCAATCATCAACAAGACACATATTAATTGTGGTTCAAGACTTATTTTAACCCAAAGGAATATCATTGCTTTTCTATCATAACGTAGGTGGCAGGCCTCATCACTATCCCGGCGCCCCTATCCGTGGATCCCAGCAATGAACATTTGAAAATAAAAAAAAAGGATCATATTTTTTTTCGTTCCACTTGCCGGTCTTGGCACTCTCGCATGCGCCCCTTCGTTGCAATGTTGTCTAAGTAGGTAAGATCACACCTCGACGGATATCGTCGGTGTTGCACCAAAATCAACTAGTAGGGGAAAGAATCAGTAGTTACCCTATGGGAATCTACAGCTGCTCGATATCTATTGCTCAAACACTATGCTGATATCTACTCACAACTTATTAGGAGGCGCGGCCGATGTCATTGGCCACTGATAACCCGTCGCATCACTAAACTTGTATCCGTAGGATGAAGTGAAATCATCCAATACTGCCGGTCCTCGAGAGCCTGGAAAGTAAGTCAGCGAGTGTCCAGTGAACTGGTTAAAACTAGAGTCTTTTACTCACCATAGGGGTATTCCATTGGGATAATCTCCTTGTTGTCATCAAGGTAGTGTAATAGGGGAGTGAAGATCCTCCAGCTAGCGTCGAGTTCATCATCTCTAACAAAGTTGGAGTGGTCGCCCTTGAGCGCGTCTAAAATCAACGACTCGTATGCCTCGGGAATCTTAAGGTCGGAAAATCGTCGTCTGTAAGTCAAATCCAGTTCCGTCACAACCGTTTGCATGCTCAAACCAGGTAACTTCGAGTTCATCTTAATATAGACAGACTCGTTCGGCTGGATTCGCATGACGAGCTCGTTCCGAGGAATGTCCTTGAAGATACCGCTAGTAACGTCCTTGAACTGAATTCGGATCTCGGTTTTCTGCTCGTTCAAGGCCTTACCAGCCTTCATAATGAATGGAACGCCATCCCACCTCTCGTTCTTGATGTAAGCAACCAGAGCGCAGAATGTCGGGCAACGCGAGTCTTTGGGGACGGTATCATCTTCCTTGTAAGATGGCTTGCTACCGTCAAGCGACTTTCCGTATTGCCCAATAATAACGTTCTTCGGTTCGATGGCCGGGATACCTCGCAGTACACGAACCTTCTCATCGCGAATATCCTCAGCCGAGAAAGAGATCGGCCGCTCCATAGCCAGCAGTGTTAAAACCTGAAGGAGGTGATTTTGCATGACGTCTCGGATGATTCCGAACTCATCGAAATAACCACCACGACCCTCGGTACCAAAGGGCTCCTTGAAGGTGATCTGAACGTTGTCGATATGGTGTCGGTTCCAGGTGGCGCCGAAGAACTCATTACCAAATCTAAGAATAAGAATATTCTTTACCATCTCCTTTCCAAGGTAGTGGTCAATACGGAATAGCTCCTCCTCCTTCCAGTCAGGTTCCAACGACTTCTGTAACTCGCGCGAGCTGGCGAGGTCCTTTCCGAAAGGCTTCTCGACCTAGATACGCAGAAGAAAAATAATTAGTATGGAATGCTTGACCAGGCGCTAATGAAATATTCTCACAATAACTCGCGCAATGCCTCTAGTGGGGTAGCAACATCTCTTCAGGTGCTGGGAGACAATTGTGAAGACGCTTGGTGGGAGAGCCATATAAAATAGACGGTGTGTTTCCTTCCGGCCATCCTCGAGCTTTTCAAGATGCGAATTGAGGTTCAAGAACGAGTCATCCTGATCATATTGACCAGATACGTAGCTGCAGTGCTCACAGAACTCTGCTAGCTGCTTCTCCAGATCCTTAGTAGGAGTCTTGATGTATGACTTGACCCGCTTGAGGTATTCCTCATGGTCCATCTTCGTTCGCGCATATCCGACGATCTTGACATCCTTTGGCAGGAATTGATTGCGGTACTTCCGGGTATGTTAGTTATTCGGTTTGCCAGGTCGGACAGATCGAATCTGGTGTGTTTACTCACAAGGCCAAAGAGGGCAGGGAACTGTGAGACATATTAGCTACAAGACAATTGGAGTGGGGACAAAAATTGGTTTATATCGCATACCGTCTTCTTCTTCGCAAGATCTCCCGAGGCACCGAGGACCACGATAACAGTGTTGTCCTTCAGCTCCATTGAACTATTAGAAAGATTCGATTAGCTCTCTGCACAGCTAAGTATCGTTTCTCGTTCGCGCTGATCAAGTGCATCACGAGCTTAGACAGAAGGTAGAGCTGCTCAAGGCAAGCTCTCAAAGGCGCGAACTCAAAAAGTTGTAGATAATGATGGAATAGCGGGGCGGGCGCGGGGTATTTGGGAGCTCACCTTGCTGGAGAGGCGTCCATTCTGTTAGGTTCGCCGATGAATGGCAAGTAGTTATAAAAGAGGAGAAAGAGATATAATTAATGTCGAAAGTAGCAGTACGCGGGAGAGAGGTCGTGATATCAAAGGAAGATCGAGTGAAAGTTAAGGACTAGAACGTTTGGAAGAAGTTTGGGGGTCAAGAGCGGACGGGACGGACGGAGAGGGTCCTTGGTACGTAAGGTCGCTGTAAGTAAATGCTCTTAAGGCCGATCTCACAGTGCTTGGGTTCCCAATCCTAGTGGCTGAGGTGGGTAAGACCTAGCTTCAGATAGGTATATGTTCGGAGTTAGTAAGGTTATTCCAACAGTCTACATGTAGCTGACAAACCTATCTGCAGTACCGTCTAAACTCTTTTTGGGTTGTAATGACATAAATCATAAATTATCTCTCAACTTCAATGTTCCTTGCCTTATCTTTAAATACCTACAGAATTATTTCTTTATTACGGGAATGTATGTATAAATACTTAATCTTTTTTTCTGAGTTAGCTAATAATACGAAGATCAGAAGATCATGAAACGCGATTCGCGTCAATCATACTGTAAAAATTACTCATTGTTTGCTGTTTTCAATTCTGGTGAGTGTTTTTTTTAGAGTTGTATGCGAAACTAGGTAGAAGCAAATCTACGCGCGTAGCTTCGGGAGCAAGGCGCTGTCATTGACGTAGGCATTACTTCTAGCCGCTTCACGGCTTCCAACATTGAATTTGTAATCCTACAGTATGATACCTCGGTAGCTCTAAGACCAATAGAGATATAAGATGAAACAGGAAATGCCTATTAAGGATTCAACTTCCTGACCGTAGTAATAACAAGGCGCCCTGGATGAATACAATATTATTATTATTCCTACTTCGTAGTGGGGGAGCTTACTCAGATCCTCCCTTACGGCGGCTTGGACCTCCTATGTTGAGCTACCCAAGAAAGTTGCGTAGAAGCTTGCCTTAATTAGCGACTGACAAGCGGGCTCATTGGCGGAGAGCGAGTCAATGTTGCGCCGACCGCGGGGTAATTTATGAGACTTGATGAAAGGGGTCCAGCCGAGCGCGGGCGAGCCATCGCCTCTTGTTGGAACCCGTGCCTGAAGTAGGAATACCTTGGCAGGAGTCGGATACATCTTCCTCACATTTTGCCAGTTGTATGATTAACAGTAGGAACTCTATGTCTTCCTCGAGGTATGCCACTCTTCTCCCCGTACTTCTTCCCTGAGTTTTATACAACAAACAATGAGGACAAGGATGCAGGCTTGAGATCACCTGGTCAGGTCATGGTTGCAAAGGATGGTTGTAGACCGAATCTCTTGCAGTGGCCACACCCACTTAGAATATTTGAGGGATTATTGATGGACTAGTAATGAGACAGAACAAGAAGTGGCTCTGTGCCGCGCTCGTCACACAGCAGCCGCGGTATAGCTTTTACGGGATGATTTGCTGTAATGAATGCAAATTAGTACGAAGAGGAAATGTGGCATTACGACAACTCAAGTATTCTTATGTTGTCTTTGCTAACCCCTCGCCTTTCGGGATTAAGAATAGACAGCGAAGGTGTTTGTGTATGCATTTAGACCTTAGTCACTGAGCAAACTCGAGTAACACGATGCCTAACCCGCATATGTCTTTATATGAAGATAGGATGGCGGTGTGTTGTGTCCAGCAGTGCTGCAAGAAGAATCTCGTCCCTGCATTGGCATCCATGCCCTCTCCTTCTTGTATCGAGGCTAGTTGGATATTTCTAGAAAACAGGCAAGGTATATCGACCCTACATACGACCTTGACCCACGAGTTTGTAAGCTGATAGGATTGCTGCGGGTATAGAAAGACGCCTCAATGTATCGGATCAAATCCTACTCAGAGGTACATACAAGCCAAACAGTCACTACCATGTTCAGTATAAATATCCCTTTGGGGAAGTAATATATCAGCTTCCCTCAGAATTTGGAGACTACTTGCAATGTTAAAAGCATTATGGACTTCTATTCCGACGCGGAGGGACCGGAGTAATCTTATCCATGGAGTCGTCAGCTGAAGCTGATGTGAATAAGACCAGGTTTGTTCGCTATTCTAGCTAAGCCGAGGTTGAATATTGCGCTGTGGGTTGTAGGAAATGCTGTGATAGCTGTCAATTGATAATAGATAGCAAAATTGTGAATACGTACCTATATTGAACTGTACGCTTCAATGTTTCCATTAATATGTACAAGTACGTTAAGGTATTTACGTCACTGCCCCTGCCTCCCAATGTAGATTCATTTTCAGCAGTGATTGGAAGTTACATGTCGGCATGTATCTTATCGGATATTGATCGGACACCCCACTTCAGTGGACCGAACGCCGCTGCATAAATTACAAGCCACGTGAGGCACGTGCATCAATGTTCGCATCAGCCACCGCACCAAAGTCAAAAAATTGTTTTTCTGTGGTCCTGCAACAGGGCTCGCTTAACCCTTTCGCACCAATCCACCCTCAATCCAACCAACCTCCATCATCAGCCTAATCCACCTTAAGATTTGGCCATCACAACCATCGACGACAGAAATTCGCCCAGCGCACAAAGGTCTTTTTCGACGAAAGACTTCTCCCGGATTCCAGTACCACCTTGGATTTCTGAGAGACGCGGAAACAATCAGTCAAGATGCCTTCTGAAGCAGGTCACAGATGTGAGTAAATTGCGATTTTTTAATAGTCTGCTCTGGCGGAATCGTGATCGCGCAATGCACCTCATTCGCGGCTCATATGTCTTCCCCTTGCATTGCTAAAAATTGATTGTTTTTCATGTCTTTAAACCTGTGCTAACCAATTCATCTGCAGTATACGTCAAGTGAGTAGCCTTTCGACTACAAATTATCATACCAATTCCTCCAAGCCACGATAACGATCGAAATTCGCGACTACCTTCTACCAGAATCCGCGATAAGAGTTTTCAATGGCACAATGGGATCTTGTTTGAAGATGGGGATAAAGACTGACTGGATTTGAATTTTAGGGGACGTCACCTAAGCTACCAACGTAGCCGACACACCACCCACCCCAAGACCAGCTTGATCAAGATCGAGGGCGTCGATGACACCAACGCTGCCAAGTATGTTCTAGACATAATACTGTCAATTCAATTCGATTCTAACAATTTGGGCTAGCTTCTACCTCGGCAAGAAGGTTGCGTACGTCTACAAGGGCCAGAAGGAGATCCGAGGTACCAAGATCCGTGTTATCTGGGGCAAGGTCACTAGGCCTCACGGTATGTCTTTTCGCCAACTTCATTTCTACCTGAATAAAATCCCTTACTAATAATTTTATCATTAGGCAACTCCGGCGTTGTCCGCGCCAAATTCGCCACCCCTCTCCCTTCCAAGTCTTTCGGTGCTTCTGTTCGTATCATGCTCTACCCTTCGTCGATATAAGATGGGTTTGGGCCGGAGTTGGTAGTGCGGAATGGTTCTCATGATTGGCTGCATATGGGTTAGGCAAGGTATAAGGCTGAAGCCTTGCGTCTAGCATCACAAATCAAGAAAGAATACCAAAAAAAAAACGCGGAGTGACTTTGTGAACTGCTAATTCGATGCCGATTTTCACATGCTGAGGGAACGATGATTCGATATGTCGAGGCTAGGAATGCGAAAGGAATCCTCGAACTTTCGTAGTTACTTTACGATAACCCGACGGCGTTCCGACGAAGGTTTTTGGCTGGATGGCATGGAGTGCTGAGCTCGCAGGATGGACCAGAAGATCAGGACACCGGTAGCATATCCAATACAGACACTTTTCACACGAAGCTATAATGAACCATCCGGCTAGGAGGGTGCCATGGATGAAGACTAGGGGTGAAAAATGCGTGACTACCATTGATTCATGCCCAGAAAGCATCTCCAGACATCCGCATTCTCTTAACAGGGTCGCACAATGTGTCCGGGTTGGTGGCTAACATTAACAGGGTAGGGGAATCACTAAACTTGCCCCTGGACGTGTTACAGCAGTTGGAAAATCTCACAATATCTTGAGCTACAGGTAGCTGAGGATGAGACAACCCAGGTAACAGCCAGCCGTATTTGATGGATTCTAGGGAACATCTCCTATCACTTGGCTTTTGTCGATTCCGGCTCATATATTCCAAACAAGCCAAAACTGCGCCTCTTCAAAATACCCGCGGAGACACGAGATGATATAAGACGGTGTAGAGGGGCACGATATAACGGCGTGTCGTCGAGACTAAATCCGACGGGTAACCCGGGTGGTTGGGGCAAGACGGGCTGGCTACCTACAGCGGGAGGCGCTTAGACGAGAAGGGCGGTCGGGTCAGTTGTGGGACGTGGAACAACGCGGCCACCCGTCGCAACGGGTCCGGCATTTATTAATAGTAAGTGTAAATCTGCGTGTACGCGTAATCTTCCGGGCCGGGCCCTTGTAGTTCGCGGGTTTACGTCTACCTTGTGGCTTGGAGATACACAGATCTGATCGGGCTGAGTTCGTGGGGAGAATGCGTTTTAGTCTGTGACTAGGGTGGCTTTTCTCGTGGTGATACTCGGATACCTTGGACGAGATGTCACTCTGGGATTTCAATAAGACGCCGGCTGAGACTGAGAAACGGTGACAGAAAAGTCTGAGATACATGGGTCCTAGGCGATTACTAACAGAAGTAGGATGGATCATTGAGTCGACTAGTAGGAGATATAAAGTTATACCTCGTACATTACTTCCATTCTATAAAATTGGCAGCTACTGGTCTCTCTTGTGAGACAGGTTAAATATGGCTGTGTGGCTTGGAATTCTGTACATTGTTGATATCGGATAATGTCGACTGCCAACCCACAGCTACGAGCTCTGTTCGGGGTCGAAGAAAATAATCCGTCTTCAAACCCATGTTGCCATGAGATGCCCATTATCAGTCAAGCCCTCTACAATCTAGCGATCTCGCGGGCTTCGGTCTAAGTTAGAGAGATAAGAACGAGCTCGGTAAGATACCCAAACACCCAATATAAAGGGTCGGGAGTCGTTCCGCAGTTTGTGGTATCCAATCAGGTGAACGAACGCTCAATCTATCCATCCACCCATACTTATCGTTTAGCCGCCGCAGGAAGAGACGGTTTAGCACCTGCAAGATCAGACCTATGTGCCGACCGGTAAAGTCCGTGGCTAGACGTATGTGGACGAAATTTATTATGTTCCCTGACTTGCCGGTCTGCTATCTTAAGATTGGCTTTGGTGAACAAAGAGATCCATTGCACAGGAATTAGGACTACAGCCCCCCGGCGTAGTAGAGTCTGTGGCCTACCTATGATAAGTCTCATCCTTCGGATGTCTTGCATGTAGGCGTTACTCGTTTTCTCAGACAATCCGCGAGGATCAATCGACTTTGGGGGCGCTAGGAGTTGGACAGCGTTGTATTGGGGGTCGCCGCGCGGCCGATACATCCCACCAAGTTGTGTCGGTGTCGTTTCCAAGAATTCAGACGAGGCTGCAGATGGCTGCTGTTGATCAGGCTCTGAACCGAGTACGTATATTGCGATTGAAAATCTTCTGCCCATCAGGGTCGGCTCTTCATGGATCCAAACGAGTATAAAAGCCACAACTTTACTCCCACGTGAGCCGCTATATAGTGCATGATGTGATTGTGATCGTATTCGAGATATCGGTATGCACGGGAAGCTAGGATAACAGAGTAAAGTCCGTTTGACAGGAACCTTCATCTGCAGAGTGTAGAGAAGAGATTTCGGGAGGGACGGATGTGTATGCGACCTACCTAAGGCTCCTATGCAAGCTGTACATGCAGTAGTACGAGACGCCTGCATCTAAAGTTCGGTTCCAACACAACCAGACTGGACATGTAAGCAGTGCCAATTGCACCGTTATCCGTCCCTTGGCTGTAAATCACACACATGAATACGACCTATTGGTTTTGACTCGACCTTTTTGGAGCCACATATTTTCCTTTGTAGCTGTATCTGGCCTGGAATGTACGTGTGCACTATAAGCACTCGCCCAGGTACCGGTGAATTTGACTGCTATAGGGCAGACAATACTGATGTATTCCCGCAGGTAGCATCTTGGCGATATGTACATGTATGCAGCATATATTTACTTTTAACCCTGACGATGATCTCTGTGTGTGAGTGGAGGGCACCAGGCTTGTTCCGGAACGATGACAGGTCTCTGATGGTGTAGAGTCGTAATCCTCACTAGGAGGTTGAGGTCCAGAACTCACCAACTGCAGTTGAATTTGTTAATTTTCGTATGTACCGTAGTAGGGATGCGAATAAGTTGAGTCTAGTCAGCGTCTTTTTCTCTCTCGGCGCCGAAATACGGTAATCGGGACCTTGTCTACTAGTTTTCTGAACTGTTGAATCCCGCCTTTTCTGCCTTCATGGAAAATTCCATTGGGTCACGAAAACGGATAATATTCCTAGTCCTCAGTGTACATAGTAGTGTGCGTAAAGAAGAGCCGAGCCGATGGGGTTACCAGGCAACGCTCAATCGAATTGTATCAAAGAGGTACATGTAGGGGATATCCAACTTCTGGAAAATACTATGGACTATCCTATGGGATGTACAAGGCGAAAAACTTTCCTTTTGACACGTGTGGACGAAGCGGCAATTCGTATTCCCCATGGTGATGATTCAATTGGGGCAGTGCTAGTCTTCCCCACCTCCGCTTTTAGGCAAAGGGCAGCAAAAGATCGGTCGATCACGGCAGGGCCAAAGCTGTTTTTAGCGTTCAGGTTTTGACTTAGAGAAGCTGCTGCAAGCTCTTTAGCGCTATAGGTGTGTTGGCTAGGGGATAAAGTTATGTCCCGCTTTTTGCTGATAAGGATGTAAGAGGTACATGTAATTACATAGGCATTCTTGAAAATGTAAGATGATAGCAGAGTAAAATAATGTATCTAAACGTACCTTACATATGTCACGTAGAATGATAGATGCTAGATAATGCATCATCAAAACATGCTATGACTTGAACGGAAGATGCACTAATTTTGCTACTACACACACGTATGTACCTGCTGGAGTACGATGAGTATACAAGTCATCCCTGACTTGAAATTAATATGATGAAAGCGAGGATGATCTTAGGTATCAAATCAATGGAACTGTTAGATACCATGTAGGTGTGAACAAATAATAAGTTTTTGAAGATCACAAAGCTGTTGCAAGAAAGCGAACATGACTTCTTTATGGATGGTTGGATGGATCATGATATCTGCCCAGCCATATCCTTGTCATGCTATCGATACGAGTACATACATCCATACCTGTATGTAGTAAGGAACGTAAAACGTACAGACCCGATATACGAAACCATTGAATGGTACATACGGCAAGTACGGAGTAAGTACCGTGTAACATTGAACTCGAAATTCGTCATCCTCGTCAGCCCACACAAGCTGACATGCACCTTTTGCCTCTTCCAGGATCTTATCAAAAGGGCATTTAGGAATTTAGAAGATTCCGTCGGACTGGAACGAGATCGGTCGTTTAATGCAATTCTTGTCCTTCTTGCTTCGACTTGCATACTTCTTCCATCCTACTCACTATTTTCTCAGTTGTTATTGTCATTTCATTCGTTTTATACTCACTCGCATCAGTCGAAGGCGGAATTCCCTTTGCCTTCCTAGCTCATCCTTCGAGGTACCTTGTACAACTGAAAATACCTATTTGGATCGTCCGAGTCCTGAGTCCTGAGACCAATGTCCAATCGGCGATCTACCATACCAGGGGCTTGCAGACCAACAAGCTAAACCAGCCAATTTGTAGCGCTGTTACAACTTGACAACGGCTCCTCCGATCCGTCGCCCATCACTTAGGTATTCACCGTTCGAAGAAAGGGCGCAAGGATAGAGCGAATCCTTACGACGTTCGTTGCTGAAACATCCCATCATTAAAACGCGACGAGCGCAAGAGCGCAAGGAATTTACAAATTGACGTCACCAAAATTTTATACTGTTTGCGTGTAAGTCGTCTCAACATTGGGAAGTCAACCGGTTGAGTCCGACCGTTGCAAACTCAATTGTCAAAACATAATCAATTTGATATATCAATCAAATCATTCAACCAATCAGTCGACCAGTCATTCAGTCAGTGACTCGTCGTGCCACCATAAATTCACACTACCTACATCCCACATTGGGCTATTTGAATACTACCCGCCCAGACAAAGAGATCGCCAAGGCGCCGCAGTTAATACATATTGTGCTAGTACGACTGTCAACATCAGTTACATTTGGTTGGCAGTTGTGGTTCGGTCTGGACTTGTTTTATTGGATCTTTGTCGCTAGCGGACAGTCGACTGGCAAGGCAACGTAACTGCTGGCATTGCCCAGAAAGTGCCTTTGTCACCCCCCCTTGTCCTTGAGCAAATCCCAGCCACGCGAAACGCAGTTCCTTGAATTTGGTCCCATCCTGAGACGGACTAACAAGCTTGGATGTACCTAATCCGCCGAACCGCCCACGCTTGATACCTAGCAACCCGCCTAGAAACAAATAGCAACCACCGCCTGATTCTACATACTACGATCCAAAAAGTCGTACGTAGGTGCCACGACACCACACACAACTCGCGTAGGCAAAATTAAGAGCAATATCGTCGATAGTTTCACACAGAAGGAGAATCCCAAACTCCTGGTAGTCCGGATAACCTGCCTCCTTGGCCTCCAATATAGTGTCGGATTGAGTTTTTGTTTTTTTGAAGAGGTTGTTGATTGACAGATTCCCGGGGCGTCCCGCGCGAAGCTACTGTACCTTATGTGCTTTGCAAGGGTTGCGACTCTTATCACAGAGTACATCCAGCAGCAACCCAGCGAAAAGGTCTAACCCGAACTTTCCCAATCCACCCAAGCCGTTGATGATAAGGCAAGACCATTGAATTTCCACAAGATTACTCTCCACGATCGCTTCCTTGCATATCACAATTGAGTCTCGATCCACTATATCGTCAGCTCTAGTTACCCTGACTCCACCAGGAGCACGTCCTTTTCAAGGATTACGAGTGATAAAATATACGGGTTCTTCCAGTTTAAGACAAAATGGCGTCCGCAAGTTACAATACTCATCCATTGCCTGCTCCGCCGCAGCAGGGGCAGTACTATAGCGAATCTTACCAACCGCCCGTTCCCCCACAGCACAACTATCTACAGCAGCAACGCCAACAACGTTTACAACAGGCGCCGGCGCCACAACCGCCCGAACCGCAGAAACAGGAGCGGATCCGACCGAAGTCGAGAGCTTTCAGTTTCAGATCCGATAAATCCCAGAAGAGCGCGAACAGCCATAATAATAAAACTAATCTTCATGAGACGTCGGCTGAGAAGGAAGCTAGGAGACTTCACGGCAAAACTGACCCTACGTTGGCGCTGACAGAGTCGGAACCAGGTGCGTGGGAACTCCAATCATGAGACATCCATTATATTCAGAGCGCCAAATGGCCCGTGCTAACTTGGAGGTATAGCGATGGAAGCGCAATCGAAAGGGGGGATCAATCCGATTTCCCTGCGTTCTCTTCAGCATAAGGATATTTATGGGAATCCAATTAGTTAGTGTTGTCTCTTCCCGCAATTGCCTCTATTGCTATACTAACTTATATTGAAGCTGACCCCGACCGATCGAATCCCACTCGAAGCCGATCGGAACGGCCGCTTGACACAATTCGAGCATTCGAGGCCGCTATTGACGGTGCGTATAACAACCGCAGGTCAATGTACCGATCCGATTCAGAATCAGTAGCAAATTGGAGTAGACGGGGAAGTTATTATGGAAGTAAGCAACGCTTTTGGCCTTATCCTGACTATGTGAGCATAATCTCACATAATAAACCATTAGACAACGGACCGCGCTTCCCTCAGGAGAGTTACTACGGTGGCCGCTCGAACTCCGCATTCCGACCTGAGAGTACGATGATGGATCCAAGACAATCAGCAATGATGAATGGTCCTCGAGACAGCTACTATGACGGGTTTGATGGTGGTCCATATGGCGGGTATAATAATGGAGGCGCGAGCGCGAGGAACAGACCTTCACGAATGCAAGCAGATCCATATATGAATAGTCGTGGAGTACCCGATAGGAACGTTTACCCCATGCCAAACAATCACCGATCCTATGAGACAGTAGCGTCTGGGTCTGGCAGTGGAAGTATGGGCGAACCGGCAGGATATCAGACTGATCCAACTAGTAGCGATAATAGCTCGATTGACCGCCGCTCGCCGCCGAAGCGACAGGAACCTATTAATGACTATGGTATTAGCTTTGGGCAAACACCACAAACGCCCACTCTCGGTCTTGGTCCCTCTCCAGGAGGGGCTCCACAGGTTTCGCAGAAAGAGAATGGGGCAGTACTAAGAAAACCTACTCAAGCCGCGGTACCTAACGGCTATTCAGAAGAACGGCCGAAAGTAGAGAAACGAAAGAGTTGGTTCAAGCGGTTTAGTAAATCCTGAATCTACTCGCGGATGTCGAATCAGCGACTCCTACACTACGGAGCTGTTTTTACATGACGTACTTCTTGAGATACCCCCTACTTCTACGACCTCTGACATTCTCACGACTAATTATTTTTCATACAATACACGAACACTATCGTAGATAACACCATTTTCAACGAAGGTCATTGGACCTTATTACAGAATGGCTCGCATTCACACTTCAAGTGTGAAGAATTGAGCAAAAAAACTTGTCCATTTGGGACAACATCACGAGACTTGACGTCTGGGAGGTTTCCTATTCAATATCGCATCGGCGGACGGGGGAAGTAGGTTTTAGTGGATTATGATACGGTAGCATCAGATGGGGAGTCGGCCTCACTGGAAGGGTTATGTTCATGAAATTAAGAATATATGGAGGATCGAACGAACTTGCTAGTCACATACCCTATTGCCTATCATTAATACCCACTTATTCCTCATGGCCTCTTGTAAGAGCCAGATATTACATATCGGCTCTTAGGTGGCATGTGGAAATGAGATCGGACAAGCAAGAACGTTTGGTTCTCCAATGGCCTTGATAAGTGGCCATTTGATAGGTAGAAATGCCACAGTTGGCGAATATCGAATTGGCGATATTACATTGAAAAGTGCTACTTTGGTGTGGAGTTGTCACTTCAGGTCACCCTTAAGAATAATGCTAATGTGACGTTTTAATGCTAATAGATGAGATGACTTGATAACAATTGCTTCGGATGATGCTTATTTCTATATTTGTGCGCCACATGCTAAATGTGCTTGGGGCTCGTACAAGGAATATGAACTCCTCAGTTCTGAGGTAGATTCTCGGAACAGACACGTGCCATTACTATCGCGGTGTTGTGGCCAGCCAGGCTCCAAATCCGTGTCCTGCAACGAAAATTGGACATCTGATAAAGCAAAATAACTCTCTGACCTCTTCAATTTACCTATTCCTTCTTGCTCCCCTTCCTCTTCGCCTCAAGTTGTTCTGACTGATCTTCATTCATAGCGACGACCACGTAACCTACGAGGACTACATTTGCCATAATAGCTGCCAAAGCTCCCGCGTACGTGGAATTTCCTGCTCGGGTTGTTAGCTTGCTTGGAAGTGTGCGGCTATGGTGGCCTATGCGGCATGTATATAGAGCAACCATCAAAGTATGGTCAAGATGAACCGTGAAGATTAAAGAGGTAAGGGAACACAGAACAATCTCGGATTTATACCTCTAAAGATGGTGTTGACTGTTAAGAAGTAGGAACCAATTGGTATCACTACCATGCCGAAAGTGAAAGCTAACAGCTTTAGAATTACACCTCTGACGACCACGTTAGAATACGGTAGTGGCGAGCAAAGGGGAAAAAGCAGGTTGGGTAAGAGCAGTGCCATCCAGCTAATCACTCACAGAGGCACGGCCGGGCCTGTACTATTCGACTGTTGTTGGCCCGCAACGGCGGCTCTGACGTCGTTATCATCCTTGTCGAGGATGGTCTTCTCTGTAGAAATGATACGACGGGTTGCCATTGTCACCTTTCTTCCTCTATTGAGCCAGAAAACGAGATTGGTAAGAACCCAAAATTCAAATATCGAGGTTGCAAGTGATTGATCGTCAATTGTATCGGTTCGTTACGTCAAGCTTCGCTCAGGATGAGGCCTAAGCGTCGGTGAGGCTCAAAGAGATGCACAATAG
The DNA here is from genome assembly GCA_002120335.1 of Hypoxylon sp. EC38. Lineage (NCBI taxonomy): Eukaryota > Fungi > Ascomycota > Sordariomycetes > Xylariales > Hypoxylaceae > Hypoxylon > Hypoxylon sp. EC38. The sequence goes on along the minus strand of KZ111236.1, from coordinate 1,211,071 downwards.
AAGCGATGCTAATGTACCTATTACCTATGTACACCAGGAACCTGAAAGACGACAAGAAAGTAGGTACGCTGCTTGTTCAAAGGTATTGTTTCTTTAAATGTCAGTGGAGTCAAAGAGGTGAAAGTTGATGCTTTGATATGCGTTATAGCTAAGTAATAAGCCTAGAGTGGGTATGTTCCTGCTTGTACGGATGGCAGACTTAAGAACTTCAGGAGACCTGCGGTATTATTTAGCGATGCTTAGTTGAAGAATGCTGCTAGCCTGGAGCCCTGAACCTAGATAGCTAGGTATACACCCCTAAAACTGGAAGCTTGTCAAATCAATTAAACGTTCCCCACGTCAGCTGATAGCGCGCCTCTAGCGCCCCCCTAAACCCCAATTTTTGCGCGTCGCACCGCGTTCCCACTTTACGCCGCGTGCGGTCAACATTCAAGAAAGAGAGGAAAAAAAAATTAAGTTGCACACAGCTACAACTCTATTTCGCCTTGACAATACCCTATATACCGTATACCACAAACTCCTCCACCGTTAATCATACAGGCCTACTCTATATGATAGAAACGACCCGTTTTACCTCTTCTGGGAGCATTCAATTGTCGGGATTTGCTGCTTCCCTTGTCACCTAGCACCGAGCATAGTTCACTCTCCCTTTCTTGGTCCTAGGATAGAAGCCGTTGTTGTTCTTAAGATTTCTGTTTTCTTCTACCATTTAGCTGGCTTCATTATCCCACATTCATAATGGGACGGATGTCGTCAGCCCCGGGTAGAGGCTCAGCCTCAATCCCTGGTTCTCCAGGATTGAGTCTCAACAGCCAGCCTAGTGGTCGAACACAGAAATCTAAAGCGGCGTATGTCGAGATAGATGACGATGATCTAGATGAGCTCGCTAATGACGATATACCGTGCTCCTCGCCATTCTTTACTCAGCCAACGCAGATAATTAACAAAGGAACTCAACCTACACAAATACTGAACCGAACCACGCTGAAGCAGCCGTCTTCCCCTCTGGTGCCAAGTACGCCAAGTACGACCATTGAGGTTCCTGCTTCATCGCCATTTCAGTCGAAAAGTCAGGCGAAATCTTCAGCTGGGATGGATAGGAAACCTAATGTAACCAGTAGAGTTGGATCGTTAATGGCTCCGGCGGGAACATCCTTCAGGCCTCCTGCAATACAGAAGTCATCGTACAGTTCTAAGAGTTCCGATGGCCGAAAAGCATATTTAGACATATCGGATGATGATTTATTGGAGGATTATAAGAAGCGCGATAGTTCGGATGATGATGCACCCACCAGGGGAGACATACGACCTTCAACATTTGCGAGGAAGGAGAAAACCCCACCCTCCTTATCGAAGGCTGCGACTAAGTGGCTACAAGAGAAAGACATCTCTCTCAACGATATCCACGACGTCAGACTACGGCACTTAACTGGCCAAGTGTATAGAACTGTACAGAAAGCTGTACCTGGGGTTACGGTTCGAGCTTGTCTGGACGCATTGAAGAAGAATGTTACTTGGCACGTGGAAACGGCCGTCGGCTTATTAACGGGGAGTCCTATGAAATCCCTCCCATTGAAAACTAGTGCGTCAAAAATTGATGCCAATGATACTGATGGTGATGCTCGAGCCACCATTGGTAGCATATCAAAGTCGACATCTTTTTCTGCGGGACATGCTGCCCCTCCTCGAAATACGCTACATAGTTTTTTGAAAAGAGCGCCATCTGCCACAAGTTCAAGTGGGCCTTCATCCCAAACTTCGACCACACTATCCCGCACACAAAGTTCAACCAATTCAGCTAATTCGACCAATTCAGCAAACACGAACAACAACCCACCTCGCAGGCGCCTTGTACAAGGACGACGAAACCAATCATCAACTCCATCTGCAGTATTCTCTGTTTCATCATCACCAACATCCTCTCTTACTAGTTTAACAGATTCAAGAGAGCCCTCACCTAACGGCCTAGCGATGAAGGCTACAGCACTTTCTAGGGCCCCCGAGCCTGACGAAATGCCTCGCCCTCGTCGACGCCTTATGCAAGGCCGCCGCAATAGAACACCATCCCCCATTCCTATTCCCTCAGACTCCGAGGAGTCAACCCCAACTCCCCCCAAGCCAACTCTGTCTCGGAAGAGACAAGCGGACAAAGAGATTCCGCATCCCAGCAAGAAGATTAAGGGTGCATTAGTTGAAATATTATCCGACACTAAGACGGTTCTTCCTACGAAACGCAAAGCTAAAGACGAACCTATACATGAGATCTTGATAGACTCGGACGAGGAGAACTATGAAGACAACGACAGCGCCCAAAGCACAAGTGAGCAACTCGCAAATGTACTCGAGTACTTGAATACTTGCACAGTCGAGGCCCTCGGTCGGATGATCGGCTCTAACCCTGACGCTAAACTCATGGTCTCTGCTCGTCCTTTCCGAAGTATATCCGCTGCCGAGAAGGTATCACGAACGGAGAAGGGGAGGTCGAAGGGCAAGACCAGAAAGGTGGCAGTCGGGGAGGCCATAGTGGAGAAGCTTAGCTCGTGGATGGAGGCGTGCGACGCAGCAAGTGCCGTCATCAGCGAATGCGAGAAACGTGGAAAAGAGATCAACTCGATCATGTCTACTTGGTCTGTAGATAAGAACGGAAACGCTCGAACCGACGCCAAAGGACTGAAGGAATTACCTATCAAGAAACAACCGGAGTTGATGAGCGATTCAATTCAGATGAAGGATTATCAGTTACTGGGACTTAACTGGATGGACCTGCTACATAGTAAGGGCTACAGTGGTATCCTTGCCGACGACATGGGCCTCGGAAAGACCTGCCAGGTCATCTCTTTTATCGCTCACCTCGTGGGATCGAAGCGTAAGCCTGGAGCTAGGGCACCTTGGCCAAATCTAATAGTAGTGCCCGCTAGCACATACGAGGGTTGGCTTGAGGAATTTGAGAGGTTCGCCCCTGAGCTCAAGGTTTTGCCCTATTCGGGTAAGAGTCGTCGCGAAATTTGGCCTAAAGACGCACAGAAGCATCATGTTGTCTTGACGACTTATCCCCAGGTCGACAAGCAACGGGAGGACTTGCGCTGGCTGCAGAAGATCAATCCTTACGTATGTAAACCCATCCCATATTGCAGTCAGTTCAATTTATTAACTATCGTATAGGCTGCCATCTTCGATGAAGGCCATAGACTTAAAAATCAGGACACGCTGATTTACAGACAAATGATGCTGGTACCCACCGAATGGCGTCTTATTCTCAGCGGTACACCTGTACAGAACAACCTCAAGGAACTCCTGACCCTCCTCCGATTCATCGAGCCTAGTCTCTTCGAAGAAACTTCTTTCGAGACCTTGAATACCATATTCGAAGCCAAGGTTACGAGCAAGGATGTTCTCAACTTTGCGGCATTAGCATCGGAACGAGTTGACCGTGCGCGTGCAGTCATGGCTCCATTCATTCTACAAAGACGTAAGGAGGACGTTATCGACCTCAAAAAGAAGACAGAGCGCCTCGAGCTCGTGGGAATGCACAAGACTCAGAAAGAGATATACGACTCGATCAAAGGAAGATACTTTCTACCAAATGGCGTCAAGTCCAAAGAAGCTCATCCCTGGATGCAACTTCGAAAGGCTGCAATTCACCACCAGCTGTTCCGACATCACTTTACCGATGCCAAGGTCAACAAGATGGTGGATATCCTCTGGAAAAATTGCTCCGAGGACGAACTCTACGTCCAGAGCAAAGAGGATCGATACAAGGACCGTCTACGAGAAGAGTTGATGAGCAAGTCCGACTTCCAGCTGCACCTCTGGTGTAAAGACTTCGAGAAGTATATTGGACACTTGGATATTCCTGATCGCTCATGGGAGGAGAGCCCCAAAGTTCAAAAACTTCTCGAGCTTGTCCGCGGCTATATGAAGACAGGAGATCGCGTGCTGGTGTTCAGTCGCTTCGAGATGGTCATTGACATCCTACGGGAGACTTTCCACTACGCGGGCATCAAATATTGTTGTCTGACGGGCAACATGGAGACATCTACGAGATTCCCAGAATGCCAGAAGTTCACGAACAACACCGATATCCCTGTGTTCCTACTTACTACGGGAGCTGGCGGCACTGGTCTTAACTTAGTCGCCGCGAATAAGATCATCATCTTCGATCAGTCCGACAATCCACAGGAGGATGTACAGGCATCCAACCGAGCCCACCGACTCGGCCAGACTCGAGAAGTCGAAGTGATCCGCTTGATTACGGACAAGTCAGTAGAAGGCCTGATCTACAACTCCTGCGTCAAGAAGCTCGTCCTGGCCGCCCGCGTTGAACGACAATTTGATGCAGTAGATGAAGAGGAAGAATCCGTCGAAGAGCAGTGCAAGAAGCTTATGCTCTTGGGAAATGAGGTCGAAGTGGCCGAGCTAGCGCCTTCGACCCAACAGGTCTGAGCTCAATCCCGGATAGGATATCCAGGCGGCAGACTAGCCTTCACAGAAGGTCCTCCGCTAAACTATACCTAGGATTATACTGATACTGATATTTACACCCTTGCTATACCTCACATTGACTCGATGCGGGAGCATCGGGCACCCGCATTTACCTCGTTTGATATGACCGAATTAGTACACATTCACCGGAAGACCGCACCTATCCACCAGTCCCAAATATACACATGCGTCTTGCCTCTTATTTTTGTCTCTTCATTCTTGGACGAGATACGACTGGAAAGACTCAGGAACAGAACATACCCTGGTTATGTTCAACAACTATCATATTCCATGAGTTGGAAGACTTGCATACACATATATACCACAAACGAGCGAACAAGTACTTGTGGATATTGGGCCTTTCTGTCAGGAAGAAGTGGGTTGATCTTTTTGCCGGGGATATAGGTTAAGAGGCCACTTTTCCCAAGCCATCGACGGATAGGTGCATGCCCACCTACTTGCTCTGCTTTACACGATACGACGTAACAACGTACGACATGTTTCAACTGCGAGGATTGTTTATCCCGCATGTTCCAGACGCATTTTACGATGACATTCCCCAAGAAACAATACCATACCGACGTAAGGAAAGGGGCGTGTATGGAATCACAAATGTATACCCGCTAGACTATAAACCCACAGAGCAGCTCCGACTCCTTGCTTAATACTCTGCAACTAAAACTCTAGACAGAAGCTTGAGCAATCTGGTCAGAACAGAAGGAAAGAAAAAGCTTGATATTTAATAGACAGCGAGCATTGCCCCTTTAATTAGACAAGGGAGCACAACAGCATTGGCACGGCATATTGTACATTAGCTAGGCGTTAGAAGGGTTGCTTCGAGACGTGCTTTTTTTATGAATTGATTGATACCATTAACTCTCAGTCCAACTGTGACATAATTTCCGCCTCCTTGGATTGTGATTTAAGTCGGGCGAGTAGTTCAAATGCCTTAATTCGTAATACGTTCAACATGTATGCCTAGGTCACCTGTCTAACACGGAATTTTACATGGAGTTCGTGCAATCGAGGTATGTAAGAATTAGTTCCCATGGCCGAGACCGTTGAGGCCTTAATCTTATCTGTATCACCACCCATGCCGCTGAGCGCTACTACACATTATATATACATTTTCCCACAGGTATTAACCCGATATAATTGACTTTTCTTCTAATTTCCATCCTTCTCGCCGTACACTAGCTCACCTCGCCCCAGCTCCTCTTCTACCCTTACTTCTTCCCCTTCCCATCCTGCCCCCCTCTCCCTCTCACTCCCGTCGGCATAATCCCTTTCCCGGCCCCCGGCTGATCATACAAAACATATATCCTATGTCTCCCCTTATCAATAGGAATATACGAATTCTTGAACGGGAGCGTGGCAGTCTCAATACCGGCAATCGTATCCATCTCCGGTTCCGTAAAGACCTCAAGCCCGGTCTCGCCCACGTGGTCGACGAAGATATCTCTCGCGTCCGGGCGGACGAGCTCGAGGTCCTCGGGCTTGCGGTACCAGAGGGGCCCGCGGCCGTGGGCGACGCGCATGGCGACGTCGAAGCCGGCGCGCATAGCAGGGATGACGCCAACGGCGGTGTAGCTGGGGCCGGCGACGGAGAGCCGGCCCTTGAAGGCGGCGAGGAGCTCGTAGTGCGCGCTCTTCATGCGCTCGCGGTGCCCGACGTAGTGCTGCGGCAGGCACTCGCGGCACAGGCGCGCGCTGGCGATGACGTTCTCGTCCGGGCTGATGCGCAGGTGCCGCTGCACGGCCTGCAGCGCCATCTCCTTGGCCATCTCCTCGGACGGGTAGCGCTCCCAGCCGTCCCAGTAGTGGCCGCCGAGCATGACCGTGAGCTTGGTGCCGGGCCGCTCGTCGCGCGACTCGAGGTCTGAGTCGAAGAGCACGCCTAGCACGCATTCATCGTTGCCCGGCGTCGATTGGGGCACCAGGTACCCGAAGCCGTGGTTCCCGTCGAGCAGATGCGGGTTCGGGAACCACAGGTTCACTACCATGATGGTCACGGCGTGGGTGTTGGCCAGCGAGGGTAAGAGGCCCTTAGGCTCAACCAGCTCGGCGAGGTGCTTAGAGAAAAGCGTAGAGATTACTTGGTCGTATTGTTTCGCCTGGTCCGGCTTGTCTGCAGTGGTTACCTAAAGGAGCCGGTGTCAGCACACACGAACCCTACCATGGACCGATCCAGAAACCGTACCAATACTTTATCGCCTTCGTGGGACAGAGAAGTGACTCGGCTACCGGTCTTGATCCTCACGTTCTTCTGCTGTTTTAAGTCGGTGGTTAAGCCATTTGCGAGGCTGAGTAGGCCATCTTGGAACCTCATGGTACTCCAGCCGATCACTCGCTGAGCCATTTCATTGATTTTAGGATAATTAGGACTGCCCTCCATATCGTAAGCCAATACCATATCCTTAGTCTCCATCCAGTCGATACCTTTCCCCGTCGGCAATGAGCTGGCACGCCAGAGGCTATCGAGAAACGTTTGCTTCATACTCAGCTTGTATATATCACCGCCGTAAACGCCGTGGTATATGGCGGATATTATGTTCTTAACCGGACGGTCGTCTCCGCATCTCCTACCGAAGTATTCAGCCACAGATTCGTCGGAGGTCATTTTCCCGGTACGTTGTTCGAAAAGAGTCTTCTTAACCCTAGAATTAACCCGCATCATATTGATAAGGGACTTTATGGCTCCACCAAATAAGGGTTCAGTGAAAAGGTTCTTAATTATTTCGATAATGCTTTGGGCAATACGGATTCTTTGGGCACTAAGATTCACCATCGGCAGCTTAACCAAGTGGTCCGGGTAATATATATAACGGTCGTCGTAGGGGCTTAAAGCAGGCAATAATTTTGTCTCCAAACCCAGGTTGGCAACCTATAGTAAAGGAGATAGCAGTTAGAAACGCTCTTGGTCTATCAAGTGGGCGTGAGGTTGCGACGGAGAATGCTTTACCCACCACATCGTAAAAGACGAGGTCGTCGTACTTTGTAGACCTCCAACCAGGCCGAAGCATGCGCGGTCCGCGCTGGAGCAGAACACCGTCATACTTCCCGTCGCCTGTCCGCGCAAGTTTCCCATCTACCCAGCCACCTAATCTATCAGAGCCTTCATATAACGTAATGTTTGCGTCCGGGGCATGGCGGGCCAAGTAGTGAGTAGTAGTCAAGCCGGTGATGCCACCACCGAGGACGGCAATCTCGCGCGGCTTCTTGCCGGTTTGCGTTTGGGTAGTCGCGAACGTTCGAGCGTGAGCTCGGGTAAGCTTTTCGATTCGGGTACGAGCCAATTGTTGGCTAATCGACGGGTTAACAGTTGTGCTTCGAGCTACCAGAGAGCTCAGCCGGCGCGGGGCCAAAGGGGTCGAGATTCGAGTAGGTGCGCCATGTCGTGCGTTGCAGTATGTAGACCTCAGAAGACTTACAAAAACATCTTCTGGGCGTTTAGAAGTCATTGCACATGTAAGATAACAGGTCGTAGCAGTAGAGGTTGCATATTGTTCGTTTATGGTGGCGTGATGGATTGACGTGGTGTAAGTTGTTATCGATAGCATATATTCGTTCTGTATGATAGTGGTGTGGTTTTACTTTTTAACATCAATGATTGAATACACCTGGTATACACATGCAGGTACTACATATGTACATACTACCGTCTGCATAAATCCGCCAATGTTCCAATGTTTTTTATAATGCATCTTATTCAATCTGTATAAAACCTAGGTACCTCAGATACATGTAGATACTTACAACTTGAAGTTATCTACATCTACATCCATGGTAGTATCTAAGCTCCCCCTTTTTGCATTATGTAGACAAACATTGAAGTCACTGCACGAGAAATTCATGTCGGCACCTCATTTAGCAAGTCACAAAAATGCATCGGGTATATTGTAATGCGCTCGAGTCCCTTGAGAAGTCCCTTAGGTTTTTCCTTTCCTATTACCGACCGAACGCCTGTAACAATACCGAGTCTAGGATTGTGAGTCCTTTCACAATCACCTATCCGCTCCGTAGAGATGCTGGTCCAACCCTCTCATCCTCTCTTCCCGCACTTTCTGTACATGAACCAGTGAACCTCCTTTCATCACCAAACTTCCTGCTGCCAAGTAAGACCTGGGACTGTATCCTAATCCAACTCTGCCGGCTCTGTTGCCACACCATTTTCCCGACCAGGCACAACAAGTTCCTCCGGAGCATTTGAATCAACAAACTTCCGTTCGCTAACATGTTCCTTTGCTCCTTCTGCTGTCCACACCTTGTCCTGGAATGTCCCTCGCTGTCCCTCCTCGTGCTTATACGGACAGTATCGGTTGGTGCAAGGCTTGAACTTGCACATGGTCTGGAGGTGCGTGAATTTGCAGCCTTCCACCGCACAGTCTCCTCCATTCCGGCAGGGTGGCATTTCCGGGTGCTTGAACGGACAGTTGGGGTTGGTGCAGTTGGGATAGAACTTGCACTCCTGCTCATTCTGGTACACACGCTTAGCCGCCGGTGAAGGATGACGACCGACACACTTGCGATTCTTGCAAGCTGCACCGAATGAACAAACATCATTGACATCAACCGTGGTATTCGGAGGGGCAGCCGGAGACTGATGGGCAAACTTGCAATCCTTGTTGGTACAGGCTAGGTTGAATCTGCAAACCGTTGTCTCGGGGTTGGGAGGTTCGCGTCTGCTTTGCGCCATCTCGACGTCCTCGCTCTCAGCACTCGTTCCATTGGCATTGGCTGGATCTGCCTGATGTAACCGATGTCCATTGATATGACCTCCACGTCTGCCACCTCGAGGGTTTTGTACACGGTCGAAAAGTGATCTTCCATGAGATCGACCACCAGCCTGATTCTGTGGTTGGCTAAGCTGCTGTTGCATGTGCTGTATCATCTCATTCTGTTGCTGAATCATCTGCATTATTTGATCTGTTGAGCCCGGCATCATCCAGCCCATGTCGTTCATGCCATTCATCCCATGAGGGCCATGCATCTGAGGAGGTATATTGTTGACGGCTTGATTGAGGTGCGCAGCGATTCCATTGGCACGGTTGGTTTGCATGCGAGTATTTCCGCGGCCAAAACCGCCTCTTGGTCCAGTAGGGGGTGCTCGGTGAGAATTAATTCGTTCGTTGCCAGTTGCTCGGACGCGATGCAAGACGCTATCGTGGCTACGGTCCATAGCTTTGGCCATCTGACCGAACATTCGCTTTTCTCGGCCGCCCCGCGCATTGACATTTCTCATAGATCTAGGACCCGTTGGGCTGTTGAACATTAGCTTGAGTTGAAAAACACCATGAAACAAAAATGATAGGTAATAATGACTTACGCGTTCAACTCAGGACCATCCACTGCCATCGTCATATCTGCGTCTTGGTCTGTGGAAGCCGCAGCATTCTGTGTAACATCACCACTAGCAGTATCCAATTGGCCTGAAGATCCGCCCAGTTGAGAATGCAGGGATTCAATCTGATCAAAGAGCCACTTTGCAAAGTCTCGAGCGCCAGGATCGTCAGGACCAAGGCTAAGTAGGTCACCAGCGAGCTCGGCAGCAATCTGATCTTGGGTTTTGCCATTGACGAGCATCAAAATAATGTATTCGGACAGCGCGCTGTCATCGGCACCTCCCGAAGCCCATCCTACTTCGACGAGTTTAGGCTGGATGGCCATGTTAAGCGCATCCGCCAGAGGCGTATTCATGGCTACTTCAATAGCCATCTTAGATGATATCGCGACGTAGACGGCAGGCGGAAGAGCTATGTGAGGGGAGGGATAAAGGATAGCTAGAGGCTATCAAGGCGCAAGAGGGTTGAAAGGATGTGCGCGTCGTGAACTTCGACCGCGAAAGAGACAGCGGTGGCGAAGCACGATAAATAGGGTACAATAAAGTCGTAATTGGTGTCTATCGAAATGGGAAAAGTGGTCGGTGAAATAAGAAGTTGTTCGAGGCCGTCAACAAACTGTATCGAGTTATTTGACGAGTGCGAGTGTTGTTGTCGAAAAAAAAGAATGACGTTGTTGAAGGTGAGAGGATCTAGAGGAGGCCGGAATCTGGGAGAGTAATTTCCATTGTTAGAATGACTAGCACCGCCACAGATCGAGTTTAAGACTGGTGGTGGCTGCCTGGTAGCCACTGAAGATTGAGTACGGTAATCATATACTGTAGTGGAGTAATCACAGTGACCCATTTTATGTGGTCCGTGCTCAACCACGGGCTCCACCTCACCACAGTACAAGCACGGACATCTTCCCAAATGTGTGTGTGTACATGAAATGAATACCTAGATACTCTAATATTAACGAAAGGTAACTTAATAAGAGCTAATCAACTCAGCCGGTTACGACCTTCAATTGTTTTTTGTTCTCAATTTTCTAGTTACTCGGTAGCAAATCCTAGGCTGTTTGGCTATCATGGGAAAGTCGAGAAAGTCAAATACGCCGCCAACCTCAATTATCACGCACATCCTTCCGTTCATCTACTTCTACCTATATCACACAACTCCACTCATAAGACCTTAGCAAGCCTGCATGCCTCATACATCAGACTGTCCCGGCGCCTGTATTAGGGAGTCAGCCGAAAGCCTAGATGCCGGAATATCAGGGTGCCGAGGCTCTGATATAACAACAACAGGGTCTCCCGTCCGAGTAAAAACGATGACATACTGTTGCCTCTGCTGGCGTCGTTTCCGTAGGTAGTTCGCTATCGCCCGGTAAACAATGAATGCACTCCGGATTCTAAGGAAATTCCATGTTAGATCTCGTAAGGAAAGCTATGGATAGATATCTTACATTATGGGAAATTGTAGAACTATCATAGAAACGTATCATCATAATAATAATACAGCCCGGTCGTAATTAAGGCGAGTAGTCCAAGCAAGATAAGTACTTCTATGATAACAAGAGATGCGGCCATAGTCCCAGAAACGTGGTTACTATTTGGGCTCATACTTTCCCAGAAATCCCAAATCATGAAGCAGATGGCCTATTCTTCGTCAGCCTAATGCTTCACTCAACCCGGACGGCGAGGATAGGTTACATACAATAGCGATATTATTTAGTAGTGTAGTCGTGGTGCCGTCATAATTCGAAAAACCAGTGAGTAACCGGCAAATGTTGTAGAGAAACAGTGTGGTGCTCAATAAAAGTCGGTTCATTCGGGCGGGATTTCTTCTGAAATTCCAGCAGACACGCGAGTTACTACAACCTCGGTTTCCTCTGTTGCCTTCTTCGAGGCGTTGTTGGTATCTATACCCTACACTTCGGGAGGACTCGGGTCCTAAATATATGTAGGTCTTGAACTGTTTCGTCCTTATGTCGCTCCTGACTTTGAGCCCCTGGCGAGCGAGCGCATTCTTGATGAGTAACCAGCCCAGTGAGAGTCGGAAGTTCCATGTTGTAGTCAGCTAGTGTACTAGTGGTCTTGAGGCCCAGCTCTGAGAAATGAAGTTGCAAATATATGAAAGAACAGGACGTGTTGTTCCGCGAGGAACTGGAAATTATCTATCTGAGGTCGCGGCATACATACATGATGTATCTTTGTCTACAATGTCTTAAAGTGAAGCATATGACAATATCGCTGAGTCCTGCCTCGGTGAATATCTATGCTAATAGTGGCCGAGAATATAGCCACAATAATTTCGGCCAAATATAAGCTCCTCCTCGCTGGAATCCAGTGAACACCCCGTGCGGGGCTAGCTGACTGTTTATACGACGATATCTGAGATTTAAGCCCCTTGCGAGGCAGATTCGTATTCATTATAGTGTACACCTTAGGTTAAGGTCCTAGATCATGTCTCATCATATACGGGTTTCTCAACATTGTAGTGTTAAATCTATCCTTACGTTCACTATGTCGATCCCCGCCCTATTATAACTACCTAATCTATCCATCAACCCGTCTTCCACTACATGCGTCCATTGTCTACAGTTAGACTTGATCAATCTAACATGGAGCTATCCAAAGTATTGACCCAAGGGGGTTGGCGTCGTACTGCGTCCCTCAATATTATCCTTGATCTCACATGCGGGATCATACTGCTAGTTCTTATTATAAGTCTCGAAAAACCGGGGTCCTCTTTTACCACATCTACCATTATCTTCGAAGGGGACTGTAAGAGAACGTCCAAGCTCAATCTTATCTTTCATTTACTTCTCAATATACTTTCAACTGGCATTCTAGCCTCCTCCAACTACTTCATGCAAGTACTGAGTGCTCCGTCTCGTGAGGAGTTGGACAAGGCACATGGAGTCTTCCTTCCTCTTGATATTGGAATACCGTCCTTCAAGAACATGCAATCTATATCCCACTTTAAGAAAATTTGCTGGTTTGGCCTGCTCTTGTCATCTCTACCAATACATCTTTTCTTCAACAGCTCGATCTTCGAAACATACTTCCAGGGTTCAGCTTGGGGTCTCACTATTGCAACCGAGGCATTCACGCAAGGTGCCGATTTCCCCCCCCCCCCCCCCCCCCAGGTGCCAGCCTGGCGCCCGCTGGATCATCATATCCGGCCTATGAATATGTACCGTACTACGATGCATATCTTACTAGTACCACTGAGGGAGACCCAGGCAATAATAGGATTGATGGATATGGACTAGCTGTTCCACTTGAGCAGTATGCAAATAAAACGTCAACTATCAGGAAAAACCTCACCGAAACAGCAGAAAACAGCAGTGGCTGGCATATGTTGGATGCCAATACTTGTCGATCTGAATACTTACTAAGCTGCAAAGCGAGGACCCAATATCGTGATGTGGTGGTGGTTATTGAAACCGGTACTAATAGTACAGTGGGATGGAGCCGAGGAGAGGTCTTCAACTTATCTCGCAACTTATTTCAGCAATGGGATATTTACGTCCCTCCAAACGATGTCAATTCTCTGTGGTACTCAACAGAATGCACAACTACAAGAGACATAATGTCTCTTGCGAATCCCAATCAAAACTGTTCTAATCATTGCGGAACGGCACTCGGTTTGCAAGTCAACGTCCCTGTGGAGCTCCCAAATACGACCGTATCGTCGAACTGGAAGTTTCAATTTCAATCCGCTTCCCTTCCAGGGATAACTCCAGACACAGTTGCTGATTATGGCTATAACGACAGGTTTAGCAATCTGACTGTGAAGTACTGTCTTGCTCAACCCGCTTCAAATGTTTGCAAAATCGGAATATCCAACTTGTTGCTATTTATTGTTGTTATTTGCATATTCATAAAAGTCGCTCAGTGCTGCCTTATCCTCTGGAAGCTGCCATATTCTTCTCTTGTTACTCTAGGCGATGCTATGGAATCCTTCATTAGCAAACCGGACCCTCAGACATTTGGACTGGGGACCTTAGATAGACTAGACAGCTATCGACTTGAAAATCAACCACGTCGATACTGGTCTTCAGATGATGAATCTCACCTAACATCAGCAATAAAGCCCCGTCAATGGCATCATCCAAACCGACGTTTCCTATCTATCGTACCTCGAATCACGTGGGCCCATATGTACATTCTCTTACTTGTTTCAATAACGATACTCTCACTTGGCCTTGGATTCTCTTACATTTATAATAAATCTAGTTTGTGAGTCTAAACTGAGGCTCGCGGCCTCGTCGCTTCTATTCGAATCTACTAATTCAATCTAGACGAGCCCCTTTTGGCCCCTCAGACGAGAATCGCATAACTACCGGTTTCAGTGTGGGAGGCAATGGATATTTCAGTGCTCTTCTTAGCGCTAACATTTTTCAACCTCTTCTATCGTTATGCTACTTCTCTTATAATGCGTTCTTCACACGTCTATTAGTTGAGCAAGAATGGAACTCGTACAGCCTAAGATCACAACCGCTCCGTGTTTCACATCCAAGAGGCGACCAGATCTCGACCTACAGATTACAATTGCCATACAGATACAGCATACCTCTCTTGCTTGTAAGCATCTTGTGTCACTGGTTCCTATCAAATGCACTCTTTTTATTTATTATGGAAGGTGGTGTGTGTCTCCCAGCCCAACTCCCCAAATATAAGCCGGATACTGACCATATACCAGGTTATTGGCAGGGATTTAGTATTTACGACGCCCCGTCATATTTCCATGTGTCAGAGGACTCATTGATTGCCCTGGGTTATTCTCCCCCAGCCATCCTGGCATTATTTGTCGTCGCCTGTGTTATTATACCCTTACCATTCCTATTCAGCTTGCGAAAACTCAAAGGAAATATGGTGGCAGGAGGCTCCAACTCGTTGGTGCTATCAGCGGCATGTCACTGTTATGTATTTCCCCGTCCGGGCGACGATGAGGAGCGAAGGCGTGGCCATAGCCGGCCCGAAGGATCCCAAATCGATTGCCAAGACGATAATACATGGATTCACTATGGCGATGAGCCTGGTGAACACGTGCCTCTGGATGAACGGATCGGACATGACTCGGACCGAATCTCGCAGCAAACGGTCTTATGTGGGACTTCAAGCCAGACGAGTCCGGGCCGGAACGGCGAAAGTACGTAATACCTATGACTTCAGATAATAGAGTGACTATCACTAACAAGCTTAGGTACCGAGAACTTCCGAAGCCTAGAAGATGATCATTTGATACCGATGGCGGAAGACCTCGAAGACTGGGAGCAAAAGTTGCGAGAATTGTCGCAATCGAAACTGAAATGGGGTGCCATGCCTCTCCCAAATGATTTAGCTGAGGCGGTGAATACTGAGAGCGGAGAAATCGTGATGCATCTGGGTTTCGGAGATGAATTTGCAAACATTAGAAGTCCTCAGGAAGGAGGGTTGTACGTGTAGTGTTAGTTCAGATCGTACGACAGCTATAACGGTTAAATGTCTTGAAGTTCAGTATCAGCGCATCTTGTCCATTTTAGGTTGCGGCCCGCTTACTAGTGTGCCAACTAGCACCCGTAGATAACAAATCCTACAGCTGAGGGCGAAAGGGAGGGGCACAAGACATCCGCATCCGCCACCAACAGCCTCCACTCGAAAACGCTCTTACCTATACCCGATTTCGCATTATAGGCTCCTCAGATACGACGGTTCACACCCAATAGGCTCCCATCAGTACGAGGTGCAGCTGCGGTTTGCTATCGGTAACACAGGTTCTAATATGACGAATAGGTTTGATGCGGGGAACCTGTTGGTAATCAAGCTTGGTAGTCATCAGGGTAATCGAGTGCGAGGGATATATAGCCATGTTCCGGTCCTTTGCCAGGGCTAGTCACTTCAGCTGGACATCTCACTCTCTAAGCAGAAATAGTTTATCCCGCTTTCTGTCCACAATGTCCGACTTGAAGGTTAACCTTACAGCTCCAAATGGCAAGCAATTCACTCTTTACACGGGTCTGTTCATCAACAACGAATTCATCAAATCAAGCTCAGGGTCCAAGATTGCGAGTATAAATCCGACGTTAGTTGAGCGTCCTTTACGAAACAGCTAGTGGACTGACCACCTCAACCTTAGAAATGAACAAGAGATCTGCTCGGTTGAAGCGGCGAGCCCCGATGACATTGACAAGGCTGTAGCTGTTGCCAGAGCTGCGCTAAATCATCCGTCATGGCGGGACATTTCTGGAACTGAGCGCGGCAGGCTGTTGTATAAGTTGGCCGATCTGATTGAGAAGGAAAGGGATGTCTTAGAGACGATTGAGACATGGGACAATGGTAAACCACTCGGTGGTTCTAGGGGAGACTTAGACGAGGTTCTCAACGTCATCAGATATTACGCTGGTTGGGCCGACAAGATTCATGGTGAAACCATTCCTACGAAAAGTGGGAAGTTTGTCTATACCCTGAGACAGCCCATCGGCGTTTGCGCTCAAATCATTCCAGTAAGTCCACGTACCGTAGCACAGACTCGTTACCTAATGGTAGCACTGAGCTGTACGAGTAAGCACTAACCATCGGACCTTGCAGTGGAACTATCCCTTGGGCATGGCATCATGGAAACTTGGACCAGCTCTCGCCTGCGGAAATACCGTTGTCCTAAAACCTGCTGAACAAACACCCCTATCTATTCTATACCTTGCAAATCTCGTACGTGAGGCTGGATTCCCTCCTGGAGTTGTCAATATCACCAATGGATACGGCAGAGAGGCCGGCCACGCCCTCGCAAGCCATCTAGGTGTAGACAAGATCGCTTTCACTGGCTCGACAGGAACAGGAAAGCAGATTATGAAGACTGCCAGTGTTAACATGAAGAACATCACTCTCGAAACCGGCGGCAAATCACCATTGCTGGTCTTCGAAGACGCTGATATCGAGCAAGCAGCAAAATGGGCTCATAATGGAATTATGAGCAATCAGGGACAGATCTGCACTGCAACTTCACGCCTTCTCGTCCAAGATACTGTGTATGACAAGTTCGTGAGTGAGTTCAAGGAGGTGCTCAAAACCACTAGTAAAGTAGGTGATCCTTTCGAAGAAACCACCTTCCAGGGCCCCCAAGTTACCAAGGCACAATATGAGAGAATCTTGGGCTTTGTAGAAGCGGGTAAGACAGAGGGCGCAACGCTTACGGCGGGAGGTATCCCTTGCCCGCTCAATGGGAAGGGATATTTCATCGCGCCAACAATCTTCACTGATGTGAAGAGCAACATGAAAATCTACCAGGAAGAGGTATTTGGCCCCTTCGTTGTCATTGCGCGATTCAAGACCGAAGAGGAAGCAATCGCAATGGCGAACGAGACTTCCTATGGGCTTGGCGCGGCTCTTCACACCAAGAATCTTGAACGCGCCCACCGCGTGGCTTCGCGTATCGAGGCTGGTATGGTTTTCGTCAACTCTTCCAACGATTCGGATTTCCGCGCCCCATTCGGTGGAATGAAACAAAGTGGTATCGGGCGGGAATGTGGACAAGCCGGTCTAAACGCGTACATGGAGACAAAAGCCGTTCATGTGAACCTAGGTATAAAACTGTAAGGATATATAAATAACCCGGGTTCAATAGAACAATTGGATCGTATGGTGCTAATGCTGATTACGTTCAATGCCTCCTTGATCCATGTGTTTCTATGATCCTCGTGGATTACCCGCTTAGAATGAGACCTGAGCCTCATGGGATAAAAAGCAAAAGCAAAGCCTCGGACCCGAATGGTGGTGATAATAGAAACTTGAAATTACATTGCTAGCAATAGGAAGCAGGATGGAAGGAATCAGTCGAACTAAGAGCTATTGACCTGCCCAAGGTGGCTTGACATTCCTTGAAAGCTGACATTGATAAATGATAAAGCATCCATCGTGTTATTCACGTGTCTGGGATATTTTGTCTTTTCGGCTCCTTCCCGAGCGTAGGGTACCATTTAGCGGTTCGCTCAATTGGTCCAGAACACCACATGTTTCCCCATTTCCCTTTCATGGACCCTGGTCGCTAACTGCAACTTAGCAATTAAGATCGCCTTTGTGCATGGCCATTATTAGAAGTTGGAATTTTTATACACTTGTTCTAGTTGTCTCATCAAATCCTCCAAACACGCATTTTCCATGCTAGTCGTTCGATGAGAGTTCCGTATAAGGTCGTGTCTTATTTAAGTTTGTTTCCGTCTGTTGAATTTCCAAGTTCTCGGCACTTGAGACGTACAACTTTGGGTAACTTCCCGACAGCGATTTCTCAATGACCCCAAGTACCGGTAACCGTTAGGTAACTTTAATACATGTTAGCTTAAACCGTATCTGGAATACACCCGGCATTGCACAGTGGCCATCTTAAACGGTTACATCGGGACAGATGAAATGTTTCTCTCCATTTTCCCCAGATGTTACCTCGTACAAATGTACAAACGCACTTCCCTGCCGTCTTCCTGCTAGGTCTCTTATGCGGTGGCAGGTGGTTGGCATGCGGTAAGGCATCTCACCGTCAACAATGACCAATCGGTTTAGCCCACATACGGTAAATCATGGAGTTGAAGATCACTTCCTTATTCCCACAAGTTCAATCCTACACAAGAAAAAGGGCGCCTGCACTTAGCAAGCCCCAAGAATAACACGCCTGAGTGAGATCCGCAGAAGGATCAACTGCCAGGGTCATCTTGGGATTTTTATTTTAATGAGCAACCCGAAAAGAGTATTGCCCCTGGCTTTCGTTGATGCATCGCCATTCATGGAGGTCAAGAATTAGCCGATTGAGATTGATTGAAGTACTCATTCTCGATCCTTTAGACGAGAGGACCTGCATGAATTGACCCAATCAATCTCATTAGACAACCAGATCTCTGGTCCGTCTCTAGGATAATTAAAAAAAAAATAAGTTATAATAAAACCTACCCCCTTCGCTGCCCTACAACTAGGCGCAACTACTTTCGTTTACACGTCTACCCGTCCAAGCGGCCGTCAGTGCTTATCGCCTCACCACGTAGTTGTCGACGCAGACGACGACGCGGTTCGAATAAAGTAACGTTGCGGCACGCTAGTGGGTGACATACAGAAGGGAAGGAGACCCGGATCTTAGGACAGCTTCAATCTATTCTTAAGCCTCCAACCATCCATCTTGTCGGTAAGCTGCCTATTATAGGACTAGCTGTGCCTCGATCTTGATAAGAAAAGTCACCCCAACTCTAATTCGCGTTGCCACGAGGTTACACAGCCCGAGTTTCTCGCAGTTGGTGACTATCGAACACAAACAAACCCACCTTGGCGTCGAATCAGCTGGCTTCTCATTATATTTGTTTGACCCGTGAGCCAGGGGAGGAATCTGAAAAGATCTAAATAAAAAAAAAGATCAGCTTCCCGCTTCCTGGGCACTTTTTATTTAATCTGTTGTTCTCTTCTTCCTGTTTTTGCTTCTCCAAGATTCCCCCGCCTCAACGCCACCATGTTGCCGAACGTCATTCTTTCGTTTTTGTTGCTTACCGTCACATCGGTTCAGGCAATTTGGCCAATTCCGGATAGCATCAGCACGGGAAACTCAACCTTGTGGATAGGAGAAGTTCTTTTGGTTACTTATAATGGAGACAAGGTATGCTGGTTTTCTACTCACGGATTGTGCACGCTTGAATATCTCATCCATAACAATGTAAACTAACCATCTTGTCAGATTCCTTGGATCCGGGGTTACATACCGACCAAATTCAGCAGCAAGGAAATTGTGAAGGGAGCAGTCTCACGTGCGGTCACGAACATTTTGGACAACAACTTTGTCCCATGGAAGCTGTATCCGCGGCTGCAGCTAGAGAAAACAGAGCCAGGCCTCTGGAAGCCCAAAACTTACGTCTCATGGCTTGAGATCGTTCAGGCTGAGGCAGACACGGCAAAGACGTATAAACCTCTTGCAGGCGAGGTTGATGAGTCATACAATCTGACCGTAGGAGCCAATGGGAAGGCCAGAATCTCAGCCGTCTCCTCTACTGGCGTTCTGCGAGGCCTGGAGACTTTCTCGCAGCTGTTCTATAAGCACTCCCAAGGCCCGATTTATACCAGCCTGGCCCCTGTGAAGATCAGTGACGCTCCCGTATTTGACCACCGGGGTGTTCTTCTCGATGTCTCCAGAAACTACCTCCCTGTCGACAGCATCTACCGAACCATTGATGCCATGTCATGGAATAAAATGAACCGCCTTCACATCCACGCGACGGACTCGCAGTCTTGGCCCCTAGAGATCCCCTCGCTTCCGGAACTCCATCAAAAGGGTGCATATGCTTACGGGATGACATACAACCCCGTAACAGTAACTGCCATCCAGATTTACGCAATCCACCGTGGCATTGAAGTTATCTTCGAGATTGACACTCCCGGACACTTTGGCGTTGCAGCTCTTTCGCACCCAGATCTCATTACGGGTTGGGGCGCTACTCCGTGGACGACGTACTGTGCCGAGCCCCCCTGCGGTCAGCTCCGCCTAAACGAATCCAAGGTAGACCCTTTCCTCGACACGCTGATGACCGATATCCTGCCGAGAGTCGCGCCGTACTCATCCTACTTCCATACGGGTGGCGATGAGGTCAACTTTAACGAGTATAACCTGGACCCGTCGGTTGGCACAAACGACTCGGCGGTGATCGTGCCCCTAATCCAGAACTTCATCGATAAGCACCACGCCAGAGTGCGGAAGGCCGGCTTGGTGCCCATGGTTTGGGAAGAGATTCCCGCGAGCTACAATGTCACCATTGGAGATGATGTGGTTGTCCAGTCCTGGCTCGGCGATGCCGCCATCAAGAGCCTTACCTCCCAGGGTCATAAGGTCATTTCCAGCAATTACAACTACTGGGTAAGCAATATCAGCGATAGCATTTTGCATTAAGAGCAAGTAAACTAACATGGGCATTTCTATAGTACCTCGATTGCGGTCGCGGACAGTGGCTCAACTTCGCCGAAGGTGATTCGTACGAGGAAAATTACCCATTTAAGGACTGGTGTGACCCGTACAAGAACTGGCGACTGGTCTATTCATACGACCCCCGCGCAGGCCTCTCGGATGAGGAGGCGGAGCTTGTACTAGGTGGTGAGGTCGGGGCTTGGGCCGAGACTATCGACGAAGCTAACCTAGACACCATCCTGTGGCCGCGTGCCAGCGCCGCCGGAGAGGTGCTATGGTCCGGAAGATTCGACTCGTCCGGCGAGAACCGCACTCAGATCGACGCCGCGCCACGATTGGCCGAATTCCGAGAGCGATTGATAGCTCGTGGTGTCAGGGCGGAGGCCGTGCAGATGACGTACTGTACGCAGGGAATGGATGGAAATACGTGTTTGTTCGCTTAAGGGACTGCTGCTCTCCCAGCGAAATGGAAGGAAAATGGCGCAGGGCAAATTGGCTCGGCTCCTCATCTAAAAAAAAAACAACACAGGCACTTGCCACGGCCCACATTTGGCATCTTTCTTGTACATACTTGAACATTTAGACAACGCAAAAGAGGTAAAATACGGAGGGTGAACAGATCTGTACACATCCAGGGCTAATAATATGATGATATCGTACCTCGAATAAACATTTATGCTCGATTTTGACTTAGAAGTTGGGATTGGATTGGGAGAGGGGTAAAATCATGCCTTTTGAGCCTCTTCGAAGGAATGGTTCGCAGGATTTTGCACAAGCTTAGGACTTGGGAGCTGTCTTGTGTTTATGGTAAGCTGGTATTTCAATGATTATGTCATCCTATGTTGTGAGAACTTAATATCTACTTCATAACTATTATCTAAATACCTCCCTTTAGAATCCATCTGTATTAGAGGGTATCTACGGTACGCCCTGTTTATGTATGGAACAAGGGACTTTTGGTACTCCCCTGTCGCGCTGTGGTCATAGCTTAGATAGATTTCGGCCTTTGACATCGGCTCTTGGCGGTTCTCGGTATTCTAAAGCCAAGTTTCAATCAAAGGCATATCTGAATCGACGGAGATGACTAATTTCATTTAAATATATTTACATACTGCTAGTATAACATACAGGGGCTTCGGTTAAGTAACCGAACACGCGTAGAATCCTTCCGCACCTACATAAAAATTTATGGGGTAACGGTAGTCGGATTGTAGGTACAGCCCGGCTCGGCAAGTTTCTTGTCGAAAAAGTTAGGCCGACGGGATATCAATCTATCAGATTTTTGTTAAAATTAGCTTGTCTATTAGTTAAAGATATAAAATCTGCTCAATTTCCATTGGAACCCGCGTCGTTATAACCTCCCGAGTGCGATGATCAATGCATTGAAGTACCTGACATACCCTGCCACCTCGAATATCGGATAGATAGCATCGGTGATGGGACTTGATATAATACACTTGCCCTACGCTAAACTTACGTCTCTATATTTTCTTCATTTTAGAATCTAGTGGGTGAAGTTTTAAGTCTAGCCTAATCATACAACGATAATGGTTATGGGAATATTGACCTTCTCTATTCCACAGTACCTATTATGACTAGCTGGGGCATGGTGTCGACTGGACTCCCGTATGTGTGTAACATATAATAGACTTTCACCACATGTAAATACTATATACTTGGTTATACCTAGAGCCTAGAGGTAGTGTGTCTCATGTAGTATATCACACGTCATATATAGCCTATCAGAAAGTATGATATAAGGTTCACCCCGCACTCTATACGCAACTACCAATCTCAAACACCTCGGTACTGCCCTTGTCGGATAGCTCGCACTCGCACATACGCTACGCTAAGGCATTTGCATCGTTTCAATTCTCCAGATTTAAGCGAGCTTGGTGTGTAAAGAGCTGTTTATGACTGGTCAGGTTTTGGAGCAACCATGCCGACGAGGATAATAATAGACCCTATTCACTATCAAGCCGAAGATAGACAAGCATGTCAAACCAGGGTCGCATCTTTGAACGATGGAGGTCTAAGAATCGGCCGATCGTGACCCATGTCCGACTTTCTCGGCGTGGCTGTCCTGCCGTAACTCACTCTTCCCCGATTGGATGCTGAATATGAATACCTGATTTCCTCGCATATAGTCGACGTTCGTGTCACAATAATCAACGTGCCGCTTGGTTTTCAGCTTGTGGAGTCGTCTCCCTCTGTCATTGAAACCTCGCTCCCCGCGGATTCCACAGCTGCGCCATCTTTTGCGATTCGACGCTATATCATCGACTTGGTTGAATCTGATAGCTTTAAAGAAGAGGGCGAATGAGGGACATATACTCACTTCCTACCTAGATATATGACCTCACATTCCCTATCCGACCGACCTCGAGACACTAGCATTGTGACAAACCAACACTCAATTCATCCGCCTATTAAAGATTCACAGGAACGGGTAGTCTCGGCATCATGGGGTTGATCGAGACGGTATTGGACCATGTGTCCATCAGCTCCGTGCTCATCTTGCTCGGCATCGTCTTCGTAGCACGCATGATTTACCTCAGCATCGATGAGAACACCCGACTACGCCGACTAGGCGTGCGTGGCCACAAGGTCAAGAGTAGACTTCCGTTTGGTGCGTCCTCAAGCATTTGAGAATCAACACTCAACCAGTCCCTAACACATGACTAGGTCTCGACATAATACATAAGCAGGTCAAAGCCACCATGAACCACAGGAACTACGAGATGTTCTTGCAATTGCTTGGCGACGCCCCCGACTACACAGCCGAGACTCGAGTCTTGGGGCGCCGCATGGTCATGACTGCTGACCCAGAGAACATCAAGGCCATCCTGGCCACTCAGTTCGCGGACTTCGGCAAGGGCGAGCAGTTCCACAAAGAATGGAATGAGTTTCTCGGCGACAGTATCTTCGCTACTGACGGTCACCTCTGGCACGCTAGCAGGCAGTTGCTTCGACCCCAGTTCTCGAGGGAACGGATTAGCGATTTGCATTGCTTCGAGTCTCATCTCGAAACATTCTTCAAGGCTATAGCTAATGGTGGTGTGCTGAACGGTGAAGAACAGCTGGTTGATATTGAAGCCGGCAATGGGAAGCCGTTTGATATTAGCGAGCTCTTGTTCAGATATACGCTCGACGTCGCCACCGATTTCTTACTGGGAATGGACGTTCAGTCTCTTACGTAAGAACCCCCTTGTCCTTTTAGTTCTCCTTTGCTTTCTCAGGGGGATAAAGCAAAAGTGATTACTAACACATCCCAGCACTCCCCGCCAACCCTTTGCCGACGCCTTCAACGAGGTGCAGCGTGTGCAGAACATCATCGCGCGCGCTGGCCCGCTCTACCCTTTCGTATCGAAGAAGACTTTCCGGGAAGGTCTCAAGGTCGTCAACGAGTTTTGTAACATCTACATCGACCGGGCCTTACGCCTTTCGCCCGAGGAGCTCGCCACCAAGACCAAGTCGGACCATGATTACACGTTCCTTCACGAGCTAGCGTCCTTCACGCGCGACCGCAAGGTCCTCCGCGACCAGATCCTAGCCGTACTACTAGCAGGTCGGGACACCACAGCCGCAACCCTATCCTTCACCTTCTACGAGCTAGGCCGACACCCGGAGGTCGTACGCAAGATGCGCCAGGAAATCATCAACCAAGTAGGCCTAGACCGCACGCCGACGTACGAAGACCTCAAGAGCATGAAGTATGTGCAGAACGTCCTCAACGAGACGCTGCGCCTATACCCAGCCGTGCCCTTCAACGTGCGCACGGCCCTCCGAGACACCACTCTCCCGCGGGGCGGCGGCCCCGACGGTACGCTCCCGCTCCCCGTCCTTAAGGACACGGCCATCGGGTACTCCACCCTCGTCATGCAGCGGCGCGCGGATCTATACCCTTCAGCATCGGAAAAGCACCCGGACCCGGCCGTCTTCAGCCCCGAGCGCTGGTTCGGCTGGCAGCCACGCCCTTGGCAGTACATCCCGTTTAACGGCGGCCCGCGCATTTGTATCGGTCAGCAGTTCGCGCTCACCGAGATGGCGTACGTGCTTACGCGCATCTTTCAGCGGTACGAGCGTGTTGAGAGCTTTATGCATGAGGTCGATGGCGGGAAGCCGAAGCTTAAGGCTGAGATTGTTATTCAGCCTGGTGATGGGGTTAGGGTTGCGCTGTGGGAGGCTAAGAGGTATTGATTAATGAGTGTGGGAAGGACGGGGATGGAGGGACGGTGGGAGGGAGGAAGGGATAGTGAAAGGGAGGTATTACTTCGGGTATGGTAGGACTGTTAGGGTTGGTGATTGAGTCTATGCGCCATTGCATCTCAGGTATACATCTGCCTACCTCGCATATATACCTAGGTACTCTCCTTCCTTTTTCTGCGGCATGAGTTATGACACGAATTCGGAATCAATGTATTTATATCGTTTGGGTAGCTGGTATATAGTATGAATGAACTCTATACTTCGAGGTCCGATGTTGGGAGATCCGAGGTGGCTGAGAGACCAAAGTATCTTAACTACCAACATGTCTGCGGCACAGGTTGGCATTGTACCTACCTAACATTACTCATAATACCTTAGGCAACTTGGAACGTACCTAAGGTATCCCTTGCATTGGTGGGTCGCTTTGCTCGAGAGCAATTTATGTTATCGACTACCTTCAAGATCACGCTCGACCATGGCTAAAGTTCTGTCTCATATGAACTAGAAACTTTGTTATCTCTTTAGCTTCTGTCATGAACCAAGCAGGGGGGAATTATCGTGTATTAATGATTTACTGACTGTCTATTTCTCCTGTTTTCCAAGGGGGGTGGCAAAGGAAAAGGAGAAAGGGGACGAAAGGGGTAGGGGTTGCTGGGGAGGAAGGACGCCTGGACAGGTTTCAAATTTCTATATAACTGAATTCATTCATATGGTAGGTTTTGCTCCGTTCTAGAGAAATAAGGAAGTAGAAGATGATCATTAGCTACCTAAGTACCTAACCTAGCTGTAGGAGATATACTGTCTCTCAGAAGCAATTGCCACGTAGCTTACCTAGATGGTTAGGAACGAAGCGAGAATCTGATAAAAATTGTTATACTATTTCTAGATGATAGTTTAGATATTCGAGATATATTAAGCGAGTGATAATAAGGTAGCAAACTCAAAAGTGTCCTGTAAATTCTATAACACCCGAAATGAAGCAATACCGATGAAAACTTTCCACTTGATATCCGCCTTACGAGATGCCATTAATCTGCATAACGTACTTTGCTATTACGGCAGACGCCAGCAAGCCTACCGCTAACGAGTGCAAGGAGACATGTCATCTCTAAGTTGAGAATGAGGAATAAAAAACATGGGCCGGCCGTCATGAGGTCATAAAATCGCTACTGTCGCTACTGCTATCAGTGTAATAAGTTGCCCCTGTGTATGAAACTTCAACGGGTGAATATTGACTGTGACGTTAGGATTTCTTGTAGACTTACGATAAGAAATAAGGATTCTCTAGGATGTATCTTTCTCATTAACCACCGTGAAGTCGCTTCCACGCTCGCATTTGTTTCTCGTTGAGGCCCAGCGGGCTCCCGCGTGCCCGAAGAAGCTGCTAAGCATAGCTGCGCAGGACGCCCAAGGTACGATCCCCAGCGTGACTCTGTTGGCGCTGACTCCTATCCCCCAGCCGATACAGATAGCCCAAGTAATCCAGATTACAAAGACGACGGCTTGGTATTGATCATGGTCACGGCGCCGGTGGGCGTACGACGATAGACAGCATCCAAGCACCAAGCACGAGCCGAGTGCCAATCCTGGCGAGATATTTTTAAGGAAATCGAATCGTATTACGTGAAGTATGGTTTGGAGAGGAGACTGGAATATCGATATGTATCGTGTCAGCACGGAAGTTGGCCAGGTAGTATAGAAGAGAATAGCAGAGAAGAGGTGCTGGTACGGACATCGATATTTCTAGAGATATCTCTTCGTGCTGATTCTGCCTGGGCGATATAGGAAGTCGTCACAAAACTACACGCAATAGCTGGAACTAACTCGACCAATTCTGCTAGCGGTGATTCTCCTAATGGCGTTGTGGTTGATTGGAGACAAACCTGGTCTCCGGGGTGTTGAAATGAATGGCATGACGTCGAGCACATCTGAAGAACGTGGAAGAGAGTGATCGGTAAATTCGTCCAGACGCATCGGAAATCTCATTTAGGGAATCAGTTGAGTCAGGGCTAAGGAAAAGGCATTGACAGTGACCGCCTATTCCGGGATCCTTATAACTTTAATGGTCGCTCTAAAGAGCACGGTTTTTTGCACGATCCAATGCCAATAGAATCGTAGAGTCTTCTCAGGATATCGGTAAAGAGCGGTAAAGTCCTAGTGAAGCAGGCTGAGCTTGTTAACACCCTGTTAGTGTTGTGTTACTAAACTTCATATCAGTTGGGCTCCAAGAGGCGCAGCAAGTTGCGTACCCCTGAGCTTGCGCCCGAGCCTAGGCGGACTGCGAGGCTGTATGTTATCCTCATCCAATGATGTGTCTACAATAACCCATGAAACTTTTCGGTGAATGTCCTTTCGGTGAATAGTTGCCAGGGAACAGAAGTGAGGCGAATTACATTAGCTAGAAAGCGCACGACGTGTATAAATGTAGGGCGCTCAAGAATAATCCCCTGTATCACAGCAGCAGAGAGAATATTCCAGGCGTCGGCGACGGAGCCGTGCAATACATGTTGAACAGATGTAAGGCGGGTTCCCTCCCTCAGTTCTCTGCATTTATATGCGAACGTGTGGGTCTTTGGCATACCGGGTTCATTAAATAGCAGAGGCCTCTGGCCCGAGGAAATAGGCAGGCTTTATCCCACCTCTCGAAGGACAATCATGTAGTTAGTGGCTACGTTCTCCTTCTCATCTTAGCCGTCCTTCGAGAGAGTCCTCACTCCCCTGCCACTCACTTCACTCTAATATTGACGATAATATACCTTCTTTCATTAATGTCGTATTTCGGCCTCAACATGGCTAGCACACGTAACCATTCAATGACCCTTGGTCATCGTGAAGCCCATGAAGCTCATGGACCCATAATCGGACGTATCCGCAGAGTGCCTGTTCGAGGCATTATGATAGGAGCGGCTCTTTTCTTTCCAGCAGCTCTTCAGCACGAGCACAGCTTCTACCAATATCTGTGAGATGCCTAGCCACATTATTGCTGAGAGAGTCGAATTGTGCTGACAGCGTTAGTGCTTTATGTATCTTCTCCATCTCGACAGTCTTCCATATTGCTTTTAACTGGAAGATAGTTAGCAGGCAAGCGGCTCGATCGTATCATACTTGGAATGTAGGGCTTACGAATTGCTAGATACTTCTTCTTAGCCCTGGTTACGATTGCTATGTTTTCAATCGTCACACTACCTTGTTCGGGCTCCGTACCTTTGTTGTTTGGTCGTCTCCCAATATTAGTAATGCTAATGAGCCTGTTTATCGAGGAATGCTATAGGTCCGTATATCGTCCAACGTGGAGAAATATTGACAAGCATATCTCATGTTGAATTACTTAGATGCTTCATACCCAATAACCGTCACTGGGAAAGAGCACCAGATCAAAGGTTATTACCAACATATGCGGACTCCGAGGCCGAGGGGGAACCCATTCCTCTCACGCCTAGGGGCCGCGACGAATTATTGGTCCACATGAATGGCGGCGAAAGGATCCAATACAGTGCGTCGAGTCAGGTGTCCTCTGATATCTCCCTGTCGAATGTGGGACCCGGGAGACTGCCGTCATCATGCGATACAATAATACGCCCTTTCTGGTACGGTGAGGAGGTCGAGGACCACGAGCGCAGAAGAGAACATGAAGAGCGAAAGAGCCAAACAGAGTAAAACCTCAGTTAGGGCTACCCGCCCTGCTAGACCTTGAAGTTGGCCTTGAATCCGACCAAAGCCATCCACTTTTCGTTCGGCCCTCTCACTTTTCATTTACAGCAGACAGGACGATTGATCACAAACACTCGTCCACTATATAAGGGACGGGTCAATGTGATGAAGATTTCGACCTCTATCATTCGCTGACACGCCCATGACATATAGAGTCTGCCGTGACTCATGCTCACTTAGGCGAGCCTCACCTCGCCTCGAATGTTTGATTCCCATGAGGACTGCCAATCAGGTACTTGGCGCCGAACTAGGCGCCCATAGACGAATGCTTCGGTGCGGGATTCACCGCCCTACATAACTAACAATCAGGCCAGCGTCATCTCGCGTCAACCCCATATCTCCGCGGGTAATCGCTGGACGTATTTGCTTTTCACGTAAAATCGGTCCCTCACACACTTACTCCGATCTGGGAGCCATAGCGAAACATTTAGATAGGGCCGCCTTTGAGGGTCACAGCACGACTATGTGTTGCTGGGTTAGAGAAAAAGGAAGATTCAGCCGTTGGGTTCTTGTGATGAGACAGGATGGGCACAACCTCTTCTCATAATTTTTTTTGCTGTGATACCACCTTTATTGTAACGATGGATGAGCTCAATGTGGAGAAGTAACGAAGAGCTTCGAAAGCAACTGCGGATGCATGTATATATTGAAAACCGGATCAACCTCGACGTTCCGAATAAGAACGTTCGATTCGCCTTTGTTTAATGAATTGGATGAAGAGATAATATTAGACTTAAGAAGGAGGAAAAAGGCACTTAGATCTCGATAAGCCCCTACCCACCTAGTACATATCTAATGCTCCTTCCCGGTCGAATCCAAGATTTCGGATCAAGGACCTTGATGCGCCTTCCCGATGGTGGGTTTCAAATTTCCCAGGTAGGTAGCCAGGCAATTCAGTCTCCAGCCACCAAAATTTTTATTCCCAGCCACATGGTTTTGTCCGGGAGCGATTGTCCGAACTCACCGGACTCAGCAACTAAACCTTTTTAGGTAACAAATAACCCCGCCAGCCACTTATCTTGGCATTGTTTGTATCCACTAATAACGAAAAAACAAGGACACACTAAGCCCAACGTGACTTAAGTGCAAGTAACCTCCAATGACATCTCAATGTCACACATTGTCAAACTGTTAAGACGTACCGTACCGTAACCGCCATGGAAATATCCATCCATGGATCTCACCTGCTCACGCCTTGCTTGGGCCAGCACACAAGTACATTTGATGTTCGTATTCTAGATCTAGACCCTGTCGTTCCACTGTCTTCCATGACCTGGCAGGTGCCATTGTTTCGTATCTACGTAACTATTTTCCCAGTCCGAGATGACGAAGATGTGTCGACGTAAGGTGACACCCATGCCAACATTGGCAATCATATATCGGGTGGTTGGACCTCTCTTTGCTTCCAGTCCTCTTCCTCCTTAAGAGCTCCTTGCATATCTTCTGTAGTCTGGAGTAACCATCTTTTACCCTTTTTGTAATTCTTTTGCGCCTCAATAGCATTGTACATACATACAAACACCATTAAAAGATTTACTAGGATCTGTATCTGATCCTCCCTAGCCCTATTAGCTTGTGACACCAACTTCCAAGTCTCGACTTGGGGTTTGGATATTTTAGGAATTTATTCCTGTATTCTACCCCGAATCCCCAATACTATTGCTGTATCCTTGCAGACACATACAGAACACCATGCGCTCTTCGGCATGGAGATGTATTGCGGTGGCTGCGGGGCTGCTTTCCACCCAGGTTACAGCCCAGACATACACGTCTTGCAATCCTCTACAGAGCTCATGTAAGTTACATCCCACGTGTCTCCCTAGCTAACAAGTCAATGACTTACCTGTCTCAGCTTGCCCTGCGGATACTGCTCTCGGCATGGCTATTGACGTCGACTTTACACAAGGCGAGGTGAACTCGTTCACCAAATCGGGCGGCGAGCCTACGTATGGTTCGGACGGTGTAACCTTTACGGTTGCCAAGAGCGGCGATTCGCCTCAGCTCACTTCAGTTTTCTACATCATGTTCGGCCGCGTCGAGATTAGCTTGAAAGCCGCCCCTGGTGCCGGCATCGTGTCGTCCTTCGTGCTGCAATCCGATGACCTCGACGAAATCGACTGGGAGTGGTTGGGTGCGGATGCCACCGAGGTACAATCGAACTACTTCGGGAAGGGCATAACATCTTCCTATAACCGCGGACAATTCCATGAGATGGGAAATAACCAAAATGGTTTTATTACATACGTGATCGATTGGACAAGCGACAGAATTGTCTGGATGATAGACGGAACGGCGGTGCGAACACTCCAAGCTTCGGAAGCCGAGTCCAACCAATACCCTCAGACGCCCATGCAGGTCAAGTTCGGTGCTTGGTCAGGCGGCGACCCTAGCAATGCCCCAGGTACGATCCAGTGGGCACGCGGCCCTACCGATTACTCCCAGGGGCCATTCAGCATGAGTGTAAAAAGCGTCAAGATTACGGATTATAGCACGGGGCACTCATATAGCTACGGCGATACCTCTGGCTCCTGGCAGTCTATCAAGTCTGACGGCGGTGAAATAAATGGAAACCTGGGCAATGCGGACACTCTAACCACTACCGCCGTCGCTAGCGGCACGACCTCGACTGAAACTGTTCCGGCGGGAGGCATAGGTGGTTCGAGCAGCCAACCGACTAGTACTTCTAACCTTCCCGAAGGCTGGGTTATGACCTCAGAAGGGAAGATAGTACCTTCTAGCTCGGCGGCCTTGCGTATGTTGTAACCCCCCTACTCAACGTTCTCCGCGGCATACTTGGACACAAAACTAACATGATTTTGTCTAGGCCCCTTCTTCTCCACCATCTTCATCTTTACTCTCTGTGCTACTCTCGCTGGTACTCGCAGGTTTTGGCCGTGAAGCTTTATCGGATTAGAACCTCGGTGAGACCTGCGGAACCTATCGGGGTTTTGGAAGATATACCTTTAATTACGCCGGCCTCTGTGAGGCATCCGATATTATGCTACCGCCCTTCTTGCTACACAAGAGAAAAGATGTTTTTTTCTCTTCAGAACATCGATATACCTATAATATGGATCGAGACGTCCGCGGAGATAGGATGACTCAGAGACCTAATTTTACAGAAAATGGGGTATTGCCCGGCCGTTTTCGGGTCGGTCGACTATGACTCCCATCTTCGGAATGCGTATTACCACAATTCTCTAACAGAGCGAGGCAAGTTGGTTCTAGCTGGCCACAGTCTGCTTATGAATGGAGAATAAGTCGGCTGGCGATTTGTTAGTGGCAGGGCCAACATATTAGATTGGTCTGGGCAACTTCTTGGGGAGTCCTTGAATTGATACAATGATTAAGGCTCACCTCCTGAAACGTGTAGCTTGCGGTTGGACCAACAAGGAAAAGTATAATATCTGGGCGGGAACTAATGGGGTACGGGAGACACTGGCTCAGGCACAGTACCTATGGAATTCATCACGTTAGAGCATCCGGATAAGCATTGGGATAGAAGAATGGCGGGATTAGCATAGATGGGGCATCGCAAGGCATCATAGATAAGGCGTAGTAGACATTACAGGTGGGAATGGAGGTATGACTTGGCGTATAGGATCGGTGGGAAGGTCGGCGGCAGCAGAATGCATAATATTCAATACCCCATTATACTCTCTCAACGTGACTTTAATTACTCTCCATTTTCAAGTAGACGTGGTCGTACATTACATGGCATGTAGATAGAGGGCGCAGCCAAGGTAAAGCATGATAGAGAGTTACGAAATAGAAACCCGTAGCTTTATACACATGACCCAAAGCGTTGGCTTATGGTCCGTAATTGGCCGATTAGATTTGTAAGCTGGCGCCGCTTACAATCGGCCGGAGCCCCACTATCGTCCCCCGTTATCGCACCGAGACGCCATGACATCGGTGGGAACAAAGGGAAATCGCAATGACAACATACCTAGGTACGCATGACTTACAGAACTACGGGGTCCAGACTGCTTCAGTTCGGTTTTATGTAATAATTTAGAATTAGCTCTGTACTATACCCGTAGTTTGCACGCCTATAACTAAAGGCTTGTTTGCCTAACAAACACAATGACCAAACTCAGCAGGACCCCCTATCGTGCATTCTCATCGCTGTCCACACTTAAGGTTATTCATCCCACCCAACGTCCCGCCACCATCAACAGATCCTTTTCAACTAGCTCTCAACACCGCCAACCATCGAATGTTGGCAACGTAGGGATGGCGGAGAAAGATGCAGTAATAGACAAGCAGGCCAATGAGCCGCTAACCATCAATGGCATCAAGGCGCGGAGAGCGAAGGCCGGAAAGCTAGTTGCTGGTACGGCCGCTTATTCGGATAGTGATATGTTCAAGGCTCCTGTGAGAACTTCGCCGTTTTGTTGTACGAATCTTGACTGACAAGTTCATGATATATCCTGTGATGTAGCAACCATCCGATAAGCCCAAAGCAAAACGATGGGACCGTAAGTCACTTACCAGACCTCTCGCGTACACCCATAACATGCCTCAATTCTAACACCTCTTCTAGATCTCCTAAGCCAAGAATCAGCAGCCCGGGAAGCCTGCGTGCTGAAGCAAGCAGCCAAGCACCTCAAGAAACCGGGGCTGATCTCCCTCGGCGGCGGTCTGCCCTCCGCCGCGAACTTCCCCATCGACAGCCTCAGCATGCGAGTCGTCGCGCCCCCACGTTTCACAACAGACGAGACGCTGGAGGCGCACATGGGCAAGTACGACGTGCTCAAGAACGAAAACGGCGGCGTGTACGACCTCTCCATCGCCATGAACTACGGGCAGTCCATCGGGTCGGCCCAGCTGCTGCGCTGGGTCACCGAGCACACGGAGCTCGTGCACCGCGGCCTGCCGTACGCGGACTGGAGATGCGCCCTGACGATCGGGAGCACGGGGGCTCTGGAGCAGGCCCTAAGGATGTTTTGTGATCGCGCGAGAGGCGATTCTGTGCTCACTGAGGAGTACAGCTTCTCGACGGCGCTGGAGACGGCGGCACCGTTGGGGGTCAAGGTATTCGGCGTGCGCATGGATGAGCAGGGTCTGCTGCCCGAGAGCATGGATGAGATCCTGTCGACGTGGGATGAGAAAGCGAGGGGCGCGAGGAAACCAACTGTCTTGTACACGGTGCCGTCTGGCCAGAACCCCACAGGGGCGACGCAGAGCGTGCAGCGGAGAAAAGATATCTACGACGTGTGCCGAAAGCACGACGTCTTCATTTTCGAGGATGAGCCGTACTACTTCCTACAGATGCAGCCGTACACCGGCGCAAACGGTCCAGAGGTACCGCCACCCGCGACGGTCGAGGAATTCCTCGAGAGCCTAGTACCCAGCCTGCTAAGCATAGATGTGGACGGACGAGTTCTACGCATGGATTCCTTCAGCAAAGTGGTCGTGCCGGGGTCGCGGGTAGGCTGGGTCACGGCGAGCGAGCAGGTAATCGAGAGGTATATCCGACACGCCGAGTGCTGCAGCCAGGGCCCCAGCGGCTTATCCCAGATCCTCATGTACAAGCTCGTAGACGAGACCTGGGGCCACGAGGGTTACCTACAGTGGCTGATGCACCTGCGGCTGGAGTACACTAGGCGGCGTAACGCGATCCTGGTTGCGTGCGAGAAGTACCTGCCCCGCGACATAGTAAGCTGGGTTCCGCCCGCCACGGGCATATTTGTAAGTCTAGCCACCAACCCCCCTCCCCCCCTTCACTTTTCCAATGGAACCATTCCAAAACCCCTTTGAACGGGCTAACACTTCTCAGCTCTGGCTCAAAGTCGACCACACCCAACACCCGCAGGCTAGTACGAAATCCATCCTCGAGATCGAGGAGGACATCTTCAAGTCGTGCATCGACAAGGGTGTCCTAGCCATCCGCGGCTCGTGGTTCCGCGCCGAGCGGGATGTGGCGCCTAGAGAGCTCTTCTTCCGCACCACGTTTGCCGCTGCCTCTGAGGATGATATGGCGCACGGTATTGAACGCTTCGGTGCTGCTATAAGAGAGAGCTTTCCTAGTTCGGGCTGATGACTCGAGTTACATGATTCTACCCATGAACTGGCTCGGTACCTAGCTAGACTAGGCGGCGGCAGCACCTCGTTGCATCTATTAGGGTTAGAATTAGCATCGTATTACTAACATCGAGTTGGTAGACGGCAAAGGAATGGCTCTTAGTGGCGTATAGGCTTAAGATTAAAGCAAATCTAACCCATACGCTGGAATGCCCGCTTAGGAGACCATATAATAAGTAGGTGGGTGGCGGTTTCAGTCAGGAACCAAGGTGGGAGAAAAATCAACTAAGTACTTCCTGTGCCGCCTATACAGCCAGCCACATTACCTTAGCTTTGCGTACCCCTCAAAAAGCAAAAGCATCCATCAATGAGTTAGATCCAGCTAGGTATATGTGTACCTTTATGTATAATGACTTCTTAAAAATGGCTCAAGATAGAAAAAGATTAGTGAATGCATCGTATTTTGTCTTTGTCTAGGATAACTATCTCTAGCATCGCAAAATGACAGCCCGAATTGTCTCCAAGCCGGCCACTCACCCACCCCCCTAGAATGCACCGCGCCATGCTGATGAATACCAGGCCCATCCGATCATGTGATCATGCTCGTGGATCGATCGTGGTAGGTCATGCTGTATACTTCTCTTCGCGTCCTCTGTCTCTGAATTCCTTTTCCGCCCGCCCCCCTTTTGCCTCCTCTGGTAATAATAAAACAAACTCCGCATACCAACACTATATCTATCTAAACCCCTCTAATGATCAAACGCGAACGTGAACTTGAGTGGTCAGCGAGATGTGTATATGGTAGTACAAGAAATAACATATGCATGCAATAGATTCATAGACAACGAGCCACTCTCTAGAACTCCCAGTCCTCATCGTCTTCTACTGACTTGATAGCCCAGTTAAACTTCTCGCGTAGAGTCTTAGAGAAAAACTTCTCAATAGGAACGTCAAACTTCTTTGCAAAGACTACGGTGAGACGAGGGTCGATGTAATTCTAAACAAATGTTAGTTTCAATTCAACAAAAAGGTATGTCTCAGGCACAACTTACGATCTTGGAGGTGCCGAGGGCAACCTCCTTGTTGCCATCGCGATCCGCAGCCTGGAGTTCCAGGGTTCTAATACGTTCCTCGATCTTCTGGATGTTGGATTCAATCTTCTCGACTGTGGGGCCTCGTCCTTCAGCTTCCACCTTCTTCGTCTTGTTCTCTTTCTTGAATTTCTTAGCTAGTTCATCTGCAGCCTGGAGGCGTTCTTTGAGTTCCTTATCAGGCATAGGCTTCTCGCCTTCCTCCTGGCGCTTCTGATTGTCCTTCTCGAACTTCTTCTGAATCTTAGTTCGCTGCTCTTCAACTAAGAAGTTCTGATGCTCTTGGATCCAGGCTTCGTCAAGATCTGGATCCAGCTCGAAATAAGCGGCTCCCTTCTTTTTCTTTTGTTTCGGGTCGATATCTAGAATCATCTGCTTGTTACGCCACTTCTGGTATTTAAGACCCTTGATACGATCACCAAGCTTCTCCATCTGCGCTTCGTGACTAGCGCCGACAGTTCGCTTGTGATTACACAGAATAGCGACCTGACGATTACAATCATTGTACAGCTTGATCTTCTCTGCCATGGTTGTCGTGTCCGAAACCTTCAACTCCTTGAGCAGATTTGCCATGGTATAGGAAGCATTATATGTACGGAAAACCTTTGCCGTTAATCCTGGCATGTAATTCGAGAGATGCTTATTCAGTTGGGTAGTGGTCAAACGGTCAAAGATATCGTCACCCTCTTTCTTCGGAGGCTTCTTGAATACTCGAAGGTTCTTAAATACTTGCCGGTCAACTGTGACCTCATCGTAGAACCTGATACTGTCCTTGCCCAGGAAGTCGAAGATGACTGTGTTGGGCTCTCGGAGGGTAACATGTTCATACTTGAGTGAACAGCAGCCCACAGTTTCGGCTTCATTCTCGGTATCCTTCTCGTTACCAGCTCTCAAGGCAAACTTGTCGATCAAGTAAACAGCGGTGGCTCGTTGACGGTCAGCCATGGATTCTGCCTTCAGATCTTGCGTGTAATCTTTGCGGATTCTCGCAATGTGCTTCTTGAGTTCTCGGGCCTTCTCGAACTTCTTGAAGTCGCTCTGACCCTTGACAGCGCTGGTTGCACCAAGCATGACATACTTGTATGAGCCGTTGATGTTCTCCTGCCACATTGCTAACCACGTAGCTTTATTGTCATGCTGAATAGCCTTCCATTTGTGACCTTCGGGAGGAGGCGGTACCTTCGCATCCTTTCCGATGTTGATGGTGATTTGTTCGGGCATGACCCGCTTCTTGACTTTCCCAGTCTTGGGATGCTCACCACGACCACGGAACAATCCAGGAGGTTCGACTCGGAAGTTGCCAACCTTCTCTTTACGACCATCCCATTTGCAGTACATATACGGAGCCTCAAGCTTGTCCTTCTCCGCCTTTTCAGCTTTCTTCTCTGCAGCCGGACGAGCCTTTTTGGCCTCGTTCTTTGCATGATAATACTCAAAGATGGGTTTGAAGTCTAGCTTAGCAAATTCCTTGATGTCAACCTTGTTGCCATGCCGGTCTGTTGCACCACCAGTTCGATCAAGCACCTCTTTAAAGTCGTGGAAGAAGTTCTTCTGGAAAATAGGGTTCTCGACGTTGTGAGTTGAGTTAAGCATGGAGCCGAAGAAACCAGCAACCTCCTCAGCCTCGACGTGAAGATTAACAGGGATGCCGTCATAGATAAGCTTGACGTTCTTCGGAAGGGGTTCATAGGGGGGAGGGAAAAGGACACCATTGTGCTCAAGTGTGGTCCACTTGATGCTGTCATCTTCTTTCTTGGGAGCATCCCACCAACGATATTCTTCCTCTTCATCCTCGCCTTCACCAGGCTCTTCGCTAACCTCCTTCTTCGCTTTCTTGGCGGGAGCCTTCTTGACAGGAGTAGACTTCTCAGCCTTCACCTTGGTTTTGGCAGGAGCGGTCTTCGCCTTTTTGCGAATAGGCGCGTCGGAATCGGAATCCTCTTTCTTGACACCATTTACTTTTCCCTTTCCATTGATACCATTGGCTGGTCGCTTCTTGCCCTTCGCGCCCGCCAAGGGAACATCAGAATCAGACTCATCCTTTACGGCTTTCTTTGGAGTAGGCTTCTTTGATTTGGACTGGAGAGCCTTGGCTTCTTTCTCCGCATTCTTCTCGATGGCCTTCTTCTTGGCAGCAAATTTGGCATTCAGTGGCTGGTCATCGTCCGAATCCTCGAGTACTGCGGTCTCGTCAGCTGCAGGAGGGAGCTTGGACTTCCTCTTGCTGAGGACCTCATCATCGGAGCCATCGGAGACAACTTTCTTTTGACGCTTCGCCTAATTCACGGATTAGTATGTTGTACTGACTCTTGGTGTCGCTGGTCCTGTGGGAATAAATAGACACGTACCAATCGCCCATCTTCGGAGTCTGAGTTGTCTTTGTAGCTCACGTGGTTGGTTGAAGATCGGGACTTGCGCTTTCCGTTGCCATTCGTTTGTGGCGCCGCATCTTCGACAGGTCCATTGCGAATGGATAAGGGGGCAGGGTTCGGTTTGAGTGATGTGCGCTTGTCCATGGCTTTGTCTTCGGCCTTCGAGATTGTAGAAGCTGAGACTGACAATATGAAAATGCGTTAGCATAATCTAGCCCGAGGATAATTCAAGGCTTGGTGTGGTGCCGAGTTCGCTAGGTGTATGACGAAAGGAGCAACGTGAATTTGACGTATCAAAACAGCGCGAAAAGGAAGGAAACAAAGAAGGGCGAATTAAGCAGTGGAAAAATGACAATAACTCACGATGGCCGTTGGTGCGAGCAAGAGGCATGTCATCGTCGGAGTAATCGGAAGACATGTTGAGCGCGTAAAATCGGGAGGTGAGTGGTGGCTGGCTTAGAAGATTCGAGCAGAAACTTGGTGCTGAAGAAGGAAAGGTACGAAAGCGAAGGAGGCGCAAAGTTGACTTGAAGTGAGATTTTGCGATATTGAACAGTTTGGAAGATGATGGGAGGGTGGATAACACCGTAGTGCACCACCCTGAACTATGAGATAGAAGGTACAGGCAAGCCGGAAAGTGAAGGAAAGAGAGAGATGGTGAGATTAGAAAGGGAAAGGGAAAAAAAGGTAGAGGACGATGAGGGAGTGTGAGGACTTGGAAAAGAAGGCTTCACTGGAAGTCTAGCCCGTTAGCCACAGTTGAGTCCGTTGTGGATCCTATTGGCTAAATATTGTCCTCATTAGTGGAGAAAATGTACGTATGGACTGGGTAGGAAGAATCCAAGAACGACCCAAAGAATGCTCTGGTGTATGTCCTGCGACCTGGGCCTCCCTGGTCTGCTGCAACGTGTAGAATGGTAGAAGGGCAGAAGACGAAATGGAAAAAAAAAAAAAAAAAAAAAGGTTAGTACCTACACGTACCTCAGCAACGGCAAAGAGAAGTCCGAGAAAAGGCTACTTAGCAAATAAACACCCCGTAATACTAATAAGAATGATTAGATAATACTACCTGGGTGGGTCGTGCCGAATTTGCTCTTTGGACGTTCGCGGGAGCATGCATGGACCACAACGTACCTACATGTACATAGGTACCATTTGAAGTCAGCCAGTCTGAACTCAATTCCGTCGGGTTGTGGCTTGTCCACCAGACTGTTATACACTATATATATAGAAAGACAACTGTTAATATGAATGTCGATTCAGTGTTTATAAAATTCAAGTATAATGAAAGGCAAATACACTTACAAAGAATAATACCCTAAGACCTATATTACATAGCTTTTGTTATTTATTTTGACATTTTCTAAAAATAAAGTAATAAAGTTGTCCTTTATAGGATGTCATAGTGCGATACAGTGCTACCCACACATGGCTAGTACAGGTACTTGAGTATATGTACATACGGTACATGTAGGTAGAGCGGAAGCTGCACTGGCCCGAGAATTATCCGGCGTGGGAAAGTGCCAGGACTTGGGATTCAAGCTTTTGATGGGGGAAGAACTACTCGTAAAAAGAGAACAATCGAACCTCACCCAAAATAATTGATCCGAGTCACCAATTGGTTGCGCATCGCATCGCAATCAATTTGTTTGAGGGCTTAGGGATACGACTCACCTCCTAATTCTCCCCAAGATGCTTTCAAGGGCAGCACGACCGGCTTTGAGAGCCGGAGCTGCGGCTATTCCTGCTCGGTACGTCGGATCTATTCGCGAGATAGTATTATGAGGCAATTCGCAAAACACCGCCCAAGCTGCTTCTCAACGTATCAAGAATATTAAGAGAATAAAGACCGGGGAAAGAAGTTTTACTAATATATGCATTGGTGCAGTGTCGCCAACAATGGAGCCGCCGCCGGCTACGCTACCCTGCGAGAAATCGAAGGTCGTTTGAAGTCTATCCGCAACATCGAGAAGATCACCAACACCATGAAGATTGTCGCTTCCACCAAGCTGACTCGAGCTCAACGTGCCATGAACGACTCCCGAAAGTACGGTCAGACCTCCAACGAAGTGTTCGAATCTGCCGAGACCAAGCCCCTCGAAGGTGAGGGCAAGAAGACTCTCTACATCGTGTGTAGCTCCGACAAGGGTCTCTGCGGTGGTATTCATTCCGGTCTGTCCCGTTTCATGCGCCGGCTCCTAGGTCCCGATAAGCAGCCCGCCGACCTCATCCTCATTGGCGAGAAGTCGAGGGCTCAGCTCAGTCGTACAAACGCCAAGGACATTGTCCTCAGCTTCTCTGGTGTTGGAAAGGACATCCCCACCTTCGCCGACGCCCAGGCCATCGCCGATCAGGTTGTGCAGCTTCCCACGGACTACTCCGATATTAAGATTGTGCACAACAAATTCATCAACGCCACCAGCTACGAACCAGTTATCGTGGAGGCTTTCTCTGAGGAGGCTATTGCTAACTCTCCCAACTTCTCCGCCTTCGAGGTTGACGAGGAGCTACTTTCCAACCTCCGAGAATACACTCTGGCCAACTCTCTATACTGGGCTCTTGCTGAAGGCCACGCCTGCGAGATCTCTGCCCGACAACAGGCTATGGACGTAAGTTTTGACGGTTAAAATCAATCTTAGTACTCTAGTATTTTTACTGACAATTTTCATAGAACGCCTCTAAGAACGCTGGTGAGATGATCAACAAGTACCAAATTCTCTTCAACCGAACTCGTCAAGCCGTCATTACTGGAGAACTGGTCGAAATTATTACCGGTGCTACCGCCTCGGAGGACATGTAGAGTGTTTGATATAGAAAAATAGATGGGGTGGTGAATAATCCAATCGCATCTTCCCTTTGTATCAAGTACCCTAAGCAAAACCTCGGCATTGCTGCCCTGGATGTATCAATTCCCCAATAAATTAGTTCCTCAATCTTCGATGGTCTCCTGGGCTTTCTATGCTATATATCACCCCTTGATTCCTAATGGGATGCCCAGATTTGACACCTAACTCACATATCTGATTCGTAAGCAGAAAATATACGCCAGCAATCCCTTTGCAAACTAATTGTATAGGATGTCAAGTTAAGCAATAGCATATATAATTATAGCCCTACCTAACACCACCCTGCCTCACCTTAACCTAACAATCTAAACACCCAATAGGGTATACATTTCCTAGATTATTCGTAAGCGCGAACCAGATTTCAGCATCAGTAATAATAGTAACCATAAATGTGCAGCCTTAACCGATGCCGCTATTCCAACAGCCCCTTCTGCATTAAGCTGAACAAATCCTCGAGATAAATGATAAATCCCTACTTGTACTATGCTCTAAGCCCTATCCCAAGTTACGTAACAGATAGCCATCCGTTTACCGCATAACTGCTACTAATCTTATCCAAGGCCCATTGTTAATAAAACATAGACTTGTGGTTGCTCGGCCTGCCTACCTATCCTAGGAACCTCTTCACCAGTTTACCTCTTGCTCTCTCAAGTTTGGCAGTTATGTGTGCTACGAAGTTGCTAGCTAATCTGTGTATTCGGAATCAGATGAACCAGTTAAGTACGCCTTTTCCTGGTGTATCTCAACCACTATAATCCGTAGACTTGCTTGGTTGCCCCGTAGGTTCGACTACACCCCGAACGTAGTCATATTGCTCCCCTTAACTGTGTAAACGATTTGTTCAAACAACACCCCGAGTAATAGCCTCCTAATACGCAGCGGGACACCTTAGATGCTCTCTTCCAATTTATTCAGTATACTGGCATACGGACCCTTTCAACTTCTTCCCATGAGAGTGAGCTTCATCCTA
Organism: Hypoxylon sp. EC38; assembly: GCA_002120335.1. NCBI lineage: Eukaryota > Fungi > Ascomycota > Sordariomycetes > Xylariales > Hypoxylaceae > Hypoxylon > Hypoxylon sp. EC38. Next base: position 1,169,131 of record KZ111236.1, on the reverse strand, counting down.
TTCATATAACACATTTAAAACCCAATAGCTACCTTACATTTAGATCGCCCTTAGGGTCATCGGTCTTAACGTTGTGTATGAATGTCGTCTTAGATCTCGGGGGTTCGGAACATAGGTAACTACCTAGCTACGGCAAACATGGGCACAGTGTCTATCCACAAAACAAAGCTCCTTCTCTTTCTTTCTTGACCTAAGTCCTGTACAATGTCCTTGTGAATTTGCATGTCTTTGAATTTAACAAAGGCGGCAATACCTTCAGAGGGAGCCCAGACCTCTTGACTCTCGTGTCTAATGGGTTCTTGGATAACTTGGTTGCTGTTGTAGGCAGCTGATATAATAACCCCCCCTTTTAAGTTCACCTGATTAATGCTTACGACGCGCAAAGTCTACAAATTTGGCCTATCTGGAGCCGTCGGTTTTGATAAAGGAAACTTAGATAATCTCATATCACCTAACTTATAAAGGACAAATCTTTTTTTTTTCTGTCTCAGCATTACGATGCTGTGTATGGCTCAGGGGTTTGACTGGTAGGTGAGCTAGGAATATTGGGATAGTTTTTGTAAACGTAAAGAATTAGAGAGCTTTAGTTGATCGCTTCTCAACTTCTATCATGGATGCACCACAACACCTTACCTTGCCGATTAGAGACACAGGATAGACAAAAGAGGTAGTAATATATACACACATACAAGCAGTCGAAATTTGAGGCCCAGAAGTTATCAATTGAACTGACATGTCTAGAACTTAACCCGACCAATTAACTCCTCTCCCCTTCATATACTCGCAATGTGAGTGATACAAGGATATAGGAAGTCAAAGACGAAGCCGTGACACAATGCTCCTCTTTCTCAACTAGGATATAATATTGTTACTGTAGAATAGTAGGTATATGCACACATCATCTACTACAAACGGAACGAATATTAGCAAAAGATTCCAGGGGCAAAGCAAAATGAGTCAGGTATAATGCAGCCCTAACACCAAAGCCCCTACACCAAAGATATGCCAGACGAACAACATTAGATAAGAACAAGCAGTACACTAAACACTTCGCAATTAAATGTATATTTCAAGGGTGTATCGCTCCTTATAGAGCATTTAGCCCTTCGCTACAGAGAGCAGGGAGCAGCGATGCATTGCAAAGAACCACACACACCACCACGCAACGCCTCTTATGACTCCTTCCGATGCAGAGCCTATACGCCGAAAGACATTGCAACGTGAATCCTATAGACACTAGGCATCTCAGCTGATGCCTTATGAAAGTTTTTGTACACCCCTTTGTCTAACCGATATATCCTCCGAGGAGCTCCCCATAAATGTATGCTCGAAGAATTCGAAACCGGTGGCGAATATGTTATGTGCGGACGCCATTGAATCACCCCTCCATATCAATATCGCTTCCTTCGCTCTCAGCATAATTGCTGACCTTCGCACGTCTCCTTTCCCTCCCACTGTCATCACCAGTGCTTCCCTCGTCCTCGAGTTCGAGCTTATGATCCTCTTCGTATTGTTTCTTTAGCTTGAGGTATTGCTGGTCCCATTCCCTAGCTTTCACTTCCCAGATCTTTAATGCTTCGCTGTATTTTTGCTTTATTTCGGCGGCTTGGTCTTCGAAAGGCTTCCGATCCTCGGGTGTTGCCTCTTTCCACATTTTGCTCGTCATAACTCGCACTTCATTTGGACCCGGCTTGCCCTTTCCAGGTCGGCGACCCTCTTCACAGCGTTTTCGCGCGGACTCAAAAGACGCCTTACTATATAAGAGGTAGGCATTGGCTGCAACTTTCTGTGGCTTCCAGGGTCTCTCGCCGATTTGTGTCACGATGTGTTGCCAAGCGGCGAGTTCATACTCGTCGATGCGAGCTTGCTTTCTTGATTTCGGAGAAGGGGGCACCGAGCCATCGTCAGGTCCTTTTCTTTTTAAACCTTGAGAAGAGAAGATAGAGTCCTTCGGTAGTACAAGTGGTGTAGGGACCTCGATCGGACCAAGCATGGCTGTGATAACTTCCGAAGCAGCACGCAGTCCGGTTAGGTATGCGCCATGTACAGTAGCCGGGTGCGTCTCGGTTGTGTGTTCTCCTGCAAAGAATAGATTGCCCACAGCTTTAGCCATCGTCTGGTAGTCATCTGGACGCATCGAAGGGCCGGCAGAAGAATAAGAACCTCGCGCAAACTTGTCAGATCCCCAACGTGTGACAATGGAGTGTACCGGTTGGGGGACTTTGGCTCCGTACACGCTCCGAAGGACTTCCGTGGCTTCAGCAACAAGCTCATCATTCTTGGAATGTTCGGTATCAAAGCCGGCGTCTCCAGCCATCAATCCGATAAGGACCGGAATACCACTCGTATTTGACACATTGAACCATTGGAAGCAGCGTCCCCGTTGAGAGGCATATTCAGCCTGCTTAAGGCTGTGACGGGAAGTTGGAGTGCGAAGGCAACCGAAAATATCCTTATTAGTATCCCAAAATGCTTCCGAGTAGACAAGGATAATCTTGTTCAAGATACCATACCCTAAACGACCAATGGCATCTGTTTTCGACGCCGGTAGAGGAGGGTTGAACTCAACGTTGCCGTGTTTCAAGACCCCGAGAGGTATAGTGGAAACAACATAGTCAGCTTCGATGGTGTATCCATCTTCGGACTCAACGCGAGCGGCTCCTGACCCATCAGGATCGTAGAAGATTCGTTTAACATCAGTATTCTTTCGGACGTTTAATCGTGAGGGAGTATTCGCTAGACCCCATGGAACACTTTGGTAACCACCGATTACCATTGTGTGCTTGCCCTCCCATTCATTCCCAGCGTCGATATCCCAACCTCCTATACTGAGTTGATTATAATTGGTAGCATTGCTGTACTCGAGATTGGCTATGTGCCAATTCATTAGTCTAAAGTCTTGTGGCGTGAGGTCGACGATGTTTTTGTACTGAGTGATCGCTTCGTCCATAACAGACCCAAGGGTAGCGTCGTGAGCCTTCGCTGCTGCATCGAGATCCAAGTCGAAGTCCTCGGTCACGTGGTCCTTTAGGGCCCAACCCATCAAACGCGCCTTATAAGCTGCTTTGAGAGTAGCTGGAGTACCTGGTTCAACATGCGTTTTACCAGTCGCTCGGTCTGTAGATACAGGAACGAGGCTAACCTGAGGACCTAAGCTCTGTTGCGAGACTGGGGTTGCTTGAGGGAGGGCAGCTGTGGCTTCTTCAACTTGAGCAATGGTCTTCTGACCTTCAGATGAACTATCTCGGCCTTCGTCCATTAGGTCCTTGTTGCCTTCGATGAGTTTCGATGGCTGGATCTTAAACTTATAATCGCTTACTCGTTCCAGGCAATCGTTATAGAGCTTCTCCACGAGACGGTCTCGCTTCTCGTCGACAGCCTTGCCATTCGCATCATAGAGTGTAGCATCTGGTCGCAAAGGATAGTAAGGTAAGGCCATCTGCCCCCTCACCAAAACATTCAATGGGTTTCCCCTATCAAACCCAGTGATAATCATCCCGCCACACTCGACGCTGTGCCGACGACCTTTGAAACCTATTAGATGTTGGCTCTTGCTACCATCAAGTGCACGTGAGTACACGCGACCACCTAGACGGTTTCGACCCTCGAGGACAACCACTCTTGGAGCTTCCTCTCCTAAGTCTTGGAATTCTCTAGCGTATTGTTGAAATAGACTCTCTAATTGCCTCGCGCACCCAAGTCCGGCCATCCCAGCACCGATAATGACCACAGTCTTCCCTTTCCTTAGCGGGCTTGCTTTCTTCAACCGCTTCTTAATAGGAGGGATTTCTGCGCAGCCGAAATTGATATATCCAGAGCGAACAAGCCAATCGTAGCATACGCTTGCGGTATCAAACCACCTTGGGTCCTTGGCACATCCGACGGCCTCCTCGCGGGAAACTCCAATTCGAGGATTGTTCATCCATAATCGTAGAATCCCGTTTCTGATATTTAGATAAGTCGTCACCTGAGCGTGACTGAGATGGTTTCTCAACATCAAGTATTCATCCTGATGAAGAGCATAAGGGTTTAGTCTAGACGACTCGGCCGCGGCTATGCATTGGTTGGCATAGTCATAGGGAGCGACATCTGTTGGGATAGACACTCGCGGTCGCACATCGAAGGTTCGTCTTCTCGTCTTGGTATTAGTGGTAATAGGTGTGTCGATGTGAATTGGGAGTGGTTCCTTGAGTGTATCCACATCGACCGGCGTCGTCGCTTTACTTGAGGGCGACGACGTAGAAGGAAGGGATGTCAAATCCGAATGATCTGAGGCGGCTGACGCTGATGACTCGAATGAGTTGCCCAGGTTATAGTGAGCTTTGAGAAGCCTCGACTCCTTCAACGGGGATCGATCCCGATGAGATCTGTTGCTCAGTTTAGGACACGGCGGGATGATACTAAGGCATCGAGCTTATGAGGGAAGCTGCCATTTGGGATATGTCACATGAGACTTACGGGGGATCTTCTTGTGATACAGCGACTGATGCCATGTTGTCCGTATCCGTATCTATATCCATACCATCAATTCGTACAATGATTTCGGATTCTGTTCTGGGAGTCTCTCTGGACATGGATGAACCGGGATTGTAAGAAGTACAGGAATCCGCGCGAAGGGCTGCGGGTAGAGTCTTGGTGATATCAGCCGGAGAGGCAAGTATCGATTCTAGGTGATGATCCAATTCCTCCAAGTTCATAAGAGATCCCGATCCAATACAGTTACCCTCCTCCAACAAGATCTCCTGAGTGCTTCTCATAGCTAGCGAGCTCAGGTGCCGTGGCCGCTAGAGGTATGCAGATGCATCGATATATGGGTATGAACGAGGTCGTCCGGGATTCGTCTATGGGGAGCTTGGCCAAGACTCCCATTGAATGAAAAGTATTTGTAGATTTCGACCCAAATAGTGCGCAATTGTCACTAGATTGGCATGCCGACTACTTCTGTCGGTAGCCTGGACTTCTGGACTCTAGAGAGTCTTGTTAGTCGAGATATACGTTGAATCGCCTCATCTGATTTGGGGGGGTTTTATCTAAGTATCGAATGATCATGCACAGTGGATAATAAGCGGAAACTACTGTACCTTTTTTAGAAAATGCAGATCTGAACCGATCTTGATTGATTGCTCGTCTTGGCTACTAAACGGTTATTGGGTTTTAGATGTGTGTCAATGAATCAGGAGCGAGTATTATAACGAGTATTGTTCATAAGAAGGTTGAAAGAATCTCGGTTCTAATATCCCGATTCTTTTCGAGGGGGAATGGTAAGATTGATATGGGTTGTATGGATTGTATGGGAATACTTGAGACATAAGAGGGATAGAGAGGTACACACACTTCAAGTCTTGCATACAACACACTAATCCTCCCATAAGAAGCTCCCTGATGTTCCGCTGATCCACTTCAATTTTTGGAAGGGCTTATCCATTCGAAGTGGTGCTCCGTGCTCCCCGCCGCTGGGGCACGTGATAGCCTAAAGTCTAATAAGAAATCGCATTCTGTACCTCTCAACTATTACATATCTCCAGCAGCAGCAGCTCTACACTAGATAGCAATTGCCGCCTCTGTGATCATACAAATATTTTTCGTTTCATACCTACCTATCAGCTATCGGCAAGGGATTCGTATAATTAATACAACGAGTCAAATATGATTAACCTGTCCTATTCCATAATTGCTAAGCTAACATCTCTCCGGTCTAGACCTAAATAGCCACTCTGGCCAAGTATCTCGTCATGACCATGCTTAATGGGGGCCAACATTTATATATACATGAATCTCGACCACCCACTACATACGGCCGAATGTTAACCACAGTTGCCGGCGTCGTCTTTTTTTGGTGAATTCTTTATGAAGAATATATGTGCTACTAGGCCGTAGACGAAGCAACCGGCTTAGATGGTTCCCTCGCAAAGGATCTCTTCTCTACCGCAGCATCCATCATCTTATTCCCGCTAATGATTGACGTCGTGCAGATAACAATGTTCCTTCGAGCTGAGAAAACAATCATGTTAGTTCATCTGAAAGATAAGATATAAGGGTAGACTTGGAACCGACCTTCTTCCTTTTTCGCGATAAATCTCAGCGCTGCGATCTCGGTGAATGTGATACCTCCGACAAACACAACGAACACCGTCTTTTTATCGCCCCCTCCGGATAATAGGGCCCGGGCCTTGACAGCTTTGTCCTCGCCCTTTTGCAACTCATCAAACGTCTGGCCTCGTGCATGTTTCACAGCTTCGTCGAATCCTCGCCATCCTTGTGCGCCGCTACCAGCAGCTGTCCCTGCACCGGCACCCGCGCTACCACGTGTGATGGAAAGGAGATATTGCTTTTGTAGTATACACTGCACGAGCCGTATAGAAAGTGGCGCGTATCCGCTATAAACGTATGCGATATCATTCGGGTCCTGCTCATTAACTTCATCGACGATCAATCGAAGCTGCTTGCGGAGGTAGGTGTAATTAGTTTTAGTCCCTGCTACCGCTCCCGAGCCAGGCATAGGAATCATGCTCGCCATAGGCGAGGTGCGCGACAAAAATAGTTGCAAGTTCTCCAAATTATGTAGAGTCAAGAGATGCTGGTAGCCGTAACCTTCTAAAACTAGGCGTCTGAATTGATCGAAATCTTTTGATTTGATACCACCAGATATGCATGAGTATATGCACAGGAGCCTAAGTATTTCTCGCAGAGGTACATCTCTTGCAATTAATTCCTCGATAGCGTCGAATTGGGAAGTAGGATCGGCACCCGCAGCTAGGTTTTGTTGGACCTCCAACATGCGGCTGAACTGGTCTGTTCTGGTATATTTCATTATCTCCTCAGCAAGCCCCGTATGGACTTTTAAGCTTTGGTGCTCAGTTTGATACCCAGGTAATTTCTTCACGAAATCCTTAAGCTCCGCTGTCGTTTTAGATGTGTGCCGGCTGTCGTAGTCGCTTTGCAACCTCCTTGCCACCTTGTTAAGCAGAGTACCAACAATTGCGAAGTTTGCATCGCGGAGCCCATCGTAGAGCTTATCCGAGGAATCCAGTTGGATCTTGCGCTTCCTCGAGGGCGTACTAGCTGTCGGGGTAGACGTCGTACTTTGAGATGTGCTTTGAGATGGAGCTCCCACAATAGTAGAATCGATATCGGCTTGGTTATTCTGAATTCCCCAAAGTTCGTCAATTAGCCCTTCATATGTCAGCTGTGTCAGTAAAGGCGTGACGAAATCGACTTCGCGATCGATTATGATGACGCTTTCTATCGTGTTGCTCGGAGTAAGCCCGGATCTCGCACTCTCGTTCGCATCATCTCCGGCTAGTATTTCCTGTCGCATTCTAGTAAGCAGTTCCGCTACGCGCTTCGCATTATCGCCTTTGCCAATGACACGCGGGAAAAGCCCGTGTTTCGACTGAATGCCCATCAAAGCTTTTGCCATTAAATACGTAGGCGTCGTATCTTTAAACAAGAAGAGGTCTTGGAAAGCGTTATCGAGCTCTAAGGATAGAACATCCCGTTCAAGCGGGAAGAAATACAGTGGAAGCTCCGCTATATTCACATCACCGAGCACGCCAGCCTCCTCTAGAAGTTTGTCGGACACCAGGGTACGGCGAGGGATCCAGAAAATGTGGAATTCGTGACCGGTCTGACTTTCGCGCTGCAACCGCTTGATCTGTTCTACACTAGATGTTAGCACGTTATGATGGCGCCTCATGCATCCATTACAGCGGAAGAGACACTATAGGTCGTGCTCGTAGGATCTTAATTTTGGGCGATAATGACTGACAACGTGAATTGGTGTAATGAATTCATGATGTCTACTGAAAGCCCGTGGATCTTCGATGCGACATGGGATACTGGAGAGTTGGGAAGAAGATATGGAGATGACAGACCCGCTATGGATTGAGCATGGCGGGCACACTCTCCTCGTGCCATAAACACGACATTGCGTTGGCTCGTGTCGGCGTTCTTATTTTCCAGGAAGAAGAACTTGTCTACACCATAATCTTGTAAGGTCGATACTTTAACTACGACGCCAATCGGGCCAGCTAAGCTACGCTCGATAACGAGGTTCTTCTTTCCACGGACCTAAGATGCCTTTGTTATTCCCGACTGTCTAGGCAGAATGACGGAAGTTCGAGGAAGCCTTACTTACGCCTTCAAGGAGATAGAGAAAGTCCTTGCGAGCCTTATCTCTGATGTGTTCGGCGTCGAACCCCGCATGAGGAGCCATTATGAGCTCTTCATGGGGGTGAAACTTTTTGAGCAAAAGTGACGGTGTAAAAGGATGGCGAATTGTGAGCTTGAGCTTTCTGGAGGAATTGTAAATGAGCTGGGGGGGTAGCTTGTGAACTCTGGCTGTCTGGGTAAGGTTAAGCGGGCTCAGCGGACGTATCGCCTAATCTATTTTCGGTTAGTGCCACGGCTAGAGATAGGGATGGTAACGGTAAAATAAGCATGGACGCGACGTCACAGCTCCGCTCTAAATACTTATCGATTTCGACGTTTGAAGAATCTTCTTTTTCAGTCTGCATACATGTACACCACCTCATTAGGTTAGGTACTTGTGATATTAGTACTGTCTTGCAGTTCAAGTTGGCTACCCGTGTAGGGTTTCTCAATATAATTGAAGCCTTGTTTTGCCTACGTAGTAATCATGACAACGATAATTCCCTCGGCCCTAGAAAATGTTTTCAATGCATCATAAGTAAATCTGGTAGTATCGTCAATGACAGCAACACTATCTCACAAACGTTATATCCTGGAATACCTTATCAAGGTATCAGTCAAATAAGACCATGTCAAAAAACAGGAACAATCGTCATTGTGTAGATATCTTAATCTGATGATCGCGTACAGCCTGCCACGCAATGCTCATTAGCCTCATGCTTGTGTTGTCGGCCGTAAAGAACTCCGCAAAGAACTCCGCTTCCTCATGAAACTCGTGGGTGTTCAACTCCGGTTTTCCTCCGAGATATAGCCCAACGACCATGCAAATGGAACCGAAATGTATCGAGTCTCAATGCAATACCAAGTTCAAATCTCCAGTGCTAGTCCTATCCGGAAGTGTAATCTTGCCAGATCTAGTTCTTCTATACGGTATTATCGTGATAATAGAAGTCAATGTCTCTTGGTCGCAGGCGATTTCCGCGTACGAAGTCTTCGTCGCCGGGTGGTCGCTCATTCCTGGTGTTTCCCGTCAACATGCTCTGAATGCTCATACACACGCTTTCCACATTCTGAACGGGGCTCCATCCTTGCGTTCCCAATAGGTCGAGGCATATGATCCCGTTGGAATAAATATGAGGGTGCATCGGTATTGGTCGATCTTCCAGCTTCACGAAGGTAACTTCGGGAGGCTCTGTCATACTCTCATTAGCCCGTAGTCTCCGGTTGGACGGATAGCGGGGTGCGCATACCAATAGGGTACGCATTACTAAACTTGAACTTCAAGCGGTAGGTCTGGCCCGCATAGATTGGGTTCTGGTCGAGAACCTGGATGTCAAGGAACCATTCTTCCAGATTGTCAGCAGACACCAAGGCAATGCCTGGTGGTAAGCTATTCGAGATCTAGCAATAAATCTAGTCAGCCACTCCGTTGCGCCAACATCTAGCTATTACCCAGACCCTACATACTTTAGCTAGTTCCTTTGTTAACCTCTTGGGACCCAGGTTGGCCATTTTGGCAGGCGGAGATCAGGTGCGTGAGGTGATGCGAGTGGATCGAAACTCGATATCCTTCGAAGACAAAGCTGCGCCGCAGCTTGTATTTCCTAGCAGGTCGGTTTGAATGTTGTTGTTTGATTTGCACCCCAAGCCCAAGCGCACTTCGATATAGCCTGAATGAATATCAAAGTCAGAGGTGGCCAAGGAATAGATATGTAATGATTTCCATGGAGGTCCTTGTAATTTTTAAAGTGGGAGGCGATTTTAGAATTAAGTTTTATATACCTTGGTAGGTTGGGGATCGCTCAATCAGATTAAGATGAACATATCTGTCCAAGCTATCTAACCTCTTCCAAGATCAGGGACGTCAGGTCGGAGAAGAAGAAAAGAATGACTGATTTTTGTTAAGGTGGTCACAAGAAGGCAAGAATTGATCAATTCCCAAAGGTCCAACGCCAGATAGAGTTGCCCCGCATGGAAGTCAACAAAGCTACCTGGAGGGATCTGCGTTAGTACCGCCTGACTTCTAGGTGACGTTGGTACTTATACTTATGGGTCTCGGTTTATCGATAAACGCCTTGCAGATGTTAATACCTCCTTCCGTTAAGCGTATGAGGGTAGACTGGCAGGTTACCTAGCATGAACGGAAATCATGGGTGTTCATGTTTAATGGTTTGCAGAAGGAGCAATTCTCTCCCCATAATCCGATTCTCTAATTATTTAGTGGCCACATAATATGAATAATGACTCTCCTGTATCTAATCATACCCATGATTCCTATAATTCACCCAAGGCCTCTGATGAGACATCTTGCCCTCACTACCTACTACGTAGTAAATGGACTAATTGAAATTCCTCCGCGTCCTCTCACATGTGACACGGCGTTTGTTAACCGCCGTCAGTGGTCCATAATCGCTTCGTCTTGAAGGCCCCTAGGCTATCGAGTCACAGCCCATCTACCTACATGTATTACTCTAATGAAGAAGACATGAGTGGATAGTCCCTTTTATTACTCCATTGCATTTCAATGCCGTATCCCGATGGCTGGCGCTCGCCACTGGGTTGGTGCTTGTGGAATTGCCAAAAGGACCATATTGCTCAGCCACAGGGCTCGCTTGGTGAGGCAACCCAGCTCCCAGGAACGGTTTATGTATGATGGGATGAGCCGACCTTCCGGATTCCGTCCACGGTACGAGCTGGGTTAGCTAATTAGATGCTCAAGCGTCACCCACCGGATTCAGTTCGTTGGCAGTGAGTTATTGGACTGCTCCAGTATTGCGGCTGAGCTGCCAACCTAATATCGAGTCACCAAAAAAAAAAATCATCAGCAATATTGATGAATTTGCGTGCATAAGCTGCCTCTCTTACCGGGTACAGTACAACATTTGGTCCCCCACCCCCGGCAAAGGCAAGGTACCCAGCAAGGCTTTTCACATTTTATGGTAGGTAGGGTACCGTAAGGTAGACAAGCTGGGGGGTATGTTACCTCAAAACTCAGCCTAGCCAAACCCCCTATAATGTCTGTTTATTGACACCTACATACATATAGACGTGGATGTCATCTTTCTATACCTCAACTTTCTTTGCTTTCATATAGGTATTATACTCTTCAACAATCAATTTATTACTCAAATCAGTTCGTTAACAATAAAGGAAGCAAACAATATCTACAACTGCTAACACTAACCCACGTTTCTATACAAAGCGGGAAATCCCCTCGCTCCAGTTTTATAAGGGTCGATCGAAATTCAGCTGCTCCTACCTTAATTAGAGGAGGGGTCCATCTGGACCATCTGAGGGGCTAGGTTACCCCATAACTGCTTCATAGTACACATAGTACATACGTACGTCCATTGCACAACGATTACGCCGTACCTGTTATCTACGACACTGGTCCTGCAGCTACTAGATTCGTTTTTTCGAGCCCAATACATCCACGTACTCCCACGTACATATCTCTAGCCTGCCTTACCGTAAGGTCATCATCGACCAGCATCAACCAGCTGAAGCCTCGTCGCCTTCAGAACCTAAACATTCGCTTCTTATTATTCGAACATTCTTCCTTCAACATCGTATTTTCTCATTTTTACTTAGGGAGTCCACTCTTTTCGACTCTCAAACGCTGGCGAAAGTTGCACACGACCAGTCCAGGAAGCCCCTCGCCATTTATCATTTCCTGTCGTCGGTTTTACCCCACGTCGCGATGAGTTGTAAGTTATCTACTTACCCTTTCAACACCCCGGTCTCAGTACAATACTATGCCTCTCCTCTTTGTTTCGGAGAAAAAAATACCAAGCCGCTATGTTATTTCAGGTCAATTCGCTGCTTGTCTCAATTCCTAGGCCGATCCATCAATAGCAAAACGCCCATTTGAAACCTGTACTAACCTACGATACCCACAGTCAACGCCATGTTTAGTAGCCTTCGAGGCCAGCCCGAGAGCTATGAGAGAAAAGCGAAATACAAATTTGGCCGGACACTAGGTGCGGGCACATACGGTATCGTGCGCGAAGCCGACGGCCCTACTGGCAAGGTCGCCATTAAGATCATCCTTAAGAAAAATGTCAAGGGAAATGAGAAGATGGTTTGGGACGAGCTGGAAATGCTTCAGCGCCTAAACCATCCTCACATTGTTAAGTTTGTGGATTGGTTTGAGTCAAGGGTATGTAGACTAGCTACCTAGACTTGCATCTCCTCGCGCCGACTCTGGCTGACATGCCATGTGCAGGATAAATGGTACATCGTCACGGAACTCGCCACTGGCGGTGAGCTTTTCGACCGCATTTGCGAACAGGGCAAGTTTACAGAGAAGGATGCTTCGCAAACCATCAAGCAGGTTCTCGACGCCGTCGACTATCTGCACAGCAGAAACGTGGTACACCGAGGTAGGTAGCTAAGATCCCCTATAGCAGCCATTGAACGATCGTCTAATTATAGCCAGATCTCAAACCCGAAAACCTCCTCTACCTTAGCAAAGATCCCGATTCCGACCTGGTCTTAGCGGACTTTGGAATTGCCAAGATGCTCGACACCAAGGACGAAGTTCTTACAACGATGGCGGGTTCTTTCGGCTACGCAGCGCCAGAAGTTATGCTGAAAAAGGGCCACGGCAAGCCTGTGGATATGTGGTCTTTGGGCGTCATCACTTATACCCTACTCTGCGGATACTCCCCTTTCCGCTCTGAGAACCTGCAGGACTTAATCGACGAATGCAGCAACGGGAAAGTGGTCTTCCACGAGCGGTACTGGAGAGATGTCAGTGATGACGCGAAGGACTTTATCATGCATCTCTTACAGCCAGATCCTGATGATAGATGGACTAGCCAGGTGTGTGACACAGGCTTACCACGTCAAGCTCTACACGGGTACTAATATTTCTGCAGCAAGCTCTAAAGCACCCCTGGCTCAGCGGCGAGAACGCTACCGACCACAACTTGCTGCCAGAGATCAAGGCCTACATGGCCAAGGCGCGCTTACGCCGCGGTATCGAACTCGTCAAATTGGCCAACCGTATCGAGGCGCTCAAGCTCCAAGAAGACGATCCGGAGAACCCCGATTTCCAAGACGATTCGGTGGCCGGCCAGGCCCAATCATCTACAGGCAAGCCCGCATCGCCAAAGGAGGAGAGCAGCGGTAAGAACAAACTTACGCGTGCAATGAAGGGTGCTATCTTCCGCGAGGTAGTACTGGCCAAGGTCCGCGAGATGAAGGAGCAGGAGCAGACACTCAAGGTCAAGGAAGAAGTAGAGAAGGAGGCTAAGCGGAGGAGCTTCCACGGTTGAGAAGATGGTTAAGAAACACAGGATAGGTGGAAATAGATACCCCCTCATTACTAACAAGGGCATTGGGAATGGAGAATGGAGGATGGAAAGATATTCAGGGTCGGCACATAAAATACGTTTGTCGTTCATCATCATAACTAAGACATTATTACAGTGCGTAGGGGGGGCTGGTTACTCGTTGCTGAAGACCCGAGGAATGAAGGTCAGGTAGAGCACGGCTCTCTTTTTCCTTTCTCTCTCAGATATCCGGTTTGTCCTGGCAGGGGCTCATCGAGCTGCTTTGCGCTTCCTTTGTCACGGTATTCTTCGTTTCGTGTAGTCAGATGGGAGGGACCTTTGGCGACTACCTACCCAGTTAGTGGGTTACTAGGGCGTTGCGGAACGAGTATTGTTTCTTCGATGGCCTTAGAAGTCTAAATATCTCCTGGAATGTCCAATGTTGAGTACCTATAGATTATTTAAAGTGACTCCTTGTGTCTACCCAATTTACAAGTCTAATCAATGTTCCTGAGGCATTTAAAGAAGGCCCAGTTCTCAAGTAAACCCGCAAATATTTAATGATATCAAGTTATATCAAGCAGCTGGCTAACTAGCTAGCTACATACCTAGGCATATATATACGAAACGTAAGTCATTAAGTCCTCTTCTTCTCCCTTTCGTTCCATCCAGCCGGAATGGAACGTCGGACAGAGAATAAGGGGACCATGAGAATCATTACCCAAGGGTAGTGATAACTGATACATACAGACGTAAAAATACATTTCGTCGTTGCGGGTTCATTGTTCTTTTCTCGCCTCTTCCTTTTCTGGAGACGTCTTCTTTTTCTCCTTGCGTGTATGTGCGTTCCGTCTCTCCTCCCGTCTTGGCTCATCCTGCCCCATTGCTTCTTCTAGATGGCCTCGTACCCGGGTATCATGTTGATGATGTTGTATCCAACGAAAAATGCATATTTTGTTTAGGTATTTTTTCTTTCCGATGTTCGAATCTTCCATTGGCGACTCCTGATCAATATTTCCTCTCGTCCCCCTTTCCCCAATCCGTAACTAATGCAGACGTCTCTACAAGCGGGTAATGTCGTATGTAATGTACAAAGCAAGAATTAAAAAAGCAATACTCCGGCATTTCGCTTCCGCGCCCTTTTGATACATACAACGGGGTATTCGCATCTAATAGAAAAGAGGTGTGCGTATATATATGATCGGCAAATATTGGTACATGCAGTAAGCTGACTTGCATGAGCGCAAAAGCAAAACTCCTTAAGCCCCGAGTTCGCCTAGGACTTGCTCTCGCAGCGCCTCGTAGCGTCGACTATCGAATCGCTTCCTGCGCCATCCGCCCGCACGTAGGCGCTCGATTCGCTGTTGTAGGGCCTCGTCACTACATCGGATTGTCGAGGCAGCAGAGGCCGGTCGACTGATTGGTGAAACGGCGAAGCTTTTTCGCAAACCGGGTGCCGTCAGTGGCGCCGACTTCTCAGTCGAACCCAAATTTATTTCAATTCCGCCAGGAAGAGAGTTTGAGCGGTTCTGATACCGAGGCGGAGTGAAGGGCGATGGTGGGACAGGCCAAGCTTCTGTTGAGATAGTAGGCGTCTCTGGTGTGTCGTCCGATTCGGCGATCAAGGCTTCAACGGCATCGCGGTGCCAAGTGACTTGGGAACGTAGAGCAGAAAGCTGCGCGCACATCCTATTAACTGAGCGCGTCTGCAGGAAGGCATCAAGGTCAAATTTGTCGTCAGAAGTAGATTCTTCCGTCGATTGGTGATCCTCTGTTGTAGCACTCTCTACTACTTCCGACTGAGAGGCTGTCACTGGTTCAGGCTTTGGTGGTCCCGGCTTTACCTTCTCGACTAGGAGAGGAGGGGGATTTTCAGGGCGATGGGGGAAGATATCATCCTCCCACCCTAACGTAGGACTATCCGGGCGAATGTACGGCTCGGGTTGGAATTCGATGAGATCGTTCAGTCCGGAGAATGAAACCTTCTTCTTAGCCTTAACCACCGGTCTTGGGCTCGACTTTAGCACGCTACCATCTTCGGCCGAACACACCGACGTCCTCGGCGATGACAGCGTCGTACTTGAGACCGATGATCGCACACTAGATAGGCCTGGAGAGTGTAGACTCGAAGTAGTAGAGCTCGACCCTGACCTTGTTCTCCCAGTTATATTTTCCTCTGCGTTCCGGATCAACTCTTCGGCCTTCGCGTAATGTGCTTGAGCGTCACGAAGTAGTCTTGTACGATAGTTAGATGAACACGATAGGGGCCGCGCACACAGTTCGAAGGATGATGCAGCGTAAAAGTGCAGGTAGATTAGGTATACGGGTTCTACAGCAGATGGGTCCTTGAGGTTATCGAGGACCTCGCAACATCTTGCTGAGCATGCTCGGTACTTGTGGTTGAGATACTTGCGCTTTACCTCATCTATAGCATTCTTCCACTCTACAGGAGTAAACGGAATGATCGGGATTGTAGCTGGTGGGACTAAAGAGGAACGCTTCGTTGTCCTGAGAGTTGGCAAAGACTGTTGCCGGCGGTGGACCAGTGACTGAGGTTGAGACGGAGAAGACGATAGTGAGGCTCTTCGGCCCGTTTCGGCAGGAGAAGAGCTGGCGCTTGACCTACCAACTGCGGATGATGGTAGTAATAAAGGTATTAACCCACTCATGGCTTCTGTTACTAAGTCGTATGGTTGTGTTGTCGCTATGATGAACTGGTTGTCTTTCGTGCAGCGAGGGTCCAGGGAGTGATCCGATGATGTGAATATATCTCCCTCGTCATACAATGCAGTAAGACAGTAGCTGAGCCGAGTCCGTGGTAACTTCGGTCGATTATGCAGGCTGCCGAGGATTCAGGTAACACATAAGAGCATGTCAGATTCTCATCGAGTAATTACACAACAGTGGCGAAATATGTGCGTGTAAACGTCGGTGAAGCTGAGAAGGTATGAGACCAGTAGCAAATGATCGATATTCGAGTGACGGTCGAGGCCTCGGACTGACTAGCGATATTGTCTTCGAGTATACCGGGATCAGCTTTAACTTATTTTACTTGAACACCCTCACGTTTCAACCCGCTATGGCAACTCCGGACAATCTAGGCCTCTGACAAGGAATAAACTAGAAATTAAAAGAATAGAAATCGGGAAAATGCTTAGCCCGAGTATTTCTTTGTTAGTTTCTAGCCCACCGTGTCGTCTGGCGTCCTCCGGAACCGTATTTTAGAGTTAACGAATGTATATTAAGGTGATTTCCGTCGTATCCCTTTCGTGCTTTTGTGAGGCGGCTGGGAAAAAAAAATGAAGTGCTCGACGATGGCCGGCTAGGGATCTGAAACAACGCCGCTAACTTTCAAGCTGTGGATTTGGTTGAGAAGGCAAACCCGAAAGTTTACAATGACGAAACGGACAAAAGCCAACGTCGCCAAGTTTACGTACTGTACGAAGTATGTCTAAGAATAAGCTCAAACAAGAAGCAAAGAGGTGCGGACGAGGGTTAAGGGGGGTTGGTCCCTGTTGATACAAATGCCGTCAGAAGCAAGAGACGACAACGATACCAAGTATCCGGCAACGTTTCAAACGAGATAAAAGATAACATCAGACAAACCAACGGAAGAGAGATATCTAAGAAAATGTCCGGAGGTCGTGTCTATTAATCTTACAAGTCACCAAGGTAGTAGATCATTTTCTTATTGGAGTCCGGGGCACCTCTGTAAATTTGCTTCGAGTGAGGTCAAAGCATCGCTGCAGGCATCTCGCCAGGAAGACGATAGATGCTCGGGCGAACCTTGGATTGGTGGAGTTTGTGAGAGGAAATTGATCGACACCAGCATGGGAATAAGCATCCCTTGAAGGCCGGGGTTCGAGAGGCTACTAGGCAGAGATTAGAGCACGGTACTACAATGTAATATCTCACAAGCCCTAGCAAGCAAGTTTGACAAGCAAGATCGAGACGAAAATGCTTTCAAGCCTTGCCGTTTTGGTTGGGTTGGGATTCCTCTTCTGGAGTCCACTTCACGCTGCACTCTGCGGTGTGTTATACATGGTAATGCCAGAGTCAAGATACCCGAGGATGGAGTAGTCCATTTTTGTCGTAGCATGGAGACTTGAATTGGACACAACTACGGTAGGTATTGGAGTTTATGAAGAACCAATTGATGTGGTGTAACAGAGAGGCGGTAGAGATCCGTGCGTTGATAAAGCGAGAATAAACAGGGGGGGCTTACTGAGGGATGGATGGGATGAAAACTCGTGGCGAGTGGTGGCAGCAACAATGTTAGTGATGGCAGTGGTGACCAGCGCCGCAAACAACGCTAGGTTAGGCACATTAGGGTCCGTTCCACCCCTGTTTTTAAACTGGCCGAGAATGGTGTGGGCAACCTTGAATCGGTTCATGGTCGCCGTTCCCCTTGCAGTTAAATCCCAGGAAAACGAGAGAAGAAGCTAGGTTAGGAAAGGGCACTCCCCTGAACCCCTGCAAACGATACTTGTGACATTGCAGCAGAGTACCGAACTATCGCGAATTATACCGTAGAAAGAGAATTATGTAAATATTATCTGCAAGTGACCCATTTTCTCCTTTTTCCCCATCTCACCAACCACATAATTCTATCCAACCTCGACTACATATTCTTCCACCGCCATTAATATTCATACACACCACACCTCAAGTTAGTCCATTGCGCCTCTCACAATAGGTACCACATATGTAGTTCTACATATTTCTGGAATTGGTGTAAACAAAACTAATCCCCGGAAAACAAAACCGGCGCACAGACGAGGACGAGAGCAAAGAGCGTTACATCGGGTATTCGGCGGTCTACACACCGACCTTTATGTGGTCCGAGTTGCAACCGTCTCCCTGTCGAGAAGACAAACCCTAGATGCGTAATTTTGCGGGTGAAGTCCTCTTCCCTGAAGAAAATGTCAAAGCTCCCTGCTGCAATGGTACGCTGTTGCAGGAACACCTCGTCGACTCTTGCTTTTGTTGCTGCGTTGCAACTGAACCGCATGCAAGCTGATGATTAGTGACAACATTAGACGACCCGAGGACCAGAAGTTCCTATGTCGAATCTGCTGCCGCCTGCGAGCACCGACAACCGGGCGGGGGATTTCTCGCCTGATCTGTTCGCCGGGACGAAAGAAGGCCTCCTAATGGTCCGAATCTCGTTATGCTCTCCCGTGCCATCCAACTTCATGACTCGAGTACGTAAAGGCGTTGAGGGGTTATGAGTACCTGCATCTTCAACGGCATGCGGGGTTAAATACTGTGTTCTTGGCAGCGTCGTGATGGCTTCATCAGGGTCTAGATTACGGATCCTACGAGTTTCAATCCCGTCTATGATGGTACAGTAACCCAGCTCCTAACCTAGTGTATTCTACCTGGCTCGCGGTATCGTCAACGTCTTAGTAGGTGCTGTGTGGAGTTGTTTACTCCTGTCGTCCACGATCACTTAGTTACGTGGGTGCAGAGGTAAATTCTACGACATTCCGACAACCAAAAGCCAAGACATTAATATAATAAGCATGCTCTTCGTTAGAAGATCGTCATGAAAAATACCAGCGTTAGTTGTTATAGCCGTCACCTACCAGAAGTCGAGCCTACAAAGGCCCAATACCATATCACATGACGAAAACGAGGTAGGCGACGATCAGTCGCTATTCTCGTAGAATATGGATCTTGCTTCATGTAAGATTACCGTCCCGATGAAGGGTACGCAGCTCTAGTATCCCGTTTAACCACTTTTCTGGGCTTTCATAATACATAGTACCGGCCCAAGTCCATATTAAGTCAAGAATATCCATCATTCTACCATTGCAAGTGGAGTTTCGGAATATTTATATGCAATATTCATCTATGGACTCCTCTTAAGAACGGACATTATACCGCTACTAGCTGACCGCTTTGACAGAGTGAAGCTAGTAAATCATAGTGTGAAAGATTTTGAAACATAATTGTGAGGTGAGCGCTATTATATCTCTTTCATTCCGCTCCCCTACGCACGAATATGACTTTTTACAAGGTCAACCAAATCGGAAGTTCATTCGTCAGGCCTAGCTTGTATCAGAACGGCACCGGCACTGCTGTTTCCGTAGCCTACGGCCATGCCAAGCTATTATGCCGTCGCCCTTCGCGCACGCAAACCCTCACCCGGCTGCGTCAACTTTTGCCATAAAATGTTTCGGCTACTCAACGAAGTCATCAGGAAGGATAGCAATTCCTTTTCAAGGTAATTATCGGGGAGATCTATCTCCTTAATCTTAACTTTGCTCTATACGACATATTCGCGTAGAACAACGGCGAATGGGCCACCTTTGAGTTTGAATTGACCTGGTAACCTTGGCTTCGCTTCTTAGTCGAACTCGGACCTACCGCCGTGTTCCTGGCTAGACATTTCGTGTGTGTCAGAAATCTCCGGGCATGCAGCAACCTTGGAGCCGGATTCCTACAGCTGCACACACAGACAGACATGGATTCCTCCAATCGCAGTTGCCGGAATCTACGCTGCCAGATGTGATCATGTATGAGCTGCATTAGTCATTTCTCGCCTACCTAGAGCTCTTGTTGGACCCTTAATCAACACACAAGGAAAATTCCGCACAGGGTATTTCGTCGCTCTGGGAGAAATACCAGGGCGCTCGTCATATTCTTTCCTAGCAAATGGAGGCCCCATGGTTCAGCAGGACTCACGGTTGGCCCCTTCTTCTAAGCACATTTGCGGTTCTAGTCGCGAGAGAAGCTAACGACGACGGCATGTCCAAGCCCCTTTTCGAAAATCATGTTGGGCGGAACGATATCCCGGGCTCTAGACGGTTCCAGATATAGGAATACCAGGTCAAATCAAGCTGCAACGTACATCATAGGGTCGACCATTCAAGAGTAAAATCAACTTTCAACCTTCAGTTCAACTCTCTATCGCTTCAAAAGTATCCGCTTCGGTTTCTGTATGTATGCAGTTTCCAGTGTTTTGCAGATCCGTACAGGTTAACTTTTAGGTCATATCGTATGATGTCTGGACAAAGTTGGCAGCAACCCGGTTATACTTGTTTACTTCCCTTGTATTAAGCCCAAGTGACCTTAAAAGCTCGTTACATCAAAGCGCTTATCGCGATTCTACCACAAATGGGAACGATTGCGGTATCCGCAGAATTGGCTTATGGATTCTTACAATGGCGTAACTGCACGAGCACAGCTCTCGCATATAGCTCTTGTTCGATGTCTGGTCTCTCGAAAGGCCCTGGCGGCACAATGACGTTGATATTCTGCGCCTGGGTTGTTGAGAAACCAACTTGCATACAGTATGGTAACATCATCCCAAATCCACGTTCCGTTGGGCAGCCCAAGGGTCATCTCTACTTATCAAGATCGTCTTATTATGTAAATCTGGCAGCACCCAGCTGCAATGTAGGTGGGATTAGGAAAGGAATGCGACCAAACTGACAACCTATTAACTCAAGTGTCTCAGAGAGTACTAGATACAATTGGACAGATGGTTTCTCGTGATCTATAGAGTGTTAACCTCGTGATAAGCCTGCTACGTTCTTAACATCAGCTCCCTGGGAAAACATGAATAGTGTTCAAAATGCCGCAGATCATGGGATCAGAACGGCTTCACTGTACAACTAGGACTAGCATCGATGAAGACAGTTCTACAAGCAGTGGAGATGGTAGAGGAAGAAGGGGTGAGTCGTAAGCGCCTTCAAACAAGACGAATTCATACTCCACGTACTCCTTTCATATACCTATAACCTACAATGATCGAGGCTATACCGGACTTATCAAACAACATGGGCCAAGAATCAACCACACCTGACCTGTGAGACCCAATGTTTAAGACATATTCTTACTAGATCTACATCAATCTATACTACATGGCCGTCCAGACTATCCCCCCCCCCCTTCATCCCATCTTCCTCTGCCCCGAAACTGAAGAATACACACTCGATAAGGACTCCTGATCCTGACACCTATCAGTGGCTACGAAAAGCTGATGGTATTCTAGCATTGGTATATGCTTCTAGCAATACGCTAGCTTGGTAGAGATCGCGGTAACATATCAAATCTAGAACTCGTGCGCTTATATAATGTTGGCAACTATTTGGCAACGAAGAGCTCCCAACATTCATAGGTAGTCTTTTGGACAGACGCAATTTCGATTGAAAGTGTATTCTCTAACGTACATTGTATAAACGTTTCTTTACCCGCGAAGCTGTAGAGGCGCCGAATACGGAATTTGGTTAATATGGATTTTGACACTAAGCTGCGGCTGGAGCCTAGCTCGCCTTTACAGCGTCGATTATTCGTGTGAATAACCTCATCCAGCATGGCGCCCGACCGCCCCGCGTCACGCTAGCCTGGTTCTGTATGCGTTTCCTATGGTGACCGCGGTATATACTCTTAGAGCAGCTGAAGGTTATGGTACAATAGGTCAATGAAGTCTGGCCAGAATGATATGGATACCATACTCGTTGTGCAGCCGTTTCAGTTCAAAATATACAATTCCACGTGGTATTGCGTTGCGAAGGTCTAGATTTGTCCTTGAGGTGATGCGATAACATTTTCAGCTTATGGCCTGAGTTCCAAATATTATAGTCTAGCTTAATCAAAAGCCCTAACTCACCTAAGGGCCCTCACCCGAATCCATCACGGTACAGCCCGCTACTAAATTTCCAAAGGTCCCTTAAAGCGATCCAAGGCTAAGCAATATCCTCCCTAGTTGGCACGAACTTGACCCGCGATTTCTATCTAAGGTATTCTCTCCAGCTGGTCTAGGTCTTGGTTAAGACTATCGATACAAACTGAACAGTATGACTGTCGATTCGTATCCAATTGTAAGGACATCTCAGAACTAGAGCAACCGAGTCAATCGTCTGAGGCTACGCGTCCCTCAACTAGCGGCGGCGTCATGCATGCACAACGAGGAGTCACGAAACCTATTGGTATAATCTAGACCCTGTTATCGTCGAAGAAGATAGTGAACTGGAAAGGTAGCCCAAGGGATGGAACCAATACTATGACCATGCTCATCGGAATCGCCGAGATGCTACGATTGAGCGAAGACGACGAGCTGAACGAGCTCACGATACCTATTATGTACGGACATGTCACAACGAAGGCTATAAAATCAAGCTACTCCTCGTTCATCTGGAGTTGAACAATTCCCGGACACACACGAATATCAAGGATACCTATCTCGCAAATCTCACTTTTTCACCTCACAGAGCTCCTTATCTCTTACCAGCACCCTCATTGACTTTATTCTTCCCCTAAAATGGCAGTACTGACCGTTCCTGAACCTGTCGAAGCCATCGCCATTAAGGCTCAAGGCCTCGACGCGCAAGCTGTCAGCATTAATGCGGCTCTCAACAAGATCACAACCACAATCGCAGGCATCTGGGACCTAGACACGAGTAAGAAGGAAGCTCCTGACGCCCAGAAGACCGTCTTCATACCGCACAAGAACCCAGGCTCCGAGTCCGTCGTAGAGGGCGATGACCGCAAGCCGGTGGCTCCGGAGCACTTTGCACCTGGTGGCAAATATAGATGTTGGTGTGCCTACCATTGAAACTTGCCCAATTACCATGCTGACGACGTGCAATAGCAATTCTGAAGCTTTTCGTCAAATACGAGAACCTGGGCGACAGCAAATTCGCCCACGGCACCGGCTGGCTGATCCGCCCCGATGTGATGATTACCGCGGGTCACAACGTATTCACATGGAGAGCAGGTGGTGGCAGAGCCCGTGAGATAATCGCATATGCCGGCTACAACGGTGCCTCCAGCATCAACGACCCTTCCGTCGAGGTTCGCAGAGCGAAGCGAGTTGTCACAACCTCGCAGTGGCTATCTAACCGCGGCTCTATGGCCCATGACTTTGCTCTGGTCATGTTCGACAAGCCGTTCACAAATGTTGCGCCGTTCCAGTACATCGAGACTCCCTTGAAGGATAAGTTGGAGCTTGGCGTTGTCGGTTACCCAGCCGATAAGATCGACGCTACAACCGGCGAGAGGGGAGGGAAAATGTATGAGCTTTTCGAGAACACCGAGTACAACATCATGGAGCAAAAGGATACCATGTTGGAGCATTTCATTGACTCTGAGGGAGGTAACTCAGGTGGTCCAGTACTAAGGGGCTCTGATCTGTGTGCCATCGCTACACACGTCTACGGCGGCGACTCTAATACTGCATCTGTTCTCGGCCGTTACGGCAACCCCGTACAAGACTACATCGCCGCCTTCGACTTGCCCCTTGCCAACCCAGGACAGATCAACCTTGTCCCAGTCAACGGCGATGTTATCTCCCAAGCCGATGCCGCTACCGGCCCCCAGGCCAAGGAAATTGCAAAACTCGGTGACAATGTCGTGACACCCGGAAACGACTCGAACGGCCACAGCGATAACCCCAACGGCCCCAACGATGAAAATAGCACCAAGACCAACACCAGCAAGCCCGAATTCTGGATCTTCGAAGGCGTCGACGAGATCCTAAACCTAACCAAAGACATCGCCACAGTCCTCGGCTCCTCCATCGCCGGACCAGTCGGCGCCGCCATCGTCCCCGCCATCGTAACAGGCATCAAGATGGCGCAACCCGAAGGGCCCCTAGACATTGATGCAGCGTTACGCCGCGCTCTCCTCGCCAACACCACGTTCCTTGTAGCGCAGCAGCGGAGCGCTAGGGAGGAAGGCTGGCTCGACGACCTCGCGGACGTGGTCATCGCCCCCTTGAAGCTCATCTCCAGCCCGATTACGCCCATCCCGGCGGTCGGAAGCCCGGTTATCAGGCTGCCGTTTGAAGAAGTCATGAGAACGATCGGAGTTGTCGGGGACGCCGCGGAGAAGCTCGTGGACGACGTCGCAGCCGAGGTAACCCGGGGCCTGCTCCTACGCGCACAGATTCCGGAGCTCGCGACTCTGGCCAAGGCGGAGAGCGCGATAGACAGCGCGAAAGCGAGCGAGAACGAAGCTGCCTTCGTGCAGCAATTCGCTCAAGCCGCCGGCCGTAATACCGATACAAATACCAAGGCGAGTGAAGAAGGCTTCTTCGACGACGTCGGGGACTTCTTCAAGGGCGCCGCGGACAGCATCGGCGACGTGGTCTCGGACGGGGCCAAGCTCGTGGGAAAAGCGACGCTCGACGGCGTGGGCATCGTCGTTGACACCGTCACCGACGTCACGGACACCGTGAGCAAAGTCCCCGTGGTGGGCGACGTTTTCGGAACGGTGATCCGCGGCGACCCGGCCTTCCGCATGCTGCAGATGGTTGGCAAGACCGCCAAGGAGATGAAGTTCGAGAGCGCGTTCGACGACGAGCGGAAGCCGGAGAATGTATTTGACGATCTATCCAAGGAGATCGGCAAGATCGCGCAGGCGCTGATCCTGCATCAGGTGTTTGCGGATCAGTTCCTGTCGGCGCAGATGGCGCGGCCTGTTACGCAGCTTAAGGAGGAAGGCTTCTTCGACGATGTCGGTGATTTTTTCAGCAATGGGAAGAATGTTCAGGCTATCGGGGCTGGTATTTCTTGTGTCGGTGCTGTCGCCCCGGCCATTCCTGTCGTGGGTCCGATCTTGGGACTCGGACTCTTAGGAGTAGGAGGTGTTACAACTGTAGTTGGCATGGCTATATAAGATATGAGTGTTTTTGTGTGAATATCAGCGAAGGATATGAGTACCTAGGTACCTAGATGTATGATGATGAGGGATAATGAGCATAACTTTCTAATTTACTAGTATTTTGAACTGCTTCTCTATTTCCCATGAAAAGCAAATTAGGTGTAATTGATTGGCTAGAGCTAGAGACTACGTAGGGGGCTGATATAGTGCTTCTCTCTCCTCCTTTTTCAGTCTCCGTGTAACATTCTCATCAAAATAACTCAATACTTATTTGAATTCCCTGTCTTTTACATTATGCTTAGTTTGACCTGGTGGCCTTGTATTTTATTTCAACGTTCGTTCTGGGATTGGAAGGAGAGTAGTATCTTGCAAGAAAATATCGACGGTAACTCTATGGGCTAATGACTGCCTTTTTATAAGGGTTTCTAATAACGTTCGAAACGATCCTACGAAAGCCCTATATTGTAAAACATCCCCCCCATCTAGCTATACGCCTGTATGATAAAAGAATCCAAGTATAAATATAAGTTTAGGTAACCATAGATAATTTCCGGTACCTTCTCATACATCTACGTCTACATCTACATCTACCCACCTCTCCCTCACTCTTCCGTCGTCCCCTTCTTAGCATCCTCAACCAGTCTCCCAACAATCTTACTATGTATACCTTTCCAATTATTATCCACCTGCGCCTTCACAATCGCCATAAGTAGCTTCGAGCAGCTAATATCCACATCCTCAACCAACTCCCACCCCCCTTTCTCCCCTTCCCCTTCCCCCTCCCCCTCATCCCCCTCACTACCCTTCCTCTCCCGTATCGTCCACTTCGTCTCCATAACCACAGCCAACGGACTCCGAATACGCACCCACAAGCCATCTTTCAAGTCTACAAACTCTTCCTTGCTCACCACGCTCGAGCTCCACACCGGGTTCGGCACATGATCGACGACCTCGTAGAGCTTGACGGCGGGGGAACCCAGCGGGTCCACGCCGGGCGGTAATTGATATGCCCGCTTGGCGGTAGCCGCGTCGACGTTGGCGTCGGAGTCCTGGGGCGGAAGAAGACGGTGAGAGACGTAGTGCGGCTCGCACTTGAGGAAGAAGTCGTGGTCGTGCAGGAGCGTGACGGCGGCCTCTTTGGTGATCTTGTGGCCGTCCGCCGAGCCTGGAATCGGCGATGTGTTGACCATCTTGGTTGTCCCTGTTAAGACTGTTTTGTTTGGCCTATGTTAGCAGTTTATCTTCCTACCTTAGGTATCTATTTTTATAACTACGGGCTGCAATTGATAACGTGAAATAGTGGTGATATAAACACCAATTCGCGTATATCCAAGGTACGTAGACGATGATCTCGAGAGATAACGCTGCAGAGATAGGAACGAGAACGGGATGGGTTGGATGGAGATAGATAGATAGATAGATAGATACGGATTGAAACTTACACGACATCTTTACCGACTCAGCTCAACTCTACTCTCTCTACTCTATTCCGCTCTAAAAATCAAAGTCGTGCCCGCGACTCTCTAGCCTCAACCGAGAAAAAAAAGGAGCGTTAGCCTCAAAAGCCGGGGAGGTCCGTAAATCTATCGGGGGCGAACACGAAAAGCAAAAAGTCCGTCGATTGCAAATGAGCAATCGGCAATTACTCAATCGACGATATCAGCAAGGTGGCAGCCCCTGACATCATCTCAAGCCAAAGGGGGGATTTTTGGCGCGCGCTTTCTTACTCCCGATGTTGCATTCTTGGTACCTGGATTAGGCATAAACCTACGGGAACTACAGGGTCTCCCTACAGCACGGTCCGACGCCGCGAAACTGCTCTAAGCAAGCTATTTAAAACTAGGGCGCGTTTCAATTCGTAAAGGAGATAATAGATAGGATGTGCCACTTGGTAGCGATCCATGGATAGGGGCTGAATATTTATTAGTCGCCCAGGCTCACTTACCCTTCTTCAGTATAGCTAGACATATCTAGACAGCTACCTATATCCACAATGACAACAGCAAGCGCCACATAGATACATACACCTATAAAAAATAAAGAGCTCGGACTAATATCATTACTAATAATTTCATTGCAGCCTTAAGGCAGGCCGCTGGAGCTTATAGTCTCTGCGCATGCCTATACCTATGCCTCTGGTTCCTAAGGGTATCTCAAGTAAGGCCGACGTCCCCAATACACATCGCATTCTCTCTCTCTCTCTCTCTCTCTCTCTCTCTCTCTCTCTCTCTCTCTCTCTCTCTCTCTCTCTCTAAAACTTTTTGACTCGTATACCTGCTAGCCCTGCTTCCTCTTTGATTCCTAATCATCCAAAACCACAACTTGCCCTGATTGTGGTTGCGGTCGAGGCCTACCTGTTGCCATCTGCTTATGATACACAGCTTGCGCTTGGCTCTTCTGCACCAGCCCCTTAGGTTGAGGCTTCAAGACTGTTGGTGATTGCATGGCGAGCCGTCTGACCGCTTCGTCGACGGCCCTGATCAAATCTCCTACTCGGTGATCCGTCTTACTCGAAGCAGAATCCACTAAAGATCGCCACACCTTGCCTTCAGCATTATACACCTTATCCAGTGCTTGCTTGAATTCGTCATCAGGTTTCTTAACTGGGCCTGGCTCCTCACGGGTTAATTCCCACTCAACGCTTTCGCGGCGACCGCGAAGCCTAATCTGCAGTGTCAAACGTCGCAAGGCGTAAGGGTTCCTATTCAACCCAGGAAGAGTGTAGTGGATATTGAACCAATCTAGGTGCGCTGCAAAGACTTCAACCCGACCTCTGTCATTCAATGCGAGATCTGCCCAAGCGTCTTCGACTGCGTCTAGTGCACGATGGATTGGAAGTGTGCTCGACAAGTAGAACGGTAGTTTCTCGCAACGAAGGTCGGAGTTGATAAGTTCCCGGAAGAAATCCAAAGCGCGCAATTGTGGATTGCCGCGCTCGAATGAGAGTTTAATCCTATCCGGACTCAATTCCAAGGTTGCCTTCCACCGATTGCTATTCGGTTGCGCTATTATCTCTCCATCCGACTTCTTACGATCAGTGTAAGTGACCACCACCTTAGTAAGCGTGATTTCTTCGCATTGAATATCCCTGTCGCTTCGGCGTATTGCGTCAACGCAGTCAGCCAGTTTGTCGATAGCTTGCAGACGATGAGCAAGTGTATCCAAGACAGTGCTTCCTACTCTTGCCTCCAAACGAAGCGCAAATATGCCAAGGGCTCTACTAAACGCCACATCGCGCTCAACGTGACCCTTAAGGAGTCCAAATCTGGCGGGGTCTGAAACCTTAAGGCGGGCGTCCAGAAATGCATACAGTGACTCCTTGGGTGATTCTGTACTTTCTCCAGCCTCCTTGGCTCCGTTGGTGGCAGTTCTATCTCGGTCTAATATCTGCGGCCTCGTAGCCGGGTTACGTATGCCCCTAAACATAATCTCCACGAAATCGTGCGCCCAATTCGCAGGCCGTTTATGTAATTTATCCGATTGTGGTTGCCTCAAGATATCTGAAAGTCTGATAAAGACCGAAGGTACCTTCATGTTCGCAGGAAGCGAGAAGTTAACTCCATCGTGTGGAACGTGTTTTATCTGTCGCTTGTGTAGAGTTCTTAGGTCTATGGTGTGTGAGATCATGGCGGCAGTGAAGACGGTTAGGTTAGTGAAGAATTTATCTTCAAGATTTGGCGCGTAAGAGCTGAGCGGTAGCTTGGCCGAAGATGTTATCTTCGCCTCCCCGTTGGGTTGACTATTACTGTCACAGATTTGTTAGTCATGATTCATTTAGTTGAGGAAGGAGTCTAGAACTTACACTTCTAACAAAAACCATTTGTCCCCGCTCATACTTAGGCTTACCATGATATACCATTGGTCTGTCCAACCGCGTCGCTGGAGCCACATCAGTTGGCCCATTTCTCGCAAGCTTAGGGCCTCCTTAACGGTGTCCGGTTTCACGGGTCCCTTGCGGACGACCCAGCCTGTACTCCTCCCGCGCCGAATCATCTCGTCTACAATGTAGTGGCATCTTACACCCTCCAAACAGATGAGGCCGTCTTGTACAGGGTCCTTCGACTGCCAGTTCAGCCTGTGCTCTCCTTTCCAGGTCATGGCTGACTGCGGCTTCATAGCGAACATGCCAGTAGTGGAACTGATGCCCACAGTCAGATAGTAAGCATGGCCTAATTGCATCTTGAGCGATGATTGTGTGGGATCATCCTCCCGGATATCTAAGGCGAGGCCAGCTTCTCTCTTGGTGAATCGTCCGTTGGATTTTAATTTCGAGTGAATTGAGCGGAGAATAAATGCGACGTGTCTACCAATAACACGATTCAAGAGATCTTCTGTCGAGATATCCACAGAATCGAATGGAATGTCCACGTCCTTCACTTCCTTATTATCCCTAAACCAACGCAAGGTAAGATAGCTCGTTGATTTCGGATCATCAAATGCGCCTCCTTTCTTGCCGCTGTTAACACCTAGAATAATCCAGCTCTTCGGGCCTTCTGGTGGGTAACGGCCAACCCAATACTGAATAGACATAGCTCGATTGAGTCTCTCCACCTTCAGCGTGTCGACCCAACGTCCCCTGATAAGCTCGAACGCTTGGCGGAAGTATTCCGTGATCTTGTGCGTTAATACTAATTCATGGAGGAATTTATAACATCCAGATAGGCCATCTTTCTCCAGCGCTTCGTTGACTTTGCTTTCCAAATGCATCCTCAGTGCCTCCGATAGTTCAGGGGGGGCGGGCGCGAAATCGAATCGAAAGTCAATGAACCAGAACTGTTTGCTAAAATCCTCATCCGCTATTGTAAGGTCTACCTCAAATTCGCCGGGGACCTTGAAGGTAACACGACCAGAGTCAATAGTGTAATTCTGGAAGTGGTATGGAAGAGTATCATAGTCCTCCAAGTTGAGACGAATCGAAAGCAGAGTGTTGATGTTTTCAATCCACTGCAGTTGCTCTTTGGCGGTAAGGGGAGGCGGGAGGATATAATTAAAATCTGGCATCCAGGGGGCGGTGCCGGTAGAGAGTACCTGAAGAGCGGTGCGTAGATCGGGGTTTGGGAGTCTTGCGAGAGTCGACGAGTACCTAATGGCTGCCATTGCATGTATAATGGCCTGGTACTTTTCATGTTGCTGGCGGAGTAGCCATACCAGATCGATTAGCTTGCTGACGGATTGGGCATTCCTGCTCCATTTTGCAATCACTGCTGCCTTAACCCATTCGGCGTGTTTCTCCTGAACAAAATTCAACAATCTGGTCTTCTTTGCCAGATTTTCGGTTGAATTATCGTCCATCGAAGCGCCAGCATGGCTCGAATTACCATTAATAGCAGGCGCCGACGTTGGCATCTTAGCCAAGACGGCGATCTCATCTAATAACTGGTTGTGGGTTTTCTGCGCGAGGCGCGAGAGTAGAAGGCCCAAAGGGATGAACCCTTCCGTAATATGTTTTATCTCGTCAGGCAGGTCGTTCATTCGCGATGAATTATGCGACTGCGCTGGTTTCGCGCCGTCGCCGATCTCGTTCCCATTTACCATAGTGTTCGGTCCGTTGCTGCTTCCAGCCCCGGCTCCAGCAACAGTGCCGTTCGATTGAGGTGCAAGACTACCATTGCCATTGACCAACTGGTTGTTATCTCTGTCATGATTTGTGGGTAGCGGTTCCCGAACGCCGTTCTCCATCATGACGACACCAGGCATCATATGCCTCGAACCCCCTTCCGCCGGCGCGGCGCGAGACTGGAGTTGGGCTCACCAGGACTTTTGCGGTGTCGATCGATGGACGAAAGGGAGATGTGGGTGCGACAATGCTCTGAGGCATGTGTATGCGAGGCGGTCGGTGAGGGAACGCTAAGGATCACGGATGCAATTTAGCTTTGCTAGTAAATCAGTCTTGTTCGCATGGGGCGCTTCGAATTTTCGGATGGCTGTAATAGAATCGGGGAACACGGGGAATAGAGAATAATGCCTCTCTTGTTTAGTCAATGAATGATATTCAGTATTGCGAGGCAAGTAAATGCGCGCAAAGAGATGGTGGGTTGCTGTATGTGGTTGTAAAAGAGAATGACAAGACGCGATGCTTGGGGGGAAAAAGAGGTACTGGTACAAAGAATGGCGAGAGGTGGAATGAGTTCATGCGTAAAGAAATCGTCGAGGCGAGGCAAGGCAAGGCAAAGGCGGGTACGGATGACGGACAGAACAACGGCGACCGGTTCGTTCTTGCCTGAATGCGTTCTTGGCGTGACCTGGTCAAGCTTGGGCCTGGTCTGCGTACCGCGTACACTTGTGGTACGTATGTATGTACCTTGGAACTTTTTAATCTGACACTAGCCACATTCGGGACCGTCACTCTGCCGTCCAACTTTAGCAAAGGCTCGCACAGCAGCCACACTCCAATAGTCTCGATAAGGTGTACCCTGTACAGGGATGGTACATTTAGATACCTGCCAAAATTGGGGCAAACGTCAACTGTAAAGAGGCTGCATTACAACATCGAATCTTTCCCCAAGAATATCCATCATTTTCTATTTTCATAAGCTTCAGTTTACTGTAACCCCATGTTCTTATATATTTCCACTTTGTCATTTTCCCCTGTAAGATGAACACGTATGGGGTTAGTGACTCACTTGAGCAGTCACTTACGCTATCTACAGCTAACACACCTAGCGAACTCTATCCATTAACCCTCTCTTTCATCCATGCCGTGTCTTACATTTGCAGCATTTCGTAGCACTTACAGGTAATATACCCTACGTTAGGTTCTTTCTTCTAATCCTGGCTAGGTACCTACCTACATACTAGGTAGGTATGATATATCATGATCCGTCTTCCTTGTCGTTTTGTTTCGCGGGATTATGGTTGCAATGGTCTTGCCGACCAACGGAGGTGGTCTTCAGGCACCCTATGGGAATCCTCCCGCGACCGGGAAGTAGCTCTTGAAGATTGAATCCTCACTATAGTTGCAACTTTGGTCGCTGCAAGTCTATCGAGTTGCGCTTGAGTGCTTGACGAGAAGTCAGCAGACACCATCGATTGATCTTCCACGGACGTGTAAGATGTTTAACGGCATTGCGTCAAAGCCTGCTTATTCCCTCTACAAGATATATTTCGCTTATACTGTCTTACCCCAACATAGCTTTAAACTATTAAAGTATCTAGATAAAAGAGAATAAATTCGCAAACCTTAATTATATTCGCCATACGAATTACTTGAATACCAAAGCATTGACCCCTAAATGTGACATATGTATCATGTTTCAATCTTAAGGCATAGATAAAGGAAGGATTGGGTGGCATCATATAGTTGATGTGGGCATACCTACTTATACAAGTAGGTGCTCAAGAGACCTTATCCAAAGAAAATATATTGCAGAACGTCTATTTGTGATCAATTCATATGATTTGTCGAACGATATACACAAATACACATCAAATTAATAAGGTTCTATTATCGTTTTACTTTTAATTATGCCTTGCAGCAACATAGCCCTACTTCTATAGTACATGAAAGATATACAAGGTTGTAGAAGAGCAGAAGTGTCATCCGGTGTCTTCCGTAGGTGGGGCCGCGTGCGGGATAGGTAGAAGTGACGTCGAAGTTAAAATGACACAAGGGTAGTAGTGCGTATATATTTAAGGTGTCGTAAACTCCGAAGCAT
The DNA here is from genome assembly GCA_002120335.1 of Hypoxylon sp. EC38. NCBI lineage: Eukaryota > Fungi > Ascomycota > Sordariomycetes > Xylariales > Hypoxylaceae > Hypoxylon > Hypoxylon sp. EC38. The sequence goes on along the minus strand of KZ111236.1, from coordinate 1,136,436 downwards.
AAATTTACGAGCCTCAATACCTACTATAGTAGAAACTCAGTCTCACCGGGAAATACATACACACCAATGTCATCAACTAATTTCTCACTGGCCAACAAGGTCAAGGTAAGTACCTCTACAATACGAAATATACTCAACCAAACGCCGGCCTCCCTCACCTCAGCTGACGTTATATCGCCTAGCTGTCGAATGGCAAGCTCATGCCCCAGATTCAGTTGGGGCTCTATATGATGAGCGGCCCCGAGGCCAAGGCAGCCGTGCGGTGGGCTCTCGTTGCAGGTTACCGTGGCTTTGATAGTGCTCAGATGTACCGGAACGAGAGGGAAGCGGGTCAAGCCATCCGCAAATTTCTCTCTGATAATAGGGAGGGTGTCACACGCGAAGATATATTTTATACGTCTAAGCTAGCCAGCAATAGCACCTCATACCAGACTGTGCGCCGGTCTATTCGACAGTCGGTTGAAGCCTGCGGACTTGGCTATATTGACCTATTCCTGCTGCATAGCCCATACGGTGGCCCCGAAGCGCGTCTGACGAGCTGGAAAGCCCTTGAGGATGCAATTGAAGAGGGAGAAGTCAAGTCGGGAGGGGTCAGCAACTATGGAGTTCGCCATGTTAGCCGTAACCTTGTAGCGAAAGGAAGCAGACTCCGTTTAGCTAACCACTTGGCCGAGCTTAGATAGAGGAGCTCATGGCGTCAAAGCCTAGAATCGAGCCAACCGTCAACCAGATCGAAGTCCATCCCTTTAACACGCAAACAGATATCAGAGCGGCGTGCGCCAAGTACGGAATTGTAGTTGAAGCTTATGCGCCGCTAGCCCGAGCCATGCGTATGAGACACCCGACCATCGTGGAGCTATCCAAGAAATATTCCTGCACCCCCGCCCAGTTATTAATCAGGTGGGTTCGCTTAGTAGCGGTAAAGCAATCCTAGCTTCGGGCTTTTCATATTGATAATTTTCACAGGTGGTCTCTCCAGCACGGGCTCGTTCCCTTGCCAAAGAGTGCTAAGTATGAACGTTTACTCGAAAACGCGGAAGTAGGCGGATTCGAGATTTCAGATACAGATATGAAGAAGATGGATGGACTTGACGAGAAATTGGTTACTGACTGGTAAGTTATACTAGCTAGATACTACGTACGCAGTTTTACTGATTCTGGACGGTAGGGATCCCACTGATGCACCTTGAGCCTCAACAGGATCATCGACCGGTTTCCTTGTGGTCAAGTTTGATTAGATAGTACGGGTTAAGTTTATTTAAGATTTCTCTAGAGACGAATATTAGATGACGTATGTCTTGCAGTTGGGATCTCATCATTCTTAACCCATATCAAAAGGCATTTGGTCAACCCCACCCCCTTATCTTGTATATATCCAACATAATCTATGTCGTCTCTCTGGGAGCCCATTGAGACCACACAAGCCCATTAGTAGCAAAGGTATACACGAGGGCTTGTAAGCGATTGCCCTCAGTGCCATTTGCTTTGTTAAAGTATGGCTTCACAAAATGCCCCGTTAACGTGAAACAGGGGCAGGAGTAGAACAAAGCATAATATAAAGAGTTTAGAAAGATCTCTTGTCGTCTTTCAATTCCTAATTGTTTCATGAAGTATAGGCGGGATGTTTCTAAACGAAACGATGTCTTGGTTTATGTGATCTGTCTTATAAAGATTAGAAGGTTCTTGAAGTGTACTGTTAGGGCTAGCAAGGGAAACCTCTTATAGGGGATCTGGCATAGCAGCAAAACGTCAAAGCTTGAGCTTTCGTAGCAATAGACATTGCTTCTTGAAAGGGATATATTAGAAAACTATATACAAATAGTGCTCTAGCATCTAGTACTGTTACGGTAAACAGAGCTCGTAGATAGGCTCTGAACAGAGATAATTACACTTCGAGACAAACAACCAGGTACACAACACAAGACAACAACCTTAGTACTCTCACCATAGTCACATTGGAGACCCACCTAAGCCTTTCACTTGTGTCTCCTCACTATTGCTTGCAAGTCAACACTAGGCCTGTAAACAGCTCACCCTCCATCTATCCCTTGCTCAAGCCTTTCTGCTCGAAATCTTTAACTTCGACCTCAGCATCATAATCCCGTTGCCACTCCTTTGTAAGACAGGCCGGCCCTGAAAGCACCCATCTTGCATCTTTATTGGTACTATGCCAACTCCGTCATTGGAGACTCCTACGGGGTCACAAGGTACCGTCCAATCGCCTATTGAGGATGCTCGTCCGCTATTCACCAAGACACAGATGGTGACGCCGGCCCACGTCACGGTGAAGACGGACGATAGAGACAGTGTAAGGTCCGAGCCTATCGCCACTAAGAAGGAGACAGTGTACGATAGTGTCAATACTGATTATGATTTCCCAAGCCGGGTCAACGGCACCATGAACGATGGCATGGCGAAAACTAACTACCATGTGCTAAGGGAATTTCGTAAATGGATTACTAGAAGCTTCAAAAAGCGTTGGGACTCTGATGCGTGAAAAGGGGGGGGGGGGAGATGTCATCCCAAGTCATAGCTCTGCAGACAAAATCCATTTTGCAAGATATTCGCATATATTCGTAAATGCCACTGATGTACATGTTTTGCGTTTATAACCCAACATGAAGTGATATACAGTGAAGACATAAGGCTCTATACGCCTTGTCTGGAATCTCTCTCTAGACGGCCTGACTGTAACCGCCCAACCGTTTGCGCCCGTATTTGTACCATTTTCTCGCCTCATCAACCCAGAACACCGAGCTCGCCAACACGACCAGCCTGATAAGATCGAATAACCCCAGAGCCTCCGTCTGGAATACCTCCTGAAGCCAGGGAAAATAAATGACAAGTAATTGACCGGCTAAACTTAATAATACTGCCCAATTGAACAGCTTGTTGGAGAACAAACCCACTTCGCCCCTGAAGACGGATTTGCTCTCCGATCGACAAGTCAACGCGTTGAACATGTCGAACAGTACGAAGCATGTAAAAGTCATCGTCGTATCACGCCGAGAGACTTCACCATCTAGCATCTCATGGGTATAAACAATCATTGTGCCGGCCATAATGATCATGGCTGAGGTTAGAACGCGCTGAAGTAATGCTCTCGTGAGGACTGGTTCACTCCGAGAACGTGGTGGCCGTGACATTACATCGGGATCAACTCGCTCCACACCTAGAGATTGAGCTGGTGGGCCATCCATGATGATATCTGTAGATCCAAAGTTAGCCGAATCCTTAAAATGGAGGAAAAACAAGGGTATTGCTTACTAATCCAGAGGATCTGCATGGCGTTCAAAGGAGTTTTGAACCCCATGCAGGTACAGAGAAGTACCAGAATTAAACTAGCTACGCTAGTGCTAAGCTGGAATGTGATGAAATTCTGGATGTTGTTGAATATTCCTTTGCCTTCCTCAATAGCGCGAAGTATTGTAGAAAAGTCGTCGTCGGTAAGAATCATATCTGAAGCTTCCTTGGCTACGTCCGTTCCATGTAAACCCATAGAAATACCAATATCTGCCTTTTTCAGTGCTGGCGCATCGTTAACCCCATCTCCAGTCATTGCAACAATATCCCCACGGGACTGAAGTGCTCTAATGATCTTCATTTTGTGATCTGGATTGGTACGTGCAAATATAGTTGTGTTTTGTATTGCGGACGCAAGATCGTTATCACTCATTTCATCAAGTTCCTCGCCAGTGAGTACAGGCTTTACAGCAACTTGGTTCGACGAGTGCTCACGGGGTGTAGCAATTTGCATGCCGAGTTCTTTCCCGATGGCCAACGCTGTAGTAGGGGAGTCCCCGGTAATCATTATAACCTTAACGCCACCTCGCATCAACTTCCGGATAGAACGAGATACTCCGGGTCGTGGAGGATCGCTCATCCCTACTAATCCTGCGAAAGTCAAACCTCTATATAATTCTTCGTGGTAAGGTAGCCCTGGACTTGGGCTTCCATCCGCACTAAGGGGCGTCGTGCTCCGAGGAGCATGTGCAGGTCTGCCTCGTCCGGGTTTGGTGACTGGCCCGCTCGCAAAAGCTAATACTCTGAGTCCCCTCTCAGCCATTCTTTCGGCTGCTTGTAATGCTTCTTGTCGACGAACGGAGTCCATGAGGATCTCGCGACCGTCAGCAGTGAGATAAGTGTCGCAAGCGTCAAGGACTCTGTCTATGGCGCCCTTCATATAAGCATACTCCTTGTCGCTATTACCAGGTTGTGCGCCGATCACCACGCCCATCCACTTTCTTTCTGAGCTGAAAGGGGTTTCGGCTGTTCGAGGGCCAATGGAATCCCTCACGTCATGCTCCTTGAATCGATCGAGTAAATCAAGCATTGCAACATCAGTGGGCTGACCAACCCATCGCGTATACGGCGCAAATTCCTTGCCCTGGGAGTCAGGTAGCACAGTTTTGGCAGAATGAGCGAGGCGTCCATTATTCGCAATGTTACCAATTCGCAGAATTCTCAATGCCGCAACATCGGGTGTCTTTTCTGTTGCTTCGTCGTCTGAGTCGACGTCGATTGGTTCCTTAGAGCCAAAGTACCACATCTTGGCCGTTGTCATATGATTCATGGTCAGCGTTCCTGTTTTGTCAGAACAGACTACGTTAACGGAGCCCAACGTTTCAACGCTCGGCATCTTCCGAACAATAGCATTGTGCTTTGCCATTCGATGAACGCCAAGAGCTAATGTGACCGTCACTATAATAGGTAGCCCTTCGGGGATTGCCGCAACAGCAAGCGAAATGGAAATAGTGAAGATCTCAAGAATCTTCTTGCCTTGCAACAACCCAACCAATGATATCAAAGCAATTATGCCGAAGGATATCTGACTGAGTTGCTTTCCTAGCTGATCCATACTTAGTTGGAGCGGTGAACGGGGGCTTTCAGTTCCCGATACGCTCGTAGCGATAGTACCGAAATGGGTGTTACCACCGGTAGCAAACACGATGCCTTGTCCATGGCCAGACTTAACTAGAGTTCCCATGTATGCGATGTTATTAATCCCGTGATTGTGCGCATCTTCTTTGGCGTTTCCATTATACGAAGAAGCGGACAAGGCAGACGGACTAGGGAGTCGCAATCCGCCCTGGTCGAAAGGAGAGGGCGTGCTCACGCGGAATCTTGCATCGGCTGTCATTCTTAGGGGTTCATTCTCCCCGGTAAGATTCGATGCGTCAATGGTTAGATCTGCGGCTTTCGTAATTCGTATATCGGCTGGAATTCGGTCGCCCGTTGTGAACAAAACTAAATCCCCAGGAACTAGCTGAGTAGCCATAACTTTGGACGAAGTAGCTTCCATCAATTCCTCATCTGGTGTAACTGATTCTGATTTCTCTTCTGGGTCACTGATAGCCGGGGGCCACGTCGGATTCTTAATACTTGGCGCAGACCGCGTAGGCTGCGCTCTGACTAGATGGGCATGGTTGGGAACCAGATGATTGAGGGCTTCGATCGACTTTTCGGATCGATATTCCTGTACAAATCCGACAGTGACTACTATCGTCACAGCTATGGTAATACTAATAGCGTCATCCATGTTACCAACGAAGATCGAGAGGAACGCGGATATGAGGAGTAGGAGAATTAAGGGTTCTCGGAATTGCATTATGAATCGCAGCCATAGCGGATCAGGGGGTTCGTGAGGGATCTCATTTGGGCCAAAGTCTCGTAGTCGTGAAAGGGCTTCGGTAGGTGTAAGGCCGTGTGTTAAGGAGGTCCGAAGCTGAGATGCTGTCTCTGCAGGCGTTAGGAAGGAATATCCATCGGCTATGGACTACGGTAACGAATTATATTAGCCTTATATTTTAGACTCATGGAACCCTTTGCTTGGGGAAATCTTACCCGCGACTGAGCAGATGTGGTCCGAACGTGCCCAGACCTTCTAGTAGTAGAGCGGGAACGTTCGACAAACTCGTCTCCATTTTGATCATAATCTCGATCTATTCCATTGATACTGGGAACCGATAGTGGAAGTAGTGACTCGCCGTTGGACTCGCGATCGCGCCACGGCCATGGCATTTTCGAAGGGTATCGACGGGCGAACTACAGGAACGCAGTTCCGCATGGAGGGAGTCAAGGAACATCAACAACTAGGACAGAACTAAGAACTTCAAACAGAATAAAACAATATCTACGCGATGAATTATGAGGTAGTGGAAGAAGGTATATTAGCAAAATAGGACATGAATCGAGTGACGTGTTTGGAAACGGGTTAAAGAAAATCGAACCTGGCAACTTTTGGCCAAATGCGCATCTGGAAGAAGTGGATCCGTTGGAGCTTAGTGGGATAGCATTAAGCTAGGAAGTCGTTACACACAGAATTGATCGGGCAGTCTTAGACGGGCAGGACGGTTATGCAATACGACTTCCTAGGAAGTCGTTGGACCCTTGAAGTCTCTCATGAACTTTCTAAACAAAACATATCAAAAAAATTATCTTGGCTTAATTTTTCTCTTTGACATTTACTACAATGGAAAACGAAATCTGTTCTACATTTTGAGTCGTTCAATGACCTTAGCACGCCTTTCTGGACCTGAAATTTGTGTGCTTAGACGAGATAACACATCTGGCAAACTTGACTGGATTGGGTCATTGCTCGAACGAGAGAATTATTATATCCGGACTGGTAGTGTTTGACCCTTATAATTACAATCATTTAGCATTATTACCTTTTTGGATGATATCCATATATTATATGTACATTCTAGTTCGAAATTCGTAATTCATTGAACCGTTTCGCGATCCGTTTTCGACATAGTTGCTAGGTAGCACTTGCCATCCTAGTACGCTAAAGCAAGATCCTGCTCCTTGTACGCGCAAGGGGCGCTGTGGCTGCATTAACTTTCAGCCTTTGAATGTGTCGTTATTTTGCACATGTTTAGGAAGTCGACCTAGGATCCTATAGAAATTCATTATTAGGTTAACGCTTCTTATCGTGATAGTTTCAGGCTTAAATAAACCTGTTGTGATACAGGGTTTAGCGACAGGAATGGCTTATGGCCTCTAAGCCACACGACATATATCAGCCACAAATGGCCACATGGGACCACACAGACCACACAGACCACATGCACCAAGACAGGTACCAGTCTACTTTCCAGCCACTTGGATTTTTATTAGCAGGGAAAGCGGATGATATTTTTTTTAGTCGCCCTCTCTTCAACAATCATTCGCTTTCGGCCTATGGACTGCCCAATCCCGCAGCATTTTTCCATTCGCAGTTCCCCCAAGATTCCCCTCCACCCTCTAATTTCATTCTTTCATTCAACCCATTTGTCCTCCCCGACCCTGCAGAAACAACCGCCATCCTCGTCGATATATACTTGCTGTTGCTCTTGCTTTTAATCCCATTTACGCGCGACACAAGAAATATTTCGCATCGTATGCGCACTAATTGAATTACGGGTTGTAAACTGGTTAAAGTCGGTGGTTTGACCCTACGCGATCTGCGCCCAAAACAACGCGCTCCCTATCCTTTATTGTTTACACCACCGACGCCTCCCACCTTTCGTCATCACCTCTTTGCTGGAAACTGACTCGAACGCGTTGTCGCACCTTCCGAAACAGGCGACGTTGCTTTCATGTCATATTAATTGAGCGCTATCCTTCCATTGCTTTGTCGCCTTGACCTCCTGCTCCTTCAAACGGTCTCGTCATCGCAGCCGCGATGTTTTACTCTGAGACCTTGCTGCAGAAGACAGGGCCTCTGGCTCGAGTCTGGCTGTCGGCGAATTTAGAGCGCAAGCTTTCCAAAACCCATATTCTACAATCTAATCTTCCCGACAGCGTCGATGCTATCATCACACCGAACCAAGCGCCGATGGCGCTACGGCTGAGCGGTCAGCTATTGCTTGGTGTTGTTAGAATTTATAGTCGAAAAGCTCGCTACCTTCTAGATGATTGCAATGAAGCTTTGCTCAAGATAAAAATGGTTTGTCACCTACCCAATGGCCTCGTATGTCACTTTTCTAATCGTCGCCCTAGGCTTTTCGTTCCACTGGAAACAATGATATTCCCGAGAATTTAAATATGCCGAATCGGGAAGCACTGATGCTTCCCGATCGTATCACGCCTGCCGATAACCTAAACATCTTACCGCCGCCAGACGCCAACTGGCTCCTAGGACAGATGGAAGATGTAAACGCTACTCCTGTTAGCTCAGGTACTAGGGGTCGGGGCCGACCTAGTAACCGCGATATTAACTTACAAGAAGACTTCAACAACAGCCAGTTTCTGCAAGACGATAACATGGATCAGGATGAGGTCGCGCTTGCTCCTATGGATGACTTGGAGTTAGATCTAGATTTTGGAATGGATATCGATGAGCGACCGCGAATGGACAAGAGCATTGAAATGGGTCGAGACGCGCCAGCTGCTAGACCCGTGGAGGACGATATATTTAGCGAACTGGATATTGCGCCGCCGGCCAAAGGTGCCGAACGTGAGCCGTCATTGGCTCTTGACTTTGGAGACGACACTGTTAGGATCGCCGACGGAGATGGTGACATCCAAATGGACGATGATTTCCAGTTCAATATTGGTGACCAGTCGGTAGTACCTGAGATGGGCGGTGCCCCTGGTCTTGACCGTGCCCGAATCTCAGAATCACCCCTCTCAGATATCGATGAGAATATAGCGCGGGATGTGGAAGAGTGGACGCGTCTGAACAACACCAGCATTTATGAGCCGGGTCAGGAGCCAGAGGAACCCGAACCACTACCCCAGAAGAAGTCGAAAAAGCGCAAGGTCTTTGGCTTGGATCCAGCTACTCAGCTAACCAGTGCCCACATCAAAGAACAACAACAAAATCACGAGAATATCCTCAAGGCGCCTACCTTCATCTCAAGAGATCCATACTTCCTGACTCTGATTGAGCTGAAAACTAGCGGTAGCTTCGTTTCTAGTATCATGGGTGATGGTCGTAGCAAAGGTTGGGCTCCTGAGCTCAGGGGATTGCTATCTCTTGAATCCATAAGACCGGTCAATGATCTCAAGCGCAAGAGAGATAGCGGAATTGCTGACGTTGGAGAGGAAGAAGAACATGGTGCATCTAAATCCCCTCGTTTGGATTTGGGTGATGACGATGGTTTAGTTATACATGATGCAGGCGTGGGCGAGCAAAGCGTTGCTCCCGATGGCACGATCCTTGAGATTCCCGCCGATGACACTGTCATACAGCATGATGACGACGATCACCAAGCCCGTGAAGGAAGCCCGATGCCAGCATTCGATGAGACTACGGCTCCTTTAGTACATCCCGCTGATAGCGGCCCTGTCTCCCTCGGCACGAAACACGCGGTTCATGTCCTTCGAGACCTGTTTGGTTCTGAAGCAGCTACTAGCGAAGAGAAGCGGAAGAAGTCAGTAGTATTCCAAGACCTCTTACCTGAAGGAAGAACATCTAAAGCAGACGCCACGAAGATGTTCTTTGAATGTCTGGTTCTGGCAACTAAAGACGCCATCAAGGTTGAGCAGAAGGAAGGTGTACTCGGTGGCCCTATTCGAGTCCGAGGAAAGCGTGGTCTCTGGGGTGCTTGGGCTGAGACGGAGGCCGGCGGAGAAATCGCCAACCAGGAACAAGCGCCTCAACCTGATCAACCAGAGCCTGCCATCGCAACACCTTCTCGAGCTGTGGCTGCTGCGGCGTAATCGCCGGTGCCAGGTAATTGGGAGGAAATGCAATGGCACGACGAAATAATGGTTCATGTATAAACTTCTCGGCACTTGATGGACATTCCTGCGGGTTCTGACCACATGGTCTAATGGCGTCACGGCGTACGGCGGATACGGAGGCAAGGGAGATACCAACAGTTGCGGGTATTTTGGTTGTCAAAATCATGATGGTGGGTTTTTTTTTTTTCGTTTGGTTCAAGAAGGGTCGATTGCATTCGCGTTATGGTCTATTTTAGATGATCGTCATGGAGCAGGGCCTGACAAGCGGTAGCATGGTGAAATAATACATCGTCAAGCCCTGTTCTTGCGAAGAATTCAAACTATTACGATTCTTAAATATCCATTGTCTTCGTGATTGAACCTTCTATAGTGAGCGTTGATATGAAAATGATCGGGGCTCTTTATACATAGTCCCGTTGTTGCTCTGCCAATTTCCCATATACGTGCGTAAATCGTTAGGTGTGGCTGTCGAAGTTGCCATAAGCAAAAATAGTGCGAATTAGGACAAAAACATAAAAAGAACTCATAGCTTGCTATCTGCAGGGTTCGAACCTGCGCATCTCTCGATAATGGTGTTCAAGATAGATCATAAGATTACTTAAAACCACCGCCTTAGACCACTCGGCCAAGATAGCTTCGTTGGATATTGTCTAATTGCTTCATTGCTATATGTAACAGTATCATTAGGAATTACACACCTGCTAGCAATCCTCCGGTCTGACCAGGTTCGGAACATGCAGGGCATACGTCAACTCTTTATTACTTGGACTCGAGTTATAGTTGAGACACTTTGTTATAAATAGGCCGAATGGAGCTAACTTTGTATGCCAAATCAGTATAGAAATCTGCAATTATCTCCAGTAGTGGCCCTTTTTGAATATTGATTCATACGGTGACCGATTTCCGTTTTTTACAGTGTGGTTAGAACGTATAATAAGTATGTACATAGGTAATACCGTAAAATACTATAGGTCTGCATCCGCAGGGCTGCCAAACAAAAGTTAGCATCGCAGATCACTGACCCACGTGTCAGCCTCAAGTCCAACTTCCTAACTACAACTTCGCTTTGAGTCCTTATATGAAGCATACTTACAATGCGTTGGCTATCAAACAGAGCCACTTCCTTAGTTTTGAAGTATAATATAAACAAACTGTTTAGTGTCCCTTTATTCCTATCGATACGGTGTTCCAACATTAGTGGACGGCGACAGCTCCTACCCGATAAACTCGACTCACCAGGCTGATCGAATGACTATATCAGCAGCAACTATATCAACAGCAACGAGTTCCAGTCATTTCTTTAACCATCATTACGTGGCAGTCCCTAGAATAGGAAATTGCATATAATTTTTGGAAGGAATCTCCCCCTTTTGCGAAAAGTCCTGCCGCCAGCATTGTAGTCGCTGGTAGGTATTCGAATGCGTGTAGTCTCGCAGGCAACGACGCAACCACAACAACAACATTCACGGCCTCCAATAATCCAACACAGCCGGAGTTGGCAGCCTGGAACCTTGGAAAGCGTATCACCCGGCCAATTCAAACCCCACCTTACCCTCAATACCGATTCTTCATGAACCAGGTACTCGTGTATTTTCGCCGTATATAATAATACTCCGGACTCGACAACATCTGGGACTTGCGAATCGGTTCCAAATCATTTGCTTCAATAGGTAAACCTAGTACTAAATTGGTCCATCCATTGCAGCCCGAGCTCGAAGTCACAATGGTCAAGTCATTGGTGGAGCTATGCATCACTGTGTGCATTAAGAACATCCGAGGTAACTACCTATTCCCCAGTCACTCTTTCTTGTTGCTCTTGCCACTCATGTACTTTCATGCCTTTGTGGAGTAATGACCATCTTTCTGCCAACTCTCTCAACTTGTTCCCGTTCTATTTTTACATGTTGTAGTCTACATCTTCTCTTAAACACATTCATTTGATCTATTTCTACTTACTTTTTATTGGTTCTCTTGTCCAAATTGAAGATAGCGCTAACACCATGGGTTTCTCACCAGACTTATGGGACGTAGGTGGCGCACCCTATTCTGTTATCCGTCCGATCCTTCTCAAGATCGAAAATCCTGCACAACTTAAGGAATTGGAAGAGAGGTCACCACATCTCAAGGGTGACACGGCCGAATGCTGGCAACGCCTAATCAACCGAGACTTCCCCCATCTAGCCAAGAAGCGCAACTATGCGCCTCGCAACCCTACTCTATGGAGTAAAGTCTACCAGACGTACAAGGCCGAAGATGCCCAACTGAAGGCTCAGGCGGCTGCTCAATTGAACAATGGCTTCAACCTACTCAAGAAGGAGAAGCAGGCCAAAGCCGTTCAAGTTATGAACTTCAACGCAAGAGTCCACGGCCGCATTCCGGGTCAGCGCAGGAATGCAAGTGGTTTCCACGGACAGAGCTTTGGCGCGCCTCGACCTAAGATGACATCGGCCCAGAGCGCTATACAGAAGGCCCGACGAGAAGCCAGGGCAATGAGCCGTCGATATCAACTTGGGACACCTACCGGCCGGCTCGTCGTTCCGCAGGGACAGATCACCCGTGCTCCAATGGGCATGGTGGAGGAACACAAGAACAAATCGAGACCTTTTGCGCGAGCCATCCAAGCACCCTCTCGGCCCGTTGGAGCTCGCTATGAGCGCGAGCAGAAGGAACGTGAGGCACGGCTACGCAAGGCCAAGAGCGGGGTCAGTTCGAAGGACACGACTATGCTCTCGGATGAAGAACTGCTGGCACAAGAGGACATAGACTCTGATTACGACTCGGATGGCGAAGCAGGAGGTTTGACCGTCGACGGTCTAGAGAGCTTATTCGACGAAAAGAACCCCAGCACACCCGCTTCTACCAAGCCGACCAAAGGCCCTACGACGCCACAACAGAGCAAAAGCGCGTCATCAGCAGCGCCGACCTCATCCGCCGCGGCCAGACCTGACTTATCTAACTTGTCCGGCCTCGCTAAGATGAAGTTAGGCCACTCATGGAAGAATCGACCCACGCGACTCGAGCCCGTTGAGACATCTCCGTCAAAGCCAGCTTCAAAGCCGACGGCATCGTCACCAACAGCGCCCAAGTCTTCCAGTGCGCTCAGCCCACCCTTACGACCTTCAATGCCGCTGAAGCATGCCTGGCCACCGTCTCAACCCCCTTTACCAGGGCCTACGGCCAATGCTGCGGGTAGCCCAAGTGCAGACCCCAAGCCGAAGCCGGTGATTATAGGGCAGAAACGCAAGGAGGCGCCTAGCGTATTCATGAAGCCTAAAACTAAGGCTCGACGGATGTCCTAGGAGGTGCGCGGATTCGGTGATTCGCACATCGGATGTGAGTGCGACCACCAAGTCCGCATTCCAGATGAGTGCGGGATTGTAACACTACAGAGGACTACATAGTAACGGGTTCAAATGCACCATTTCCAATCCCCCCTTTTACGACCTCGCTTCCCAACGCTAGTTTCAGAGTCGTCGAGTTGCCATCCCAAGCTCTCCATTATCGTTTTCAGCCTCAATCATCAAAGACAACCTAATGATTGAACTTGATGACCACCGAATACCTTCATTGTACCTTTTACTTCACATATCACTTCTGACACGTCGACAATTCTTTTCGTTTCTTTTGTACTATTACTAGGGCTATCTGGATCTCTAAGGGAAGATTCAAGGAGGGATGAGGTTTAATTGACATGATTCTGGAACTTTTGCTCCGCCTTTTTCTCACGATTTTTTCTTTTTCTTTTTCTGCAAGGAGTGCGAGGCTTCGCACGTTGGAATGGCATGCACGGAAGGGCGTATTTGAACGGTTGGAACCGACTTGGAGCCAGGAATTGCATCATGGAATTGTACTAGGCTAGGGGTTCGATCACAGTGACGCAAGGAAAGCCGACTTAATACTATATACGCCTGCAGCGGGAAATTCGGTGGAGTTGAGGCGCGTCCATACAGTCTACTAGCTACGGGCTCGTACATAGGCATAGGCATAAGCATAAGTTCACAGTCTCAGACGGCTCTAGGGCTACAATAGACCATGTTCTATCACAAAATATGAGTGCTGTCTTTGTGGACTTTATGCAGTGTTGGGGCTGAAATCGTAAAACTCAAATGGCACCCCTGGAAGCATTAGGAGAACATCAAGCTGAGTTTCAGATTCTACTTTACTGGGGACCATTTAATGAGGCCAGGAGTGTCGTAAGGGCCTCCAAGTACTCCCAAGGTTTATACACATGCATCTCTGAAGCTCACGATCAGAGCATAATGTGGGTGGTCATAGAAATTTGTCTGATTTTGGGAATCTAGTAAAAGGGTGCATCGTCTCGTAGAATCATCAACTGCAGATGGCTCTTCGCAATGCAATGTCTATTGAGAAAAACGAAAGCTCTCAGCCCCCACAGAGGGCCATGAGAGTACTTATGGAAGACCTCTCAAAGTCGTATCCCTACCATTCCCTTAGTTCTGCTGCAAGTGTAGTTTCCTGAACTCATGCTGCCTCGTCCTTGCGAGTTGTCGGTATTAACATGGTATAGTAGCGCGAACTATCTCGAAGTCTGGCAAAAGGTGTGTGGTCGGTCGAGGTCGTGAGGGATGTGTAGTGAGTATGCGGCGTGGGTTCAGGTTCGGGGTTAGGATGCGTTTAGCAGCAGCCACCTCGGAGGGTGAGGACAAGATGGAGAGTTGCATCTGGGACAATGCCGGCGTCTTGCATTGTCAACTGGTCTTGTCTGGATAGGTTGACCCATGTCAGCTGTAGCCATTCACATATACGAAGAGGTGTAGGTTGGAAGGGGAAGACAAACAGTTGCTTGCCGCCGTAGATGAGTCGCTGCTGGTCGGGTGTGATGCCCTCCTTCTCTTCGACCTTCTTCTTGACATCCTCGATCTGCAAAGAATAAACTTGTTAGTACTGAAGTTTAGCTGTTTTGCTTGTTTGCTCGCTTAGAATTAGGCAAGGTCTTGCGGTGCGAGATGACTGCGTAGCCGGATCTTAAACGCATATGAAGATGGACATAGAAGCAAGAGTGGCATACCTTGGATGTCGGTTCAACGTCGAGCGAGATTAACTTGCCCGTGAGGGTTCTGACTCTGTTCATTTGTCAGCTCGCGATCTCCGTCTATCCGACCTCATAAATGCGCCGATGAGGCTGCTATGGCGGGGTACGGGGAGAATGACGACATACTTGATCATCATCTTAGCGGTATTGTAGTATGACGACGTGTGTGATTTTTTGGCAATTTGATGGCGTCGATTCAAGAACGAGGCGAAAAATGAATGTAAGAGATGAAGAAGAGAACTTGTCGGCGGTGATATTTACGAGTTGGTTGCTGTCGAATCAGACCGATCAGATTGTACACTGAAGAGATACATGTATGTCAATCAGGTCGACTAGGGTGGGGTTAAATAAAAAATAGCCCCGCCTAAATAGGTTCCCGCAAGGTACCTGTAATTCCTAACGTACAGTGACGGTGCTATGGACGTGACTTCCAAAGCTATGTATTGGATGAATGTACTGTGAAACACCCGTACTAGGATAACATCGTGTAGTCATGAACGTATGAAGTAAGGTGGTATCCTTTTATTTTGAAACCTAATACCAAATAGATAGGTACATATGTGGTTGTTCAAACTGTACACTCAAGAAACTGTTTATTCAAGAAACTGTTACATTCCTCTTGAGACTGTCACAAAAACCCCCCTTTATACCCCCCTTTATATTCAGCTCCTAATACACTGGGTCAAACGAATAGTATGCAACGGTTAGGGCTTTGTATTTTACAATGATTAATTCATAAACATACAGTGGAGATTTCGTCCCTCCTGACGCCTTGTGCTTATTGCTTTTTAGAGTCATCACTGAACACATTCAATCCCAGTCCATCCGCATCAAGCAGTAGTCTGTTTCTGCCACCAGCTTCCTGTAATTGGGTTGCAATGGCCCTTGCATTCTCAATCTTCTTCAACTCAACGTAGGCCTTACTCTTCTTGATCGCCTCTCCAATGAGCTCGGCTGATCGGGCCTCACCCTGTGCCTTGACCACCATAGCCTGCTTTTCCTGTCTTGCCTTGTCGACAACGAAAGCTGCTCTTTGGGCTTCCTGCTGTGCTACTTGCTTGGCTTCAACTGCAGCTGTGAATTCGGGAGAGAAGGCAAGATGCTAGAACGAATATTAGTAAGAGGCACCCTGCCTATTGGGGGAAGACTTATAACATACTGTGAGGGAAACATCATCTAATAAAATGTTAAATCTTGCAGCTCGCCTCGATAGGTTATCTCGAACCAATCTGGCAACATTCTCTCGCTGTGTGATCAACTGGCTTGCGTTGAACTGTGCTACCACGCTCTTCAGCACCTCGTTAACAATAGAAGGCAATACACGTTCATCGTAATCCTGCCCTAATGTTCTGTAGATTTGTGGAAGAGCACTGATGTCAGGTCGAGAAAGCACACGACAGGTGATGTTAACCATCTGCAAATCCTTGGTGCCGGTAAGGGAGGAGACGTTTCTCGGCTTCGCTCGCACATCGTAAGTAATTGGAGTTTCAAACCAGGGAATCATAAAATGAGTTCCTATATGTAGTCGTGTGAGCGCACATTCAAGATGCCATGGAGGGTCAAACCACCCCGGACGGGCCGGACCAACCTTCAGTGTAGATCTCCTTGCTAACACCACTTATTCTTCGATACTTGATAGCCCTGTGACCACCGTCTACGTTGAATAGGGAGTTCTGTAGAAGAACAATTCCACCGCCGAGTAGACCGATTGCTAGCACTGCCATGCCAGATCCTGCAGGCGGACGACCACCAGGGAATCCACCTCGGCTCTGGCGCACCATCGCACGCATGCGCGCTACATAGTCGTCCATTGGAGAGCGCGACATCTTGGGCGACGTTGGATGGGTAAGGTGGTCACGTTGTTTGGTAATATTTCGGCGGACGACAGATGTGGTGTTAGAATGTTAAGCAGAGCTCTTAACTCCAGCGAATGGTGATCCGCTTTTTTTTTTCTTCCATTGAACCTCGAAAGTTACAGTACATTGGTACATACACACATTACATGCAATTGGTGGAGGTGAGTGCTCAAGAGGTATCCACTATATATGGTCCGTGCACCGTGTTTCCTAAGCGCGACTTCTTTCAAGCTTCGAAGCTCCAGCCTCCATTATCGATAGGTATCAAAGGCTGGTGGAAAATCAAGAAGCAGTGGACATCCCAACACACTGACAACTGCAAGCAAAACTGATTCCGGTGCATTGCTGCAATAATAACTTGCAGTGCAGCCAACACACTTCCGTTTCCCCCCACCTCTTTCAATCTTTCGAGTTTCTGCTGGCAAAAACAATGTCGACCAAACCTCCATCGCGTGTAGTTTTTGTCGGCAACATTCCTTATGGATTGTCCGAAGAACAAATCACCGACATCTTTGGTTCTGCTGGAAAAGTGTTGAACTTTCGGCTGGTCTATGATAGAGAAACTGGCCGGCCTAAGGGATTCGGCTTTGCAGAGTATCCAGACGCAGGTAAGAATTCTTAAAATTATATCTCTAGCTATTACTGGTGCTTGTACTAACTATTTTCTCAATCAAGACTCTGCAGCATCCGCAGTGCGAAACCTGAACGACTACGAAATCATGGGACGCAAACTCCGCGTTGACTATAGTACGGAAGGCCGAGTTGACGGTGATGATTCTAACAGTTCATCTGCAATCCCGGCCCAGCCTACTAATGGTGCTTCGCATGCCGCCGCTCAACCTGTACCTGCCGGTTCGCTGCCTCCTCTCCCACCCGGCAAGGAGCTGCCTCCTGGCATCAGCGCTACCGATGCTATCTCTAAGACCCTCAACACACTTCCCCCAAGCCAACTGTTAGACATTCTGGCTCAGATGAAAACATTTGCGACAACCGATCCTAACCGTGCGACCGAACTTCTACAACAGGCGCCGCAACTATCTTACGCCGTCTTTCAAGCTCTCCTCCTGATGGGTCTCGTCTCTCCCGAAGCAATACACTCCGTAATCGACACTTCAGCCGCCCCTCCACCGGCTCAGCAGCTCCCTCCCGGTTATCCGCCAGCCTATACTGGCACCACGACGGTTACGCCTCCGGTTGCTGCGCCATATGCGCCGCCTGCCACAGCAACCCCGCAGGCTCCTTATGCGCCTCCTGTCGCTAGCGCACCAGTTGCGGCACCACAGCAAGATCCGGAGTCATTGATGCAAGCGGTGATGAGCTTGCCACAGGAGACCATCGACCAACTGCCAGACGCAGAACGCCAGCAGATTCTTGCTTTAAGAGCTAGCTTCATGGCCCAAAGACGTTAGAGTATGTCTTGGTAGTTTCGGAGGCGTATTTTTTTCGTTCTGTTGACTCATACCCATGCGAACGGTTGGAACTCGGCGTTTAGGTTACGGTTTAGGCACAAAAGCATTAGGGACACACATGGCGTTGAGGCTTGATCTCGAGCACGTCGGAACTGGTGAGAATCACTGAAGGTAGCTACCTAAGTATGCATGGAGAGATTTCTATTCCTCGATAATTTCAAAGCCATTTTACATGTTTCCTCGTGAGAGTGAAAATTGATAATGCGCCTTTGTTTTCGAGAGTAGTGATATGCCTCGGAACTGACACCTTTCCCGTCTCTTTAGTTAATTTTCATAGGGGGTCGCTTGATTGTGCTATCCATTCCATAATACTCACTAGGTATCTCATTACACAAGCCTCCAGGGCTGCGTCGGACAACATAGCGGGATCTTGCCTGGGGTAGCTAGCCTATATGTACCTAGCTGGGCCATCACCTTACCCATAATAAACTTTTTTGGATTAGAATTGGAAGTTGCCTAGACCCAATCATAGCTTTTGTCGAGTATACCAAGATCGAACAATCCTTTCAAATCAAATCTCAACCTTCTTGCACTACGATTTTCTTGCAATAGCAATGGTTTTGTATAGATCAAATCAAGTCCTCACTTTGAATGTTCAAGATGGCTGGAGATATTCCATGAACCACTTCCCCAACATATTTAAATGGGGTCCCGGATGCGACGCTCGAGCTATCTCAATCCGAATTTCACCTGGGTCTTGCATATGTCCCCACATAGGTACACGTAGGTACCCACCTAATCTCCATTCAAGGTTGACATCACCACATAGAGCATAAGCTAGAGGGAACCTAGAGAACCTATAACACCAGGGTTAGCTCACCTCTAACCTCACAATCATCAATTCCATGCCCTTCGTGACGAAAACTCGGCTCTGACTTCTCCCGCGAATCTTTAAAATCGGAATTGAGCGAATACCTAGTATCCTTGAGTATGATTATCCATCGTTATGGCTAGTAATCAGTTCTCTGTCCTCGGCTCGTCTCGTGTGCCGGTCCCTTCAACATCTTCCAATGCGACGGGATCTAGTACACCAGCCCCCAAGAAGAAACATCGCGCGGGACGAAAGCACAAGAAATCGAGGCGGAAATCCTTCGCAGCTCCTTCGGAAGACATACAGGGTGAAGGTCTACCTCCATCTAGCCATTCTGGCAACAGGGCTGGTTTCTACATGCGCGGGAGGAATTTGAGTAATACGAGTATCGATAGCGAGGCGCTTCTCGATCACAGGTATGATATGATACATTTTCACGTTCCCCATGTAATTATCGCTAATATCGGTGTAGGGAACATCAATATCCACGCCTGCGACGACCTTCAACCCTCGGAGCCTCGCTCCACTTGCCTCAATCAACAAGCCGCCCTCGTACACTACAAGGAACTCAGAGTCATGACTACAACGAGGAAGAGGAGGCTAATGAGACGGCTCCTCTATTGTCAAGCCCTTCCCGGCAGGATCTCGACTCCTCGCGAGATTATGGATCGAGCGATGGACGACGGAGAAACGATGCGTCCCTTAGCCGTCCGAGTTCTACCAAATCCGGGAAGAAGCTTCAACTAGGACCGATGACACCATCTGAAAGGTATAATATCAACTATCCACCTTCTATGCCTGGCACGCCTCCATTAGGCCCCTCCGACCGACTGGACATGAGCTTTGGGGATATCATGATGAGAGATGAGCTAGCGGAAGGTGGTTCTCGGCCTAATAGTATACTTGAAACCGAGACAGATCACCTTCGCGAGCAGTCTCCCTTTGAGAGGCGTCATGCGATCGCTCTTCAAGCTCAGGAGGATGTCTGTTTTCCTCAAGAGGGGATGTCGGAGTTAGCCGAGGAGGACGCTCAACAGGCTCGTGATAGTCGTAGTATGCGGACGCGGCGTCGGAGACGAATCAAGTGGCCTGACTTAGCCATTCTTGAAGAATGGTCAAGACTTGAGAGAGAGAACCGAAGCGAAGAGAGGCGAATGAAGAAGATCACAGAGCCACAATTAGTGAATGGTAGGCTGCGACCCGTCCACAAGGGATGGTACCGAATAGAGGAAGAAGCTCCGTATCGATTCACCTATTTCAACGAAGAGTTTCAAAGTACTATTCACAGTCAATCTATATCAGAGCTTGTCCAGCCAGATACTAGTTTTAAGGACCTTTTCCTTCCAGACCCCCCAATCTTGTCTGATTCGTCCGATGAAGAAGACGACGAGCCTGCTATACCGGGAACCAATTCGGCCAGGAATGGTGACTCAGTCTTTAGAGCTCCAACCCGGCAACCATCTCTGACACCGAATCACGCAACATCCGAGACTAACACAGATACCACTTTACGACAACAGCCCGCAACATCTACAGCTCCCTCTAGGGATCATTCAGGAGAGCAGAGTCCAATGCGGGCCAAGTCTCCCCTCCCTGGCGTGAAGTCGCCCCCGGGGACCGAACAGAAACAACCACGATATGGCGAGCGGCCCGTTTGGTGGTTGGATGTTTTGAGTCCCACGGAAGCTGAAATGAAAGTGCTCGCCAAAGCCTTCGGAATCCACCCCTTAACATCCGAGGATATCATGCTCCAGGAACAACGTGAAAAAGTCGAGCTCTTCCGGCACTACTATTTCGTCAATTATCGATCATTCGACCAAGACGCTGAATCGGAGAACCACCTAGAGCCGGTCAACATGTATGTCGTAGTGTTCCGCGAAGGTGTCATCTCTTTCCACTTCAGCCAGACTCCGCACCCGGCCAACGTGCGACGAAGAATTCGCCAGCTCAAGGATTTCATGATTCTGAGCGCCGATTGGATTAGTTACGCGATCATCGACGACATCACCGACGTCTACTTACCTCTCATCCAGACCATCGAAGATGAAGTGGATGCTATCGATGATAGTATTTTACAGCTACATTCTTCCACCGTTCCAGCTTTGTCGAGTTCCGACGAGAAAAGGCAAAATGAGAACGAGAAGAGCACAGAAGCAAATGCAGAAAATGGTGGAGATATGCTACGCCGCGTAGGTGACTGCCGGAAGAAGGTCATGACTCTATATCGATTGCTTGGAAATAAGGCGGATGTCATCAAGGGTTTCGCGAAGCGCTGCAATGAACACTGGGAAGTCGCTCCACGGTCCGAGATAGGACTTTATCTCGGCGATATCCAGGATCATATCGTGACTATGACCGCCAACCTTAGTCATTATGAAATGTGCGTTACCCTTACTTAAACTCGGTCGTGAATATGTAGCTGACTTGAATAGGATCCTCGCCCGATGTCATGCCAACTACATAGCACAGATCAATATTCGCATGAACGAACGACAGGAGCAGACCGCGGACGTCCTAGGTAAGCTGACCGTTCTCGGTACCATTGTCCTACCGATGAACATCATTACGGGTCTCTGGGGCATGAACGTCTGGGTCCCTGGCCAAGAGTACGAGGGCGATCTGAAGTGGTTCTTTGCGATTACTGCCGGACTGCTCATCTTCGGGCTGGCCTGCTTTATCATTGCCAAGAGAGTATATAACATCGTCTAGACGAAGACATACATATCTGTGATATTATATATACGTCGTACATATTCGACAATAAGGATAAGCTGGATGGAACCGACTCTTCTAATTACCAGGATGATGGGGAAGAGCATATATAGCCGACTAGATTGGCTACCTAGTACTTCTTCGATAAGACCCCCCATGTCCAGCAAGGTCCTCGATTGTCTCCCGCGACCGCTTATCATGGCGAGCCGGTTCCAGAAATGTTATTGTGCATGAAAGCGCAAAATCTTAGCGCTCTTCCCATAAGTATAGAATACAAGCCGCGAAGCACACTTCATTGGGTATAGGAGCGGCGTCAGGATGGGAAATTCAGGGAATCGAGCGCCTCCCAATTGGGTGGATGGTTTGTTCAGAATTTGGCATATCCCATATATAATGAGCTAGTACATACAGCGGAATCATTATTACTTCGTTTCTAATACTTGTTTGGAGCTTAACATAAGCGATTCACTGAGAGAGTGTTATTTAGGTATAGATTTAATAGATAATATTGAGATTTCCGTGGTCTGCAATAACCACATTTGATGTCTCTTTGCGGGATCTGGACGTGCAAGTCTCTGCCAGGCTTAAGAGTAGCACAATCATCTCTTTTCCAGTTCCGATTTAAGAACCATTAAATATATCACAAGTCTGTCTTCCAGCATACTCATACCGTATGTACCATCTGTAAGGATGGGCTGCATGTGCTTAGATGAATAAGCCCGTTGATTCAGCTCTGAAGGTTGACTGTGGCTGCTGTGGCTGACCAATCTCTAGCTTTTCAAATCGTGGCGGTGGAAACATCTAGATGTGGCGAGTGACCCGCAGTAGCTCAATCTTCAGTGCGACATGACTGGTCAGCCTTGACCGTCAAGGCTCCTTTGAGACGATACGTACGGTACTGTATAACTGTCTCCACATCTGTTCAGCCTCTCAACCTTATTTTTCCCCATCGTTTCCCTTGGACAATTGAATTTCGCCTTCCAATTACAAACACCAAACAACCAAAGAAGTCGTTTGGCCATCACACGAAATCATTCTCGCAATTGAACTTGATCGGTTGTATAGAGCCATACACACCTCCGCGAGTCTCACCAAGCAATCAATCATCGCGATATTCACCACTTGAAAGAAACGCGACAAAGAGGAAACACCATTCCTCATCTACCTAACCTACCTCGACAACCAATCCCACCCACCCACATCTATACCAAGCAAATAACAAACAACCATGGCCAACTTCCTCGCCTCCATCTTCGGCACCGAGCAAGACAAAGTCAACTGCTCCTTCTACTACAAAATCGGCGCCTGCCGGCACGGCGACCGCTGCTCCCGGAAACACGTCAAGCCCTCGTACTCGCAGACCATCCTCCTCCCCTCCCTGTACCAAAACCCAGCGCACGACGCGCGCGCGCGCCTAACCCCCGAGCAGTGCGCCAACCACTTCGACGCCTTCTACGAGGACCTGTGGTGCGAGCTGTGCAAGTACGGGGAGCTAGAAGAACTCGTCGTCTGCGACAACACCAACGACCACCTCGTCGGAAACGTGTACGCGCGCTTCAAGTACGAGGACGCGGCGCAGGCCGCCTGCGACGCCCTCAATAGCCGGTGGTACGCGGGGCGCCCCGTGTACTGCGAGCTCAGCCCCGTCACGGACTTTAGGGAGGCGTGCTGTCGGTTGAATAGCGGAGAGGGTTGCGTACGCGGCGGGTTTTGTAATTTCATCCATCGGAAGAATCCGAGTCCCGAGTTGGAGAGGGAGTTGATGCTGAGTACCAAGAAGTGGCTTAAGATGCGCGGTAGGGATGAGAAGAGCGTGAGTCGGAGCCCGAGCCCGGAGCCCACGCGGAAGAGATATTAGAGAAGGAGGAGGTTGTGGTGAGGTAGTGGTCGGGAGGCGGGTTGATTCTTCTGCTACATTCGGACAGAGAGAGAGAGAGAGAGAGAGAGAGAGAAGCACCGGTGCGGAATATCCAAAGCTATGGATTTCTGAAACTACTTTGAGCAGAGATTGGGATGAAGTGTCGACTTCGTTGGACGGGGAGGCGTGAACGAAATCAGGCATTAACGAAGATTCGAGATAAGAAGTAGGGACAGAAGGACAGATAAAGCGCAAAATACGGAGTTAATTGCGCAGGAAAACCAACAAAATACGTGATACCCTCACATCGTTCATCTATTTATTGCATTGTTTTTTAGGAGAAAAGGCTCATCCGCTCCTATCTCCTACTTCGAGTACCACGTCTGGCCTGGTCAGTATTCGCAGAAGCCCGAGAAATAGGGAAACAATTAGAAAAATAGGACGGCGTTGACGGAAATTCTATACAGGGAACTCTTTAAGCGGAAAGCTTACCAAGGAGTAATTCATCTGTACATATAGTCTTTCTTATTGGCAGCCCTAGGAGAAGGGCCAAATCAAAACTTTCATGCCTGCTTATACATATATGCTGTATGCTCTGTGCTGTGTTCTGATTAAATACTGATTATTCTATTTACTATGTTAAATATCACTACCCAGTTAGAGCCTTTGACACGATCTTTTTCATAAAAGTAAGAAAGTACGCCTCGTCCATGCTACGAGTAGTTTTAATTAATAAAGCAAATTTATTTAGACGTGATACCGCACGCACACAGCTAATTACTGACTGCCCAGAAGGCCGATGATGCATCTATTCCATTTCCGTTTATCTTTCTCTCTGCTCTCTGACCCTTATTCCCCGAGGTTGCCCCTATTACTAGTAGAAAGAAAGATGCCCCGAACGCTACGAAATATTGATCTGCTTCACGAAGTTAGGACTGAGTAGTAGCCAGAACAGAGTCCCTATGCAAAGGTACGCAAGGAATTAACGCTCTAGTCCCTGAGTGAGGAACACAAAATCCAAAGTCGCTGCCTAGGTGATACGTGGGCTGAGAAAGTTGGTCGTCCTTTCAAACCGCGGATACCGAGGGAAGATGTCGCATTAACTTGGTATACTCTCCTTTACCTTTCCACGCGGCTATTTTCATCTTCACCCGTCTTGCATTCGCTCTTACGAACCGGTCATCCCTGGGCATCGAAGAAATTATCGTTGCTCTCCGCCGTATCCTGTTTCTTCAGGCTGGGAGCCTGATTCTGATTCTGTGTTGGCAGATCTTTCTTCATATCGCCCGTAAAGTCGATCAGGGGGCCCTCCGGTTCACGGCCAGTCGATTTCAGCATGGCGGATATCTCGTTGCCGTCCTTTTTCTCCTGGGAAGGCTGCGCAGGCGCATCGTTCTGACCAAAATCGATCAGATCTCCACCGTTGTTCTCAGGAGCAGAATTCCCAGGGGTGTGGGGGTGCGGTGGAGGTATGTTGAATTCCCTCGGCTTCTGGCCTGGTAATATCGGGTATATGGCTAGAATCTGCTCGGCTTGCTTCTCAGGCGATGCACTACTATCGCTATATCTATAGTTAGCGATTGCGCCGGCATAGAACGGTAACCTTGGGAATGTCACTGACATGTGTGCGTTAATAATCCATTCCAAATGTTCTACATCTTCGCCCGTGCCGCCGTAATCCTTATCTACCCTTCTGAATAGTCGTGGGTGCCATTCCACACCAGCTGCCGCTCTACTCGCCGCCTCGTCTCTCTGACGGTCCTCGACCTTGGTTTTCTCATCGGTCGCTAATTCATGGTTTCTGTCCTTTACCGCCTGTGCTGTCTTCAACCATAACTTTTGCGATTCTCGTTCGTCCTGTTCCTCCAGCGGTCTCACACGTGGTAGCGAAGGCTTTGCTTTCCGCGCGTCGAAAAACATTTCCTTGTGTCCGTTCTATATAACCCATTAGTCATGGATAAAGTATTAGAAGTCGTAATCTAGCTACGCACCCTAAGATCTTTGATAAACATCTCTTCGCTCCATAAGCCGGAGAGTTCGAAGAGCGTCTGTCCGGTGCGATCGTCCTTTATCGTACCCCCGATGGCGTTGTAAGTTCCGCTGACCCATCCCTTCGTCTTGAAGTCGACATCAGCTGTGAGGCCTAGCTCGGGACACCGAACTACGCTGTGATCGCCCAACTCATATTTCATGTTGCCAAACAATATTCCTCTCGCATACATATTGGGCTGTGTCAGCCAACTAAAACTATGGTCAGTCATCGTCCATATAGATTCCATGGAGTTTCAACGTACTATCTTTCTCCCTGTTTCTTATTCTTTCCCCTATTCGTCAAGGTGAGTACGGCGATTCCCTCCATCAAACTCGCGGCTGAGTTGCCTAAGAACTTGCTTCTAGGCTTCAGAGTACCGTCTATGCGAATATGGTGGTCGGGGGCCATGTAGAAGTAACTCGATTTGGGAGGATGATGAGATGTCTGTTCAGAGATGTAGTAGGCGCGGGTCTTGTCAGGTAGGTCCCAATAGCACGAGAATATCTCGCCGAGGATTGGATTAAGAGGCTTCTTGACACCCCTACGGTTGTGCGTCAGCTCAAGCTATGTAACCTATAAGACGGGAATCAGGGAAGAGCTATACGGTGGTCTAATATGCCAGCCGCTAAGGTAAAACTTAACGACGGAGACGAAGCGTAGAACCGGGTCGTCGATATCGGGGATAGGGAGGAGCATTTCCGGATGACACATAAAGCTATAGTCGACCTATGTAAGCCCTTGCACAACCAGCTTGTAGCACAATGATTCAGAAGTACGCACTTGGTGATCCGCTCTAGCATGCTCCGGGGTTCAAGGATGAAGGTAGGCAAGACAACTCGGCTTAGGTCGGCGCCGGGCCTAAGTTGCGAAATGATATGTGTAAGGACTTCCCGCATATTAGCTCTACGACGTCTTCGGAGTGCTAATTTAAACAGCACTCACCGTTACCCTGTTCGGGCTCGATAATAGAGGTGTCATCGTCGTCGGCGCCGTCCGCAGACGATTTGCTGCCTGAGTAAAGCCACATAAGTGTCAGCAAGCGGGAAGTCTTAAGATTGAAAAAAAGTGCTATTCTTAATCGACGAAGGGGGATGAAGCTGGCTAATAAAAAAAAAAAAAGGTCCAGTCCGATGCCGTAATAATGATCCGTTTTCTTTTTTAGAGTTATGTTACATACTAGCATTCGAGACTGTACGGCGACGGCGGCCTAGGCCCGACGTGATCTTTCCTCCGTGCATTCTCTCTTTGTTATGTCGGGATCGGATCGAAAAACCCTAATTGAGTAGAGGTAACCTTTAAAAGAGGGAATTTGTCGACGAGAGACAAAAGGGGTTACAACTGAAAGTGTAGCCTAGTAGCACCTGCTATCTAAGTTCCCTCCAGGGCTGGGAGTGGGCTGTGTATACGTAGGTAGGTCACGTCCAACAGATCGGTAGGTCCAGTCTGCAGGTAGGTACGTCGGTCTGGTAAGGTATAATGATGTACCCCTCCCCACGTTTCTTGCGGATTCTCGGGTCGTAATCGATTAAAACCTACCCCTAAATACATAGAAGAGGGGCTCACCGATGACCTCACTGAAATCCCCGATAAGGATTTTTACTGTTGGACTGCAGTGTATGTATGTAGTGTCGACTCTGCAATATTCCGTAGAGATGAATGAAAACAACTGAAGACGACTAAGTAAATGCGAAACGAATTATGACGACCGTATTCTATTCTATAAGAGACTGGAAGAAATACGATGCGGTTCCACGTGTAACAAAAAAAAAGGGTAAAAACCAAGTTACTCGCAGCAGTCCGGCTTGAAGGTATGCAACGAATAATGGTGCCTGATTTATGAAGAGTAAGGGATTAACAAACTTGCATGCGATCTATTGAATGAAAAATCTTGGGCATGATGGTAGTAGTTACGTAGTTGGAAGCTGCGGAAGCTGCGAGGCCATGTAGTAATTCACATATTTACTGCTTAAGGGAGGGCCACCAGGTCGAAGGCCACGGGGGGTCAGGGGGCCCTATGACGTATGTCAAGTGCATCTGGATGTTCCATTCACTTTGGATGAGACTAGGCATCTAGATAAACACATACGTAATTATTGGTTGACTTCCGTCGTTTGAATTTCAGCTCCTTATAGAGCTTTGAATCTAGTTTGATAGGCAATTTTGTAGTTTGAATTGCCTCAACGAACAATAAAGTCTGTTGTTGTAAATCTGTTTGGTAGCTAGGCAATTGTATCCATTTGATCGTGCTCCTCGGGAAGCACCTAGCCCCCGATTCTTTTGACTTGCGACGCCCATCTCTTGCTCGAATAACCACTGGGGTATCTTGACCATAGCATTGCTGTAGGTTGCAATGCCCATCAGTTAAAAAGTTATGCATACCATCTGCGCGAATCATGCTCTCATTCAATCGTGGCGCACCCTTCACTTCCCCCTACTTAACCGCGACCCTTTGACTGGTGCGGGTAGAACTGAACAAAGTCTATCTCTCTCTGCAAGTCTGTTAGTTTTCGAAATCAACTACGTAGAAAACCGCAAAAGACTTACCAAAAGTGTCATCAAACAATATCGTTATGTCATCATGTTCGCCAGCAAAATCAGGCATATCCAGACATAGGAACGCCGTGTCATCCATATCAGCGCCGCCTTCGCGTGGTACTTTTGGTAGTGGGAACTTGGCGTCAGCCAGCTTTAAGCCCGCTTTCCCGTTTCGGCTGAATGATTCAAAAACGTCGGTACCCTTAAGTACGAATCCCATACATTGTCCATGATGCCAATCTTCAAAAAACGCTAGTAATTGCACTGTCTTTTCCTGTTGTACCACTTGCACCCGCGTCGTGCCGGCTTCCCATTTCTTGTGGATAGGGACTACCATCCTTCGTCGCGAGATGTTGAGACTTGAAGCAATGCCGTCAAAGAGTACAGAGTATCCCGTAAGCCCGGCTTGGAATGAGTGTAGATCTCTAAAACTCGGAAATCTATACGTCCGGACTGTCTGGCCGCGCTGGATTGTATTCTGGAGGCCTGCAAACTCACGATGAGAATCTCGAGGCACATGCGTTTCCAATATGGAAACAGTCAGATCAACCTGCGGCTGTCGCAGGACATGCAATGTCAGGATATCCTTTGTACCAAGCCTAAGCTTCAATTCTCCAGGTGCAACGTTAACTCGGTCCGTGATAGTGCTAACCACGCCCACTCCGCCCTTATCCAATGACTCAATCTCGACTCTAAGCTTCTCTGCCAATACAGTCTGAGGAATTTCCGCATACTTGTCGTTAATGACCCGTGCGCGCTGCCAAGGTAGTCGCTGAATAGCTGGAAAGCCTCCCTTCGTATCACCGATTGCATCCGACATATTCATGCCTTCTAATGGAACTTCCGCGATGACCTCCTCGTCTTGATGAACATAGGTTCCGGTGATCATCTTCAATAGCTTCTCGCGGTCCTGATCGTCGTTGAATGTCATAATCATCCGACCTTTGTCCTTGCCGTCGTTGAAATCTAACTGAAGAACAGGCGCACGTTGCTCACCGCGTAATAGAGCAAACTGGACGGGAAGTTGGGGTGAGAAGAAGTGGGATATGCCGCTTAGAGTCCTAATTCTCGGACCGGTGACGACGGCAAGCCGGAAACCTCGGTGGAATGTCCTGGGTCCTGTTGGGCTATTTTCCTTCAAGAGTTTCTCAAACAAGCCTATTTGACATTGTCCCACTGGTTCCTTGGGGAATGTCCTTCCTTGCGGGTTCGAATCAAAGTAATGGATTCCACGAAGTGTAGTAGTATGCTTGACTACTTCATCCTTTCGTGGATATAGGTAAGACTGAACTTTGGAGCTGAAATCGTACATGCTCCATAGCAATTTGAAATCTTTCTCTGAGCATTCGATCGCAAGCATGAAACCTCGAGGTAGTCTGATCTCTAGTCGGCGAGAGTCCGGCCTCCATCTGACGTCTTGCCAAGTTGGACCTGCATTCTTATCTGACTGTATGCGCAGTGAAACAGAGCCGTTCTGACTCGCAATGACGAAGTTCAAGTTTGGGTCGGTCTGCGATCGAACAATTGACAACATGCAGGGAAAACAAGTTTGTCTTGACTCCACACCCTGTTCCATGAAGAACACGTCGGCCATCACTCGTCCGTAGTTAAACTGCTTCGTTGTATCACCAATAGGTAGAGCTTCTAGCGCTTCCATAGAACGGGTTGGCTGCCTTGTAGCAGCAAGACCCGAGCCCCATATCCCATTGAGAAGGGCGACTATATCCTGGCTAACTGAAGGATACTCTATGAAGATGAACTTGTCCATGGTCTGTGGAAGGAAAGGCTCCTCGGGCGGTAGGAATCCATTTCGCTTCATAGATCCAGACAGCTTCTTCAAGTTGGATATCAAAGTTTGTCTGACTTCGCCCAACTCGCCGTCTACAGGACTGTATTTGCCTTCCGCTACCTCGGGAAGTGCCTGTTCCATTAGCCAGTATCCCTTTGCTAGATCCGTGTAAGCCTGGTATCTGGCCATGAGTAGTCGAGGTTCTTCTGGGTCCGCTGGACGACTCCTAATAATTGTCTCCAGCGACGTTCTTCCTTTCAAGAACCACCACAGTGCAGCTCGACACATGTCCTCAGGCCGTGCGGTTCCCAGTGGCCTAAATTGCTCTGCATGAAGGCGGAATAACTCATATAAATGCTTCGTACGAGAGATGAACGCTTCTAATGCATCATCACTAGACGAAACCACCGCGTCATGAAGACTTCGGTTAGTTTTCTCTGGTGAAGGCGGTAAGAATCCACGCGAAGCAGGATTTTGGGTAACAGGCGTGGCTTTGTGAGAGAGATCAGAGGTCGAATGAACAGAATTTGAATATAGGGACGAAGGACTATCGCCCATGTCATTGGTATTCATACGTAATTCATCAGGAGATACGGGTCGCTGTGACATGGCAGGCACCATATCAAAATCGGGAAGCGCCTCTTGGGGGGGCAAAGGGGGTAAAGGTGATCTACTAGATGAAGACGAAGGAGGTTGCGGTGATTCTTGATATGGTGGTGGTTGTGGTGATCTGCTAGGAGGGCTTCTCATTGATCCTTGTTGTATAGGCGAGGGCTTCAGGGGAGATCTGGTGGATTGAGTTCGCAATACTGAAGAAACAGAATCCCCCAACGATGGCGCCGTAGATGATATCCGATGCGACATGGATCTTTCTGGAGGCGGGGTCGGCTCCTGCGTCTTAGGTACCGGCATTGTTTTCTGGCGTTGTGGTTCAGGGGAAGAGGTCGGATCGTCCCAATCGTGATGCGAGTTGGCGCTGGCAGATCTCATTGCTTCCGCAAAGGCCATACCCTCTGCTTGCCGCTGCTGTTGCTGATGGATTTCAATAAAGGAGCGACGATTCTCATCTTTTTGATTATTAAGGCCCAAGAAGCGGGTTTGAGCAGGTTCCCCGGCAGGGACAGCACGAGGCTTAGGGGGTTCGGGTGGTGGAATCGGAGCGGGCCCCGGCTCCTCCATCCGGAAATCTGAGATCGTGCTAAACCCCGTCTGTGTCCGTCGTATAGGACCGGGCACAAATTCGCCGTCATCTTTCTGTTGGACTTCTTGGAATGCTCCCACTTGTCTAGCATATTGATGGCCCTCTTTTGTAGGCGGGATTGGTGCTGAAACGGGTACCGATTTAGATCTTTTTCTTCTACCGATCTCAGCCACAGCCGTCTCGCACTCATCACCACCTTCTCCAATGATTTCGGGGTACGTATCGGCGAAACGAACGACAAGGCCTTTATGCTTCCTCGGTCGAGGTGGACTGTGCGACCGTGCTCGTTGAGCTAAGCTTTGTGACGATTTGTTTTGAACATCTAGAGCTTGGGGGAATCGGCTAGCCTTGGATGTGTCGAGAGCGAGTGCTGGTGGGCCTCTCGGAGATGTAGTTGGCGGTGGAGGAAGGGGATGGGAAACCATCAGTCGGTCTGAGTGGCCAAGGAAGTCGGAAATCTCATTCGCAGTCTCCTCGTTGGTCATCTTCCTCTCTCTATTGCTACTACCACCAAACAGCTTTCCCATAATACGATCCCTTCGTCGGGCGCCTTCGGTAGGTGCATCGTTCTCCATCGTCGTCCGTGAATTGGCGGGGTACAACAACATGTGCCTTGAGAAACCATCAATCTGCGGTGCTTTCAGCGGCTGGAGTTAAGTAATTGTTGTCTATGGATTTGGGGGCGGGAGGAAAGGTTCAATTGGTGGGAGGGTGGAAAAAGGATTGGCAAGGCCAGCTGCCTTGATAGCTGTCGCGTGCGTCCGTCGGGGGCAGCACCAGAGACTGTCCGAAATTTAGTTGTGAAGATCAGGAGTTGCTGTGGAAGTGTGTCTTGTTTACTTTGTGTGTACCCAGTGTCCAACCTAGTCCGTTCGAGATAGCGAGATTGTAATGTTATTTAGTTCGGCTGGGATCGTCATCCACCAAGGGGGGGTGAATATGTAGGTACAACACCACACAGCATTCACAAGCAGCCAGACAAGTTTATTAGGTCGGCTTTGTTACCCACTATAAAGTACCGAAAGGCAGTGGCGGTGGAATGCGACTTTCGACCCCGTTAACGATATGTATTTCGGATGTACGAATCCCTTAACCTGTAATGCCTTGTAATGCCTTGGGAGTGGGAACGTAAGGGCAGAAGGAATGAAATACCCAATATGGATGATGGGTGTTGCTCTTGTTAGTTGGTAGAATTGGATGATGTGTGTCGTGTGTCACCCAGTCTAACCTTCTCGTTTTATTTTATGAATTGGAGGTGCGAATCGAGAAGTTCCCAGTCATATGAATTGGTCGTGCAGATCGGCCAGTTTCAGGTACAGATACTGTAACTACCTTGGCGAAACCCGCATTTTTTTCTGGCAGGCCCGACGTTCCAATTCCTCGACACAATATGCAACCTGGAACTTGACAAAAAGAAACACAGATCTGACGAAGAATTGTAAGGTTAGGTATTGATCTGTGTAAACGTTGGTCCAATGAGGATACTCCAGTGAATCCAATCTATCGCTGTTAGTCTTACGTGTACTATGTATGTACGAGACCAATTGGCATGAATTTAGGTCGAACACACAACATCCGTGGATACACCTGGCAGTTCATAGCACTTGATTAAAACGAAGTAGCAGCCAATTAGAATCAAGCCCTGACATGTAGACCCCCATTGGGACCCTCGAACCCCAATGAAGGCTCCCGCCTATGGAAGTTCAGGGACCACCCTAAGTTTCTTGGCGCCACCTTTTTACGAACATTGAAGCACGAGACTAAGGCAAGAGTGACCGCACTAATAGAGGCAAGGTACCTTTGTATTGGTTTGGTGATAGGGGGGGTGATATGATAGGGCTTATCAGGAGCTGACGCCAATGTAATAGGGACCTCTCTTCCCAAAAGTTCTAAAAATTGCAATTGTATGCCTCAATTAGGAACTTGGTCTAACCCCAAAATAATCACCACACCATCTAAACACTTCTTCCCGTTGAGCTAACGTACCTACTGGATAAACAGGGCGTTTGGAGATCAGCAGCCCAGCTGCTAGACACTGCGCATACCCGTTACCGCCGGTCTGGATTGATCTCTTTTCTCGCTTCTACTGAGATGTATATCACGGATGTTACCTAAATGTCAGCTATAGCTCATAGTCTCACTCAATACCTATTTATGTACCAACATCTAGAATTTCTAATTTCTACCTTCCTGTCGAGATAGATAGATACCGGTTCTCCCTTCGTCTATAACTTGGTCACATTACCAGGTCATACACACCGCTTGGATGCCAACATAGGCGAAAAAAGCCTTGTGCTTTGCTTCGTCACGGTTTCGTAAAGCACAGACATTATGCAGAACATTGGACCCGGCCACCACTCCGGGTCCAACGATATGGAAGGCATGCTTTTGTCTCCCGAAACGTATAGCGGCAATGGTGGTAGAGAGTTAAACCCAATTTCGGTATATGGTTGGTTGGTAAGGCTGGCTAAGCGCCCCAAATTAGATATGTAGTAAGGCTACCTTGGGTAGCATTACAATTGGGGGCCTGCAAGATCTGATGGTGCTGGGCCGACTAGCAAGATTGGACACGAGAAACGTGGAGGCAGTGGCTGTAAATGATACGACCAATCCAGGGATGCCTACCGTGATAGCCTACTTATTATCGTAGCGTCCCGTCAGCCCCGTATCCCATTTACACCAACGAGTGCCGCTTTCGGTCTCACCGGCCACTTTACATCTCTACTCATATCCGGTGAAATACACGGCCCGTGAAGCC
Organism: Hypoxylon sp. EC38; assembly: GCA_002120335.1. NCBI lineage: Eukaryota > Fungi > Ascomycota > Sordariomycetes > Xylariales > Hypoxylaceae > Hypoxylon > Hypoxylon sp. EC38. The sequence continues at coordinate 1,102,687 of KZ111236.1, read as the reverse complement.
ACATCGGGAATAGAACGCCATGCTCGGCAATCGACTTCATCTTTCAGCCTATCTAGAAGAAAGTCATCATTGCGTTACAGCTCGTCTAGCCTCACCCTCTCGCATTTTCCTCAGCAAGTGTATTTTCGGCTCCATCCTCGGGCCAATCCACCAACCTCCAGTTAGCTTTTTAGTAGCGTCCTTCACTTTTCTCACAAGAGTCCCTCTACCGAATACTCTATCTTGGCCACTTTCAACATCGCCTTTTGACGGTGCACTCGGCCTGATCAACTCAACCCCGGCAAAGCCTTCCACTACTCCGATCGTCTCCCATGGGCCGATAACTTTCCTCGGGTCCTCAGCGAGCACGTAGTCAAACTTCTCCCAGAATGACGGATTTCGTAACGTTTGTTCGTCTTCAGTCTTGTCATAATTGAATGTTATCTCGTTGGCCGGACGCGGATCATTAGGGGGGTAAGGGTGCTGTCCGAAAAGTGTCACTCCTGTCATACATGATAATACGTCCGTATGGATCGTGACGGTCTGAAGGTCAGGAGAGGAAGATGAAGTAACAAGTTTGCGGAGCTCCGAAAGCGCCTCTCCACCCGGATAATTAAGAGAAGATATGACGAGCATTACGGTACTAACACCGAACGAAACAAGTACCGAGCCAGCAATGACAAAGGAAGCAAGTAAGAAGGCAATAGATTTTGCGCGCCTCGTAAAGATGTAATTTGCTGCTAGGGCCGCTGCCGCCGTCAATGGTGGTGCCACATAGAAAATGAAGCGAGCTTCCTTGTGCGGCTGGAAGGAGTATATTACCACAAACAAGAGGCTAGGTATCACTAGCGGTTGAGCCTGTTTTCTTGTTCCGGGATTCCAAATAGCAAAAGGGATAAGAATAGCCGTGCTCAGCGGGTTCATAAGGATCTTTGGTAAGGCGGATGTGAAATAATAGTGCCAAGGAGAGACTCCCCATTCGGAAGAAGAGCCAAGGATGGCATTGTAATAAAACCCCCAAAGTTCTGGCCACAACGGCTTCTGCCAGAAGTACGAATCGATTGGTACCGATAGCAACAGAGAAGTGGTGAAGAACAGGAAGAAAGTAGGAATAACTACGCCCAAAGATATATGGGAGTTAGCTAGCCCATAGAGTGTGATGGCTATGAGGAGAATAGCCAATTCCGATCTGAACACTGCGGTAGCCATAGTCAGAGTCCCAATGGCTAGCCTATAGCGCCAGACCTGTGTCCGTTCATTGGAATGTCCTACCAACTGCGAAAATGCCAGTGTTGCTATTGGATATTAACCCTAGATCTATCATATGTGAAAGGAGTGATAACTTACTCAATCCAAAAGCGAACATATTGGGCAATGTTCTAGAAGCGTAGAATATGACATGGAATTGGCCGAGTTGCAGCAAAGCATACCACCTCGCAGTTGACCTTCCAAAGGCCGACTCCACATTCCGCTTAAACACCAGCAGTGCAGCGGCATTGAATAGTCCCAAGAGTCCTCTCACAATGAGCTGCGCATACTGAAAGCCCACCAAGGCGATGATGGGTTGGCCAATTCCCGCTAACAGAACCGGACCAATGAAGGTCCGAGGGACAGCGCCAGGGAAGTCAAAATGGTCATATTGAGATGATAACCGCTGATGTACGTTCTTAGTGGGCGTCCCATAGACGAGAATGTCATGAGTCGCTTGGATATTGAATGACTCTTCGACCTTGGTATAAGGAGCTACCAAGAGATGTACCAAGATCAAAGCTGGTACAGCTAGCGAAAGAAGTACGTCTTTGATATTTGTTAGTTAACTATTTACTAAAAGTAGAATATATGATATCAGTGTCATACCAATAGCAGCCATTGAAAATGCGTATCCGAAAGACGTCTTAATAACACACTCAGTGAAATAGATCGACTATATTTATTCAACAATTGAGCGACGCATATTCATATTAATTTTTTTTTAAAAAAAAAATTAACATTGTTGACAGGCCTGTTGTTGCAACCTTAAAACGTTACTCATTTCGAGTTCGATGATCCTCCTGAAAAGCTTGGCTGATGCGCCGCATTTGCACCGCCACACTCCACTAATTTGAAGCTCTTGTTGGCCAGCTCCTGCAACCTGGCATTGCGGCCGTTGACACCTGGCCTAGTACCACTGTTGAACAGTGGACAACATTTCCAAGATCAACCTACGCATTTGTTCTACAGTACTCGCAAGCTTCCAAACCAAGCTCAGTCCTCCCATGTTCTATAATTCCAGCCCGCCAAAATGCTACTCCTTGGAAATCTCCTTTACGGTATAACTCCCATATCCCTCTTCATTAGCAGCATTAGCTAATGCGATAATAGTCTCGATCCTCCTCGTGAATGCGATCGCGATTCTATCCGAAGACCGATTCCTAGCACGCAGTATGCGCCGACCCAACACCATCATCCAAAAGTCCGAAGAACTATACTAACACCCTCTCTTTGCTACTAGTAAACCTTTCCTCCGCCTCCTACGATCCAGCGTTCGGCGCCGGCCCTGATTCTCAAAGCGTGAAGGTGAAGGTCATCAACCTGATTGCCAGTGTACGGACATTGATGAGGAGTACGCGTCACCCTTTTTGTGTGCAATGGGACACGATGCGAGACGGAATAGAAAAGCTGATGCAATGCATAGTTCCACTAATAGCGATCAACACTTTAATAATAATCTACGAGCTGGTCTTGGGCTAGAAAGAGAAAATAGGCGTCACGGAATACGATGAGAATATAAGGGCGTGCATTCAATTTTAACCAGGCGTTCAGGTGTATACACACTCCGGTTTGATGGGCCATGATTAAAAAAGATTAGGAGAGCAACAGGTTCTGTTCCCCTATAGGGGTGGAATCATCGCGACATGTAATGCTAGTGAAGTCATATCAAGATTTTAAAGATAATCAGCATTCAAGCTTTTTTCTCTTTTAGCATGCCCCTACTATCATCATGGGCCCGAGCTCTTGTGTCTGGTCTTATTATACATAATATCCATAATGGGTATTCCATAGTATTATGAGCACATCTGGCTCTCGTATAGGGGGATCAGAGGGGAATCATTGCAGCCCCTCTGAGTATCCAACCCGACTTTCAGGTTTGGCGCCTCTCCTCCGTAAATGCTCAAGAAACGTCGCATTTCTTTTTGATGCTCCTAGAACTCCATATATGCCAAACCCCTCACGCCATTTTCCTAGGGCGATGAGGATAACTATTCCGTTGAATAAGAATCCCTTAACTCCGGCTAATGAATACCCTCACTAGAGATTACTGTGGCTCTTCTTTCTGCCGAGACTGAAGCTGAAGCTCTTCTTGAGCTTGAATTGTGGCTCTGGCTTGTCGTGGTTATGTGCCGCGCTCTCGCCATTCTGTCCATTATCTGATACCTCCGTACTATCCCGCTTTGCCCTGTCTTTGTTGAGGAATCCGAAGCTTTTCCTCGACATGGACTTGCTACCCCTGTGCGGTCTGTGCAATGACGGGACATTATCCTCTTCTTCTTTGCGTTTAGCCTCCTCCTCTTCGGCTATCTTCTTGCTTTCTTCGAGAGCTTTCTTCAAATCATCTTGCTCAGCCTTACGAGCTTCACGTAATCGTGCTTCGTTCTCTTTGCGTTGCTTCTCCTTAGCCTTCAGTTCTTCTTTCTCCGCTATCTTCCGTGCCTTTTCTTGAGCTTTAGCTTCTTTTTTCTCCCGGCTCTTCTCCTCTTTCGACTTCGCTTCTCCCTTGATCGTGTTTACTCTCGCAGGAAGCGGAGGTACAGGGGGTATCGTTCCGTCAAGTTGAGGCAGTAATGCTGGTGAAGGTGTTGGGTTAGTGACCATGTCGGGCGCTGTGGCAGCATGATCCAGAGTAGCAAGTCCCTCGGGGTCTTCGTGTGGCCGAACCGGCTGCGTTAATTGTCTTGATAAGCCAGGTACGTGACCATTCGGCTGACCGTCCTCTTGAGCAACTCCAGCCTTCTCGCTGGCTATCCTGACTTCCTCAAGACCTTCTGCTTCTTGTTCGGCCCGTACCTTTTCGAACGTCGTTTCTTGGTAGAACAGAACGTACGCACAGGCCATACCCGGCTTGTCTCCAAAGAAATTTCGCACATAATGCTTGTCAACCGGCTCAACCATCTCGTCATCAAATAGAAGCCAACCTCGGTCCTCTGTCTTAATGACGGAAACATAATGACCATGGTATGCATTCCCACCGATGTGAATGACGACTGCGTAGAGTTCGTAAAGTCGATCGGGGTCTTCTGCGTCCTCAGTCGTGTTAAACATCCTCAACTGGTACGGGTATACTACACGATGGAACAGCTTCTGTAATCGACTGTAGTCTTCTGTATACTTGAACCTTTTCAGATGTAACGCCAACACCTTGGGCAGTCGTTTTATCTTCATGCGCTTCTCGGCTTCTTGAAGGCCTCCACAATGATCGCAGTGAAACTTGTTCCTCTCGCAAAGCATTTCTTCGGCAGAGAACTTCTGTAAGCAGGCAGTCACTGAAGTGTGCTCTTCCAAGTCTATCGATAAGTCCAAAAATGTCTCGTCGCGTTGAGAGGCGGTTTCACAAGTAAGGCACTTTGTCTCCGATGTTAATACACCCTCAAAAATATCATGTACCCAACCCGTTCCAGGAGAGTTTGTGCCGTTCGAAGCAGTCTTGGCAACTGCCCCTAAAGCGGCTTTGAGCGATTCTTCAACGCCGTCCTCGTTGCGAGCTGCTTGTTCATTCAGCAATCGCTTAGCAGTAGTCTCAACATTTGATATAATGTCGTTGAGTACAAGCCCGTAGAATTCATGGGCATCCTGGTGCATCGAGTTCCGAAACATTTCATTGTCCCGCTTAAAGATCTCGAGGAAGCGCTGCGGACTGAGAACTCCTGTCCGGACGGAACTATCGACGAGAGCCATAAATATATCTCTGAGGCCAGTGAATGTGCACTCATCCATACCGAATGTTTCATTGCTTTCCTGTGCCAGCTCTAGTATGGGGCCCTTTAACATTGCTTGCTTCTTCTTGTACTCTGGGGTGTCGGGTTTATCCTCCGGTCGAACTGGTTGGGCTTGCCCCGAGTTGATCTGCTTCCTCTTTTCCATGGCTTCTGCTGCGGTCAAAGGTTTCTTTGCATTCGCGCCTCCATGTGCAGCTCCGTTTGTAACAGGAGCTCTGATTTGGACATTAACCCTAGGCCGCGTGCCGTTCGGGGTATTTGACGGTGATAAGGGCGGAAACTTGAGGACCTGTTCTCGAAATGGTACAGTATAATAGAGGGCTTGGACGATGGAGTTGCAATAGCTATGCTTTGGTCAGAATATGCCTTTAGATTTGAGGGTGAATAATATCTACCAGGTGTTACCGAACTAAACAATTGGGGTCAGTATTGTAATATGACGAAGTGAATAATTTGTTAGGTGGCTTACATTTTCCATGCCAAAGAACTTGTCGCTTCCATCCTGTCGGAGTGCGCCAGCGTTTTGGAGCATCTTTTCTAAGGGCGTGATCTCTGGTGTAGTCTCCTCTTTCTTCTTTTGCGCATCTTTACCTGCCGAGCCGGAGGCCGCCTAGTATTGCGTCAGCATGCCTCACAATTGACATGTTCATAGCTTGAGACTCTAAGAGCATGCTGGGTTAAGTAGGAGGGAATGTGCCAGCCTCAAGCTAATATTTGACAACTTACAGCGCCGCCCGTTTTCCATTTATTCAAGAAACTCGCCATCGTAATTATACAAAGAACTAAACAATATAAGAAGTGCGAGTTTGGTCGGAACGAGCCAGCGTCAGAGCGCGGCGGGAGGTCAACAGGATCGGACGGAATCGATGGCGACAGTCATTCGAAGGTCTATTTTTGACAATGAACGATAGTAAAATTCCAAAAGTCTATTGGTTTACCATGTAATAAACGTCGGCGATTCTGTCTTATACACAAAAACTGTGCTGGATTTAATCGTTGTCGTCACAAAGTCAGAGTTTCTCAGTATCGTCAATTCAGTAGCTTCGGCAACAAAATGCACGGGTATTAGTCTTGGATAGCTCGGCAAGTTTTCTTTGTAATCGGTGCAGTTATAGGCCGAACCGGAGTGGTAGGAATAGGCGAGATAGTAGATGATTTGTCAGGAGAGGCGAGAGAGAAATCGGAACGTGAAGTTGTAAAAAGAGTCGCCAGCGAAGAATTGAAGGAAGAAGCGAGTGACATTTGCTGGTTCGATGAAAGAAGGATTCGATCAGTCGGGGATGCGTGGATTGGAAGGAGCCGGAAGTATGGCCGGGTGTCGTGCCGCTGACGGTACCACTGATGGTTGAGAGAGTGCCCCTGCGTACCCTTGATTTTAGCACTTGGAAAAAGCCTGGAGATTCGAAAAGATGGGGTAATAGCGCTGAACCCTAGTGTCTTTCGGACTAATACCCAGCTAAGGTATTTTCTCCACTGACCGACGCACCTGGCACCTGCAGTGGCTCTTTTTGTTCAAATTTTATTAGGCGCGTTTCTTTGTGTAACTTCTGTCGTAACTCCCAAGTCATGGACCTGCAGTCTTGGGATTGAGTTGCAGTTTTATCCATTAGTCCAAATTATAACCAGTAAAGTTCGTCGGATTAAGAATCTCCTGTATGTAGGTACCAACTCAAATTCAAATATTATCTAAACTATCTAAACTCTAAAATTCCGAGATATTTTTCATCTCCTTTAGGCGTTCAGTTCAATCTTAGCTTGGGATGACAAGGTGATGACAACCAGTCGGACTTTAGATCCAATTCCAAAAAGGGTAGTTTTCCTATAACGGGATTTGTCATCCGATAAGTACCTACTTTACTTTACAGATGCGCATCTTCGATAATTCGAGTTTATAAGTTAGGTCCTTCTCCTATCAGCTCAACAATTCCCAATTTCAACTTTCGCGTCTTTAGCTCGGAGATTCCCTCTCAACAACTTCTTACTACGTAGCAATCGGAACTTTCTATTTGCAACTACGACCTTGAATATTGAAATCTATCATGGTTACAATTGGCAAGAGGCGAGATCTCCAGAGTGGGGGGAAACCGGGGGATCAAGTGTACACCGTAGGAGGTTTTTGGGACTTTTCAACTCATGTCTCACCCGCTCCACTTGCCACGCTTCTCAAGCAAGCCAAGCGACAGAAGCGCCTTTTGGTTCGACCATTCAACAAGTTCTAGACTTGAAAGGGCAGGTGATCACCACAGCTTTACTAGGGACCTCTGGTCCCAATACTACGGATACATGACGAGAGCAGCATGATCACCATCATTCATATTACTCTCCAAGTCCTGAGATTAATGACTAACGCTTCAAAATGGGGAAGAGTCATATTCAGAACATTGACGCGGCAGTGTTACCACGCTCTAGTTGACATGTGTAGTACTGCGCTACCACCGCTTCCATGACAATGGTTGTAAGATGGTAGCACGCGTTTCGCTGTCGCATGTCATATCAGGCTTCTTCTCCGCAAGGCATCGGTTCCCTGCTTGCTCGGTGCGGTACCAACTATGTAGTGTAACTTGAGACAATCTCGCAGTCTGATTATCGAATTTGTGGGGTTATTTATTACCTGCCATCGATGGTGGTGACGGAACGTGCAAAGAGGCAAACCTAGCTGGGTATATACATACAATAACGGGGATAGTTCGCAAACCGGGATTATACCTTAGGTACACTTGCACTAAACGACCCCTCGCTTTAAGATCCTAGATGCGGTCCTGCAAGCGACCTCTAATGGCAATTAGCCCCAAGGCTGACGAACACATTCGGCCGAAATTCCTATCTTGATTACGGAAGACGAATAGCACGAGACGCGAATCTATTTCTATTAAGGAAAAGTATGCTCGAGTCTGTCTCCGTCCCCTCCCGCGACCTTCAAATGGGAAATGGGGAAGTCTTAGACTCCAGAGTAAACGTCAGCCCAGACACCAACCAACGGGAGTTCTGAGAAGCTGCATCTTGATTAAGCTCTATAGTAGCAACACTTTTCCGTTAATGTTACCCGGCTTCTTCGTGTTACTTACGCATTCTTGGCCTGATTCCCAGACGATCTGCACGCAGACAGAACCGAGGAAGGGCCGCCGTGCATTCATAGTAACCAACGAGCAAATCTGTCACGAGCGAGGTGCAGTAATATGGGTGTGCACCTTGCGGAAATGCGCGATGACGGCATGCGAGAGTGTAGCGTGACCAATCCGCTTCACAGTCGTCCATCAAGCCCATGTGGCAGGCCTGCTGCAAGGGCTGCCGGGCTGCGCTCAGTCTTATAAGGCGTCCTTCTAGAAGGAAGGGTTACAGAACGCGTGCATGCGACCCTATAGAATGATGCAGTTGAGGCCTTTTTTCAAGGATATGCAGGCAGACAGGCAGGCCATCTATATCTCGTCGAGCTGAGTACCCCACTTCGCCGAAACTTTCCGCTATAGATATGCCTACTACACTTTCCCGCTGCCGTAGTCATCCTACACTACCTATATGCCGTATTCTCTGAACGCTATAGCCGAAAGATATATGGGTTACACTGTAGTACAGGCAACCACATCTATATTCCACATATATTGACACGGTAATGGAGTTCTAAATAGTGGGACATTCAAAGTTGACATGAGCTTCGACGAATAGCCCAATGCATAATCTACTTGGCTAGGAAACACCTCACTTTTAGACAAAATCGCTCTTCGTAAAAAGGTGACCAATAGTTCATGCTCAAAATCCCAAGGAATTTAGGACAGGCCATCTAGAGCGTGATCCCCGTCGAGTAGACTTGGCACCGGTATTATTCACTATTCCAGTCAGCAGCGTTGAGTCCTAAAACCTGCAATATGCAGGAGAATCTGCCCTGCTACCTTAATTAACATCCAACATTGTTTCAACGAGCATTACAATTGGACCATGTACACTATAACAAGCTTGGCGACCCTGGATCTAGACTTATTATAGTTTCAAAAGACCAACTTAGTTGATTACCTATTTACCTAGCTAACATGTATAACAGTATATTATTTCGACATCTATTCGCTGGCAACCAGAGTACGGCAACAAGGGTTAATTGGTTCAGAAAATTCAATATGACTATACGATTTTAGGATTTTAAACAGTAAAGGAAATTTGCTAAAACATCTATGTACGTGTAGTAGTTAGTCATTACAAACGTTTAGAACCAGAGCCCGACCCTGCGTTAACTGGACAGTCGAGATATATAATAATCCTCGAAGGAATCAGACTAGGCAGTGAAATTGTCAACCTATCCGCCCGTATCTGAGCGGCTTCATATTGTCCTTTTCTATATCTACTTCTTCTCCGGAGGTGCCGCTCCACCTGTCGTCGGGAAACCCATGAACATCTTGAAGTAGTCCTATTACATCGTTAGTATAACGTTTACCTAACACTAGCAGAAAAAAATACCCCTTTATGAAGAGGGTAGTGTGGGAGAACTCACGTAAATCATCCACTGCAGACCGGTGAGAGTACCGATCATGACAATTCTGACAGGCAAACCGTTCCACAATCCCATGAAACCCATATCCTTATAATTGCGAGCCACGGCAGCTCCAAAGGCCTCTCCAGGCTTCCGGTTAGCATTGAGCTTAGAGACCAAGACATCAGCCGGGTGAGAGACGATGGCGCAGAGAATACCAGCGAGGTAACCACCGGTGAACGAAACGGCCGTCTGCGCGCCCTTGCCGTAGTCGCTCTTCTTGCCCGGCAGGCGGTCGTAGATCTTCTCGACGATGGTCTCGAAGGAGGCGAACTTCATCATGGTGTACGGGATCTGGCGGCCCCACAGCGGGTACAGGCCCTTGTACAAGCCGCCGACGCCCTCGGCCGCCGTGATCTTGCTGATGCCGTCGAAGGTGCCCTTGTACGGCGGCGGCATCGTCGTCTGCATGCGCACCTTGACCGCCTCGAACGGGCAGAGCGCGATGTCGGCGAGGAACTCGGCCGACGCCGAGGCGCTCAGGTACAAGATCGTCTTGTACCTATACGCGTTCTCGGGTCCCGCGAGGTCGGAGTACTTCTTCTTGAAGTACTCGTACCAGCCGTATTTGAATGCGCCCTGCGCCGAGTATCCGAAGAGGGTCGGGCTCCAACCCGTGAAGATCCCCCGGAACCCTTCTTGTCGCAGGATCAGGCCCCAGGCTTGGAAGTTGCCCTTGTAGAGCGAGGCGTCAACTTGTCGACGGCACTTGACGAGGTCGAGTGGTGTAACAGCGGTGTGGGTTAGGCCCTGGGATATCGATGTAAGATACAATCCAGTAGTCCCTAAAAGTTAGGTATGTGAGGGTTCGTTCACTTACACATGCGAGAAGACCACCGAATGTAGCCGCAGCGTAGAACGTTGGAGTGTAGAGCTCCAACTTCTTGGGAGTTGAGCCCTTGGCTGCATCGCTGGCTTTGTCGAATTCCTTCTGTGCCTCGGAGCTGAGTTGCTGAGCTTTGTTCTTCGCATCGTCGACGACTGAATAAGCTGTGTAGAGCTCCGGACGGGCCTGGAACGGGGTGGGTTTGCTAGCCGGGCTAGTCCGGACCCGTTGGTTCAACGGCGAGCCAAATGACTGATGAAGGATATGCTGATTGGGGAATAAGTAAGACATCGTGGCTAGTCCCGAAATGAATCTATGATATTTATATTAGTACCGTAATTGATAATTGTATTGAAATCCAATGCTTGACTGTGCCATATCTATAATTTTCGATACAATTCAACGAGCAACATACCGTTCCCAGAAGTTTACACTTGGATACTATCAAATAGAGGTCGGTCGCAAAGCTCAAGTGCTCTGGTACCTATCGACTACACTGCCAGAATGGAACCTTGGAAATGGTAGAAACCCCCGAAAGACAAATACAATTGCCGCAATACAAAGAGTACGCGACCAGAAGACGTTGTAAGAGGCTCAAAAGATTTATCAGGGAAAAAGGGAAGAAGGGTGGAAGGTCCGGAGATAAGGTAGCTTAATACCCTGATGAACCAATAACCAAGGTCCAATCCTTTCCCTCCTACAAACGTAAGACATATCGTGTTAGTGACGTCGGAGGGGCCGGCAGGGCTGAGTGCCAGGAGCTATGTCGGCAGCAGAACGGGATCGAAGCTTGGCCACCAATGAGCAGGCCAAGTTTCGGAATAAATGGACCTGGAGAGTTTTTATTTTAGGTATGATACTGGGTATGGAAGGTACATATATGGAAGGTAAGAAAATGGAAAGCTTCACAACCGAATAATTAACGCAGTTTCCGAACTGGGGTAGCGGATCTTATGGGAGCATGACATTCTTCATTATCTGTTTTTCCAATTCGAGATCAAGCTTCGGTATCGAGAATGAAGAGATTGATGCCAATGATACGTCATGTAGCAATATAGGTAGAGACGAATCTTACACTCAGTACTTTGATACTACATATGAAAATCATTACTACATAGGTAGTGCTAATCCCATACTAACAAAATGAATGTTGTGAAAATTATTCTCCCAAGATGACTCCCCTCTGCATTGTTCATCTTATGTAGGTATTCGTAAATAAGCCTTAATGTTTTCAGCGACTTATGACACACTATAGTCCCTTTCAAGGTTGGCTTATATTACTATAGGTGTGTATAGTGCGTAGGTGGCTCTAAAGGGCGGCTCTAAGCCCGTTGTTGGGGAGTTATTTAGGAAATGCCCCACCTAAAATTGTATCCATAATGTAATTGATCCATCTTGTGAAGATCTTCCATCATCCCTACACTCCACCAAAACCAACCTGCCTTGGGTATGAAAGAATTGCGATAGCCTATCCTCGTTCATATCACACGCAAAACGGCTTTTAATCTGTAAAGCTTCCTACGGATAAGAATCCGAACGAGTATAGACCAAGCCCCCTTAATATAGGCTCTTTTTAGAAACCATCCACTTGTTCCCTAAATAGAGAAAAATCATATCTCGTTTGGAATTCCGAAGCATCTTTGACGAACGTAGCATACGGATATGGCGCAAACGACCAAGACTTCGGCTCATGTCGGCCCATCTCCTCTAGGGAGCACACCGTTTGTATCAAAATGGTCATCGCGGTATAGAGGAGTAAGGCACCCCTCCTATTTGGTTTAATTATACCACAACTTGGCAGATTCATTGCCATAATAGCAACGTTATACACATATCTAGCTCATTTATAGAAAACCAGCAGAACTAATGTGAATATCAAACACCTAGGCAACAGTCCAAGATCTCGAGCCCCCAGCAGCCCTCTCCCTCAACCCCACGGACCCCATCTCTCTCGCCCTAATCTCCGCCTTCGAGCGCGACTACACGCACCTGACCATCGTGGACTCCGAAACTCGAGCTCTGCTAGGGTACATATCGATACCATTGCTCCAAGCACAACTCGACGCGGGCAAGGTGAAACCCGAGGACCCGCTCTCGAAAGCCATGGCGCGCTTCGAGCGCAAGGGCAAGAAGTATAAGGTCATCACCATGGCGACACCTCTAGAAGAGCTTGAGGAGTTCTTCGAGGGAGGCGCGAGTGGGGGACAGAAGCAGGAGTTTGCTGTTGTGACGGACGAGGATAGGAGATTCGTTTTAGGGGTCGCTACGAGGAGTGACTTGGAGGAATTTGTTAAGAGGCGGCCTGCGTAGAGAGTTGACGAGTGAGTGATACTGGGGAGGATGCCATAATCACTTCAGCATGGTTCAGTGTCATAAGGGTATGATGTGCGGGTAATCAAGATCGGAGCATCCAAGGGGATCGGCGCTAAGGCAGAGGATGCTTTGTTACATGGACTGGGCTCGCAATTGTTATTCAGCATTGCTTAAGGGATTCAACACCTCGGGCTGGATGGACTGATTGGGCTTATGTGAGCCACTGGATTCAAACAAGAAATGAAGGCAAGGGATAAAGACGGCCCCGAGTTGCAAGATTGACGTAATGTAATGTACTCTAGATTGCGGATCAATCATACAAAGAATCATGCCGGCCGTAATACATAGGTATCCCCTCTAGTCTACCTTATCCTAAACCCCATCAATTCAAAGCCCGCATCATCTCGTAACAAATCCAACGCTTAGAAGAGAAGGCCTATATGGCAATGACGTACCTCACCTCCTTCATTCTAAACTGACTCACTGGTCCTCAGGGACCCAATCGTAGATCATCTTGAACTCGACGAACTTGTCGCCTTTGGCAACAACGATATTCCGCGTGTACCTGCGCTCGCCGCCGATATCCTGGAACCCCCAGACCTGCAGCGCGGTCCACCCATTATCCAAGCTTTCCACATGATTCAAAATATGCGTCTCGCCCTCCGGCCCCCCCTTCTCCGCGTCGCCCTCGAGCCAATCGCGCGCCACGAAGTCGTCCTTCACCCACCCACTCTTGATAGCCTCGCCGTCGGGCGCCGCGACTAGCGCCTTCAGGTCGTCGGCGTTGATCCAGCGGCTGCGGCCGCGCACCTTGCCGAAGATCCAGTCGCTGTGCTCGCGGTACACGAAGTCGAGGCAGCGGTTCTCCGTCGTGCCCTTGATGCCCGCCGCGGCCACCTGCTCGATGTCGATGCGCGTGACCAGCGCGTTGTCGGCGGCCGAGGCGGGGGGTGAGGGGGCCCCCTTGTACTGCTTCACGTGCAGCGTCACGGACGTCGTGTTGATGGTCTTGCGGGTGAGCCATCCGACGCCCTGGAGCGCGAGCGCGGGCTCCACGCTATCGGAGAGGTTCTTGTTCTGTGGGATGGGTGCGCTCTTGTTAGTACGTCGTGCCTGAGATGCCTGAGACCTACATACATTGGATGTAGACTCTTGTGTGACGGGATGAGGTTGGTTCAGCTAGCCTTACCAGAACCCACTTGCCGTTCAGGTCTCCAATTGTCTTGGTTGCCGGGGCCGCCATGGCGATCGATGTCTCGGGACGCGGGTATTGAGTGGATTGTGGTAGAAACAAAAAAAAATCCTACGAGTGTCTTATATACCTCTATGTTATAAGGTAAATATCGCTAGCAGACTTGGCAAGGTAACACAATGCAACAAGGAATTGAGGTCGTATTGAAATTTCGAAGAAACATCAGTGAGGAAAAAAAAAACCAGGTAACGATGGGGAAATATGGGCAGCAATTGAGTAAAAAACGAAAACCAGCCGCGCCTCTCTGTGAGGAGTCAAGTTAATTAAAGTCCCTTTCGCTTACTGTCTATTCCTGGTAATCAGATGCTTCACGCCATCGCGAAAATCGATCGAGGGACGACCCGAGGCATGACGCATTTGAGGTATAGTTCCTATTTAGGGTCGAGTGGTAAGCGTCCATTTGTGGAGGGGTTGAAAATCGATTTCCCAAATGGGTATGCGAAGCACCAGACCGGAATGCCCATATTGGTACCATATGCGGGGTACGCTAGTACGTAAGAGGGCATGGATGGGCAACTTCAAGGTGAAGAAAGCCGCTGACGATGCTATCGATCTCCTCGCCCGGTGGGTGAAATTGCAATGTTGATATTTTCTAATGGTCAAGTACGGTATTATATTGCTATCAGCCCACCCTGCCTCACCTTGATTCATTCATTTACCCAGACCATATGTCGATTTGGCGACTAAGTTTATGCATATCTGATATTGATCGTATCTCATCAGCTCTTGTGGTTTCGGTATTGATGTATAAAATGTCACTATATGTCTTTCATAGAGCCCCTCCCTAGAATTTATATAATATCAATATTTATGAACCTTCCTCATTCTTCAGCTAAAATTCGTACACCCTTCCGATTTGTTTAGGGCAATAACAAAAGAAAAGAGAACAAATCCTAGACCGTGAGGAGTCAAGAAATATCCATGGAAACTTTCACATAGCCCTCCACTTCCCCGAGGCCCGTTCGCGACTCGGTCTACTAGTTTCCATGTGATGTAACGCGGGCTATGCATTTGTAACCAACAGGATGGATAAGTACGCGTACTTCTTTGAAACGTTACTCGCCCATGGAATGCTTATAACTATGCTCTAAACGTGTTCTTATTAGAATGATTAGGTCCCAGGACTATTAAGCTAAACCTAGGGACCTATGGTTTTATACATACATCGTTGTTTGCCGAATGGGAAAAAGGGGATATCCTACTCATACATTGTTCACCATCTTCCGCTCTTAATACACCGAAAATTTTGCAGACAGCCTACCATCGCCTGTCAATTCAAATCCATCGTCGACCCGTTATCATGGAGTCATCACTGGCAACCAGTTACTTTCCTCCTAGGCTCGGAAATATTTGAAATCGCCATCGCCGTTTGGCTGCTTGCTGATACATATTACTCATCCCTAAAAGGCGAGCGTCTTGGCTATGTGTTAAATCGTCACCAACGGTGGCCGCTTAAGTCAAGGCCACCATTTCATCCTCTTATAGCTTTCGATTACCTCTTCAACCAGTTCCTTGGTGATGACCGGCTTCTGGTATTGGAATCCAAGTACCGTCTCAAGCCGGCTACCATCCATACTGAGGTCTGTATCCTTCAGCAGCTCCTTCTCCATAAAGGGGGTTAAAGGACCTGGTCTTGTTATCCCAGCCTCGGCGAGAAGGTCTGCCCAGGGTCCAAGAACATCATCGTTGACGTCGTCCACAACGCTGTCCATATTGAGACGAGCGAGATTGCTCAGAAGTTGTCCTTGGAATCCCGTCTGTATCCCAAACACTTGGCTAATAATGTCGGCCACTACGCCCTGACTCGTGCTACCTTTGTCGACGACGTTAAATATCGGTGTTGAGCCCATGCTCTTCTCGTCCCAATTGGCCTTACCAGCGTCGTACCAAGTGGCGATGGCCCACAAAGCCCGTGTAACATCGTCAATGTGGGCTGTGTTTGTGCGCAAATCTTTGGTCCATAGAAATTTCATCTCCTCGCCAAGTGCTTGGTAGACGCGCGCCATGCACAGCGCCGTCGCTACCCATTGAGATGCATACGGGCCGTATACATGAGGCAGGCGCACAATAACGAGGTTCAAGCTATTCGAAACAGCTCTTAATCAGCACCAAGTCGCTTAGGATGAGATTTAAGAGGTATAACTTACCCTTCAATCTTGGCGAGCTCCTCCTCCGCCTGAAGTTTGAAGACTGCAATTTTGCTCCAAGGTTTGAGTTTGTCGCCCTCTTTGCTCGGTGACGAGTTCGGCTTATAAACCATGCCCGTGCTTAACTCCACAAAGCATCTGACTTTTCGTTTTGCCGCCTCTCGGCCAACAGCTAACGATAGGCCTAGAGATCGTACTTTGTATACTTCATCCTCCTGAGAATATCTCGTCTCGCCGCCGCAGTTGAATACGTAGTCCCATTGCTTGCCGTCGGGCCGGTCGAATATTCGCCCAAGAGCCTCTGGTTGAGAACTTGGTGTTAGCGTGACTTAAATAGGTGAGAGCTATTTGAAACTCGTTGCGACATACGCTCTTTACTCGCATCCGCTTGGATAAATTTGTCCGCAGAACATGCTTTCTCGAACTCGGGTGCTAGCCAGGCAAGCTGCGGCAATACTTTGTCGACCAAACGGATGTCAGATGCGAGTTCATTCTCGTGTATGTACCGAGCCAAAAAGCGTCCAATATAACCTAGCCCGCCGATGATGAGGACTGACGGCTTTTCTGTTGCCATTGTGTGCGCTATTGCAACCCGATGAGTTGCGAAAGATCAAATGGAAGATGATGAGAAGGAAGGAATCGAAGCGCAGCACAGGCGCGGGGCTCGACGTCGGAGGGGTCACGGTCGGGAGCAAAAGGCAGACAAGGCTATTGTATGCGATAATATGGTAAAGCTCCCGTCTTGGAGACTCTTGAGCTGAACTTGAATAAGCTCCAGAGCACCGACACGATGGGTTATGTACTAAAAGACCCAAGGGAATGCCTGTATTGTCTAGGTGGAGCAAGGGGTATCCGTTCGACTCCGTCAAAGATTGTGTCAGCTGCCCGAAGCTAGAAGCTAGTGGTATTGGTTCATTTCGTGGTTTAGCGGTTTAGGGGGGATGAGCGGATCCGGTCCAAGCGAGGAAGCCAGCCCTATATAGACGGGACAAGAAGCTATGTACACTACTTGCCAATCGAACCCAGGAAGGAATCAGATTTATTTGACTGTTCAATACTTTGATGTCTAGTGCAACCCCAGCTGGAGATGAAAAAAAAATAATGTGCCGTATGTGCAATGTGACGCAGGGGAGGCTTGGATTATTATGTACGTACGGGATGTAGGGACATGAACATCTGCACAGAACATTTGAAGGATGTTTAGGTCTAATGGGTCTAATGGGAAAAAAAGAAAGAGAATATGTAACCTGCTGTACTGTAGATCGGTACGCATGGGGGAGGCCGCCACCGCCGCCAGTCCAGGTTATGGGTTAGTATGGGTTTATGGTATGGGCTGTATGAGCTGTATGGGCTTGTATGGTCTTGTACGGGTATGGTCTCTGGAGACCATCAGGAGAAGTTGGTGGAGACCCAGCGGGTTGCTCCTTGTGGTTCATTTTATGCACCAAGTGATTGCGGTAACCGCTAAAAGAGCACCTTGGCTGCGACCCCCCTTGTTCACGCAAGATGGCGGATGGATCGCCGGGGGGCGCACGGGCTGGGAAAAGGCTTGGTTTACCAAGTCTCAGAGCACTGAGCACTTGGGCAGTGCACCGAACTCATACTTCATGATATTGAAGCCCATCCTCCTCATTAACGAGAACCAGAGATTCGCATATATGTACCTACATATCTACATGTAGGTACGTAAGATGATGTAGGTGCGTATCGACTCGACACCACGTATGTACATTAAACATGCAGGTGTGCAGATGAACGCCACCGCCTCGTAACGCACGTAGTAGACAATTATAGCAACGATGCGATGTAACTCAAAGGGTGTCAAAAAGACGTCGATGTTGATATGATATTATTAATCGATGAGACATCATGGTCTTAGACCAAATATTGTGTATTGTTCTTGTAGGGGTGGGAAGCGGGAGAGCGAAGAGGGAAAAATTAAGAGAGAAATGAGTCGGGACTTTAAAAATATTCATTAGTTCGAATGTCGTTTCCGCCATTAACTACATGTATGAGAGTCGGCATTTCCCAGTGAAGGAGGATGCTTCGTACCAACAACCTGGAAGGAATTAGGGACATTGGATGCCTACATGTAACCTTCAAGCCGTACGTAGATTTAGGGTACGTACACCCAGAGAATTAATGTCGATAGTGTTGTTATTATTAAGGACTCTTTGTGGTTTAGATTTCGATGTAAATTTAAAACTTAGCGAAAAAACTTGCGGGTGTAGATAGCTGAGGCAAAACAACAAATCACTTTCCAAACTACTAAACCCGAAACACATTAATAATTCCAAACTCTACAAGATCTCATATATATCAATAATTTCGAGATCAGATCAATATCAGAAGACGAAGAGAACGTGTACTATCAACATTGCGCTCGCTCAGCCACTCGTGCCGCTTTTAAAGTCCTGAACATTTGACATCGACAGGGACTCAGTGTTGGTGACGACACGGCCGATAATTGGGTTCCATCCTCATGGGCGATAAACCCGATATGCATCAACTTCTGTATGTAAATTGCTTTGGATCCATACAACCTAGTAAGGTATACACACACCACATAAAGCACGTATTTCCGAGACCCCCAATCCCCATCTCACCGCGAGTCATCCATCCATCGTTTAACCTTGAGTCTCTACACTAGTGTACTGTAGTCCTAGTCTCGTATCAAACAATAGACGTTCAAGCGACTTACCCACTTTCTACGACAAGAACATGTTATCACGTTGGTAAAGAGGCTCTCCGAAGGAAGACCTCGCCTGATGTACGACATAACCAGTCTTCGCCATCTCAACATCAAACGTCCCCGGGCTTTTAGGATCATCTGTATCAGATATCCGCCTCAAGCCCCTGCTGGTCTTCAAACCCACACACTTTAGATAAAGTACCCACGATGTTAGGTATGTGTGAATTCCCAGCATCCAACTTGATCCCACCCTCCCAGCGCCTTTTTTGCTCTTCACAATCATCCGGCTCACGTTACGTATTGCCTAGGTTGCGCGTATTACCAACATTGAACCACGGACGCGGATGCCACATAATGACACCACCCTCGCAGGGCCCGTCCATAAGCACTACGACCCGAGTATTCCAGGTTTGTTTTAGCAGAGTACCGAAACCGTCCTGTCGTGTAAGCTTCATATTAATGCCACAGATGTCATCTTATTTGTCGCGCTGATTCAGTACCACCTCACCAACCGAAAATTCTCCTCTGTAGCGAAACCTGGGCGGATGGCAGAGAGAGAACTCAACTCGTGCGCCATCCGCAGCAGCCCAGCTGCATGTCTACGAATCTTCGAGGCAGGGATGTGCAGTATGTAAAAGCTCCAACGCTGTTGGTCCAGCTTCGATCCCATCCGTGCAGTGCAGTGCGCACATACATGCTTGCAAGGGATTCACTAGCGGTGCAGCCTCCGACATCTAGGCTTCTGCCTCCTTCAAAAGGTGAGCCCCCTTATTGGAAGTTCCAGGATCCTCGCTCCAGGCATACCCCTGGTTTAGAAAATGGGCAGGACTTCTAGAAACATTCCATGCAGTGCACATCATTTAAGGTATTGTCGACCAACCGCGACCGGCAACATGTTATTTGTTTGCTTCTCTTGTGTCTTGGCTTGCTCCGAGCATGCCGCTCCTCAGACCACAGGCTATTTCCAAAGGTCTACCGATATGCAGGAGAAGCACCGAAGGTAAGGACAATTTCCGATGCGCGACGTGGACTCAACCTATTCTTATAGCGACTCTGCACCGGATAGACTCCCCGCCGGTGCGCGTGGATATACATATGATGATTTCGGTAGAGGTATAAGTCTTCCCCAAGTGTCTCCAAAAAGAGATTTGCCTTTTTCTAAATACGCTATTTTAAGAATACCTAATCTCTCGTGCGTCCTTCTAGAACTCCAACGGAAGTTCACGTTTTTGCCAAGCAGCTTTGAATGAAGAAACACGTCTTTTTTTCAAGAAGCTCCAGTCCCCTCAATGGTTACATTAGAAGCATGACGGATATTACCATAAGACGGGCCGCTAATCTTAGAGACCACCTTACGAGTAGCGTAAAACTATCTATTCGGCGGTACGGATCGAGAGATTGCCATCCTCTCCCGGGTGTCTTATAACGCCCGGGCGGTTCCTTAGTCGTCATTAGCGGCTCTACACTACACGGGGCTCCATTCTTCGCTCTCTATCGCAAACTGTTTCCTGCATCTGCCCGAGTCTAGATCTACCTAATTTTTTTCCTTACTTGAGCCAGTCGTATAGTCGTTATTTCTTTCTTTTGGATCCTCGACTAGGTACCCCCCCTCCCGTTTTGCCCCTAGCCTATTTCAATGCGATCGTCTGAGTCCGTGTCTTTAACAAAGCTCCCCTTACGTTCCTGTTTAGGATTGAAGACAGACAGCCACGCGACCATGACCGCATATCCACTCAATAGAAAGCTAAACCCTTCCACGAAGCGGACTCCTTCTAGAAAGAAGGAAGATCATCGCTCGGCATGCACAAGGGTTGTTGTTGTTGTTGTTGTTGGAGAATCGCTTTGACCCTTCTTCCTGTTTTCTTTTTCCAGGGGTGTACGTACGGTAAGTGAAGAAAAAGCGCCCTATGTTCGATGCAGAAACGTGGTAATGTTCCATTGCATACCGCGTGAACAGAAAAGAACAAAAAAAAAAAAACTTCAGGAAATAACCTACCAACTACAACCTCAAGTCCCCTATTTACTTTCTCCTCTCTCTGCATACACATATAACCCAGTAATGTAGTAATGGCAATGATTCCATAAGGTTGCCCGTGGAGAGGGGAATGGGATATTAAAAAAAAAATATGCATCCGTAACGGTCGACGGGCAGTCTGGCCGGGTTAGGTATGCAAGTCATTCGCGTCGTTTCGTGTAGCTGCCGTCGCATCCCATCATCCCCCCTCCCCATCAAATATCCCAATATCGCTGAACCCATGGACGCGGCATCGTCCTTGAAACAATGAAACGCCAGACGCGGGAAGCCCTGTCTTCTTCCCATGGTAAACCAGCCACCTTTATCTCAGACACATGCGCACGCACTCACGCAACGCACGCACTAAACCCACATGCTGGCATAGATCACATCCATTCATACCGAATATTTTTCTTTTCGCTCCTTGGGCTACATACCACTAGGTACTGCGTGTTTATCTCAATGCTACCTAACCTAACCTACTACTATACGCTTCCCGCAGCGGCCGGAATCGCATCCGGGACACGCAAGGGTCTTGTCTGTTCTATGTAGCCGATCCCTCCGCTGCCTCGTTCTCGAACCTCACGAAACAGGAAGGCAGCTCAATGTCAACACAAACACGTTGCATTAGATACCTTACACATACACATACACATATACATATACATATACATATACATTTAACATATAGCCACGTATTTAACAACAATCTCTCATCTACCCACTATATCTCGGTTCGGAAACGATATTTGCAAAAAAAGTGACTAGTAATCTAATACCTATATCGATCGATCTCATGAAACCCTATAGCCGAGGCGAGTTATAATCTGCTAACCTAGCAACATACATTACCCCCGTGCCGAAGCCGGGAAAAGGATCGTACGATGGGAAAAGATCTTGCGGGGTTTCCTTGGATCTATCTATCTCTCAGACTGGTTGGGGGGAAATTGAGTGCCTAGACCAAGCCTTGCGTCTAATCTAAGATGTGTATTCCCCCCTGGACCGTACACGAAAGCTACCAGGTCTCAGACATATTTCCCGAGACTATTGCGACTCGCCCCCATCATTCCGATCTACTGCTGCTGTGCAACTTTTTCGTCATCGCCGTGGTCATCATATCGTCACGGCAGGAACGGATAGCCCTTCCCCTGTCACCACATCTTCATAATGTTAACTCGATGGGTCGATGTCACCCATCATCGTAGCATGCTTCCAATGAGCTCCTTATGCGTCTCTTTATCTTTTGCATCCTGGCTCAGGCTTCCTACGCTCCTCAAGTCGCCAACCACGTCCTTAGCCTTTCCAAAGTAAACCTCCTGTAGCAGATTCCGCATCTTCAGCTCCATATCCTCGACAAGTTTTCCGATGTTTGCAATCTGCTGCTCCTCGCTTTCTGCAGGTAGTTCGATCTCGATCTGACGGGTCATGTTGCCCGAGAGGTCCATGTCTCCGAGACTGTTCGAGTTCGAAGACAATGACAATATGACAGTAGACGTGAGATTATATTGGGTGAAGCGGGCCCGGTCAATAGCTTCGAAGACGTGTATCGAGTCCCAGGTACCCTCGCTGGCGCTACCCGGCTTGGCCTCTGATGCGGCTCTATGTTAGCCCGCGGAAATCTCGTATCCAATGCAGATGAGGAAGTAAATATATCACCGACGCTATTGCGTCGTCTGTGCTCTCCCATGATCGGTAAATATTGCCTCAAGGTCTCAGATGTATGATGTAAGATTCGCAACCCCCAATTCTACACATGACCCTTTTTTTTTTTTCACTATGTCTCAGATCCAATGTCTTGGACCTAGTGTGACGGGTAGAACCGAGTAATCTGAAAACCCAGATAAAGTGTAGTGCCCGCTCTTGCACAGCATTCGTCCAAAGCGTCCTCGTTAGGCATAATAACCAGAGTCCAAGCGTTGACTAACAATTCCCGTAACCGCTACGCATAGACCCAACAACAAAGATATAGTGTATAAGATTATGCCCAAGCGCAATCACAAGATCTAAGTGATATAAGAGAAATTCAAGAACCACTTACCCTTTTTTAGCAACACAACTCCCGCGAACCCATCATCCAAGTTCCAGAAATACACACTGCTCACACCACCCTCGTAATATAAGTCGCGGTACACATCGAAGGCCTCGTTGGCGCGGACCTCCATGCGTCGGACCTTCTCGCTGGGTAAGCTAGCGGCGGAGCCTGGCCCGGCCTCGAGAGGCGGGTCGAACTCGTTACTCCATGGTGAACGGTAACTGTCACCGTCGCGGTTATAATCGCACAATAGGTAATCTCGACCTGTCTGCCGACAACGGCGGACGGATAAGGGTTGGTCCACGGACGAGAGAAGGTCCTCGGTTAGTTCCGGAGCGATGTTGATGAGGGAGTTGAGGTGGGAGGATGTGTGTTTTGGGTTGAGACGTCGAAGGAGATCACTGTTGTTTTGATGAGTGTTAGCAATGTTTGTATGTGATGCATAGATGAGAGATGATGTAACTACTGTATGTCTATAGACACCTTAGGTTGAAGATATAAGGCACCAAAGGAGGTATGAGAGTGGGCAGGGTAAGAAGGGGGTATACATACAGGGCCGAGTCGAAGGGGTCGGCAGAAGCCATCGTAGAGACTGGCTGGGGAGGTTGACTAGTAGCTTCAGTTACTTCTTGTGTGTTCTCCGTGTAATGATGCCACAAAGAGCTTATGCAACCGAGTAGAGTGTTAGGAGTGGTTGATGAGATGGACAGTCTTTTCAGATGTTGGAGGGGGAACATCTGAAAGTGAACCCAAACGTTTCAATCAATCAATGGTGGGGTTTGCCTGAAAAGTGGGTCGTTTCCTTATAGGGTAGGCACCTTAGCTTAGCTGGGACGTTGGAAGGGAACAGCTCTAATAAAAGAAGCTTCAGCTAAGGTTAGGTACGACCTTTTCCACTTTTCCAACATACATACGGTATGAAGCCTAAATGGAGTCGGGCAGCTTCGATATCGATACCTGTTCGCGATAGTCACGGGTCGAAGTTAGAGAAAGTAAATAAATCCAAACCTAAGGATATTGAGTAACATCGCTAGCTAAGACAATTTACTTAGTGTTCGGAGGACTTTCCCTATAGGTTCTAAGTTCTATGGACATCTCCCTCCTAAGGTTCCGAATTCCTATAAGATACAGTGTCTGTCTCCGTCTACGTATGGATACTTGCTTGACCTTACCTCGGTTGAATATCCTAGATACCTATACTGGAGTCGATATATGATTCCACTTGCTATGATGTAACTTATTATATAGGTACCTACCTAGGTACCTACTGAGGTAAACACATCGCAAGCTGTAGGATCGAGAATCATATGTATCACGAACAAACATAGTATAAACTTAAGGGGTATAGCTAGCTCCAGATGATCTCTCCTGGCATTCTTTGATAACGGAATATTGAGGGCTTTTCATAAATACTATGTACACACTCATCTCCTCATCCTCCGAAACCACGCCATCTGAGAGCGACTCGATAGCTGGCATCCATTATCATCGTAGAGCAATTCAAAAACGTTGTCTTGTTTGCCCATTCCACACTTGAATGGGCTCCTAAAGGTCCGGTAGTCTTAAACTTTTCAGGTCTTTTCGCACCCTACTTCTTCAGTCTGCTCCAGTCATCACAACTCGATTCATCGGCCAAAACGTAGAAGATACATAAAGCAGTCGCCCCGCAAAAAGGTGCAGGGTATCATGAGTTGCTCCCTAAAACGCCAAGCGGAAAGGATGAGGCTCACTGGCAATAAGCGACGTAAATGATATATACTTGTCGAGCCCTAGACCAGCTGCGATGTCTCATAACTGCCAATAGTACATCAGTGGCGTGTTCACTGGATCTCGTGACCACATATGAGGCATTGAAGCGGCTCGGTCCATGACTTGTCTCCACCCGTAACACTTTCTCTAAGATCCGTTATTTCAAGGACTGGGGGGCTCAGGTCACTATGGATGACAGCCTCGAACAGTCCTTCGTATGGCTTGGCCGCAGCCTGGTCGGCATGCTCCGACTTACGCGGTCGCCCTCTCCGCTTTGGCTCCGCAACAGAGACGGTTGAATTTTCGGCCTTGATACCGGGAAGGACATTTTCGACGTCATCGAGTTTAATAGTATGTTGTTGCTCTTCTGGCTTGACGTCGATCGACTGCTCAGCGGTTTGCGCCGCGCCCGACTCACTAGGACTTAGAGGTCGTTTTGCCCCCTCACCAGATTCCTCCTCTTTAATCGGCGTAGGCTTGTGAGGTTTGTCGGTTCCTAGGCGTTTGAACGTCTTTAGGAGCGCTTCGTGGATCAGGCACTCGTCATGGAGCCATTTCTTGCAATCCTCGTTGGAGCATCCGAATAATCGCTTATCTGGGTTCTCTGGGCGGTTACACTTGCATCGCAGTTCGGCAGACTATGACTTGTTAGCTGATGAATGCCAGAGCAGGAACCTTCAGACTTACTGAGAGTTCCATGCTGCGGACATCGAATGCCTGGCGCCAGTAGAGTGCTTGCTGTACATCGTCCTCATTGGTCTCATCCCATTGATTGACAGTCGCTGCTGCGGTAACACTGACTACATTGATCACATCCACTGTAGCTTGTTAGCGTAGACCTACAGGCATGGAAAGCTAGAAACACATACTATGATTGGACGCTATCAACTCGTTTGCGCCGTGATACCATTGTCTTCCCTGGATAAGCTTCTTCCCGTCCTGTGTGCCTGGTGGCAGCTCATCTGGCCAGTACATCCAGTAGACACGCGCGTAGACATGGTGCTCGTCGCTCGCTCGAATTTCAAGGATCCTGGCGACCCAATCGTCATCCGACTTCTTTCTCGGTTGTAGAGTTTCGCCCGGGTTCTTCTGACGTTCGATCGTGGAACTGTTGGCGACGAATATGAAACCTTCGCTCCAATACTTGACCCCATTAACTGAGGTATTTCCGTCAGTACAACACATAGACATAGGTAGATTGGAAAGCGGACGTACGGACGAAGCTATTGTAGCGCGTCATATCCATCCATTTCTGATAAGGTTGGACTTGATAATGCCGATCCATAGTATTATTAGGATCCTTGAACTTGCCCATGGGCGAGAAGGGCGAGGCCTGAAGCAAAATCTTGGGCTGAGGGTGGTCTTCGGATTCTTGTCGTCTGCGCTTCGTCTTCTTCTCCTTCTCGTTTGGGTCGGGGTGAATGACGCTGAAGGGGCATTCTGCTTGGCTCTCCTCAACTACATCTGGCCGCGGGCGCTTACGAGCAGTGGCCATCGTCGTGAAATTCGGACGGAGTTTAGGCTGAGGACGATGGTTGGCGCGAATTTGTAAATTTGTAATAACCAATGGGGTAGATGCAAAAGCTATGTATGGAGATCGGTTGCGCCTAATGGGGAGAAGGAATTGTTGAAATCCACGCGCAATCAACCTCAGTCAGGTACAAACCGAAGTTATTAGGCAAATATAAGATAAACTAGGAAGGCGCAATTCCAACAATACTTAGGCCAAAACTGTATCGTTATCAGCTAGTAGGAAGCAGCTAGTAGGAAGCTCGAAGCTTTCGATGAGCTTCGTTGGTGGTTGCGATTGGGAAAATCGTAAGCCGGCACCGGGTGTGGCGGGGAAGGGGGGAATTATCTGCCAGCTTGGCGCGTCTGTTATTAACTGAGATCCTACAAGTATGCCTATGCCGTATATGCGGTGCCGCAGAGCTAGACTCATAACATGACAATTTCAACTAAGTCCTAGAAGATCTGAAGCGCAAAATAGGAATGCGATGCAGACGTCTCAAGGACATTGCAGACCCGACTGGGGGCGATAGCTAGGTGGTTAATTATTATGATTATGGATTAACCAAGAAAGGAAGAGAAGGGAAAAAAATAATACTGTAATTATCGGTAATGAATTATTGCGATGGCGCGTTTCAATCCGATCCAATTTAGCCACCTCCAGTACCGCACCAGCACCGACATGCGCTTCTGGGTTGTTGGAGAATAATACGGGAGGAGGAAAACGCTCATCCATGGATGCCATGGGTATTGCAAATGCTGGATCCAAGCTGCATACCGTATGTATGTACAGCATACGCCCTAGACATGCTCTAAACTCAGTTAGGAATATTAATCTGGCGTACCTATCCAGTAACTGATAAGCTCGAAGCGTTGCTATGGGGAAGGAGCTTATTCGGCTATGATGACGATCATACATGCATCCCAGCTGCCTAACAGCCTACCAGGTAGAGGTATTGTAGCTTCCACGTCTATGGATGGAGGTACATGTACGTATTTAATTCTCCTATTCACATGCTTAACACTTCCCTATATACATGTACCTAGTGTCACTATATGGAGGTATTCACCGTGTTCACCGTGTCTCATTCGAACCAAACAGCTTCTTATCATTAACGTGGGAGTGTTAATAACACAAATCATTTTTGAATGTGTAGCCCGTGTGATGGTGAAGCCATACATATATGTTATGGGGAATATATCTTATCTTCTTGCATGCATATCTCATTTCTTACCATTGGCTCTAGTCGTAAGAAGGCTACATGACGCAGTGGCATTGGCCAGTTTTGGTATCAAATCCCGAACAGCATGCCAGACAGAAGCCATTCGTAGCATGTAATTGGCATATAATTAAATTAAGTCACAAGTTTTAAGCTAGGCACCTGCAAGCCGCGTCTATTCAAGTTTCCATTTGTGGTGAATAATCCAGTATAGGTGCAGATACTCAACGCCGCCGCTATGCAACATATATAGATCCTTACAATCCTGAACGAATTCGCTAATATCATAGCCTCGTCTGGCCGTTACCGTTAGCTTCGTTATCATCGCCGTCGTAAGAAGTAAGCATTCTGGTGCTCTCGGCGTCATTCCCAGATGTAGTTACTTGGGTATCCTCTCCGCTCTTAAATCCCTCGATCACCTCTGCTAGCTTCTCTCCTTCGAATTTGCCGCGCTCGACGTTGACGAAGTATATAATCGGCGCGGGGATGCTGACTAATGCTGCCAGAAACCAGAATGCCGGACGAATCTCACCAGATGCGTCGATAATAGCTCCGACTATAACTGGTCCAAATATGCTTGAGCCTTTGTCAGTGATAGCATATAAAGCATAGAACGCGGCTTCGGAGCCAGGAGGGATCAGTTCTCCATATAGTGACCGACAGTACGAACTAAGTCCACCGAGAGCGAAGCCATAGACCGCAGCTAATGGATACATCTCCCACGGTCGTTGAAGTCCAATGACTCCCCATCGCTGGACAAAAGGTAGGTAGCCTAGAAGACCATAAATAGGTATAATTTCAAAAAGTGCAATGCAGCCCAGGACGGTTTGGTGCGGCTTCAACTTGAAATGTCTCGAGATAAACGCCCAACTGAATGCGCCAAGGATACCCGTAGTCGTAGATATAACATTGATCATTCCCAACGCCCATGGTTTCATGCCTAGTTGCGTCTTGGCAAACAGTATTGCCGTTGAGGACGTTGTGGCGATAGCATCGGAAATCAGAAACCAGCTAGCCAGGAACAAAACGATGTCGATCAAGCGACGTGCAAGCTTCACAGTGCGAAATAGATTTTTCCACGAGAAAGCAATATACGACAGCCATGCGCGGGAGCCTCGGTATTGGCTTTGTGCGAGGGGAGGGCCAGGTCTGGGTCTAAGCCACATAGCTGCTGGTATGGTGAAAATAGTCCACCAAGCCCCAATAAAAAAGAGAACTACTCGTTGTGACCACGTAGAACTACCCATTCCTACCAGAATCAAGATTGAAGCGCACTGCACGAACAAGGCGGCACCGTAACCGATCCCTATACCTTTTGCAGATATCTGACTAGATAGCTGGAGCTCGATAGAAGTGAGCTCTTCATGCGTCGGTATCCGTCGCAATTCGTGGAGGTCGAGGCTATCATCGATTCGTGGTAGCAAGGCAGTTGTTGAGTTACTCAATGGGTCCTCATCAAGAGTAGCGGATGTCGATATAGACCGAGTCTCGACTGCTGTATCTGAGTGTAGGTCGGGATCTTCCGATAGCCCAGCCACTGACTCCTGCACTTTCGGATGATGACGGACGAGGAGTGGGAGAAAGGAGTTTAAGAGAACGAAGGACGCTCCGAACGACGTGTTGGATATGATGGCTAGTAACGCGCCGAGGATGTATATCTCCTTGACGATGAAAATGTAGGCCATAACACAGAAGCTCCCAGTCCAGGCGAATGCCAATAACAAACGCTTCCGATAATTGCCATGATCTGCTGCACAGCTAATGCTAACTACCAGTAATGCTTGGAGTAGAACACTTATACTGAAGGTATACATAGCAAAGCTAGCCGTGTTAATTTCGATGCCGAGAACGGTGACGATACACTGTCCATTTGAGTTGTCGCCGCAGGGTGTTTCCCGATCGGACAAGAGGACTCCATTTTCCCTCGCTAAACTTTCTAATAGAATCGGGATAAACGATGCTATTCGCAATCGGTAAGCTTGAGTTGAATAAATGTATATATTTATTTGTATGTATATATTCGCGGACAGCAATGTCTAGTTATTTCGAACGCGACCGAACTTGGATCTCTCCTATGTAGGTAAATGCTAAAGAGAAGATGCGGCTACTTACAAATGGCTAATGATTGTCAGCATTGATCTTAGTAATGTTTAATAGATGGTATCAAGAAAAGGCACAGATAAACTAACCGCATATCACGTAGGTTTCAGCGGCAAAGGCATACATGTACCAACCAGCAAGCTCCTTGCTGCTGGTCGGACGAGTATCTTCGCCATGATAGCGACCGGTAGGCGGACCATTCTCGATGCTTGGTGGTGGGGTCATTCTGCCTGACTCAGAGGACGTTGATCGTTCATCGTCGGCTTCGAAGGAAGAAGAGTGAGAACGAAAGGAATGCTTAGAAACTATTGACTGGACTGACAGTAAGCGTGGGTTCGGAGGCGGGCGAGAAATGTGGTCTTCGTTCCGAGGGACCATTATTGGATGGAGACGGGGGATTTCATTAGGGGTGACGAAATAGCGTTGTGTCACCCAGAAACTCTAGGCTGTCAGAGTTCCGAGGTTCCAAGGTTCCAGTTTGTATGTTTTATTTTAGGCCCGTAACTCTCCAACCTAAACTCTAAAGTTACCATACCTAAGTCAGCAATAAACTCTGATAAAAAGCTCCAATAGGCGTAGACCAAATGATCGAAATCGGAAATTGGAATTACGTACTCACAGCTAATTGCTTTAGGTCAGTCAGTTAATTACGACGAAGTAAACCCGTAAGTCTGCTCTCAATGCGTGATGTCTCCAAACCTCTTGACCGGTCAAAACTGCGCCACCACCTTAGCGATGGAACCTTTCTTCTCTCCGCTACTTGACCTATTGGATGCGCGGGATCTATTCAGTAGGTTGACTCGGTCCCTATCATGATCAATGCAGGGACTTCCAATCCACCCAAGGCTGCAAAATGCGACAAGGATTTTCTTATCGATGCGTTGTTGTTCTCGATAACTGCTATAGCAACCTCAAGGCAAGGCTGGTGAGATTAAATCGAAATGATTGAATGAATGGAGGACAAAGGAGGAGAAATGCAAGTGGCCATCTCTTACACAAAGAAAACCTGAGGAATGGACCTCTGATAGGTACATACCTTACACCTAGGTACCCCTCGTTCATGGCCTAATGGTTCACGAACGGTATCCCATGACGTTGCGGGGAAAGGTAAAGCAAGTCGAGGGCAGGGATCTTCACCAAACCCCATGGCACCATCACGGGAGGAGTTTCACGAGAATAGCCCTAAAGCTTTATAATGCCCACTTGTTTCCCATGATCATAGCCATCTGTTTATCGATATAACATAAAATGACGTTGAAGGGTGGTCCTAATATACATATACTATAAGACAACAACACCAAGCAACATCCATCTCCATACGACTCATTTGACTGGATAACCCCACATTCTACCTACTCATAAAATCGAGTAGCAATATCTTCTGTTGATTACCAATTCATGTTTGTAGAATACCCCTACATAGACACATTTCCTATGAAGTTAGTATTCTCGTTAAATGGTCCTTAATGAGAGATACATCCCGTAACATATGTCCAGCTCAGGTAAAATCAAGGAAGACTAAGCTTTTCAGTATGTACCGTCTTTACTTGATCCCGACTTTGCTAGGGTTAATATCTATACCTACCTGCTTTCCTAAATATGGTAGGTATCAACCTTCTTCCTCTTATACATATAGGTTTTTTTTAATATTGCTTGAAGAGCTACGAATAGATAATTAGCCTCGACTAATCTCAGCCACAGTATAAGACAGATTAGCGAATGCTACAGTCCCAAAGTCTTTGCATATCTCGCAGTCACCAATGCCTGCTAGTCTTTAGAGCAACAGGTAGCCTCCTTTAGCCCGTAATTAATGTGGGATATCTCATCATTTATTTTCCCTTAATATGTGCCACTTTATACCACGTGTAAGTTGAAATTAGGTCCCCTCTCACATCTCTAAATATACACCATAGCTGTCATGACATGAGCTGTTCGAACGTCTTGAAGCGCAGAATAGCCTTATATCTAATTGCAAAGTGCCGGACAAAAAAGGTCCACCAACCAGGATCAAATTCTCGCACTTATCCCGAGTTCCGATTGGTTCTAATTCTACATGGCGCTCTATATACACCTTTGACTACTATACCAGGGTAAGTCGAGGATCTTAATGGGTAAGGAGATCTCATTGAATATAAGGTATGTTTTAAAGGTGATCGTCTTTGATCTCTGCATACTCATACGGGCTCATCGATCCTACAAAGTTCGTATCATAGAGAGTTAGCCATGAAAGGCACGCATTGACATATAGCTCTGCGGTCGATTTGAAGCTTTACTGCGGAGTCCTAACACCAAGCATCTTCTATAAATATGACAATCGAGCCCCATTCAATATAACAGCCACATATATGACTCTCGGTACCAGCATCAGTTTTAGGCTATTATACCGCAATGCACCCCACGGTGTCCCTTTTCGCGGAGCCGTCTGGGCTGTTTGTCGGGTCAACAGCACGTCTGTGACCTGGATTGATCACATTCCCTTATGGCCCTTATTAATATTGACGGGCCGTTGTGACCGGCTTCCCCTCAATCTCGTCTTAATAACGCAGGGGAAAATGAGAAAGGGGCTCTACTGAGGCGATATTTCCGTCTTAGGAACTAATCATCACCTGTTCTATTTTACCGCCGCCAAGTCTCCAAATATTATTTTGCAAGATATGGACATGGGGCCGGGGTCTAGCCTCACCTACCACGGGTGCTATCTTCCGTTATACTTAAGTCAACAGCTATAAAGCCCGAGAGATGCGGCCGTTACGCCATTCTCACATTCCACTTCAACCACGTACTGCATTGTCCAGCGTTGAGTCGTAGCAACAAGACCGGTAATCATGAAGTCAACTCTCCTGTGCCTGCTCGCTCCTTTGGCAGCGTGGGCTGCTCCCGCCGAGCTCGCCGAACGCCAGGCTGCCGACAGCATCGACCAGCTGATCAAGGCTAAGGGAAAGCTGTACTATGGAACTTGCGCGGACCAGAACCGTCTCTCGACCGGCAAGTCGGCCGACGTTATTAAGGCAGATTTCGGCCAGGTGACTCCCGAGAATAGTATGAAATGGGATGCTACTGAGTCGTCTGAGGGGAGATTCAACTTCGCTGGAGCCGACTACCTTGTTGACTGGGCCACGGCGAACAACAAGACTATCCGTGGACACACCCTCTGCTGGCATTCGCAGCTGCCCGGCTGGGTCTCCAACATCAGGGACAAGACAAAGCTAACTCAGGTCCTTGAGAACCACGTTACCACCCTGGTGACTAGATACAAGGGCAAGATTTATGCCTGGGTTCGTCGCACCACGGAGACATGTAATAATATCCGGAAAATAGAGACTAACCCTCCCATATAGGACGTCGTGAACGAAATCTTCAATGAGGATGGCTCTCTCCGTCAGTCAGTCTTCTCCCAGGTCCTGGGTGAGGACTTCGTTCGCATCGCCTTCGAAGCTGCCCGCAAAGCCGACCCTGACGCTAAGCTGTACATCAACGACTACAACCTTGACCAACCTACCGCGTATGTACACCTTATAACTCTCATTCTCGCATATTTGATTTAGATAATCGTTTTATAATTACTGACTTCACATGTTACAGTGCCAAGGTCACCAGAGGTATGATCGACCACGTCAAGAAGTGGATTGCTGCCGGCGTTCCCATCGACGGTATAGGTTCGCAGGCCCACTTGACTCCTGGTCTCGCCAACCAGGCCGGTGCTACCATCAAGGCCCTTGCCGCCTCCGGTGTCAAGGAGGTCGCCTTCACCGAGGTCGATATCCAGACCGCTCCCGCCAACGACTATGCTGCCGTCACCAAGGCCTGTCTCGACGAGCCCAAGTGCGTTGGTATCACCGTCTGGGGTGTCCGAGATCCCGTAAGAACTACTCCTTAATCAACGTTGAACTTGACTAGAGAGACATGCTGACTAGAAACGAAATAGGACTCCTGGAGAGCTAGCAGCACCCCTCTCCTTTTTGACAGCAACTTCAGCCCCAAGCCCGCGTACACCGCCGTCGTCAACGCCCTGAAAGCCTAAATCTTAATTAGAACACTAGGGCTAGCTGAAATATGAGGAGATTACTCATAATCTAACTGTATATATTGCACTACCTATATATAAGCATCATAACTTAACTTGTACAAGCTGCCTGTATATATTACTCGACCATCGTGAAATAAAATCTTAGTCCTCCTAAAAAGTGTCGCATACCTCGAAAACACGTCCACTTGAAGATTCAAATATGACAGGCTTACGACAGCATAGCGATCCGCCGAGCCAGAGTTAGAGAACGGCAAAAATGGTAGGATATCATTGAAATTCAAGTCGAAACAAATACCAGCCAGCTTTGCAGCTACTAGTCAGGATATTAAGCTAAAAAACAAGGAGATTAATATGTTCCCCTTTTGATTATCCCCATCGCGAGGTAAACACACTCCTCCTATTCTCACGTTAATTTTCTTCCCCTTCCCTAGCTCCCGACCAAGCACCATAAATGTCCACGCCCATCTACTTCTTGAAAGCATGGAAGATCTTATGCTTAAGCTTATCAGCGAGCCCCTGGTGCTGCTTCGCAGCCGCCCCGGGCGCGGTCGGGCTATCGACGACTTTGGTCCCATGGTGGTGGTGGTTGTGGTGCTTGGCCTCGTGCTTCTGCTGGTCCTGCGGCGACAGGTGCACGTTTGCGGCGCCGCCGCGGCCGACGTGGAAGCTCTCGTTGTCAGTCGAGGGCCGCGTTGCCTCCTCCGGCACGATCTCGCGGTCCGCGCGCATCGACGAGGGTGGCTTGTCGGCGTCGGCGATGTTGGCTGCGCCTGTTTTGTGCCGGGGGGGATGGGTGTTAGTAGATGTAGGCTATAAATACATGTAAGGTGTCATGGAGGGGGTAATGGAATCTGGACTATGTTGTATAGATCATGGGCTGTTAATGACGTACCTCCTCGTCCGGTGCTAAATGCGCCGTCGCCGTGGCTGCCTTCGGGCCCCGCGCGCACGATCTCGCCGTCGACGTATTTGGTGTTATCCGGGGTGATGTTGCCGGCGCCGCCTCGGCCGTGCGATACTTCGGGTGTACCAGTCATTGTGGATGGTCTGCGACGAGCAGAGGTTTCTCAGTTAAGTGTTTCAGAAATGGGGCGTTGTTTTGTTTATTTAGTTAAGATGACTGGTCGGAAGAGGTTTTGTTTTGGCTTTTTAAAAAGAAAACCCTAACCCATCCCGCCTTTTCATCACACATGACACATTGTTACATAGGGTAGGTAAGTGGCTGAGGGATATATAGGTACGTGTATTGAATGACTGGGCATTCTCAATGGGCTTGTTGAGGAATTACATACCTGTATTATGTATTTTTTATTGTTGAAGTTGGGGAAATAGGAATTAGGAAGCTCGAGGTCGGGTATGAGAGTTACACATGCGAATGAGATGCAGTTTTGATAGCCGCAACCTTTTCCAATGCGAAATCCCGTTTTCCGTTTCTCCCTTCCTCAGCTCTTCCTCCATCCAACCTTTTCCATTTATATCCCTGCTTCACGCCCACGTCCTATCAATGCCAATACCCGTCCTTGCCCTGGTTCCAAGGCTAGCCGACCTAGATGCCAACTCCTTTGATATCGTATCAGCGTGATGGAATCTAGTCACCATTGCACCGGAACACTGCAGCGCCCAATGATATGCGGTTAAAAACTTCGCATAGGCTTCTAGAAGACATTGGCAATAGCGGGAGGTATATTGATTCGACCAATTATTCCTATCTTCCCCCCGACCATCAGCAATTCAGCCGTTCCTGACACCTGCAGCTGTGAAGTAGATTCTCATTTTATCGATTACCTGACGTAATTCCACCTTCTCATCCAGCGATAAGATGGGAGGCTGTTACTGGCTGATCCTATCCCCAGCAGGGGTTGTTGATCAGTGCCAAGACGAATAGCGCGAGCTTCGGGCGATATGGGCTGATAACTTTATATAGGAGGTCCAAGCTTTTTAACTTGAGCTTGTGTGGAGCCTTCTATCCTATGTGTTGAAGCCCAAGGAGTTGATCGCCGTCGCCTACATGTATGTCTCAGCGCCGGGCAACATCAGACAAGACCAAGGATTTTACGGCTCGATATAGGTTTATTACTATGCCGGGGATGAGACTACTGAAATGTGATGTGTAGGCCGACGCTCGGATATGCTTCCTGCAAAACCTTTCCTGCCGTCCGAAAATCCAACCATTTCTCATCTCGAGTATTAACGGCCCTTACCTGTTACCACGAGTGGATTGTATCGAGGCTTACTCTTGGATACATCATCTAACATATCGTCCTATAACTGTTGGGACATAGCCCACGTTTGAAAGACAAATATGGCAGCTATATCTGGGTGTCATTATGAGACAGTCACCTAGTTGTTAGAGACTGAAAATGACATACCTCTGGACGGGCTTTCATGCCACTATGGCCGTGTTTGAGTCTTATGGGTCGGTGAAGGGCTTTCTAGCCTGCGCTGGTTGAGAAACGCAGGTCTTCGGGATACTAGAACCACTTGGTAGAGAGCCATGGATGTTGTACATATGGCTACGTCCTGGTTCGCTTCCTGTGAAGTCAAACGCGTATTGGTGCTGCACCACCTACATGTAGGTGTGGGTATCTACGCGGACAAGCAGGTTTGCAGAGCCAGCAGCCCAGTCTCGGAATGCTCTTACATGTCCTTGACCCCGTTATTTAGCGTCCTCAGCATTATTCAGTCGTGGCTAATCGAAGCTTCCATAGCTATATTGAAGACACATGAGGTATTTTCAGTATAGGTCGCGAGAGAGACGCGAACGCCCAACGAATCATACCCATGTAGTTGATAAGGCTGGGTCTCGGGCTTGTGTTTATCGGAGGAGCGGTAGCATCGCTGTCTTCTCTGCAGACTGAGAGAGAAAGGTCATTTCGAATATCGGTGGGTTCGGGAAGCATAAGTCTTCGCGAAGTAGGCGCATATCGTTCGGAATAGTTGTTTGCTTGCTATGACCTGCTGAAATTAACATCATATTGCGTCCTGGCTATGTATGCTTGCCGTTTTGCCGGCTTGGAGAGTACGTA
Source organism: Hypoxylon sp. EC38 (assembly GCA_002120335.1). Lineage (NCBI taxonomy): Eukaryota > Fungi > Ascomycota > Sordariomycetes > Xylariales > Hypoxylaceae > Hypoxylon > Hypoxylon sp. EC38. The sequence goes on along the minus strand of KZ111236.1, from coordinate 1,066,309 downwards.
TAGAAGGGTTACGGTGGATTGAAACATGAGTCATATGCCCTGTTTATCTTGTGCCTTATATCTTGATGCCACCGAAGACAGAGCAATGTCGGTCACGACGTCCTCTCGACTGATATGAGACTGGTCTCCAAATTGGGGATAGAAACATCTAGACCTTAGTATCACTCGTCAATGCCACGATTATAAGTCATTAATGACCTTTCAAATTTGTTATTACTGAGGGGGCGAATCTGATTGGTAGATCTTGTAATATGCAAGCCACCAGGTGCATGATTTGCCGATTCCCTTCCATGGCGTTTTCTGGCATCGAATCGGGAGAAGGCCATATCGCACGCCGGTTTAAGGAGGCATATCTAATCAAACAAGCTGCGGCGCTAAGGTAGGTAACGAATATCTTCCTTGATTCCACAATGTCGGCCTTGTTGCCGCGCAAGGATATCTCACGATTAGCTATATACGAGTTTGGCCAAGTTATCGCCAAGTTAGGAATATGCCGTATGCCCTCGTATCTATCATTGGCCGTAAATCGTGTATGGGTCTGAGCTTACCTAGAGTGTTTGTGTTTGTAAGCGAATAAAATAATATTCGGGTCACCGAAAACATAATCTGGGACTCTCTGGGGTACACCGACAAAGAATGTAGGGAAGGTGCCTGGATCTGTAGGTCCACAAGGATAGACCTTCTAGAATCAGATCATACAACATGTGCCAAGAGCAGGAGGCTCATAAACCGCTCCCCGATTAAGGTCCCGTATTTTGAAATGACCATGGTTGAGAATATATTCCCCGACAGCCCTAGAATTTTAGACGATCATGCAGCCCCTCAATGCCGGATCCCTGCTGATATATTTCTGATCATATGTGGTTTATAATTTGGGGTTCTAGTCGCGAGCGTTATTTCCTGATAACTTGTGTGTGGCGGTTTCCTTCACAAGAATGGATAGCTGATGTGCGTGACCAGCGTATCAGGATGGTGTGCGGCAACATGTATCAGTCAAGAAATCTGACGCGAGAACTGTGAGGACTGAGATAAGCGTACGGCACAGCACAGAGCAAATAACCAATAGATTCATGGTTTGTACCGACTAATTTCTCTAGGAAGGTAATTAAATGTTACGTATGCGTATGCGCAGAAGGGGGTCATATGAGGTCCGTCTCATCTACCGTATTGTCCGGTCAGCCTAGCTAAATGTAATCCTGCTATCAGGAGGTAAGAAATATCGAGGAATAGTAGGCATCACGGCGCCTAATAAGCTTAACCCAAAAATCGGCCACGGGGCGCCAAGTTGTAGCGGTATACCAATAGGACCTTCGAGTTTGTTATATGATACAATAGGTTGATTCGTTTGGGTACCGTTTTTCGCGAACTCGCATAAGTCCTGATCTAAGACGTCTTAGGTAGCATGACAAGGTAGGTAGTCTTGGGGACGGATTCGGTCGTATTGGGAATCCCGGTCTAACTCATCTCCCCATGGCGATTCCCCGCGAACCAACCAATACCAATGCCGGAGCTACGTGCATTTTCATCTTCACCTATGACATACCCCCCAGCACCCCGGACCCACTCTGACCGCTATAAGTTTTTGGAGTTATGGAGTCGTGTGGGGAAGAGACGTGGGGTCATCGGCGCTTTTTTCTTTGAACATGTTGGGTCTAACAACATTGAACTTGTAACAATGGATGTCAGATTTTCCAAAGCAACTATTATACAGTAGGTAGATTCTTAGAAACTACTCCGGATATTACTTGTAAATATTAATCTGCTATCTATCAATCATAAAATCCATGGTATAGTTCCGAATTCCCAGAGAATTAGTCGGAAGCTACTATGTACTACTGTAGGCGCATGGATATTTAGAGGCGCAATACGTGTGTAACTTACACATATATGCGATCTTCAGGGGAAATTATTCGGTTAGGTACCACAACCAATTTAAATTTCTTTAAGACGCAAACTCGGACCCAATCATAGACTTCGGACTACTTTTCTTTATTTACCCCTAAAGAAAATTATTCCCTGCATCGTGATTCTGTCACGGGTGGTACGCGCCAAGGACCCGAAGGACCGCTGAGGGGAAGCTGCAATGCTGCATTAGGGATCGCATACCAGTTTTTGGAGAAGGCGCCATTGTCTCTGATCTACTACCGCGTGATGTTACCTACGTACATGCTTAGACTTCCAAGGTTAATCAAAGAACACCACCCTGCACCTGCACGCGCCGACTTCCTGGAAAGGACAATGGACGACACGTTCAAAATTTTCTTCATATATTCCGCAATGGGGGAACCTTGGGGCTTGTTTGCCGCTGTACCGGTACACTCTGGGCAGCGAGTCCATGCATCCGGAGGGATGAGAATAAGTAATATAACTTATGTTTGTGTGTGGATCTTCGCGTACATGCAACATTCTTTGCTTTTTTAGCAAAATACCCCTTCCCGTCACTGCCGCGTTTCTTTGATAGGCGGTCTATTGTATATGAGCTTCTTCCCAGTTTCTTAAATACTTATATTAGCTGGAGTCGTCGCTGTCCTCTTCCTAGCTCGTATCTCCTTGCTTCCTCGGACCGCCCATGCTATCTCGAGCACTCCTATACAGATGGCTACCTCAGTTATAGCGAAGGCGCTTACTGCCTCGCTCTTTATCGTGACCGGGCTTACCTTACCTCACGACTCACTCGATGGGAGGTCTGTTCAAGGCAGAGCCAGCTCTGACCGTATGTTAAATCTACCACTAAGTGACAAGTCTCGGTTAACACGTAATCAGTGATACAGCCGGTATACCAGTCTTTCCCCCTTGGTACGATTAAACCTGGGGGATGGTTCAAAGACCAACTCACACTGGAGGCCAACGGGCTGGCTGGAAACTTATATGACTTCTACCGCTTTGTCCACGACTCCATGTGGATAGGCGGCTCGTCAGAGTACTCCAGTCTTCATGAATCCTCGCCATATTGGTTCAATGGTCTTGTGCCTCTAGCCTTCGGATTAGACGACCAAAGACTTAAGGATCAAGTTTACTCCTATATGGACTACGTCCTCGAGCACCAGCAGAGCGATGGCTGGCTTGGCCCAGAGGTCGATCCTTCGACTCGAAGTTTATGGGCTCGTTGCTATTTCTTGGTAGGATTGATGGTATGTCATGTTTGCAGCGATCTGCTGCTTTTATCTAAGATCCTCCTAGGAGTGTCTCGACTAATTCGCGTAGAATTACGCCCAAGCGGATCCTTCGCAAGAGGACAGAATTGTGGATGCTATGCATAGATACGTTCAGATAGCTCACAGTATGCTGAAAGATAACTTCGCTGGCCTCATCCAGAAAGAGGGAGAGAATTATGATAATGATGGATTTGGCGCTATGAGGGCCCACGAGTCGCATATTCCACTGCAATGGCTATATGAAAACCATCCCCGAAACAATTCTCAGGTAATTTGGGAAACAATGGAGCTCATGATAGAAGGAAGCGCTGCAGGAGCAAGTGATTGGAGAACGTACTGGGTGAAAGGAGTCTACCCAGAAGTTACCTACACTCCCAGAGACGAGCCCTTCAACGAGATGTTTAACCATGGTGTTAACATGGCAGAAGGTATAGTCTGAATGCAACGTAGACGTCTTAGAGAAGGCTAGTTCACTGACATGATTAGGCCTTCGATATCCTCTTGCAATATACCGGATGACCCATGATGAAGCGTTGAAGACTCAGACCCGAACGGCGGTAGACTTGTTAGCGCAATATCACAAATCTCTAGCCGGAACGATTATCGGGGATGAATTCATCACTGATCTCAATCCCATCAGAGGAGGGGAATTATGCGCTGCTGCAGAGATGACTTTCTCCATGGCGTGGATTTATCAGTACCTTGGGGATAACGACTTGGCGGACTGGGCAGAGCAAGTTGCATTCAATGCTGTCCCTGGAGCAATCTTCCCGGATTGGTGGTCACATCAATACGTTCAGCAGGAGAATCAAGTAAGTTAACAATTTCGAAGGCCTACGAGATATACTAACTGTAAAATCTCAGCCCTGGTCACGCCATCTGAATTCTACCACTGAGATGTGGTCAAACGTTGGACCTGACGGTAATGTTTTTGGTTTGGAACCTAACTTCGTGAGTTATACCTATCACTCATTCCTTGGAATATGAACGCTAAACTCTTTGATAGCCCTGCTGCACGGTAAACCACGGCCAAGCATATCCAAAATTTCTCGCAAATTCTTTCACGGGCACCGAAGACGGAGGAATTGCTCACGTTTTCCTCATTCCTGGAACCATCAGCACCTCCTTGGGTAACAACAAAGTGACTATTCAGGCCGATACCAACTATCCCTTTGGAATGAATTTGAACTACTTGATCACGTCGGATTCTGATTTTACGTTCTACGTCCGGATTCCCGGTTGGGCGGATAGTTCAAGTACCATTACAGGTCCTGATGGCAAAACTAGCCAAATTTCTCCATCAGATGAGGGACTCCAGAAAATCGAACTTGGTCATGGTACCAACCGTATCAGTATTCACTTCAACACGGAGCCACGTGTAGTTACAAGAGCCAACAATACGGCCGGGATCTATTATGGGCCGCTGCTTTACAGTCTCCATATCGATGCTGAAGTTACGGAAGTCCAGCCCACCTCCTACACCGGAGACTCAATACCTACCACAAGCACCACGGGCCATACGCACGACCATATTATTGAGCCTACAAGTCTATGGAATATTGCTATTGACCCATCGCAGATTAGGGTGGCACAGGCAGATGTGTCAACGCTATCGAACCCCATCTGGGACCTTAATGCGCCCCCAATTGAGTTACGCGTAGCTGCCGTGGAGATCGATTGGCCTATCGTGTTCGACACTGCAGACAATCCTCCTCTGAAGCCCCAGATCACTGGAAAACCCTTCAGCGCACGGTTCGTGCCCTATGGAAGTGCCAAGATACATATGTCGCACCTACCCGTCGTAGACTTGGATAAGGTAGACTTATCGGATTAATAGAGCCACGGCTTGAGCGGTTGAACGGAGATGGAAGAACACAAATAACCTGCTTGGATATAATAGAGTACACGAGTATATGGGCATTATTCTCTTGTATCGATTCTAATAGAGTATAAGTTGAATTCTTCCTACTTCTAACTACGTATTCCCGGCACATGTTCATGTTATAATTATTGAATTAAAGGGTCAAGAGGGGGCTTCCATCCCACGATTTATACCAGGTGGCGAACTAAGGTATAAGCGGAATTATGAACGACCCAAATACCTCGTAGCTCAAGCCTTTCCCCCGATTGAGATGTTATACATTTACAAGGCTCAATTCTGAAAATAAGGGACTATCGATACTCTGGGTCATTGTCCGTGTAGTCTTCATCATCATCCTCAGTGTATCCTGGATCCTCAGTATCACTATCTGACACCTCGGTTTGCTCTCCCTCCTCTTCAGAACTGCTATCCTCCTCCTTAAGCTATCCTCCTACACGACTGTCTCCATTCACTTCGTCGCTATGCTTCTTTTCTTTTTTTATCTTGTGTTTGAGTGAGTTCTCCCACTCAAGTTGTCTTTCTATGAGAGATGGGTTGACGACGACTCTATTGCGATTTTTGCTAAACGTGATGAGCGGTGTGTTGATGTTATGTAGGCGAAACTTGTTGAGTGTCGTGCTCTCTATGGGTGACATTTTCTCCATGGCTTCCTTGGCCCGTCGGCTAGCGCTTTTGCTAATGCATTTTTCTGGACAGTCGTCGGAGAGGAGATTCGCCAGGGGGCTTCCATGCCGCTCGCTTTCACCCCAAGTCCTCATGTTGGACAAGATGAGACGGTGGAGCATCAGGAATAAGGGCCCATGGCTGTCGTCTTTGACACCTACCGTGTTGAGCACATCTTTGCTGCATTTTGGACAGTCGCATGCGAAGAGGAGGAAGTATGCGTGGACCATCTCGTGCATGAGCTGGCCTACAATGGCATCGAGCTTGTGAAATTCCCCCCCAGAGCCGATATTGATGTTGATTTGAATATAGCTGCGGTCGCGTGCCTTGACGGGAAGCGTCTCTCCCTCAATTCTGCCGTCGATTTTCAAGGGATCCTCCCCTACAATTTCGATGCCACTGTTGATCTTGACATGAGGTTCCAAGAGCCTGAAGAAGAAAAACTCGTCGAGCTGGTCGAAAAAGTATCGAATGTCGTCTTGAAAGCCTGCTAACGTAGCGATGGTTGTCACGTTACCTCCGTACGCTCGCTTCCGCGCCTTGAACCGACTGGTGAAGCCCTTGTATGCTGCTGCCTGGTTCTTTCTCAAATCCTCGTTCCCTCGATTATGGAAGCCGATGACAGCGTGGTTGAGTAGGTCGCGGGGCTTGTACGCGTTTCTGTGCAGGTGCACATTCTCGTAATCTTCGACAGGGGCGTATTTAGGAAATGTGAAGTGCTTGACATTTTTGCCGTTTCTATCTCTCTCGGGTTCAAGTTGAGGCCTATCTGCCCTGACCATGACAGGCATGATGGATGGATAATCTTAAACGTATGTCGGACACTAAGTTGATCATATGAAATACGAACCTGAGACCAGTATCGTTTCCGGTGATTATCATGCTGTCCTGTTCAGGGAGTTATAACTAGTAGTTGTATTTAACTGTTGAATGGGGGCGCAACGGTTTCTCTGTCCTTGCGAGAAAGGTAGGCTGCAAGTCAACTCGATATTTCGAGGATTTTCGAAACTTGCAGATTATTGCTGACTTGGGCTTATTTTCAAACTCCGAAAGTAGAAGTGCATTGGTTCAAGAGCTAGCAACAATGTTCTCATATTGTCATTATAGAAGCTTGTAGAGGTGTCTTGTTCAAAGTTAACAGAAGAGAAAGGAGTTAGAAATACTGTAGAAACACATATCCTTTCTCCCCATATTCTAAGACAGAACATCGTCTATCTTCCATGACGCTGCTCGAGTCACGGTTATCCCCTATCACATTCGAGAGGTGCTCCAACTATCTTTCAACTGCTTATCATTACTATATGGATAGGCTAAAACGTCGTCGCAATTAGTAAATCTATTTTTCGGTAACGAAAACTCCGCAAGTGAAACGGTTCCTTAACCAGTTGTCACGATATAACCCTTGCCCCCAAGCGCCCAACACACAGAAACCCCCAGTTTTAAGACTACGTAGGCGTTCCCTCTCGGCTTGTCCTAGCTTCCTTCTTGCTGAGGAAGCTCCTCCGTAAACCGCTAGAGTTACCGCTTCTTGGGCTTTCCGCGTTGTTCTCCACAAATGTGCTTCTTATGACCACGCTTCCAGGACCGACTTTAATCTCCTTTTCGCCACCGCCGCTCTCGTCCACGAAATATAGTGCTTCACCTAGATCATCGTCACTGCCGAAGGTATGGTGACCTTTAACTTCAATACGGAATTGCGTATCAGCAGTGCAAGTGTGCTTGAATGTCTCATCGAAACGAACTGTTCCAGCAGGAGACTCATGGTGTTTCGTCTTGCCGACGGTCCTTTCTTTAGGCGTCAGCTGTCTAATAAGGACGTAAATATCTGACGATGCAGGGTATCCTGATGCTGAGACCACAGTGAAAGTTGCCGTCCCGGCACCAGCACTACCTGGGGCTAAACTGTGTATAGACACTCCACCCAAGCTGGGATTGCGCCCGTGGCCCTTTGAACCGTTGCTCGTAGGCGTCACAGGACGAGCGGCTTCACCATCAACGCTTAATCCTGTTGAACGCCTAAGACCGGGACCCGGTGCGGGAGGATCCGGGCCATTGGTTACGATCGTGGGGATGTCTGAGTTGCTGGGTGTTAAGGTTAAGCCGTTGCCCTCGTCATCCTTCTTGCCTCGAAATCCCCGTTTTATAAAGCTAGCACCTTTACCAACTCCATGCCCGACAGCACCAGCGACCGCGACACCGCCCTTGACTGGAGCTCCGACAACACCAGTTACGATCCTGCCAGGGCCACCGAATGTGCCCGAAAACGTGCCAGTACCCAGCCGAGTACGTGTGACATAGTCAGGTCTGAATAGCAGTCGTAGTCTGATGGAGCCGGATTTTCCATCCAGGAGTAGCTTGAGCTCCTTGGCCTTGAATGGATCAAGCTGCTCAAGATTGATATCGGCTCCGCCTAAGTAGTCGGGCTTGTCTGCGAAATCATAATCGTAGACTTTGCAGGTGAATTTAGCGGCTGTCCGTGATGGTATCGCAACCTCGAAGAATTCATTCCAAACGGGATTAAGTGTTTTCTTTTGTGTCTTGGTCTTGAATACATCTTGTCCGTTGAGCTCGAACTTGCAGTAGGGGTCACTTTTGCCATTCGAGTCCGCCGCAGGCAGGTCGGTCGCATCTAGTACATCGACGCGAAGATTACCCATGTTGTTAATGCTCTCGCTGGGATCGAGTTGCATCTTGACAGGGATATACTTCAGGCTGACCTTGACCGTGGCGGTTCTATTTTCTTCGTCCTTGAGCCTTAAGACGGTGGGGTTGTTCTGCAATGATTAGCAACATAATTAGTGTTGTGTTATATGATAACTTACCAAACATTGTTTGAGAGTATCCAGCGTATTCCCCGTCAAACGAGCTACTGTATGCTCTTCATCACGCTCCTCACCCGGCTTCTCGCGCTTCTCCCTCACCTTGAGTGTCAGCCGCGAGAAGTCTAGTTCGCGAATAAAGCAGTCGCCAATCTCATCAAATTTGAAGCTCTTCGTTTTAGCCGTGCCCGAGATATATGAGGGATAGAGCATATCATCCACGTATATCTCGAGATGCGTTCCGCTTTTTGGCATTTCCGCCTCCATTAGCTTGAAGATGAGGAATCCGGATTCGTGTTTGAGTAGCTCCTCGGGTGTTAGGTGAACCTTGGGGCGCTCCCGTACCGCGTCGCGAGACTTTCGTCCTGATGTAGTTGACCTAGGAGAAACTGGAGACAAGGGAATAGATGGTGAAGTCGGCGTGTTTGGTTCCCTAATACTTTCCTTTCTTTCTAGTGTAGAGATCTTTCCAGCTTCTGAGGACCGAGGAACATCAAGCGATTCTTTAAGCGCTTCTGCACTTGCCTCTTTGCCCTTTGCTTCTTCTTCTTCCTCCTCCTCTTCGGGGTCTGCGACGTTTAGGCATGGATAGAACGAAACAGTATAGACTAATGTTCCCTTCGCGATGCCCTTTCCATGCAATCGGAGGCCACCCTCCTGTATTTTCTTCGCATCATGAACTAGATATTCACCGGTCTCCTCATCCTGTGCTATGTAGTCGCCAGCAAAGACCTCGACTGAACCCAAGCTTCGATCCTTGCCCATCTTCTCGGCATCCATGACTTCAAGCGTTAGACGATCCCTAGATGAATGCATTGGCACATAAATAACTTCATCCCACTCAGGGCTTAGAGTGTTACGATGTGTTACTGTTCGGCCTTTCTCAATGCCGGAGAGGAGCACGCGAACATAAGGATCCGATTTACCCATAGTTTCGAAATTCCGCAGTTCACGAGCGCTCTTGAAATGGAGACGCATGACGCCAATAGGGGTTTGGTAACCCCCAGTGCCTGCTAACACACCGGATAGAGCAACAGGCTTCCATTGCGCAGTCAACTTCGCGCGCCCGGTTTTGACCCCCGCCAAATTGTACCATTCGTGGCCTTTTTCCATCATCTCGAGCATATCCTCAAGCTTGATCTGGTACGTTCCAATGAGCTGATCCCCGGCAAGATCCCGGTCGTCTTTAATAGCAAGACCCAATTTGGCGTTCTTTCGGTCCGTGATAAGAATTTCTTTGGATCCATCGTCCCAAATAGGGTTGTTGGTGCGCTTGAGTTTCTTGGTCTGGTGAACTTCTTTACCATTGAGTAGCAAGACAGCATATGGGTTAAGCAAGCCAACCAAGCTCTTGGTTCCGTCCAGATCCTTTGCTTGCTCAATCGTGTATCGCAGGATACCGGTGTTAGTTTCCGGTGGTGGCTCTACCTTGCCCTCGTGTTCCGTGGGCTCCAGGACAGGGAAGAAACGAATATCAGCATTAACCACACCCCTGGCCTTACCGTGTGCAATGACTTCGAGACGCTCGTTTTCGTATACATCAAAATCCTCTATCCGTTCAAGCGGGAAAGATGCAACACCAAGCTCTTTATCCTTTCGGAAATCATTGTAGTCATATATGATAAGATCGAGGGAGTCGTTAAGCGAAGTAATGATAACGTAATGCGTCTCGTTCCACCTGGGGTTCGGGGTATCCTTGACGACTTTGGTTTGAGCGAGAGGTGCTCGCTTGTTCAAGGTGACTACGGTATATGGATCAGGGTTGCCAGCAAAATTGTCCGGGTTCTTGAGGCCTTGGGCTCCATGGATCGTAACCGCAACCACGCCAATAGCTTGGTCCACCGGGGAACCTGCGAGCATCTTGGCGACCTCGATGGGGAAAACGTTCGGCGCATACATCATTGGGGCTAGGTTTCCGTGGATCTGTTCTTGGATGAAACTTTCCAATCCCGGAATGAAGTTGATATCGAAACCAAAAGTCTCGCCACCGAGGGGCTTACATTTGTAGTCAATCTCCGGGCGCTCGAGGAAGCACATCTCAACTTTTTCGATGTGAGGAAAAGGAAATTGGAGTTTTATCTTCAAGCGCATGAGGCCTGAGAAAGACATGTCCTCTACGATAACATCAAGGCCCTTGCTGATCATGGCTTTGCCTACGCGAATCTCGAGGACGACCTTGGGGTTGATCTTATTTCGAATCTGGCGATAAGTCATATCTTCTGTATCATTTGGCGTGAAGCTAAACTTCCAATCCATAAGGATAGTATCATCCTCTGCCTTGGGATAAGTCTTGACATGGTCCATCCTCGGGGGTTTGGATCCCAGCGTGAAAGTCTTCAGCCGCAGACTATCGAGAAAGGAGGGGGTCGCAGAGCTCAATACTTGATCAACCGAGTTGATGACTGTCTGGGCGAGGACTGGTTGGTAGATGGGCCAGAATTTAACCAGGAATGAATTGATCCATTCGACAGGTTCGTGGTCGGTCTCTAGCTTCTTCAGCGCCATCTCTCGGGTAATGTCGTCGCGGAAATTTCTTCGGACTCGTCTAATTGACGTTCGATAGTAAGTAGAGCAAGCGACCATAATGATAATGACCCAGCCTAAACCACCTCCAAGCACCGCGACCAACCATGAAGAGATGCAAGCAAAGATGATTACGCCAGCATTATGATACCACTCTGCAGAGCGGATTGACATTAGCGAATTTCATCTAAGGCACACACCGGAATCAGGGGGACTAACCTCCAAAGTACTGGTCGGGAATGGTTTCCTCTAGCCAAGTGGAATGATCCAACAGGCTCTCACCCTCCATGACACTATCCACAGGCCAGCCGAACCGCTGAGTCCACCCAACCTTAGCGGCCAGGTCTTCCTCTTCTTCAAGGGTGTTCCCATCCGTGATTGGCCTCCCGTCCTTGTCCTTGGGAAGCTCAATGGCGCCATCCTTGGAGGGTGTAGGAAGATCGTAGTTGGCCTTATTTCCATCGTCAACGTCGGTGGCTATAGCTATGGCTTTTGGTTTTCGTGTATGGCGGAGCTCATTGGGAATGGCCTAGAATAGAGTGGCACAATTAGTGGGCGTTCTGACAGAAAGGGACAATGTATCCGGACAACATACAGCCTTCGCCTGAGCCCTCTTCTCTTCCGGGCTCGCATCTGGGTCGAACGTGAAAGCAGCCACGCCTGCATTTTTGCTCTCCTCAACTAATTTCTTTTGGGCATCGTCGGAAGTAACTTCAGATTCGGGGTCGCGAGAAGCTTCAAGAGCCCCCTGTGTCTTGAGCTCACCAGCTTCTCGTTCCGTAGCCATGATGACTTTTGGTGCTACTGACGCTGCTGAAGCAGCTCACACGAGCAGAAAAAGCGGATGGTCGGTCGTTGTGTGGCGTAGCATATGTACTTATCGAGTGTGTTACGTTCGAGGGAGCGAGAATGTTTAGTAAGGGGAAAGGTAGGGTTTAAGGAATGACGAGCTCTCTGTACGTGATTAGGTGGGTGACACAGGAGATTAGTTGGGATTGATAGCCGGGTCGAAAAAGTAGCTAAAAAGATACTAGTGAGTCTAGATATGTACGTAGGTATTAGTTAAGGGGATGTAAGGGCGTGTGGGTAGGTTGGCGATAGCTCATAAGGCTACTTCCAATTGCAGAATGCCATTGCTTGAGAAAGATAAAGGAGGGGAAGGAAAAAGAAGAGGAAGAGGGGGAAAAAAAAAAGAAAAGGCTTTTGGATCAAGTTTGACAAGAAGTTTGAAGTTGGCGATGGTTACGAAAATAAGCTTAGAAATGGGAAAGACACGCAGCAGTGACCTTGTTTCTCAAAGTTTAAACTGGTTCTACCTACATGTTAATCCTTGAAGTTACGGGCTCGGCTACCTCCCTGGTTGTACCCAGATTTCCCAGATTCGTGGCCCCATGTGGGCTCAAGAACGACGTAATTATCAGGGATCTTATCGCCCAAACACTCGCTAGCTGACCTCATTTAGCCAATAGGAGAAGCTCTCCCATTCCAACCTGCACAAATCTAGTGTAGACCGGCTCTCCCCTCCACAACATTGAAGACCTGAGGGTATAAAAGTACCTACATATGTATACATAGTATTGCATCTTCCCAGTGTCGGTTAGCCGGTTAGCTGCTGCTGCTCGTAATGTCAAAGTTAGCTCTCCCATATTTAGCGTTGACTGACAGATGTAGTCTAACTTGTCTAACCATTTTTGAACCTCTCAACAAATTAACAAATTAACGACTTCTACTAAGATCACTTCTAGTAAGAATACATGTACCTGCTATCCTCAGCTGTGCAATTGCTAAGCCGTCCCGCATCATTCGTACTACCAAATTCCTCGTCGTTAGATCGCTGCATCGATCTGTCCTCAGACCCAGAGATCAGCCAGCTTCCCGTTCGTGTCCTTAGCTGATCCCTTCCAATTCGACGACCTTGCATACGAATACAACGCTTAGTACGTACAGTAGTGTCAATAATAGAATCGTCGTCTAGGATTTTCTTCCATGCTCGAAATGACTGGCAGATTATAGTGGGCCATTTGGCGAAAACCGCCAACCCGCTAAAACCATAAAACTTAATTATATAATACATAATATAAGCCATATAATACCTTAATCTTACTTATATTATATATAAGTATATTAAATATTAAATATAATTATTATATAACTTAATATAAATTAATAATATAAATATTTAAGTTAAAATATTATTTTAATTAAAAACCTTTATATTTTTTTTTATTATTAATATTAAAGTAAACTTTTTATTATTATTTTTATTATTACTTTTATTTTTACCATAAATAATAACCCTTTTTTTTATTAATAATAATATTAAATATAATTATTTCCTTAATTATTTTAATAAAATATTTAAGAAATTTTTTAATAATAATATAAAGTAAAAAAACCATTAATAAGTTAATTTATAATATTAATAATAATAATAATAATTAAGTTAAAAAGGATTATTAAAGGAAATAATAAGGTTAAAATTAACTTTATTTAAATTAAATATTAACATATATTATAAAAAAAATACTTTAATTATAATAAGTTTTATATTTTAACTTAAATATTTATATTATTAATTTATATTAAGTTAATATATAATAATTATATTTAATATTATAATAATTTTATTTAATTTATTAAAGGAGCTTTTAAATAATATCCTTATATTTTTAAAAAGTTAAATTTAAAGTATATTTAATAAAGTTTAAAATAACTTAAATAAAGTTATTAAAGCTTAAAGCTTTATTATTTTATACTTATAAATTAAAAATTATTATAAAGCTAAAATTTTATCATTATATAATAATATATAAGTACTTATAAATTTTTATTAATAATATTACTAGGTTTAAAGTTTATAATATTTAATAATTTAAAAATTTTTTAAAGTATAAAACATTTATAATTAGTAATAAAATTATTTATAAATATAATAAGTTAAGGAAATAATTTATTTAAAATAACCATATTAAAATATATATTTTTAATTATTTTTTATAAAAAGTTTTAAGTAATAAAATTTATTAAAAAAGCTTTATTATTAATTAAAATAAGTTTTATTTTTACTTTTTATATAAAATAGCTATTACTTTTTAAAAATTTAAAAAGATTAAATATATATAAGTTAAGTTTTATTTATAATATATATATATTAATATATAGGTAAAACTAATAATATAAATAAGGCTAAATAAAATTAAAAATAAAAGAATAAATAAAAATTAAAGGGATAAAAATTAAAGAAATAAAAATTAAAAAAATGAAAATTAAAAAGGATAAAAATTAAAGGGATAAAAATTAAAGGGATAAAAATTAAAAGGGATAAGAATTAAAAGGGATAAAAATTAAAGGGATAAAAATTAAAGGGATAAGAATTAAAGGAATAAAAATTAAAGGAATAAAAATTAAAAGGGAAAGGAATTAAAGTAAGTAAAAATTTAAGGAAATAAAAACTTAAGGTTAATTATTAATTTATATTATTTAATATATAACTATTTATTTTAAATTTATTATAATATAACTTTACTTTATAAGTTTTTAAAAATTATATAATTAATTTAACTTAAAACTTTTGTAAATAATTATTAATAGCTATTTATAAACTTATTATAAAATATATAATATAAATATTAATATTTTTTAAAAGATTTGTTAGGGAAATTAATAAAAAATTATTAAAGTAAGGGAAAAAATTTAAATTTTACCTTAAAATAAGTATATATTTATATATAATTTTTTAATTTAAATAATTATAAAAATAAAATATATATTATTAAAATCTTTAAACTTTTTTCTTTTTATTAATATATATAATACTTAATTTTAATTTAAAGTTATAGTTAAATTATACTTAAATTAAAAAGGTTTAAAAAGTAATAATTTTTTATTACTTTTTAAATATAAAAATATTACCTATAATATTATTTATATTTATTATTTTTATAATTAAGCTTATACCTTTAATATTTATATTAAAATAAAGCTTAAAATGAAATGAATTTAAAATTGTCTTTAAATTTTTAATATTTAATTTATTTATTTATATATATATTAAAAAGCTATTTATTATTGTTTTTTAACCTTATTAACTTTATTAGCTTTGTTATATTTAAGCTTATTAACGCTTAAATTAAAATAGTATTAATTTTTTTTTAAATTAAGATATAAATTTTTTAATATATTTTATAACTAATCTTATTATATTTGCTATTTATTTTTAAATATTAAATCTTTTTATTTTTTTATTTAATATTAATTTAAAAAGTAATTTAAATTTGCTTTTAATTTCTTTATCTTTTAAAACTATTATTATTTATTAAAAATCACTTTATTTAACCTTATTAAATAAATAATGGTATCTTTTTTTAATCTTATATTCTTAATTAATAATATATTACTTAATTTAACTTTTATAATTGATTTAATAAGATTAATACTTATATTAACTTTTTTATTTTCCTTAATAATTAAATTTTAAATCTTAATATTTAAATTAATTAATATAAATTTTTAACGCTTTTAGTAACATTATAAAAACTATTTAATTATTAAAAGTAAATAAAATAAGCATTATTAAGCTTAATAATATGGTTTAAAAATTAAAAATCCTAATATTATTAATTAAAAATAAGCTTATAAAATCTATATAAAAAGAAAGTATTAAAACCTTTTTAAGTATAAAACTTAAGGCATTTAAAATGTTATAAATTACTTATATATTTATTTATATACTAATAAGGTTAAAAATAAAAAGATTAATAAAATAAGTAATAATTAATTATTAATATAATTTAAAAAATAGCTTAATATTATAAATAATTTTTAATTAACCATTTTATATAACTTTATTAAAAAGTATTGTAAATTTTAATTAATATTATTTAACTAAAAGACTTAATAAGTGAAGTTAATTAATATTTAACCTTAAATAATATTAGAAACTTTTTTAATTATTATTATAATATATTTAAATATTTAACCATATATTATATTTATTTTTATCCCTTTTATTATTTCTTTTTATTTTTATTATATTAAAAAAATATCTTTATAAACCTTATAATTATTAACGGTATTATATTAAGCCATTATATAAAAGTTTATTATAACTTAACTTAAGTTTTTTTTTCTTTTCCTTATATTTTTTAAAATATTCCTTTAAAGCTTTATAAATATTATAATAAGGTTTTATTAAATTAATTCCTAAGCCTTTAAAAAGGTGGTTAACTAACCATTTATTATAAATTTATTATATTTTTAATGATAAAAGATTATTAAAATTATAATAGTAAATTAAATTTAAAAGCTTATATACTTTAATAAGGAAGCTTAAATTATTTAATATATTTATTCCTTAATTTTAAATATTAATTTTCTTATAATTTCTTTATAATATTTTAATATAACTATAAATTATATAACTATTATTTAATTAATATTTAATCTTATAATTATTTCATTATTTTATAAATTCCTTAATATCTTTTTATATTATTTTATTATAAATAATATATAATATAACCTAATTAACTATATTTTCTTTTATAAATTAATTAAAAGCCTTTAAGTTTTTAAAGTATAATTATTTAAGGTTAATATTAATTTATTAAGTGGAATATTTTAATAAGTATATATAATTTATTAATTTATTATACC
Source organism: Hypoxylon sp. EC38 (assembly GCA_002120335.1). Classification (NCBI taxonomy): domain Eukaryota; kingdom Fungi; phylum Ascomycota; class Sordariomycetes; order Xylariales; family Hypoxylaceae; genus Hypoxylon; species Hypoxylon sp. EC38. The sequence continues at coordinate 1,049,612 of KZ111236.1, read as the reverse complement.
TTTATATAACTATTATTATTATTACTTAATTTTCCTATTTTTTTTATTAACTTTTTAAATATAAAAATTTAAAATATAATAAGCTTGTTTTTATATATATTATATGCTATTTAAATATATTAGTTTTATTATTAATTAAGTAACTTTAATTAGGTTAAATTAAGCTTAAGTTATAAGGGGAAATTTAATATTATAATTTATATAAATAAGTTATAATTAAAACCTTAGCTTAATTATAATAGTAAGGAATTATTATAAAATATTTACTAATAAAAAAATAAATTAGCAAATTTTATATTATATAATATAATAAGAATATATATTAATTATAATATATATTTTAATTTTAATAAATTAAAGCTTTTAATAATTATTTATAAACTATATATAATTTAGCTTAAAAATAATAAATTTCCTTTTCTTTTAAAAAAATAATATAATTTCTAACCATTATTATATTATTTTTAAGTATTATTAATAATATATATTTTAAATTATTTACCTTAATAAAGGAAACTCTATTTTCTTATAAATAAATTTATAAATATACTTTTTATTATAATTACCTAATATATTTAAATATTATTAATAATTATTAAAAAAATCTTTTAATACTTTTTTAAGTAAAGCTTATTTTTAATTAATTAATACCTTTTTATTTATATTATTTTCCACTTAAATTTAAATTAAAAAGGCGTAAAAAATATTAATTTTATATTAAAATTATAACCACATTAATATTTTATTATTTTTTAAATCTTTAAGGAAAAAAAAATATTATATAAGTATTAAAAGTATAAGAATATATTCTATAAAATTATAATAATAAAGTTTTTATTATACCACGCGATATTTAATAAATTATAATCTTAGTTAAATCTTAAATTATTCCTATTTAAAATGATAAATAATGGCTAGTATTTAAAACCTTACTTTAAAAAAAGCATAAAACTTTACTTTAACTTTATTAATATATTATTTATTTTTATAAAAACTTTATCTTTATATAACTTATTAAAAAAAGTATATTAAAATTTTATAACTATATTTTTTTTAAAACTTATTAATTATTTATTATTAAAAAAGCTTATTATTTTAATATTATTAAACAATTTTTATTCTATAATCATTTATAATATTTAATAATTATAATATAATAACCTTAAGTTATAATATATTTAACCCTTAGTTATAATATTTTTAAAAGATAATATATATTATTTAATTTATTTAATAAATATATAAATAAAAAGGTAAATTTATACCTTTTCCCTTATAATATTTATTAAAGGTATTTACTATTTACTTATTACTTTAAAAAAATTTAAATATTTAATTTACTTTATTTATAAAAGTAAATAAAAATTTCTATTATAAAGATTATATTCCTATATATAAATAATTAAATTATATATAAATATATATAAGGTAAGTAAGAATAAAAGTTAATATTTTTTATTAAAGCTTAAAATTATTTATTTATTTACCTTATATTTAATTATAATAAGCATTTATACCTTTTATAAATAATAATAACTTTATTTAGCCTTATTTAAATAATTATTAACTTTTATTTTAATTATAATCTTAGGTTTACTTCTTTTTTAATTTTTAAATTAATTTATTTTTAAATAAAAATACATATATAAAATCTTTTCCTTTTATTATTTTAAAATCCTTTTCCTAATTCCTTAAATAATTTTAATATTATTATAAATTTTATATTAATAAATATTAATATATTTAATAATATAATATATAAGCATATTAATTAAGCCTAAAAATTACTTAAAATAAGTTATAAAAAGTTTACTTATAATATAAAAGTAATAATAAAAGAAGTAATTAAAATTTAATCTAAAATAATTATATTATATACTTATATATATAAAAAAATAATAGGGTTAATATTAATATCTTTAACTTAAAAGAAATAATTTTAAACTTAATTAAATATATAAATATAATTATTATTTTTTTTAAAACAATGTATAATTTTCTTATAATCTTATAAATAATATATAAATATAAAATATCTTTTAAATTAACTTTTAAATATAAATATTATATTTATATTAATTAACTTTTAAGAAATTATAGCTAAAGTTATACTTAAAAAAATTATTATCTTTAATTTTAATGGTATATTTTATAATATAATATATTTTTTATTTATAAAAAATTAAAAATATGTAAAGTATTTTTACTAATTATTACCTTAAGGTAAAAAAGAATTCCTTTCCTATCTTATTAAAAAAACTTTTAACTAAAATTTACTTATATAATTTTTTATAGTTAAAATTATGTTTAATGTTAAGGCTTTTAATAATTAAAATAAGTATAACCTTTAAATTAATTATAAGTAATAAGTAAGTAACTTTTACTTTATATATTAATTAATAATAAGATTATTTAAGTTTAAAGCGTAGTTATATTAATTAAAAATAATTAATTTATAAGTTTACTTATTTAAAAAAAAGGAAAGAATTTTATTTTATATTTAATTATAAATATAATAAGGAGTAAATTAATTTTCCTTATAAGATTAAATTATTTTCTTTTAATTTTAAATTTTATTTAAATATTTAATTTAAATATATATTATTAAATATATATTATAATTTTATAAATAAAATATATATATTAATTTTTAATTATTTTTAAAGTAATTTTAGGATTATTAATTAAGTAAGAAATAGTTAGAAAATAATTTAATTTTAAGCTTTTAAAAGTGAAATAAGGGTTAAGAAAATAAAACTAAGTAATAAGGAAATATCATTTACTTAAAGTCCTTAGTTAAAGATAAAGGTTATTATATAATTAATTTAATAAGTAAATAAAAAGTATTAAATTTAAAAAGAAATAAATTGCCTATATTTTCTATGATTTATAAAAGATTTATTACTTATTTATTTAAATAGTTTAAATATAAATTACCTTTTTTTTACCTTTTAATATTATTATTATAAATAAATATTAAAAGGATATAAAGTTTATACTTTTAAGGAAATATAATTCCTATCCTTTAAAATTATTATATAAAAAAATTTATATATATATTCCTAAAGATTAAAATATATATTATTTTTATATTAAAATATTTTTTAACTTTATTATAAAAAGTATTAAATGATAAAAGTAAGTAAAAGTAAAAATAATAAAAAGGAAATAAGGAAAAAAGATATAAAAAATAAAATAAATATAGTAAATATTATAAAATTATATAAGGAAAATTATATATATTATAAACCCTAGCTTAAAAAATACTTAGTAAGTTTTCTAATCCTTAATTAATTTTATAAATAATAAGCCCATTATAAAAAAATCAAATATAATTTAATTTAAATAAGATTAAAATTTCCTTAATTAAAAATAATAAAAAGTTATGCTTAAGCTAGTTTAGTTTAAGAATAATAATTTTTTAAATAACTTAAATTTAATAAATATAAAAGCTTTAAAAAGATTTTAATATGTAAAAAGGAAATATGTTAAAAAATAAACTATAAATTTACTATTATTTAAATAATTTAATAACTTAATCTTTTTTAAAATATATATTTTTGTTTATAAGTTTTATATTATAAATAAATTAAGTAAGAAAGCTTATAAATTATGTTAATATATAACCAATTATATATATTAAATCTTTAAACTTATTTATATATTATAAAGTTAATGTATAATAATAAAAATTATTATTAAAGCCTTTTTAATAAATTGTAAAAAATCCTTATATAATTTTATTAATAAGTTTATTATTAGCATATGTAACCTATTTTTATGTAAAACTTTTTAAATAATTCTTTTTTATAAATTTGTTTAATATATTTAAAGGTATAAAAATAATATTAACATAATTAATATTAATTTTTATAATAATATAATAATAAGTAACCTTTATAATAATAAAATACTTTAAGCTAAGTTAAAAAGTATTATAATATATAATAAATATATCGCTTATATAATAATATTTTGTAATTAAGTTAATAATTTATTATAAAAAATTTAAGCGAGAGATATTATAATATTTATAATTTCTTTTTTTATAAAATTATTATTATAGAAAAAGAAGAAAAATAAAAAGAAAAAAATTAGCTTTTTTTCCATATTATTTAAACTATAAAAGAAAAAGGAAATTAGTTTTTTTATAATATTTATACTTTAAAAAACAATTATTACTTCCTTTATAGTATTTATATTTTAAAAAATAATTATTTTTTCCTTTATAACATTTATATCTTAAAAAATAATTACTACTTCCTTTATAGTATTTATACTTTTAAAGATAATTACTTTTTCCTTTATAACATTTACACCTTTAAAAATAATTGTTTTTTCTTTTATAATATTTATACCTTAAAAAATAATTATTACCTTTTTTATAGTATTTATACCTTAAAAAATAATTACTTTTTCCTTTATAACATTTATACCTTAAAAAATAGTTATTATTTCCTTTATAATATTTATATTATAAGTTATTCTAAGTAATTAACCTTTAAATATAAGCAATAATATTTAATTTAATAATTTATTATTACTTAAATCTTAAATAATATTATATGTATTAATAAATTATCCCATTTTTTCATTAAACATTTATAAAGCTTTAATAAAAAGATTTTTATTTTTTTTATTATAAGGCTATTATTTATAATTTACTTAAACTTAATTTATTAATATTAAATAATAAAAAATATTAAAAAAGTTAATAAAACTAATATTTTTATAATACTTTTTTAATCATTATTTAATATAATATAAAAAAATGTAATACTTATTAAATACCTAATAATATTTATAATAGGAATAAATATAAGTTTAAATAATAATAATAATAAAAATAATAAGTTTTTTTTTATTAAAGCTTTACTTTCTTAAGCATTAACATAGGCAAATTTAAATAGTAATAATTAACTAACATTTATATAACAAAAATAAAATAAAATTAAGGTTAAAAAAAATCCCCTTTATATTTAAAATTACTATATATAAACTAATTAAATTGCTAATATAAATTACTATAATATTTTCTTTTAAAGTTAAAGGATATAATATAAAAATAAATAATATTTTTATTACTTTATCTCGTTTAAGTAATAATATTTTATAAAATATTATATTGTAAAAGATGTAAAACTAATATTTAAATCCCTTAAAAAAATGGCTTTTTTATTAAGAAAATCCATTATAAAATTTTAAAAGTAATATATTATTAACTTAAGCGTAAAGTATTAATAGTAAATATTTTTTAATACTTAGGGATAATATTTTAAGCATAAATATTACTTAAATCCCTTAATTAAAATATATATTTTATACCATTAATTAAAAGTATAAAGCTAGTTAAATGTTTAATAGTTATAAAGCTTTATTTAATAATAATAGCCTAGTAACTTATAGTAAATTAAAAATGATTTACCTTATTTAATTTAAATAAGTATGTATTTATTTATTTAAATAAATACCTAAATACTTATTATAATGTATATATATATTAATTATAAAGTATTATATAATTAAAATTTATTTATTTTAAGTTATATATATAAATATTACTTTATATATTATTTTAATAAAAGTTTTTATAATATTAATTAAATATATATATATTTTTTAATATATAAATAAATAAATTTATATATTTACTAATTAATATTTTAAATTAAGGAAGGATATGTTAACGCCTTAGCTAAATATAAGTATTATTATTACCCATCCCTTTTCCCTTTTTAATATTAACCCTTAAAATATAAGAAATGATAAAATAATAAGTTAATAAGCTTAGTATATTTATTAATAAAAAGATTAGAAATTAAACTATGTTATATTTTTAATTATTTTAATTATTTTTTAAGATAATATTTTATTAATTAACCCTAAAATATTTTTATAATTATAACTTTTCTTTTTTACTTTAAGTTTTATTTTTATATTAAAATAAATTAGCTTAGTGAAAAACTTTTAAAATTATTTAATTATAAGCTATTAATATATAAACTTTAAAAACATTAAAATAATAATAATATGTAAATTTATTATAATTTTTTATAATGATAAAGTTAACTTTATATTAACATAAAAATATAACTTTTTTATTAACATTAATATATATAATAAAATATAAAATTATATAAGTAATTGTTTAAATTTAAAGTTTTAAAATTAAGGATTTTTTATAAATAATTAATAAATATATAAACAATTTTAAAAAATATTTAATAATTATTTATTTATTAACATATAAGTAACGCTATATATAAAAGTTCTAATATTACTTCACCTATTTTAAATATTTAAGATATACTAAATTATATTTAAATAATTTTATAAAAAATAGGAATATAAGGATAATATAACGGAATATTTTTATAAATTATTAAATTTAAAAAAGAAAAGGTTTATATAATCTTTTATTTATTTTTTACATAATTACTTAACTAAAACTTTAATATATATCATTAAAAATATAAATTAATTATAAGCCTTCTATTATATACTAGGTTATAAAATGAATAATTTCTTTTAAAAAATAAATAAAATAAAAAGTTTACTTATAAGTTTTTAAAAGTAAGGATAAAATATTATATTATATATAATTAATTTAAGTAATTTTATAATTAGTTTTATAAATGGCTTAAACTATTTTAAATAGCTTAAAAATAATTTAATAATATAATTAATTCTAAGTAATTTAATTAATAAATTAATTTATATTTACTTAATTTATTATTATCCTTTATTTATTAACTTATTTTATTATAAATATAAATATAATTTAATAAAGATTAAGTATTATTAAAATTTATAATTAAACTAATAAAATTTTTAAAGCTATTAAGGCTTATAATTAAAGTTTAAATAAATAATTTAATTAGTATATTTCTTATCTTTTTATAATTTTTGTTAATATTTTATAGTATAATTATTATAATAAATAATTTAAACTATTATAACTACTTTGTTATTTTATAATTTAGCAAATATTACCAAGTTTATTTTAAATATATTGGCTTTAAGGTAAAATTATTAAATTTAACTTTTTTAAGGTTAAATATATGCTTATATATTACTTATAAGTTTTATTGTTATAAGTATAAAAATTTATATCCCTTTAAATATAATTAGTATATTTATTTTTACACTGTTCCTTTAAGCTAATGTATTTAAAAAATGGCTATATAATTAATATAAAAGAGGTAAAATTTAACTTACTTATTACATTGTAATAATATTTATTATATTTATAATATAAAATATTATTATACCTTCCTTTATTTGTAATAAATAAGCTTTAAAGTTAATAAAAATCATAAAATAACTGGTATATATAATAATTAAGGGGGTAATTATAAATTACTTTAATATAAATATTATATGTTTACTTAAAATATTTTAATAAAATATTTTATATTTTTAAAAGTAAATTTATTAATCTTTAAAATATATTTTTTTAATAAGGGTTAATCTTTTATTTATAATATATATTTTTACTTTTGCCTTAAAGTTTATATATATTAATAATATTATAATATTTTTAATTTAATAATTTAAAATTTTAAAATAAAAAATAAAAAAACTTATAATATATTAAATTATATTAAAGTTTATATTATAATTAATAAACTTTAACTATATTTAATTTAACTAAATTAAAAGTTAACTTATTAATGTACTTTTTATTAACTATTTATGTTAAATAAGCGGGTACTTTTTTCCTTATTTATGTATTATTATATTAAAAGGATATTAAATATTAAATTACTTTTACCTTTTATATAATGGTAAAAGGTAGTTTTAAAAATAATTTTAATACTTTTAAACTATAATATATTACTTTTTAATTAGTTTTATCCCTTTTTTAATATGTTAGTAATTACCTAAATATTTAACGTATGCTTATATAATTTTATTTACCTTTTCCCCTTATAAATTATAGCTTATTAAATCTTATAATATAATATTATATTTATTAGTAATAAGTTAATTATTATATATTAGTTTAAGAAAAATATTATAAAGCTTATCGCTAAAATATTTAAAAACGAAATAAATCTTAATAATATATAAAAACAAGGGTTAAAATATTTTCTATTATAACTATTTTAAGCGCTTATTATTTTATTAAAAAATAATTAAGTGTGAATATATAAGGTTTATTATTTAATATTTAAATATTTTTTAACTTTATAATCTTTTTTTAATAATTTAAAGTAAAAGTTAATTTAATAGGATAAATCTTTTATATAAAATTGTTTAATATTCTTTCCTTTTAATAAAATAAATCATATTAAAATAATAAAATATTTTTAATATAAGCTTTTATCGCGTTAAAAAATGAAATTAATGGTATAATAAAATTGTTTAATAACTTATTATAATATAATAGAAAGGATTAATAAAATGGATTACTTATTTAATTTTAATTTTTAATTATTCCTTTAAACGATTTAAAAAAATGTATAATATTAATATAGCCTTTTTTAAACTTTAAGTTATGTTATATTTAATTAAAATAACATGTTATAATTATTTAAAAAGAATATAAATGTTATATTAAAGGTTAGGTTAATAATATATTTGGTTTAGTTTTTAATAAAAAATAGTTATTTCGTAGTTTTAATATATAATTATAATAAAAAATGTTAAATTTTCGCTAACTTATGGTTTATTAGTTATAAAAAACAATTTAACTTAATTTTTTAACATTTAATATAATAGTTAATAAAAAATAAATTAGTTTTAAATTAAGTTTATAATAAAATTATTTAAAATTATAATACTATTTATCCTATTATAAAGTAACAAAGCTTTTAAACTTATAAGCTAATTATAGTAAATTTTATTTAAACATTTATAAGGGAAAGGTTTAATAATTAAGTAAAGTTTTATAATATTAAAAATATAAAAGGGAAAATGGTTTAATAATAGTTAAATTAATTACATTATTAATTAAGTTATTTATTTAATATAAATGTATATATTTTATAAGTTTTAATATTATTTTATTATAACTTTATTTAAAAGTAATGGTTAAATATAAAAATATTATTATTATTTAGTATTAAAATAAGGAAATTTTAAACTACTTTAATAAATATTTCACTTTTATTAATATAATTTATAAGATTTTAAAAGGTATAAATTAATTTAGTAAAAGTTTTATAACATTTATAATTTTTTATTAAAATATTTAAAAATATATTTATAAACTTATTTAATTAATGGCGTTAAATTATAATTTTTAATGAAAAGATTAATTTATTAAATTCACTTATTAATATAACTAAGCTTTTAACTATTAATATAGTTAAATTTACTAATTAATATATTAATATTTTAATATTAAAAGTTAAAAAGCTTAAGTTTTTAATTAATTTTAAGTTTAAAAATATATTATATTAATATTTTATAACATTAAAACTTAATATAAATAGTAATTAATAAAATCACTTATTATTATTATACCCTTTTAATTAATAAGGTTAAGGTATAAATTAAAATGGTATATTTAACATTTATAATAAAGATTTAAAAGGTTTTTAAATGAGATTTTAATTTAATAAATATAAAATTTTTATAATTTATAATAAGTTATATATTAAAAATAACTTGTTTATATATTAGTTATTATTTAATTTAATAGTTTAATAAAATAAGTTAGTATAACTACTTATTTTATTAATTAAGTTATAATATTTATTATATAATCCTTAAGCGAAAATATATTATATAAGGAAATATAAGGACATATAAATTAATATTATATTATAATATTAATTATATACTTTACTTAATAAATAAATATTAATAAAATAAGTAATTATAAGTTAAAATATTTAATAAAGGATAAAAACGCCATTTTATTAATTACTTACTTATTTATTAAAAATGTTATTTTAAAGCGAAGATTTATATAATATTATAATTTTATTAACTTTTATTAAAATTTACCTATTATATTTTTTTTTATAACTTTTTTTTATTACTTATTAATTTTTTAAAATTAACTTACTTTTTTCTATTTTATTACCCCTTATTTTACCACTTTTTATTCCATTATTTTTTACTTTACCATTTTTTCCTTTACCGCTTTTTAAACAAAAAGTATTATTAAAGAATATTATAAATTATTTCAAGATTTTTTAATAAAATAATAATATATTTTAAGCTATATATAATATATAATTTACCATTAAATTTCTTACTTTTATTATATTATAATTTATATTTATTACTTTATTAAGCTCTTTACTTAAATTTATTACACTTATAATTAAAGATAAAAAATATAACTTAATTATAATATTTATTATATCTTTTTCTTTTTCTATTACCCATTTAAATATATTAAAAATAAACATATATAACTTTATATATTAATTTTATTTTAATAAAATGAAAATATTAATAAAAGAAATAATAAAATATTTACCATATATATTATTTTAATCTTATTAAAAAATATAAAGCTACGTTTTAATATTATTTAATATAATACTAAAAATAATAATAGTAAAAAGTAAAGAATAATCCTTTACTTTTAAATATTAATTAAATTTTTATATAATATTAAAGTAAATAATATATTTTATAATAACTTAATTTTAAGTAATTATTAAAGATTAGGAAAAATTAATATTAAAACTTTTATATTTAATTATAAGGAATAAAAAGTTAAATATATTATAAACTTTAATTAGCTTATTTATAATTTAAAAATAATTAAGTTTAAAAAATTAAATAAGTAAATTACCTTAAAACGTATTAAATTTTAAGTAAGGAAATTTCGCATTTATTAATAAATTTAAAGGAATAACTTTATAATAAATAAACTTATTATTATAGCTTTTAAAGCTAAAGCTTATAAGCTTTTTTATTATATTAAATAAATAGTTATTAAATGTTTTTTTTACTTTTATTTCTAAAAATATAATATTAAATATAAATTTTAACCTTTTTACATGGCTTTTCCTTAACTTAAACATTTCCTTAAAATGTTCTTTTTACTTTAATAATATTATTCCTTAATCCTTTTAAACCTTTTAATCCTTACCTTTTATATTAAATAATAATAATTATATATATTTAAACTATTTTATTAATAATAAAAGGTATTTAACTTTATATTTAATTTTATTAATAACTTAAATAATATTATTTAAAATATTATAAAACTTATTATTAAAAAATATATTATTAAATAAAAAATAATTAATATAAAACTTTAAATTAAAAATTAAAGTTATATATTTCTTACCTTTAATTTACATTATAATAATTTTATTAAATTTTTAAAACTTAATATTATTTATTTTATAAACTAAAGGCATTAATATTTTACAAATAAAACTTATAAATAATATTTTAAAGGTTTTATAATTATTTAAAGCCTTTTTAAGCCTTTTTAATTAAAATAGTTTAAAACTTATTAATAAATTATAATTTATAAAAATAAGAAAATTAATATTAAAATTTTTAATAAAAATTAATTAATTATTAAATATCTTTTAATTTAAGTTAAAACATATAAACTAAATAAAAATAATATAAAGGGTAAATTTAAAAAAAGCGTTATTAAAAATGTAATTTTATAAAAATAAAAAAAATAAATAATTAAAAAAAATTAAAATTAACTATTATTAATTAACTTATATAAAAATATATTAATATAAAACGATATAATTATAATGGTTAAATTATTTATACTTTAATTAATTATTTTATCCTTAATAATTTAAGTATAATATTATTATAATTAAAGTTAAAATCTTTAATAATAAAATAAGCTAACTTAAATTTAATTAACTTAAATTTTTTCGTATAAGGCAATTTAACCTTATTAAGTAAATTAAATTATTTCTTTTAAAAAAAAACATTTTTTAAGTAATAAAAGTTAGCTTTAAAAATATATTATAAAAATTAAAAAAGGTATTTTTTAACTATTATTTAATTAAAAAATATACCTATATTTATACAAGTATATACATTAAAAAAAGCAATATTTTTAAGTTAAAATTTAAAAAAAAAATATTAAAAAAGCAAATATATTTTTTCCTAATAATTAAAGCTATTATAATAATTATTTAAAAATTTTAAATAATTAAAATAAAATAATTACTTATTATATAAATATAATATATTATAAATTTTATAATAAAGTATTAATAATATATAATATATGTTATTATTATTAAGGAAATATAAAATATTTTAAAGGTAATATTTCTTATATTTTTAAGTTAATTAAAAAATAAAAATTTAATTAAAAGTAAAATAAAATAACTAATTAAAAATATAATAATATAAAAGGAAAAAAAAAATAATAACTTTATTATTAAAAATAATAATTTTTATTAATATATTTGAAAAAAAAATAAAATATATTATTTAATTAATAATTTTATAAATTATAAAAAAGTAATTAAAAAATATAATAAATATTAACTTATTAATAAAATTAATAACATATTTATATATAATATTATATATATATATTTATAATATATATTATATATAATATTAATTACTTAATATATAATAGATATATATAGTATATTCGTATCTATTTTTTTGTATTTGGCGGGTTGGCGGTTTTAGGTCAAATGGCCAGCCGTTTAGATCGGGACAACGGCACCACCGACATTAGCAGCGGCGGTGCCTACAAGACCACTGCAACTGGAATGTCATTGTTCTTCACAATCATCCGTCTAAACGCTTCCATTGCCTTTAAGGAGGACATGCCGGTATCCGCAGCCACGGGGCTGGCACGGGCTGCTAGACGGCCTGCTCGGTCCCCATTTGCGGGGGCGATCTTCGCTGCTGACATGAAATTGTTCCGCAGTTAAAATTCGGTGCTTGCTCCATCCATGACCCTTCGTACAACGAGTGCCCATTCATTAATAAAAAGTTCACTTCAGGTGGCTTCGTCTTACCGTCGTCTTACTACATGTATGCAAGAGGTAGCTACTTGCCAAGTAACTCGTACGCTGTATGCGACGCAACCCCCCCGTCCCCTGCTGGTCCTTTGTTCCTCAAGGCGCCGAGTAGCCGACCACGCTGACAAGCGTTTCACACGTGGGACATACATGTATGCGTACATGAAGCACATCATATGTTACTGTCGTCCTATGTGGTGGGTTGCAACCACTACACTGATCATTCAAGCCAAACCCGTGAAATTTTGATTTCCATCAATCTTTAATAAGATATCTTGCGATTTGAGGTTATTTGGTCGACCTTATGAGTCAAATCTCGCCAATCCTTCAACTATCATCATGGACAGGGTCGCGTTAAAATGAATGTGATAATGGCAATCCAACTGAGTTTCAAGCACAAACGAGGTTGGCATACACATTCCGCAGAAAATCGAGCATTCTAATCTTATCCAAATGTATATTTGAACCACGTTGAACTTGATTAACACGAACAACTTAGGAATTGTTGGAAGGCCGTTTGGGCTCCCATCTACCAGCGTATAGAGTCTCGCGCTTTGATTTAATCGACCTTGTAATGATGAGAGTGATGTTCCCGGCGGCGTTGATTTTAGAGGCAGAATGTATCTAAGTAGATACCAACAAGCGCCCGCCGAGGGATTCTCTACCTCCATTGGATGGTTCAGCTTCGAACTGTAATGCGCACATGTGTCTGGCTACCGGTAGCTTGATCAACAATTCAAAAGCGCAAGACTTATATAGCCCTATAGGTCACTTGGCCTACGGTTAACAGCACTGATCCCGTAAAGCAGTTGGCCGATGGGCACAAACGGTTTTCAGGGCAGTAGCAGTTCCCGACCAACGTTTTGCGAACTCCCGTCTCTTCCCGCCGCTCGAACTTCGTCGGAGTCGGAATTTACCGGCGTTAACGATGAGAATATGATAGGAGATACGGCCTTTCGTCGGGCCTGTTTTTTTGACGTCGAGTTTTTTATAAGTCCCGGAATGGCATGTTAGATTGCGTTGGAAGCGGAGAAAAAAATATCAAAGCAAGGGATAGGGTCATTACCTACCTACTTCACCTACGAAGAGCTAACATAACAGAGTGGTCGCACCAATCATGATTCTCAGAGGAATGTTATCTTTCTACTCCCGAGATTCTTCGCTCTCTGTCGATGTCGGTATTCCGTCATAAAGTCATTACTTTCTACTATTCAGCTACACACTGTTCACGGTGATCGGGGCAGCTCCTCTCGCTTAAGGCCCCTCCTATAAGCCTCTTTCGTCATGTGGCCTTTTTCCTCTTATCCAGAATACTCGCCTTCTCAGATCGATGGCAAGACTTACGACTATATTATTGTGGGAGGTGAGTAGTAACGGAGGTGCTCTACACCTCAGTCTAGATGCTTAGTCCTTAGTTGCTTGAGAGCTTACCTCTGTCTTCGTGCTTCAAGGAGGTACTGCTGGTTGTGTCGTCGCCTCGCGTCTGTCCGAGGATCATAATGTCTCGGTTCTCGTAATTGAAAAAGGGCATGTCAAGGACAATTTCGTGTCTCGTATGCCACTTGCTAGCCAGGACACGTTCCTCGGTGACGTCTTGCAAGTTCAGGCCAACCGCTGGTCGGAGCCAATTCCCGGTGCCAATAGAAGACGAAACCGATTGTGGGGGGTAGAAGGCATTGGAGGCGCCACGCGCGTGAACGGAATGTTGTGGACTCGTGGCTTTCGTGGAGACTACGCTGCCTGGTCCGAGATGGGCCTCGAGGACTGGAGTTACGAGAAAGTCGAGCCTTATTTCCAGAAAATTGAGAACGCTATCGCCCATCCAGATTCTAAATCAAGGGGCCATAAAGGTGATTCTCCTATTCCACTCAAGCACGCTTAAGCATAGACAAGCTCTTAGCTGATAATAGTCGGCTTGAGCAGGTCCTATTGAACTGCGACAGTTTACCTTCCCATTTGTGTGGACCACATAGTGAGCTCTTTTGCTGTTATCGACCACTTTCAACACCTAACATTTTGTTGTAGTATGGAGCAAGCTACTCAGAAGCTCGGCCTGCGTCTTGAACGAGACATTAACGATCCTGTAGCGCCGGCCATGGGGTCATTTAACATGGACACAGCCATCAACAGCCGTGGGAGTAGAATCTCGGCGCTCACTGCATATTTGAATAAGACAGTAGTTTCTCAGAGACATGATCACCTCACTATCTGCACCGGCGCCGTTGCATCGCGACTGGAAGCTGATTCTCAAACAGGTCTCGTTACGGGCGTCCATGTCCGATGTTCCAAGGGTCCGCCTAGAGAATTCTTCGTCAAAATACAGCGCGAAGTCATTGTGTGCTCTGGAGCACTCTGTACCCCTCAGCTGCTTTTGTTGAGTGGCATTGGGCGTACAAACTCATCCGAAAAGCTTGGCATTCCCTTCGTCAAAGAGCTACCGGCGGTTGGCGCCACGCTGTCAGACCATTACAGCATCCCTATCATGTTGGATGTCCCCAGAAAAGAGACATTTCACATTTTAGAGACTATCTGGGGAATTTGGCATATCCTGCTCTGGCTATTCTTTGGGAAAGGATTTTTGGGCCTCAGCTCAGTGTCGACTGCGATCTATATACGCACCGGGGCAATTGACAAGAGTACCATGCAAGTTAAGAGCCATGATGAAGAAGGATATGACAATCTGGACGCTTCGTCGACTCGAAACATTCCGGACATCGAGGTTATGATTATGCCAAACAACTCCGTCGAGAGAGCCGTTCAAGGCCATGCGTTATGTCCCTATATCCTACATTGCTCCAACCTCATGGCTCGGGTTCCGTAGAGCTAGCTAGTACCGATCCGCTTGCCCAGCCCCGGGTAGTCTATCCCATGTATACCAATGAGAACGATATCGCATCTGCTAGACTGGCAGTCCGTTTCACTATGCGACTGGCTGACGAGTTACAACACTCGGGCTATCCTTATCCGGCCAGACTTGCCTTCGCCCCAGGTCAAGATCCCAGTATTCTGGAGGAGTGGGAGAGAGCCGCCCCTGTTGATTACTTGCCAGTGCCAGTCGGATCATCAGTCCCGGACATGCAGCAATCTCAGGTTGTTCCTAAACCCAAGCAGGGCACTACTGCAGGACTCAAACCACGGCAGAACAAGACATGAAGAAACGTAACTGATGATGATATTGATGATTATTTGAAAAGGGTCACCCACACAAGTTCACATTTCTCAGGAACATGTCCTATGTCCAACGATGAGAAATCGGGTGTTGTCGATCAGGAGCTCCGCGTGCACGGCTTTAGCAACTTAAGAATCGCGGATGCAAGCATCTTCCCCAAAATTCCTAGCTGCCATACTATGGCGCCTGTGATGATGGTGGCTGAAAGATGTGCTGATTTCGTAAAAGCTACGTGGAGAGGGAAAAAGTCTCAATAATATCCAGTGATCCGGTTAATCTATCACATAAATCAGAAAACTTGTATATCATATTTTACTTATTCCAATGCTGGACATTGATGTTAACTCGCCGTATTTATAAAATATACAATATTATGCCGACTTGATTTTACAGGGTTAAGTAGGTGCCTATTCAAATATTTCTAACAGCAAGAAACCATTATTAACCTTCATACAGTCTTGCATGTGTTTGACGCATGGGATGATATGTGCCAACCTACATCTCTCAAGCTACTCAAATCTAGGCAACCCATAACCTTGAAATTCAGGTACCGTGAAGGTGGGGTGATGGGGTTTTCCCTGCTGCCCTGCACATACGTGTAGCTTACCAACGCCTCTCCTATCTAATAAGTACCAACACGAGCCAACCTTGACGCAATTGGTTCGTTGGTTGATATTGATGCCGGAAGACCACCACCCCAGATCCTTGTGCTGACTGCTATCCAGCGTATACAAATACCCATCTAGCAAATCCTATCTGCGGACGTGTCCATAGCTAATGCTGTTGCGCTGTATTTTCCCTCCTCCAGTCGAGCAATAGGTGTCCGTTAGACTTCGACACAATGTCTCATCAAAAAGGCACAATCGTAGTGACCGGAGCGAACGGCGGTCTTGGTTGCGCAATCATATCTCAGATTGCCTCGAGCTCCTCTCTCGGAGCCTACCATGGTATCTACACCGTGCGGGACGCTAGGACTGTAACTGAGCTTGATACCGTTCTCAGAGCCTCCTCGGCAACATCAACGCCTTTCCACTCTTGTGAAAAGATATCGCTCGATCTCTCGCGGCTTGACAGTGTGCGTGAGGCTGCTGCAGTCATCAACATGCATGTTGAGCCAGGAACCATCCCTCCCATCAACGCAATTATTCTCAATGCCGGCTACGAGGAATTCGGGAAGCAGACCTGGACAGATGACGGGTTGGATACGTCTTTTGCAGTTAACTATCTGGGCCATTGGCTTCTGACACTTCTACTTCTTCGGAGTTTGGATCGAGAAAGGGGCAGGATTGTTTGGATTAGTAGCTGGGCTCAAAAGCGTGTTCTACGTTACCACCCGTCCGAGTCCGTGCTAACCAAAGTTCAACAGTCCCGAAGACAGACACAATGTTATGAACGGGTCATTTAAGGACAGCAGATATAAGAAAATGATTGCCGATGATCTCGAGCCGCTTGCGAAGGGTACCTGGAGTTCAAATTCGGAGGATGAAACTGACTGGGCTGCTGCATATCGCCGCTACGGCGCTTCGAAGATGTGTGGAGTCGCGATGATGTATGTTAGACTTCTCTCGTTGGCTTATGTTATCGACTGTCCTAGAAGGATGCCCCCTCAGCCATGAAATATCTTATCTAACGTCTATACTGAGAGCAGACATGAACTTCAGAAACGACTTGATAGGGATCCGGTTCTTAATAACATTTCCGTGCTCGCTGTCGACCCTGGTGGAATGGCCACTGGTATCGTTCGTCAGAGCCCGTGGTTCGTCCGAGTTATAGTATTTCAAATATTCGCAGGTTTATTAGCTCATCTATGGGTGCGGTTGTTCCCTAATGGCACCTGGCGTACACCACAGAAATCTGCTCGCGATGTTCTTGCCGCTGCTTTCGACTGTGGTCCGCCACCGTTAACCGAGCGACCCAAGGGCCTCTATCTCAACGGCTCAGAGCTTGGAGAATACAGTTCTGAGGCAAAGGATCCTAAGAAGGGGCAAATAATATGGGAAGGCAGCGTTCGGTTTGCGCGCTTGAAGGAAAATGAGACTATTCTTCGTGAGTGGCAGTGATGGTTTCCCCATCCCTAAAAAAGAGATAGTAATGATCATCTCATTTTAGAAGCTTAAAGTCTTAACCACATGACCAGAATATGCTAGGATATATATGCTCACTCACAGATTACCTAATCAATAAAGCTCAACCCAGGAGTGATACACTGGATGGTAATAAGGTACATTTACGGCGATGAATGTAGCGGGTAGATAGATCGTGCCGACGATGGTATGTTGACGAATATTTTCGTTTGAGTGAAACGAATTTGCAAATGATTGTATTGTAATTCAATGAATTCACTTGATAAACGTGCCTTGACTAAAATTGAGTCTATCTGGACATCAGATACCCACCTACTTTCGTGGTCTTATCAAGCCAATCTTACCATGCCAAGGATACACATTAACCCAATAAAATATTTATTTGATAGTAGTTTACACCGCAGCGAGTCTTTTCTTGTACTCTTCCACACGAGCGGCGACCTTAGTTCCGTTCCATAATTCTCCAGAAAACCAAGAAGAAGGCGTAAGATTTGGAACGCCAAACTGCTCTAAAGCATAGCTTGACGCCACAGAACCACAAATAGATGCCTCTCTAGGGTCATTAGTCTCTAGTAAAGAGACAGTGAATCCTCCTAGAAAGGCGTTTCCTGCACCAGTGGGGTCCACCACCTTAGAACATGGTTGGTCGTAATACGGAGGTAGCCATTCGGCTCCGAGGCGGGACATAGTTAGAACGCCATGCTCGCCACATCGGACAACAACCAAGCCTTGTTTCTTACTTCCAAACCCCAAATCTAAAAACTTCCTAGCAGATAACTCGATGGCTGACTTGGAAAACTTTGGGTTATTTTTAAGCTTCCCATCTACTAGGTAGCCTAGTTCTAAATGATTCGGCGAAAACACGTTTACAAGTGCGCATGTTATATAACATATAAGTTTAGCCTTATAAAAGCTTATACATAATCCTTATAAAGTAGCTAAGTAGCTTTTAACGTTTTAAATTTATTATTATTTAATTATATTTATTTTTAATAAATATTCGTTTATATTAATAATACCTTTTTATTATTAGTTATTATAACTTTATTTTTAAAAAATTATTTATTATAATTATTATTTTTTACTTTATATTTTAATATTAATTATTCGTATCGTTATTATTATTTAATTTTAATTTAAAAAAACAAATTTAATTATTAAATTTTACCTTTTTTATTATTAAAACGCGATTTAATTATTAAATTAATAACTTATAACTTTATTTTTTTTATTTTATTTTTATTAATAATATTAAATAAATCGTGTCGAATTATTAATTAATTAACGTTTTTTAAACTTATTATTATATTTTTAAATTATTTTCGTTTTTTTAATTTATTTAATGCCTTTTATATGTTAATAATTAATTTATGTTAATTAATAAAGTAATTGTTTAATTTTATTAATATAAAATATTTTAATTTTTTAATAATTATAAAATTAAACGATTTTACCATTATATAAGTTATTTTAAAAAACGTAATTACTTTATATTCGATTAAATTTAAATATATTAATGTTAATTATTTAATTAAATAAGTTAATAGTAAAAAGCACTTTTATAATTTTATTAAATTTTAAAAAAGAAAATTTACTTAAATATAATAAAAGGTAATTATATTTAATTATTTAAAAAAAAAGCTTTTAAAATTAATATAAAACTTAAATAAATTATATTAATTATTTTAATGCTTTTTTACTTAAAAATTTGCTTTAATTTATTATATTTTAAATTAAAAACTTTTTAACGTTATTAACGCTTAATTAATAACTTAAAAATACTTTAAAAGGTAATTTAATTATTTAAACTAATACTTTTATAACATTTATTAATTAAATTAATGTTATTAAATTAATTAATAATTAATATATTAAATATTTTATAATAATTTATTATTATTAATAAGTTATTATTAATAATTATAT
Source organism: Hypoxylon sp. EC38 (assembly GCA_002120335.1). Lineage (NCBI taxonomy): Eukaryota > Fungi > Ascomycota > Sordariomycetes > Xylariales > Hypoxylaceae > Hypoxylon > Hypoxylon sp. EC38. The sequence continues at coordinate 1,029,492 of KZ111236.1, read as the reverse complement.
TATATTAATTATTTAATTTATTTAAGTTTTTATTATTAATATTTACGAAATAAACATTATATTTATTAATATTAACGGTTTTTATTAATTAAAAAAGTAATTTAAATTTTATTAAAATAAATAAAGCGATAATTTATAATATAAATATATTAATAAGCGGTAATGTTAAAAGGTAAAGTAATAATTTTACGTTAAATAATAATAATTAAAATTAATAAATTAATAATAATAATTTATTAATAATATAATTAATAGTTTAATTATTAACTTAAATTATAACTAATATTAACTAATTAATATAACCTTTTTAATAAAAAGTATAAGTTAATAATAAAGGTTTAATGTTAAACCTTATTAGTTATTTTAATTTTAAATTTTTAAATTCGTATTATATTAACGTTATATTATTAAAAAAATATATTATTTATATTAATGTTTATATATTTATAAATTGTTTAAAAGAATTTATTAAAAATTAAAGTAATAATAAAGTTAAAATAATTTAGTTTATTTATTTATAATAAATAATTAATAGTTAAATTTTAATAAAGTTGTTAAATATAAAAAAAAATGTATTAGTTAAAAAAATGGTTAAATATATTTGTGAAAAATTAATTTATTAATTTTATAAAAAATTTAACTTTGTTTTTTAAAAATTAAAAAATAAGTTATTTATATTATAAAATTTATAATAAAGTAAATTAATAAGGCTTTTTATTTAAAGTATTATTCGTAATGTTAAAAGTTATAATATACCATTATAAATGTAATTATTATATGCTTTTAAAGTATTTAATATTAAAATTTAATTTTAATTAATAAAACTTATAAAAGAAACGATAATTAATAGTTTTTTAAGTTAATTTAATATATAAAAAAACATATTAAAGGTAAAAATTAATTAGCTTTTAATGCTATTAAATAAATTTAATAATTAATTAAATTTCCTTTTTATTAAATATAATAATAAAAACATTTACGATAAAACAAATGATTAAAATTTTAAATTTTAATTTAATAACTTAAGCTTTACCTTTAAAATATTAATACTAATTTATCTTTTTAATACAATTAAATAAAACTTTATCTTATTTAAAACATTAACCTTTACTCCTTTATTTAATTTATATAAAAGCATATAATAACTTTTTTACCTATATCCTTTCTTAATTTAATAGGTAATAAATAAACAAACTATTAAAATAATTTTAAACTTAAAAAATTATATTTTTAATTAAAATTACTTTTATTTAATAGCTTAATAAATATATTAATAAAATTCTTAACACTTAATACGTATTATAGCTTAATATAACCAACTTTAATTTTTTATTATAAATAAAAATATTAAATTTAAATATGTTTGTTTTTTTTATTTACTACTATACTTTTTACTTACTTTATAGCTTTAATATTATCTTTAAGTATTATAATTAACCCATTAGGTATATTACCTAATTTAATTAAAAAATTACAAATTTATATAATATTATTAATACACTTGCTTAAGCTAATAAACTTTGCTTTAAATAAATTTTTAAAAATAACTATTTAAAGTTAAAATAACTAAAAAATTAGTCCATTTAATATAAAAAAAACAATATTAATGGTTAAACATTTTATCTTAATATTTCCTACTAAGTTAATATTTATAGTATTAAATAAGCTAAACTTATTAAATTTCAAATAAAAATAAAAATTATTTAATTTTTAATACTAAATCCTTTTACCTATTACCCCTTTTAAATACCTACTAATCCTTTTAATTTTAATAAAATATTTAAAAAAAGGGTTAAATATAAATTTAGCTTAAATAAATATTAAAAAGCTTAAGTTAAATTAAAAAATATAAGCTAAAAAATTACAACGCTTAATAAGTAATACATACTTATATACTTCCTATTTAATTATTAAATTAATACGTTATATAATATTAAGAAAAAAATTAAAATCGAAAAATGTAAAAATAAATTTACTTATAATAAGATTTAATTCTTTTAATACTTTCTTAATATAATTCGCTTAATTAATTTTTATATTACTTATTAATATTAATTTAATAATTTATACACTTAAAAACTAATTAACATCTTTTAAATCTTTAAGTTAAACTTTTTTATTTAAATTTTATTTAACTTTTTTAAACTTTTCCTTATTAGGTTTAAATAAGATAAAGTTATTTATGTATAAAGCAATAATAATATTTAACTTTTTATTAATATAAATAACATTATTTAAAACTAAAAAAATAAAACCATATTTGTTTATAAACTAATATACCTTAGTTTATTAAATAATACTAACTTATTTTAAACCATATAATAAATTTATTAATTTAATAATTTTATTTATTATATACCTATATTATTTAACCTTAATAAAAAACTTATTAAAATATTTTTAAAAAAGGGGAAATTAATATATAAAGATTTACTCTTTTAAATTACCATTTAAATATATAACAATAAAATTAACTTAAACCATATATTAAGCTTAAGCCATAATAAATACTATAAAAATCCACTAAAAAATAACCTTAACGATTATTACTTTTATTTTATTATAATTAATACCCTTTTTTTAAACAAAGCTTTTAACAATAATATAAGCCTTATACTTTTTAAATTTTCCAATTAAAAAAAACTTTTTCTTTAAAACCCATTTAAAGTTAATAATATTTCCACATTTAACAACATTACGGTTAATAAACTTAAAAATATTTCTTTAAAAAATCTTATATACTTTAATAAAAATAACTTTTAACCACTTAGCCCATTTATTACTCTTTTTTATTTTAGCCAAGGTTAAGTTTATATTATTTTAAGTAAATAACACTTAATAATATTTAATAAACAAAAAAAGTTTATATAAATAATCTTTATTATTTTAATCGAAAAATAAAATACTTTTAATTATACATATAAAATTTTAACAAACTATTAATACTTAATTAATTTCGTTAAAAAAATTAAACAATTTATATTTTAAGTTATCCCTTATAATATCCTTTATATCTTTTATATTCCTTAACCCTTTTTAAAAACAAGCTATTAATACTTTAAAAATCTTATTATAATCGATAAAAACTATATAATAATACATATTTAATACTTTTTTTTTCTTAAATCGGCCTTACTTTTATTTAATAACTTCTATTTCCTTATTAATAACATTTTTATTAATTACATTATAATCTTTATTACAAATATAACTTTTAATAATAATTTTATAGTAAAAACGCTTTTAAACATATTTAAATAAAAAATATATAATATTATAAAGATTAAAAACACCTTTTAAATCATTAAAATCTTTATAAAACATAACATATAACATTTTAAACATATATCCTTTATTAATTATTTAAATAATATAATTATACTTTTTAACATAACTTAATAATATAGCCTTTACACTTTACACATTTATTTTTTTAAACTTAACCTTTTAATTTTTATTAATATATATAACACACTTTAATTTAATAATCCTTAAATTAATAATATTAAATTTATAATCTTTTCTAAGGTTTAATTTATTAAAATAACATTTAATAATTATGTAACTATTATTTATAAAAATACCAAATTAATTTAACATATAAGCTATATTTATTATAACCCATGGCTAAAAACATAAGGAAATTTTCATTTAAATAGTTATAACTCGTGTTACATTTTATACCGCTTAAATATATCTTTTAAACATACCATTTTAATATTAATTTTAAAATATAAATATAATAAAATTAATTTCATTTTTTATATAAAACATTTTAAACTAAGTTATTTTAAACTTATATCCCTTATTTAAACAAATTATAATAATATAACAGCTTTTACTATTATTATTAGGAAATAAAGTAATAAAACAAAACAAGATTTTTTTAATAATAGCTTTAAAAATATCTTATATATTATTTTTTTATTTATACATATTAAATATTTAATACTAACTTTTATCATTAATAATAAAGGAAAAATACTTATAACTCTTAGCTAATTTTAAATTAATAATACTTATATTACATTAAAATATTTATTTAATATAATTTACCTTTTTTTATAAATTTACAAACCTAATCTTTTACACTTTCACTTAATTATAAGCAAAGTATAATAATACTTTAACTTATAATAAAAGCAAGTTAATTTTAATAATCCTTTATATTATTTAAATTAATTATTATATATTAAAATAGTAAAATCTTTAATACTAAAATATTAACTTTTACATAATTTTATTTATAATTAAAAACATATTATTATTAAAGGCTTTTATAAAAACACGTTTAATATTATTAATCTTTATTAAAAACAACCTTAATAATAATTCCTATTAATCTTTTATAGATTTTTAAGATTTAAACACACTTAATTCTTTTATATTACGTCGTTATAATAAAAACCCACATTTTTTAACATTTAACAAGGTAATAACATTACTTTTAACGTTTTTAATATTATATTTTACAATGTATTTACCGTAGCGATAAAATAATTCACCTAAAAATATTTTAATAAAAAAGGTTTTAACATATAAAACATAGTTTAAAGTAATAAAAAAATAAATTTAAAATGTGTTTATAAGTTTGTAATAAATATAACCCATTTTTTTTACTAAAACTTTCCTAACACTTATATTAATAAAAAATTTAAACTTTTAAATATTAACTAAAGTTTTAACGTTATAATTTAAGTCATTATTTATAATATAAACATTTAAGCTAATATTAAATAATAAATCATTTTTTATATTAATTTTAACTAAAAAAACACAAAGGTAAAATACAAACAAAAAAGCTAAAAAACTTAAACAAAACAATACTATTATAACTAATAAAGTAAACTCCTTATTAACTTCTTTTATATTATTAATTTTAACCAATGTTTTTTCTTTTTAACTTATTTTAACTTAATAAAAATTAATTAACTACTTTATATTATTTAACTAAATATAAGCCAAAAAAGAAATAAAATTAAATTTATATATAAATCCGCTAAACAGCTTAAATTCGTTAATATTAATTTAAAACTATAAATAACCTTTACAAGTTTAATTATTTTACTTATAATCACTATAATTATTATTTTAATATAATTTAAGGTAATCCCTTAATAAATATTTATATTATTTACAATTAAAATATAAAAGTTTAAAATTAATATTCTAATTAAACTTTTTATTAATAATTTTACTACTATTATTATTATTATTATTACCATTTAAATTACCTTAACCATTATAATTATAACCTTTATTATAACCGTAACCTTTACCTTTTAAATTATAAAAAATTTTAAAATTAATCATTAATTTTATCTTATTTTTAAATTTATTATTAAAATCTTTAATAACATTATTAATTATTATACCCATACTTTTAATAAGCTTTAAAATAAACTTTACCCAATTAAATACATTATATTTATAAGTTATAAAAAACATAATAATTAACTATTTTTATTTAATTAACAAATTAACATTATAACATTAACAAACTTATAACTTTTATTTAAATAAAAAGGTTAAAGGGTTTTTTCTATTATACTTTATTTTAATAAAATCTTTTTAAAGCTTTTATTATTAAATCTTTCCTATAAATATTTATAATTTTACAAATATTTTAAACATTTTAACTTTATTATAAACACCTATGATAAAGTTAAAAAATTTTCTTTTACTAATTCTTATAATAGCTATAATAAGCTTAAGTTTATTAAAGTATATAAAATACATTCCTTTTTTATACTTAATAATTTCTAATAATAACATTAAAACATTATAATACACTAACCAATTTTAAACACTATAAAAGTGATTTTCCTTATTTAATATAAAATTAAAATATTCCCATTTTAAAAGGTAATTTAAACCACTTTTATATATACTTTTTTTTAACTTTAAAATAAACGTAAAAATATTATTATTATTATTATCACTACTATTTAACAAATTAAACAAGGAAAAGCATTATTAAAGTTTATTAATAAAAAACAAGAATTTAAATTCGTTTTAAAAAAACTTATAAAAAATACTTAATTAAAAAAAATAAACATGCTTATTAATAATTAATATAATATAATCTTTAACAATTAAACAATAAAAATTATAAACACAACTTCCTTTTCCTTATTCACAACTTTAAGGCTTATAACAATTAATTTATTAAAATATTTAATAAAATTTACTTCTTTAATTTTTTCATCTTTTTTAATATTTTTCACATTTAAAAATTCTTTTACACATAAAAACTTAAGCCTTAAAAGCTTACACATTTCTTATAACATTTATTAAAAATTATTTATCATTATTATTATTTTATTATAATAATTAACATCCTTTTAATTTAAAATCTCTTATATCTTTTTATATTTACATTAAAAATTATAATTAATTACATTTAATTTATTTATTAATTTCTATATCTTACTAACCATTAAAATCATTTAATTTATAATTAACATCGCTTTTAATAACATACTTAAACCTAATCTTAATAATTTATCACATTTTATAATAAATCATATAAAATACTTTTTATAATATCCATAATTAATATAACAATCTTATAAACAATAAAACTTAAAGCCATAATTATAATACCAAATATATAATATTAAAAACTAAACAAAATAAAGCTATTATAAAAGCATTTATAATAAAATAAATGATTAAAATTTTAAGTTTTAATTTAATAACCTAAGCTTTACCTTTAAAATATTAATATTAATTTATCTTTTTAATACAATTAAACAAAACTTTATCTTATTTAAAGCATTAACCTTTACTCTTTTATTTAATTTACATAAAAGCATATAATAACTCTTTTACCCATAAATAAATAAAATTTCCTTTATTTATATTTTTATTAATAAATTTAATAAAAATATTAAGTTAATTAATAATTATTAAAATAACTTAATTATAAATAACTATACCTTATTTAATAAAATTATCTTTTAAATATATAAAATTATAAATAAAATTTCCTTTAACGAAATATTTTTAATTATATTTAAAATTAATTTTATAATTAATTATATTAATAATAGTAAAATTATTCGAGGTAACCTTATAAGAATTTTAAGTATTAAAGAAATTAGTAAAGGTTATAAAAGATTTAACCAATTAGTTTAAAAATACTTATACTTTTTATATATTTTTAATTTTAAAATAAACAATATAAATTAAAAAAATATAATAATTAATTCGAATAATAATTATAAAAAATTGTTAAAGTATAACATATAAATGATAAAATTAATTAATAAGTTAATTAATAAAATATAATTAATATTAATTACGTAAATTAATATAATTAATAGTAAAGTGAAAATAATTAATAAAACATTAACATTAATAAACCTAATATGTTTTATAAAAAAATACCGGATAATTTTAAATTATTAAATGTTAAAAATAATAATGAAAAAAATGTTATAAATTTTAAATTAATAATGTTTATATTAAAAGTAATTAAATATAATATATATAATAATAAATTTTTAAGTTATAATAAATTGTTTTATTATTTAATGTAATAATATATTAGTAATAATAATAAAATTAAGTTAACGTTTTAACTAATTTTAAAAATTACTTAAATTATTATTATAATTAATTTAATATTAATAAAGTTTTATTATATAAATAATAAAATAAAAATGTTATTAATGTTTAATTTAAAAAAGGTTTTATAATAAATAAATGTTAAAATATTTTTATTATTTTTAATAATTATTAAGTTAAAGTTATTAATTTTTAAGTTATTAATTAATGTATATATAAAAGTTAATATTAGTTTTATATATAAAATAAAAATATATGTAAAGTTTTTTTTAATAATATTAATTAATATTAAATATTAGGAAAATATTTGTGTTAATATAAAATGTATTAAAATGTTTATAAATAAATTATAAGTTTAATAATAATATTTAAATATTAAGATTTAAATAAAAGTAATATTAATGTTTATATAAGGTATTATAAAGGATTAATATGTTATTAATAAGTATATTATTTTAAGGTTTTTTTTTAAAAGTGTTTAAAATGGTAAATTTATTATTATAATTTTTATTTAAAAAGTTTTTTTTATTAATAAATTATAAGCTTATATGTTGTTTAAAATAAATATTTTAAATGTAAAATAAATTAATATTTTATTATTTAAAAAAGTGGTAATTATTTAATTGTATAAAATAGTTATTTTATTATTAATAATATTTAATAATAAAATGTAAAAGGCTAAAATATCCTTTATATAATGTATTATTATTTTATCATTTTTATATTAATATGTTAATATTACTTATATTATTAATTTTAGTTAAAATGGTATTTTTAAATTAATATTAATGGTTAATAATAATATAAGCTAAATTATTATGTGAAATAATATACGTAAAAAAGTGGTATTATTATAAAATATATTAATAAGTTATATAATTCTTATATAATAAAGTATTAAAGGTTATTAAGTTAAAAATAATTAAGTTATTAAGTTTATAATTTATAAATTATATAAGGGAATAAAGTTAAAGATAAAATTTTTAAGTTTTTTAATAAATTTTATTATTTTTTAAATGAAAAATTTAAGTAAATACTTTATTAGTGTAATAATTTTTAAAGATTTTAAAAATCTAATAATATTTAATAAATTATATATAATAATTTCGTGATTTAAAAATGTTTTTATTAATATAAGTTTTATAAAAGTTTTTAATAATAAATTATTTCGATTTAAGTTAAAGTTAAAATAGGAAATAATGTTATTAAAAAAATGTAAGTTATATATTATTAATGTATAAAATTAAATGGTTATTAATGTTATAATTAATAAATTATTATTATAAAAAGGATTTTTAAAATAATATAATTAATATTATTTTTTATATTAGTTTTTATTATTTATAAAGATAATTTAAATAAAATTATAAATATAAAAAATATAATATAAAATAAAATTATTAAAATGGGTTATATAATTGTTAATATGTGAATATTTAATTATTTAAATTTAAATAATGTTTGTTAAATAAATAAGGTTTATTAATAGCTTAATAAAAAAGGGTGTGCTATATAACAGTTAATATAAGTATAATAAAAAAGGTTATATTTTAATATAAAAAAGGGAAAATTTAACTAAGATAAAAACACCTTTAAATACTACGAGTATAAGGTATATAAGCTTATATATAATTATTTAATTAATTATATATAGCCACGTATTATAATATTAATATTAATAACTTTTCTTTTTTTATCGCATGGTTATATAATAACTAAAAATCCTATGCTTTATAAGTCCTATGTTTTATTAAAGGTTTATTTATATTTATAATATAATTTATTTTTTTTATTATTTCCTTTTCCTTTTTTTCCTTTACCACTTTTCCCCAAATTATATCTTTTTATTAATTAGTAAATGCTCTAATATATTTATTATTTTATTAATATTCTAATATCTTTTTATTATACCTTTAAAACAAATAATCATTATTTAACGGGCAATATTATGCTAGTTTTACTGCTATAATTTTATTAATTAACATCTTAATAATAATATTTCTTATTATATTAAATTAAATTATAAATACCAATTATTATTTTAAATATTTTTTTTATTTATTACTAACCTATAATAATAGCTTTAATAAAATATAAGCGATATATTAATAGTTAAAAAAATTATAATCCAATATTACTTTATTATTATTATATAATAAAGGCTATAATAAATGCTATAGTTAATAATTTTAATAATTATTTAATAAGTGTTTATAAGTTTTTAATTTATATTTTTTTTCTTTTTTAATAATTTTTAGTTTATTATTAAAAATACTTAAAATAAACTAAAAAAGTGTTTTTAATAAATAAAACTTAAAGGTATAATAAGTAAAAGTTATACCCTTTATTATTATTATAAGGATATAAAAAAACATAATAATTAAATAATGGTTGTTATAAAAGGCACTTATATTAAGCTTTAAAATATTATTATTAAACTTTATCTTTTATATAAAATAGTGTAAACATTTTTAATAAAGTTTTTTAAAATATATATTAGTTTAAATAAAATCTTTTCTTATATTAATTTTTTATTTTAAAAAATTACTACTTATTATTTTTATAGTTATAATATATTAATAATTAATATGCTTTTTTTGCTATTATTTAAGTAAAAATCCTCTAATAAAAATATAAGGAACATTATTTTTTATATTTAAGTCTTTAGTAATTACTATTTATTAAATTGTTATATATTTTTCTTTAAGATTAATTATTATTTCGTTTAACCTAATCTTATAGCTTTATAATAAAGCTATTAATGTTAACAAGTGTTTTTAAAGCCGTATTAGCTTTAACCTTAGTTATTAAATTAGCTAGGTTATTCTTTTTATATATTTATTTAATTTTAAATATTTTTTATTATTTATATAATTACCTTAATAATATAATATTAATCATTAAACATTTTTCCTTTATTATTTTAAGCTTAATTAAATATTTATATAGGGAAAATAAGTTAATATAAATAATAATAAGTGCTAATAAAAAATTAATTTTTTAAAGTATAATAACGATTATTTTATTAATTAATATTCCTATATTAATACTATGAATTATCGCGTAAATCTTACTTACTAAAACGTTTTACGTAACGCATTTATACTTAGTAAAGCTTTAATAAATAAGGTTTTCTTTTATAGTAAATAATTTATTTAAAATAATTTTATTTATAAGTAAAATAATAAATTCGATTTGAAAATTTAAATCTTTATTATTAGCAAATAAGCTATTAATAAATATATAAATCTTTATTACTTTAAGATTTAATTTAATATAACGAAAACCTTATTAAAAATTTTCCTATTATTACTTAAGCTTTTTATTAAACTTAACGATTTTTTCCTTACCTAGTTTTTAATGCTAAGTTATCTTTAATATATTAAATAACGCTTTTAATTAGTAAATTAAAGTAATGTAAACATTATAAGCGTATTATTAAATGTATTATATAATAGTATTATTATAACCTTTCTTTATAAGCTTAATCTTTTTACCTTATTCCTTTTAATATAAAAATAAATTATCGTTTTTTTTTATAAATAAAATATATTTATTAAAAACTAATGGTTTTATTAATATAAAAAATGTTTTAAATTTTACTTTAAGGGTTACCTTTTTTAATCTATTATTTTTAACTTAAGCGAATATTTTATTAAAAATATTAAAGGTATTATTTATTTGTATTATAATAAGCTTAAATCGGTTTATTAATTTTAATATTAATAAATAAAGATTATATATTAAAGTAATTATATAAAGTTTTTTATAATAATGCTTAAAGTAAATAGTTTATTAATGTATTTTTACTTTTATAATATTATATAATAGTTTTATAATAACTATAATAATCCTTTTAAGGTATTTATTAACAATTTAAGGTGGCATTTTAACTAAAATCATTTAATTTAAATAATCTTTAAATTAGGTATAAGCTTAGGTAATATTTCGCATTTAAATCTTTATTTTTATTTTTGTTAAAAAGAAAACAAAAGTAAGTAAAATTTACTAACTTAATTATTAAATAGTTGGCGATTAAGTTAAAATGTTTTTTTTACCTTTATTAATATATTTTTAAATAATAACTTTTAACTTTTTATAAGGTACGTTAGTTACTTTGCCTTTAATTTTTTATATTAGTTTTAATTTAAATATATAAATACTATCGTACTTTATAAGGTTATATTTTTTAAATAAAAATACACTTTTATTAATAAAACTATTAATTTCTTTAGCGTTTAATTATTTAAATAATCGGCCTAAAGTAGTAATTTTACCTTTTTTATAAAGTTTTATTATAAGCTTTTTATCTTTCACTTCCTTATAAATAAAATAAATAATATAATAAGCTATATTTTTTAATTTATTTTTACTTTTAAAAAATTATCCTCGGCCTTTTTTTAATACTTATGGTTTATTTAATACTTATAATTAATCTTTAAATACTTTAATATTAAATACTTATATTCTTAAGTTATTTTCTAATTTAAAATTTAAATTACTTTTTTATAAAATAAGTACTTTTCCATTATAATAATATGATTTTGTAACAATAGTTTAAAATTTAATAGGTTTATTATTTACCTTAATAATATAAGTTTTATTATCCCTTATAAATAACTTATATAATCCCATTTAACCTTTTTTTTATAATACACGTAAATTTTCAATTATAAAAAAGATTTAAAGTATTAAATATACTTAAACCATTTTTCATTTTAAATACATTAATCACTTATTACTTAGCTTTAAGTTTATATACTTTAGCTATAACCTTTTTAATTATTATAGCATAAATTACTAGGAAAAGCATTAGTAATAATTTATTAATAAGTTGCAAATATATATTAAATATAAATAATATAAGGATTAATTTATTAAATCTTATAATATCGTTTACTACTTTAATAACTATTTATAAAATAATATATATATCCATTTATATTCCTTTAAAGTTATTAAAAATAACTTTATATGCTTAATAAAAAGATTTATAATAATATTTTACTTACCTAATTAAATTATAAGCTTTAATAAAAACTTCCTTAAGTAAAATAAACAATGCTTTAACATTTATAATAAAATTATTACTAATAAAATTCTTTCCTATATTATAAATAAAAATGTTAAAAAATCTAAGATAATTATTAATTTATATTAAATGTAATATATCTTAAATTTACTTAATAATTATACTTAATAAAAATCTCGTTACTTAAAACACCATTACTTAATTAATTATATAAAAAACTAATTTTCCATTAATATATATCACATTAACATAAATATTATAATTAAAATTAATATTATTTTTCACTATAAATTTAAATTATTTTAAAGCGTTACTATATAATTGGTATTAATAATAATACTTATTAATCTTTTTAATAATTATTTATTATAAATTATTATAACCTACTTTTATAAAAACTTAATAAAGCCAATTTATAACAAAATAACCAAATTAATAATAAATTTATTAAAATTCCATTTTTATTAAATAATATTAAACAATAATCATTTCTTAATTATTAAATAAAAGCTAAGAATAGCCTTATTTTTAAACTATAAAATACTTTTTTTCTTTATAAATAATAACATTTTTTACATTATTAAGGAATATATTAAACTTATTTATATTTATAAGATATAATAGAAATGGCATATATAAGGGTATTATTTAAAATGGGATAATGTTAAATAAAATAAAAATATAAGCAATTCCTATGTTTTATTATTTTATATTATTGCTAAAATAGATTAAGTATTTTTTAATAATAAAAATATTTAATTTAATATTAAAATATTCCCTTTATAAGGCTTTAAGCTAAAGCTTACCACTTAAAAATATACCTATAACACTTATATTAAATAAAATACCTTAAAAGATATAAGAATATTTATTTTTAAAATAAAATATATTAAATAATTTATTATTATTAATTAATTTTACTTCCTTTTTAAATATTATACTATTTAAGTATTTTTCAAATTTATTAAAGCTAGTAAAAGCATAAAAGGCTACCTAATTTATTAAAAGATTTATAATATAGTTACCATTAACTTTACTATAGCTTATAAAAAATAATATTTTAAATAAATTTAATTTATAAGATAAATTATCATTACTTTCTTAATATTTAATATATTAATAATTAAAATCTTAATTATTATCTTTATTTTCTTTTTTTTTATCATTATAATTAATATTAAATCCTTTATAATTAAAGATAAATACTTTATAATTATTATTAATAATACCTATATTATATTTTTATACATATCGTTACTAACTTAAACATTTAATATTATAATTTTACATTAAGTATTTTATAAACTAATATTTTAATTTACCATATATAAAACACTTCTTTTAATATTTTTAAAAATTATATTTATCACTATTACTATTACTTTTATTATTATATTTATTACTATAATATTATCCTTTTTAATTATTTTAATTATAATCTTAGCTTTAACTTTTATAATTACCTTAATAAATATAATTAATATAAAATATATTAATTATATTATAATAATATACTTTTTAATTATAACGATAAATAAACCTAATTATATTTTAAAGTTTTAAGTAAACTTTCTTAAAGATATTTTTAAAATAAAAAACAATAGGGACAAATTTTTAACATTTTTATACAATTATAATTAAACCTCTTATAAGATTAATATCTTTGAAATAATTAATAAATAATCCTTTATAAATATATTATATTTAAATAATAAGCTTTTTTAAAGCTACTAGTAAATTTAATTTTAAATTATTAAACCTAATACTTTTAAAGATTATATTTCGCCATTTTAATATATATAATTAAAGATTTTTAACTATATAAAAAAACTTTATAATTTTTAAAATTATTATTTTAAAATTATATCCCTTATTAGTAATTTAATTAAAATAATATTATAAAGCATATCCCTTAAATATTATAAAAAATATATCTTTATATTATATAAATATAATATTAGCTTTAAAATAGTAATTTTTAAAAATCTTAAGCTTTTTCTTTAAAATTTTATACTTTTTACCATTAAATTTTTACGCCTCATTATTATATATCTTAATAAAATTAGTAAGATATTATAATAACTATTAATTATTATAATACAAATTAAAATAAGGTAATAAGTTAAAAAAATTAAAAAAACTAAGTGAATTAAACAAAGTAATAAAACTAAAAGGAATAAAAGGAGGAAATAAACCAAAAGGAATAAGTGGATTTATTAGGTTTATTAGGCTAAAAAAACTTAAAAAAGCTAATAAACTAATGGAAATTAACAAATTAAATAAAGCTAGTAAATTAAAGGAATTAAGGTTAAGAAAGGAAGGTAAATTAAAAAAAGGATTTCCTTTTTATTAATTATTTACTATAAAATAAGGTATACTTAACAAAAGTTATTAAAATATATTTATAAATGTTATCTTACTTTTAATTACTTTTTTAAAATAGTAATTTCTTATACTAATAAATTTATTAAATAACTCCTTTATTAACATATTAGCTTTTTATTTTAAATAAGTAAAGAAAGCATAAAAACTAACTATATTATATAGTCTTTTACTATTAATACATCCTTATTAAATATATACTTTATATTAAAATAAATATTTAATAATTATAATTTAAAGATTTTTATTTACCTTTTTAAATATAAGCTTAATTTAACCATAAAAGTTAAAAATAAATTCCTTTTAAAATTATTAATTAAAAAGCTTTTTATCATATAACATAAAACATTTAACAACATAGATTTAAATTTACTTTTTACTTATACTTATTATATTTTTAACTAATAAATTTTCACCAAAGTACTTAGTGTTAATATAAGAATAAATTCCTTTTATTATTATTATTATTATATTAATAATTAACTTAAGCTAAAGTAATTATACTTTATTTTCTATAATAATAATTACTTTAATTAAAACTTATATAAAGCAAGTTATGTTTTATACTTATAAAGAAAATATAAAAATATAAAATATAATTTAAAAAATAAATATATAATACTTTTTACAAAGTTTATTAAAAACTTTAATAAAGTACACATTAATTAAGCAAAATATATATTAAAAAAGTATAAACCTTTACTTATATTTACAAACCTTAATATTATTAAAGATATAAATAATAAAGTAAATATATACATTAAATACAAACTTAAATTTAAGAAAATATATTAGATATAATTATAAATATTTATAACCTATTTATATAAAATAAAAGATCGTAATATAATATTTATATAAGTTTAATATATTCGGAAAAAAAAATATAAAACATAAATTATACATTTATAAGTAAAACATAAAGCATAAATTATTTATTTCTAAACTAAATTATAATTATTATAATAATATAAAATCGTAATTACCAAACTTTTTAATTACTAGGCTAATATATTAACAATATTAACATATATAACACATAATTAAAAAAAATATAAAAAATTAAAAAAATATTTTCATATATAAGGTAATTATATAAAATAAATATACAATTAAACTAATAATTATAATTAAAAAAAAAGATAAAATAATACAAATATATAAAAGCATTATATTAAAAATAAGAAATAATATTATAACTTAAATAAATAAATTTGCCTTATTAATTAACTTTATAAACTTATAAAATAGCCTTAAAGGTTAATATATTTAAATTAAAATTCTTTTAATATATAATTAACACAAATTTATAACTATATAAAAATAACCTAAAATCTTTAAATTAATAATATAAGGCATTTAATTAAACTTAATCGTTAAATATAAGTAAAATTTAATCATAGCTTTATTTTTTTTTATTTAAATATTATAACTTAAACTATATAATTTATTTTAATAAACTCCTAATTATTTATAATTAATATTATTAATTAACCACTAATTAATGTTAAATAAATAAGGTTTATTAATAACTTAATAAAAAAAGATATATTATATAACAGTTAATATAAGTATAATAAAAGAGATTATATTTTAATATAAAAAAGGGAAAATTTAACTAAGGTAAAAGCACCTTTAAATATTATAAGTATAAAGTATACGAGCTTATACACGATTATTTAATTAACCACGTATAACCACGTATTATAATACTAACAATGTTTATTTTATAAAATTTTAAAAAATAATGTTTGTTAAAATTACTAGGAAATTATTTATTATAATATTAAATGTTAAATTATTTTATTATTAGTAAAAAGTTTACTTAAAAACTCGTTAAACATTAACAATTATAATAATAAAAGGTTAATATATATTTAATTATTTAGTTATAAGTTATAAAAATAATAATGTATATGTTTAATATTAAATAAATATATTATTAGATTTTATTTATATAGTAAAATATTATTATAATAATATTTATATTATATTAAATACTTTTAATAAATATATTAAAGATTTTATTTAAATATTTTTAATTTTATAAGAAAAAAATATTTTAATTAAGCTATTAAAGTTATTTATTAACTTTTTAAATGTTATAATATTTAATTAAATGGTTAACTTATTTAAATTATTTATAACGAAAAAATAATTAATAGTAATTATAAAAATTAAATTTTTAATTATATTAAAAGATTTTAAAATTTTTATTAAATTGTTAGGTTATATAAAAAATAATATGCTATAATATGTTATAATTGTTAAATTATTTAAGTAAAGGAAATTACTTTTTTTTCGTGTTAATTTTCGAAAAGGTAAATTTAAAAAAAAAATAGGTATTAAATATTTTTATTAATATATTAATAAAAGAAAAATAATAATTATTTAATTTAATTAAGTTAATATTATTAATGTATATAATTTTAGTATTTTTTAATATAAAAAAAATTATTAATATTAATTTTAATATATTAAAAAAAGGTATTAATGTGTGTGTTTATTATATTAATAAAAAAATATTAAATAAAATTATAAAAAATGGTAAATTAATAACTTACCTTTTTTAAATAGTAATTTAACCGATTGTTTTTTTTTAAATGTTAATATTAATAAAGAAAAAGTATTAGCTAATTAAAATAAAAATACTCGAATTAGTTTAAGTATTATATAAAATATAATAATAAACGATAGTTGTTTAAAAAGAAGTTTATATTTTTATAAATTATAAGGTTATATTAAAAATAACGAAATATTTTAATTTTATTAATTTAATTGCTTTAAATAATAAAAACTTACGATTAGTAAAAACTATTAAATATATTAACAAATTTAATATTATAATTATATATAAATTAAGTAATATATATATTATTTTAAATGTATTATTATATTTATTTATTATATATAATAAAAAGTAAGTAAATAATATTAAAGGTTTAAATGTTTTATTAAATAATATTAATAAGTATTAAAAATTAACGATTATAAATTTAAATAATTTATAAGTATTATTTAATAAGGCATTTTTAATAATTTATTTAATAGCTTATTTACTATAATTATTAAACGATAATAATAAGTTATTATTAAAAAAAGTTATATTAATTTAAATTAATTTTAATTTTAAGCGGAAAATGTAATAAAGTTACATTAAAAATTTTTAATAAAAAATAATTATTAATGTTATTAAAGCAAACGATAATTTATAAGTTAAAAATGTTACGTAATTGTTATTTTTTATACGTAATAGTTTATTATAAAAATTAATAAAAATATAAAATTACTTATATATATTAAAATCTTATTATTAAAAGATTTTTAAAATGATTTATAAAAATAATTATTTAAACTTTAATCGCTTATAAAATAAACTTATATTTTTTATTTTAAATAAAAAGGAATTTATTAAATACTTTAAATTATATTTTAAATGTGTAATTTTATAATAAAAAATTTATAAGCTATATAAAATATTATAATTAATTATTAACTTTTTATGTTTATTTTATATAATTATTATTAATATTATATTTAAAGTTTTAAAGGATAATAAAAGCTATAATATAATTAAAGTAATTATTAATAAATTTATTAAAATTATATAATTAATCTTTAAAAAAATAATTTAAATATTAAAATAATAAGCTTTTATATATAATAATGTTTTATTAATATTAAACTAAGGTTTATTAAAAGTAATTATTAACGATAAAAATTTTAAATTTTTATTAATATTATAAAAATTATTTTAATAAAATAATAAAACGAATTTATTATATAAAATAATATATTATTATTAAATTAATGGTTAATTAAAAAGATTTATTTTGTTTATTAAATTTATTTTATAATATTATTTACATTTAATAAATAATAAATTAACTTAAAAAAGTTATTTATTAAAATTATAATAAAAAATAAATATAACCCGTTCGTTAATAACTTAAATAAGTTTATTTAAAGCTTTATATAATTTTATATTAAATTTAATATTAAAGGTATTAAAAATATAATTATTAATTATAATACCTTTTTTAAAAGTTAAAATGTATAATATAATTGCTTTAATATTAATAATATTTAAAAAATATTATAATATTTAATATTAACTTATATTTTTTTAATAAAAATAATAAATACTTTTTTAATTATATAAAAAATATAACATTTTATTAACTATTATATTAAGTAAAAAACTAAAATAATAATACGTAAAATTTTTTATTATTAAAAAATAAATTAATTGTTTAATATATTAATTAAATTTTTTAAATTATTAACGTATTTATAATATTATTTTAATTAATTATTTTAAACTAATGTTATTAATAAATATATTTAATAAGTTATTATTTAATTTTAAACGTGTAATATTAAAATCGTATTAATAAAAAATCGTTATAAAAGATAAAATATAAAAATAATATTTAATAAAATATATTAAATTTAATAATAAATATAATATATAAATTAAAAAAAATTTTTAAAAATAATAAAAAAGTATTAATAAAAAAGTATAATATAAAAAAATAAAAATAAAAGTATTATTAAAAAAAAACGTATAATTAAAATATTTTATATATATTAGCGTTAATAAAAACATTAATATTTTTTATTATTAATATTATTATATAATATATAAGTTTAACCTTATAAAAGCTTATATATAATTTTTATAAAATAACTAAGTAGCTTTTAACGTTTTAAATTTATTATTATTTAATTATATTTATTTTTAATAAGCATTTGTTCACAACGCATGTGCTTATGTGAGATGCAAAGTTAATAAAATCACATTTATAAGGAGTAGGTTCTTAAACAATTAAAGGCCTCTTAGTAATACCGTGTTGTGCCCGCAAGCGTAGAAGAGTGGTAAGTTGTATCTTAAGATTCTCTGGTGGTTCGAGAAAATGAAACGATTTACTCCGGAGAAGACGGCGGTGCTTAAGGTGGGCGGGCAGGGGTTGTAGTGGTAAGGTCATATAAGCGAATGATTTGCCTAGGTAGTCACTTATCAACTACCTGCAGCTTCACGATGGTCCAGCCTACTTACGACCAAATGCATCATCCTCATACTTTAACAGTCCCCTGGTGGATGGCTTTCCCGGTATTTTATGGACTACTAGGGTAACTCTCCAGCGTTGAAGTTGGCGCAGTAATTCTGCGGGAAAGTCGTATCCAGCCAGAACAACACAGCCTACTTTGGCTGAACGCCACCCGGGTTTAAAAAGGCGAGAGCCAAGCGTGGCTGTCTATTGGTTAACTCCGAGCGAAAATCAACGCTGAAGGGAGAAAACAAAAGGTATTACGAACCATACATCCCTGAGCCCCCTGGGACGTCATATAGAGTGTAGTTGGAAGGAAAACGTAGCTCGTCAAGAACAATCATTCCGAAAGAGACAAAGGCAGGGTCACTGCCTTGGATCGCTTTGGCCAAGTATTGACCCATGGTTGATCATGCTGCTAGAGCCGTAAGCGAAAATAAATGATTATCTGCGAAAGGGTTTGGCGGGCCGTCTTTTGTACCGTAGATATGGGTCAAAACGGGATACTGTGTAACATTTTTCTAGAGAATACAAGAAGGTTTGCAATGAGGTTGTACGAAGAAAACGAATAGAATATAATATATGCTAAAAGTATATTAGAACAAAGACCACGGTTCCTGTCACATTGTTGCCGTTAAATTCTTTCCTATAATTCGCAAGAAGGCATCTATTATAGTATTGTTGTGAATAAGGTACTTATTCATAACAACACCTAGGTTGATCCAGAAAGTAGATAGCTAAGAGCTTAGCGTTAACATACCTCCCATAAGATTATTTAGAACGTCACGTATAAGTATAGGGTTTCGACTTGATTAAATGATAGAGATGATATGTGATGGACTTTAAGGAATCACATGTACTAGGGGTGATATTTACTCAGCTAAGGAGGTAGGTACCTGCATGTACTCAAAATGGACCCGGACTATCCAATTATCCGAATCCCCGGAAATGGAACGTACCTTAATATGATCTACAAATCTATGTGCATACTCTGAGGAGGCCAAAGATATTAAGCTACCAAAGACATGGACGATACTCGATTGTAAGTGGTGAAGTTATAATGAAGCTTATTGGAGTCGCAAACTCACTCATGGTCAAGGACAGCAAAGATTGAAGAGAAGCTTGAAGAGAAAAAGCAGCATACCTATTCATTGTCATGTCTCCGCGTCTAACATCGCGCCTTTCCTATACTCAGTTTCAACTACACTGTAACATCATCCTCTTACAACATCACCATTCTACCCTTCAAACTGCGATATATAGCGATGAATCGTTTTTCTTGTCTAGTCTCCACTCTTCTTCCTTTCCCATCTCCGTCGAAGTCGAAATTATTGTGTCGGCTATGACTATGGTGCTGCAACTGTATGCTGCATAGAGTATCTTGATTAGAGTTCTACTAATGGATGACTTTAAGACTTAGCATTACTGCCGCATGTGGCCAGAGCATTCTGAACATTTCCGATTCTGGATAATACCTCCATTCGCAGGAATTTGGTATACGAGGCTCGTCAAGTTATGAAATTTGAGCTTGGGCTCAGGTCTGGTATTCTAAAAGTTTGGGGGAGGACCGAGTACTTCGTTATTCTGAAGTCTCCACATCTGAAGCTACAATACTGCTGCTGACAAATTCAAGGTTGGGCAGAAAAGCTTAGACGTAATGATGTTATACACCATTAGAAAGGGTTTCTTGCCTAGAGCCACTCGAAATGTGTGGGCTGGTATACAACTCACATTGCGAAGCATTTTACTTTCAGTGTTCCTTCTACTATCTTGAACTTCCACGGCATGATAAAAGCTGCCATATCCGTTCCGTACAGTGTGTCGTCATGTCACTGTATCCCCTTCTATAAATCGTGTTCCTGGCAGCTTTTATTCTCTACGAACCTTTCTTTCCTTATTAAAATTAGCAATCGTTGTATCTTGCTCAATATTATTCGTCCTTTTCAAGAGATACATCAACTATGACTCCCACTGGAAATACCGGCAAACATGTCATTAACGGCCTATCGAAACTACTCGAAGGCAGTCAGTACCGGATTCTAGGCCTTACAAGGTCACTCGATAGCCCTATCTCTAAGAAGCTTTCTGCTCTCCCCCGAGTTGAGATGTTGGAGAAAGATTGGACTCAGATCGATGCTGCCTAGCTTAAAAACCAAAACGTTGAAAAGGCTTTTGTGGCGCCACACAATCTTATACATCAATTCTACGATGAATTAAGTTTACTTGTATCTATGCTTAATGTGACAAGGTGATTAAGCTTGGAACATATAATTTAATTTTAACTAATAATTCTTTAAGGTTTTAAGGTTTATCCCTTTTTTTCTTCTTTTAAAAAGGAGTTTTATTAACTTATTTATATATATTTTAAGGTATATATCTTTTAACTTAATATTTTTATATTAGCTTTATTATATAATAAAATATAATCTTTTAATTAATTTTTCTTTAATTAAAAATATAATTATAATTTTAATTATTAATATATATTAATATTATTATTAATAAGTTTTAACTAATATTTATATATAATATTAAGTTTTTTTTTTATAACTTAACTTTAAATTATACTTTAATTAGTATAAATAAGTTATACTTTTATAAAAACGTTAAAATTAATTAGTTTATTTAAATATTATTAATAAAAGTATTTAACAAATCTTTTAACGCTTATATTATAAAAGTATTTATAAAGTTTTTAAGTTTAATACTTTTTAATAAGCTATTTTTTTTACTTAATTAAATATTTTACTTTTTCTTAAGTTTTTATAAAATTTATAATTTATTTTACTTAATAGTTTTTTACTTTAATTAAAACTATTTCTTATAAAACTTAGTTAAAGTTAAAGGCTATTTAATTATTAACGTAATAAAGTTTAATAAGAAAAATATAAAAAAAGTTATAAATTTTCTATCCTTTTAAAAACTATAATTTAATAGTAATAAGGGAAATTACCTTTTAAATTTTAAAAAAACCTAACATTTTTTTATTTAACTTTTTAATAAGTTTTTTTATTTTAATATTTTTTATATTTAATATTATTAACTACCTTTTTTTATATATAAAAACTTCCTTTTATTTTTTATTAACTTATTCTTTTATCTTTTCTTATGTTTTTTTTAAATAAGCTTTAATTTTATTATAAATTTAAATTATTTAATAAATATAAAGCTTACTTCTTAAGTTATAAAAGGCTTTAAAAGATAAATTATATATTATAAGGTAATATTTATAATTAATATATAAAAATTATATAAATTAAAGTTAAAGTTATATTATTATATGTAAATTTAATTATAATTAAAAAGTTTTTTTAATTACTTATTTTATAATTAATAAAAACTTAAAGATAAATCTTAAATATTTAATTAAGCTATTTGGTTTAATTATTAGTTTAAAAATAAAAAGTAATGCTTATTTTAAGCTTAATTTTTATTAGCTTTAAAAAATCCTTTTAAATATAAAAGATAAATTTAAAATCTCGGTTAAAAATAATATTAACAAAAATATTATAATATTTTTAATAAGATTTAATAAAAATTCTTATAAGATTTTTTGCCTTTTTTTCTCCTTATTTAAAAATAATAAAGTATTTTATCTTTATAAATAAATTAATTATAACCTATATAAAATCACATTTATTAAATAAAAAAAAGTTTATAATAAAGTTTATAGTTATTATTTATTAAAAATTATATTATAATTTTATATTTTAAAGCAACTTATATAAAATATACCATTATATTTTATTTTATTAACATTTATAACATTTTATTATAAATTCTTATATAAAAAATTATATATTTAACTATTAAAAGTTATAAATAATTAGTTTTAAAGTTTTATTTATTCCTATATATTTTATTATTAAAATATTATATTTAAATTTAATAACTTTTCCTTTAAAATCTTTTAAAATTTATAATTTATTCTTTTTATATAAAAATCCATTTATTAACTTAACATTTTTTCCTAAATTTTTAAGCGTTTAAAAATATTAAAAATCCTTTTTTATTAATTCCTTAATTAATTTAATAAATTTAAATAACCATTTAAAGGTAATTATATTATATAACCTTTTTAAAATAAAAATAATAACTATTACATACTTAAATTTTAAAACATTTAATTATAAAAAATATTTCTTTTATAAAACCATTATAATTAATTAATCCTTAAGTTTTTCTTTTTTAAGTTAATATTATTTTAATTTAAAAAAAACATTAGCCTTTTTATTTTACTTTTTAAATTTATAATTAATTATAAACTAATAAAATAATAAAGTTTATACCTATTAAGCTTACCTTTTATTTAATACTTTTACTATGGTAAAATAAGTTAAATTTTAATAATTTAAAAAGATTTTAATTTTATATTTAACTCTTTTAAGGAAAAGTTATCATTTTTTAAAGGTATTAATAATAATTAAAAATTCCTTATTATAAATCTTATAATTTATTTTTACTAAAGTAAGCTTTTTTAAATAAAATATTATTAACTTAAGCTTTTCTTTTTTATTTTATTAAAACATAATAGCTTTTATTATAAAATCGAAGGCGTTTATTTTAAGGAATATTTATTTTAACGAATTAAAATATATAAGTATTAAAATTATAAAAAATATTTCCTTTAATCTTTTAAAGATTTAATTCATTTTAAATATTTATTTTTAATCTTACTTATTTCTTTTATTAATAACCATAATAGGTTTTATTATATTAAAAAATCTTTTAATAAAGTTTTAATAAAAATTAATAAAACTTATAAATTATTAAGTTTTTTTTAAAATTTTAAACATTTTTTAATTAAAAATATAACCGATTTTATCTTTAAATATTAAAACATTATATACTTTTATAATATATTTTAAAAACTTAACTTTATATATTAACTACTTATACTTTTAAAATATTATTATTAAATAATATTTAATAAATTAACATAATATTTTTTTAATAAAAAGGTTATATTATTACTTCGTTTTTATATAAATTAATAAATTATTTATATATATTAAAAGGCTTATATTTATTAGGTTATAAAAAATATTATTTATTATTAATTAAAAAGTTATAAAGGCATTAATAAGTTTAAAAGGCATAATTAAATATTTAAATAGCTTATATTTATATTAAAAAACCATCTTTTATTTATTTCCTTTTTTAATATAAATAAAATTAAATTTAACTTTAAAATTTATTTTAATAAACCATTTAATTATATTAAACCATATTTTTATTTTTTAAATAAAGGGAATAAAATATTAAATAAATATAATTATAATGTTTAGTTTTTAATAATTAATTATTAACTTTAAAGGGTTATTTTTATTTACTTTAAGTATAAATATAAAAAGAAATATATAAGAAAAAGTTAACTTTTAAATTTATTTTATAACTAATATATTATTTAACTATAATTTTAAAATACTTAATTTCTTTTCACTTATAAAATATAATAATCCTTATAGTAAAATCTTTTCTTTTATTAAATTTATAATATAATTTTATAATTTATAATTAAAAAGTTATTTAATAACTTTAAAAGTTATTATTAAAATAAATTTTTAAAACTTTTTAAATATTTCTATTAAAAGATTATAATCTTTTTTTAAGTTATATTTTTAAATAAAATTTATTTAAAAAATAAACTTCTTTTATATATAAAACTATTTATATTAATTAAAAGTAAACCTTATTTTTTTTAAAAGATTAAAAAAGGATTAAAATTTATATTTTTTTAACTACTATTAAAATAAAATAATATTACATTAGTTATTTATTAATAAAAGTTTAAAGCTTATTAAAAAATAATATTTATAATATTAAAGGATTATTTAATTAATAAAATAATATCCTTTTTCCTTAATAATATTAAAATTAAAAACTATTATAAAATATATTTTTATTTGTTTAACCATAAATATTTTTTATAATTATACTTTAAAAAATAAAAAAATAAGTATAAAAAAGCTTAAGTTAAAAAAAACTTTAACTTTATATTATTTACTTAAATAGTAAAAGGTTATTTTCACTATAAATTTTTTTCTTAAATATAATTTTTAGTGTTAACGTTTTTTACTTAGTTTAAAGGTAATTTTTAAAAACCTTTTAATATTAATATTTTTATAATAAGGTTTTAATATTTTTAAGGGGGTAATGTTATAGTAAATATTTATACTTATTTACTTTAACTTACGGCCTTTTAATTTTTAAAAGGTAAAGTAAAAAAGGCATTTAAAAATTTAAGTTTAAATTAAAAATCTTTATAATTTTAAAGATTTATATTTTCTATTTTAACATTACATTAATTTTAAACTTTTTAACAATTATAAAAGTAAGTAATTTAATCTTTAATAATTTTCTTTTAGTTAAAAAAACTTTCTTTAAGGGAAATAATAATTTCCTTTTATTAACATTTTTTTTTACATAATAATTAAAGATTTAATAATTATTTTAACTATATTATTAATATACTTTTTTATCTTTTTTTCGCTAGTTAATAAAAACTTAATTAATTCCTTAAAAAACTTCTTTATTATTTAACCACTTTTTATCCTTAAAATTATCTTTTTTTTTATTATTTTATTTAAGTTAATCTTTATTTTTTAAAAATTAATTTTAATTAAAGTTAAAGCTATTTTCCTTACTTTAATTTGTTCGGTTTAACCTTAAATACTTTAATATTAAAGTAAATCTTTTTTTTCTTAATAATATTTTTAAGTTAATTAATATATTTTTATAAATTTAACTTATTTCTTATATTATTAAAAAAAATTCCTTATTTTTATTTAAAAATCCTTTTTATTAAAAATATATAAGCTTAATAATATTATTTAAAAAGGTTTTAACAATATAATTTTAAAATATAATTCTTAATTATTAAATTATTTCGTTAAGGTTTAAAAGCTTTATTAAATATTAAAATATATTTCTTTAATATTTAAGTTTTATTATTTTTTTAAAATTATAATACCTTTTTAAAAAATCTTTAAAACATTTTTTTAAAGCTTAAATATAACTAAGTTATTAGTTTAAAAAATATATTTATTTAATTTAATTAACTTATTATTAATATTATAACTAGCTTTTATTAATTAATAAAAATTTAACTTAATTAATCTTTTAATAATTTTTTAAAAAACTTTTTACATATATTTTCAAATATAATTTAATTTTTATTTATTATAATTAAAATTTAAAAAGATTTTTTCCATTATAAATAAAAAGTTTATTAAAATATATTAAATTTATTATAATAAAAGTTAATTATACTAACTTTTTTAAGGTTTAAATTAATTATTTTTTAATAATTTAAAAAGATTTATACCTTAAGTTTATTAAAGGGTTATTATATTAAAATTTTATAAGGAATGGCTTTTTAATTAAGCGAAAAAGTCGCTTAAATAAAAAAGTAAACCACTAGTCGTATATTAGCCCGTGCGTGGTAAAAAAGGGTAAACTTAAAGTATAAAAAACGTTGTAAAAGGCTTTATTAACGAGAAAGCGCCTTTAATTTTTCCTTTTAAAGTTAAAAGCTTTAAAAGAAAAGGATTTTCTTAACAATTTTTTTAATAATCCTTTAAATAATTTTTTTAAAAATCCTTAATATTTATAATTATTATTATTATTATTAAAATTATTAAAATCCCTTAAGATTTTTACATTTTTATTAAAAAAAAACTTTTTTTTTTACTTTTAATATTAAAAGTATTATTTAAATTATTAAAAATTAAACTTATATATTATTTATAATTTCTTATATTTAAAAAGCTAATAATATTTAATTAAATAATATTTTATAAATTTTCATTTTTAAGTTAAAGTATTTAAAATGTAGTTTTTTTAAAATAATTAATTATTAATAATTAATTACTTATTAAAATAAAAGTAAAAAAGTTAACTTTTTTTTTAAATTATTAAATATTAAGTTTACATTAATAATTAAGTTATTTATTAATTATATAACATATTTAATAATAATAGCTTAAGTAAAATCCTTTAATTCTTTTAATTACTTTTTATTTTCTTTTTATAACTAGGTAAAATTAATATATTTCTTTATAAAAAAATTATTAATTTAACTTTTTTTAATTTTTACTTAAGCTTTAACATTAGCTTAAAATTGCTTAATTTATTACTAAGCTTTTTAAAGTTTTTTAAAAGCTTTTTATTAATTATTAACTATTTATTTTAATTTATTAATTATTTAAGTTTATACCTTATTATTAATAATAAACCTTATAATCGTTTTTTAAATTAATTTAATAAAGTTTAAGCTAACTTATTTAATTTATTACTTAAAGTAGGTAATTTATTTCTTTATTATTATAATATAATTATATTAAAGTTTTACTATTATTTAATATATAATATATAACTTATTATATTATTAATATAGTTTTTTTTAATTACTTTAATAAATAATTTTAATATTAATTACTAATATTTAAAGGTTATTATATACTTTTTACATTTAATTATATAGTTAAATTAATTATTTAAAGGGATTATTAATTTTAAAATTTATAAAAAATAAAGGTATTATTATTATTAACTAGTAATATTAATATATTTAAAAATAAAAATATAAGGTTAAAAAAGTTAATACTTAAAGGTTATATAAGAAATTTTCTTTAAAACATATACTTTTAATATTATTAAAAGGCTAATTCATTTATAATAAAAAGTATTTTTTTTTAAAAAAAAAGTAAAAATTTCTATTTTTTTTAAATTATTATTAAAGGAAAATAAAAGCAAAAGTAAGTTTTAAATAATAATAAAAAATAATTTTTTATTTAAGTTAAAAAAAATTATATAATAAAAATATTAATTTTAAATAATTATAAAGGTAATAATAAAGGATTAAAGTAAGTTATAAAGGTAAGTTTATATAAAATAATATAATTTTAAAATTAAATATTATTTTATTAGCTTATATATTTAAAGCTAATTTAAAATAGCTTTAAAAAATAAAAAATTATTTATAATAAAATAATTAAGCTTAAAACGTATAATTTAATTTTAATTAATAATTTTTTAAGGTTTTAAAGTTTATTTTTCTTTTTCTTTTTTTAAAAAAAAGTTTTATTAACTTATTTATATATATTTTAAGGTATATATCTTTTAACTTAATATCCTTATATTAGCTTTGTTACATAATAAGATATAACCTTTTAACTAATTTCTCTCTAATTAAAAGTATAACTATAATTCTAACTGCTAATATACATTAATACTGCTACCAATAGGTCTTGGCTAATGTCCACGTGTGACACTTAACGCTGGCGTCAAGTATGTTGTTAAGCTTTCGACGATGCTGGAATTCATCGGGCCTGCAAACCCGGTGTTTTATGGCCGCGCACATTGGGCTGTCGAAAATCTGCTTCACCAACCCGAGTTTGAGGGACTTTGGTAGACATCCTTACGGCCAAATGTGTTCACAAATGCTTATCTTGGGACTATTGTGGAATGGATCAGAAAATTTCGCGAGACTAGCCGGCAGGATCGTCTGGATCTCGTCCCGGCGGCCGACGTCCCGGTTTCTTTGATCGACCCCGCTGATATTGGCAGAGTCGCAAGTGCACTGCTTGCACTCGAAGACCCAACACCGCATAATAAAGCAATGTATGTCCTGAGGGGAGCAGATGATGTCACGGGGAGGGATATCGTCGCTATGGTCGAGGAAGAGATCGGAACTGAAGTGTCCAACGTGGAATTCAAGTCAACGGCTATGATCGATGCCCCTGCAACACATGGCATTTATCCAGAAAGATCCATTCCCTCTATTAGGGCCGACTGCGACTTTGTCTGGGCGGGGCACTGCACTTCGTACGGGACGCCGACGGCGAAAGAGATTTTGTCTCTTGCGCCGCCAAAAGTTACAGCTCGAGAAAGCTTTAAACTGCTGCTAGGGGGTACTGAGTGATTGGATGAGCAGGTTTTAAAGGTGGGAAAAGGTCTATATACCACCGAGTGGGCGATGTAGCAGAGTTTGCTCGGTATTACGACAACTCAGCTAGACCCTAGAATCCTAGAGTGCCCCAACGTTAAAATATAGCATTAAATATCATGTATAATGCAGGATAACTAAATCCAATTCGAATCAAGTCGTAATGCTATACGTGGTTGAGTTGTAGGTTAATTTATATTTCTATAGGCCAGCCTAACAGTTTTTAAAAAAATGATAATCGAATCCTATCACGAACGGATGGACCTAGGCTACCTATGTTTCTAATTAATAGGCACATATAGGTATGGTTAAAGTACCGAGGTACCTAGAGGTAGCCAGGCCAGCAAGACTCCTACCTCTAGCCTACATACTCCTAGAGTCAGGGGTAAAAGTGGAGCCATGTCAAGGCAATTGTATGTAAGGGCCGCTGCGGTTCTCAGGCTTCTAAGAAGAAGATCTTTTATATTCATTAGTAATAAATACCCGAGGCATACCTGTATCTGTGGATTTCCGTCTACTAGTTAATACTATGCACGATTTACCTATTAGCATGAGTCATCTACTTCCACTCACACTTTGGGTTATCCAAGGTGTGACTAGATGAACTTAGGGGAAGGAGGAAAACAATTGTGCTTACATTGATATACTGGGTCTAGATACCAAGTCATTTGTACCAGATGGCTAGCAAACAAAACGACTTTTCGAATACTAGGGCGATTGTAATATGTATATGATCAAAAGCGACTAGACAAATCATGCTTAAACTGCCATCATCTGCTCAACCATTTTACTCTTACGTGTATTAAAATGTTTTAGTGCTGTATAAAGTGGCTGTATATGTAGAAGTGGCTACCTAAAGTACCTATGTATTTAATTGTGTTCATTAAATGGCAGAATTAGGAGCGTTGTTTGTGTGGCAACTCATACGATTTTCTGTAATACGATCAACGTGTGTAAGGTCGTTAGGTTGATTTAGTCCCCTTACTAGATGATTAATGAACTATCCGTATGCTGGCATTGATTGTAAGAATATCTCTGTAAGAGGTAGCTACTAATTTGCAGTGAGAAAAGTCCTAAGGGGTCAGCGTCACCACCATGTAAGAATAATTGCACTTCCCCAGAATTCAATATAACCAAACAGCAAAATCCCTCAGAATCAATCAATAATCCCAGTATAAGCCTTTCATCGTTGCCTAAATATCAAATATACTTGGGAAGATTAGCCCATCGTGCCTAGACTAGGTGCTCGATACCTAGGTACCTATTCTAGTATTCTTCAAGTTGCTATTATTTCTACTTCATAATCTTTAACGACAGAATTCACTACAGCGAATATCTAGCAAGATGGAATTTCTGGTGGCCACTACTAGAATATCTATCGGCGGTCATGTCCTCCGTCCCGGTGACATCATTGGCATAAAGCTCTTAACCACTCAAGAGATTGACGTGAGGAACCTGTCGCCATACCTGCGACTATGTGATGGACACTATAATAAGTGGCAGCACGAATATCCTATGGCCCGAGTTGAGTTCCGTTGCGGAAGTTGGGAGGTCACCGCATATGTGTGCTTTACTTGTTACACTCACTGTATGAGCCATTGGGGCTAGTGTTCGTAGGAGTTACGAATACTATATTCAGTTTTATCTTGAGGGGCGTTTTACCCCTTTCTCTGGTCCCCTTTCCTTTATGGCTTGTTTCTCAGCGGATATTACGAGGTAGTTTGGCATGGTCACTGGTTCTAGAGCCAAATTTAGGCAGTTGCGAGACGGGAGATTGATATTCGAGTTCAAGGAGATCTAGAAATTGATAATTTGGAACCGCACGGGAAGGTTGGAGAGCGGCACTATTGATGTAAAGGTAAAAACTGTCAAGGTGATAAGAATTTAAGTGAACTACCCCAATATATTAGCAAAATGGCTAATAGAAATCACAGGTTGGCGGGGGGAAAGGGGCGTAATAATAATAGCATCTAAATTTGCAAGCTACCTAGGCATGCTGAAGCTTCCGTTCTCGAGATTTATACTAAGATTAATGACTCATAAATATGTCAATCAAATCCAGTTAACCCCACCGCTGACGCTGATGTACTGTCCGGTGACCCAACCGCTCAATGGTGACGCGATGAGTACCACGGCGTCCGCGATTTCTTCTATAGTTCCCATCCTCCCCTCGAGTCTGGTCAAGCCCAACATCCTCTGTACCTCGGGGTGATCGTCGGGAGGGCATATCTCGGTTTTCGTAAGGCCGGGTGCGATCGCATTGACAGTGATACCGAACTTCCTGCCAAACTGCGCGAAGCGAAGCATTAGTATTTAAGCATCGGGAAGAAGATATCGCTGACATGTGTGACATTACCTCCAAAGCCCAGGTATAGGTAAGCGAGTCGAGTGCTGCTTTCGACGCGGAGTAGACGGGAGAATGAAGACCCATCCTGGATAAGCATGTGCTAATATTGATGATACGTCCGCCGCGAGGCATGTACGGAAGAGCAGCCTGGACGAGAAGCAATGGTCCCCAGACATTGGTACGGAATACCGATGACATTTCTTCAGGTGTAACTTCGACTGTCGGAGTCATCGGGGCGATCCCGGCATTGTTGACTGTAGTGGACTTGTTAACAGCTGAACTTGCGTAGTCGCGATCATCACTCGCGTTTCGCTTTGTGGACTAGGAGGAAACCCACTGAGAATATCGATCTTGTCGGTGTTGAAGGCGGCTAGTGTCTCTTTGACGAGTTTCGTCGCTACTTCCGGGTCTCCGACATCTCCACGGACGACGGTGGCCTTTCCGCCTCTGGCCCTGATACTCTCTGCAAGCTCGGCTGCCCTGGGCGCGCTGGAGTCGGAAACGTAGTTGATGGTGACGCAGGCGCCTCGAACAGCAAGCGCCACAGCTATTGCGGCGCCGATACCACTGGGTCTTCCCGAGCCGGTGATGATGGCAACCTTACCATAAAAGGATAAATCATTTGTGGCAGACATTTGAAATTTCTCCGAGAAGTTGAAGCGAACGTTTGCTGTTCTAAGGCTTACGAAGATGCAGTAGTGACTCGTGTCTGTTGAGAAATAACGAGTCGTGAGTCGGCATCTCTCTTTAAACCGCTTTATATAGACCTCGGAATCAATATCCAACTTCGATTTATAATCAAAGCATTATTCAGCCGTCCTGTTCTCTCCATCTCAACCGTTTAACGCCGCAATTAGGCGATTGGTAGTCTCCTAAATGCTTCGGTACCTAGCAGGAAAAGGGGCAGAGTAGACGAGACTAGGACGAAAAGGGAAATGGGTGACCCCTGTACTGCATACTAGATAGTCTGCTAGTCTTTCTCTATGCGGCATCATCATATGGATGTTATGCCACACGTAACAGTCTCGGAGAGAGGTAGCTTCGACATTACGTCTTCCCCCAACAACATACACTCTTCTTCCCAGAGGCCTTGGAACCACGGCATAGGACTTATCCGCTCTATGACGTCTCCCCAGTTCCGCAACCCTGCAGCCCTCATCTCGGCCACGAGTCTCGCCTGCGCACACTGTCGTTCGTTTCGCCCCGTCGCCGAGATTCCCGCGACGGTCAGCAGCCACAGCCGCAGCATGAGAAATTCGGGACCGTCTATCTCGGAATTCCGCAAAGCGTCAGTGATGGTGATCGGATAGGACGGAAGAGGACCCGGGAAGCTGTCATATTTGCGTCTAAGCGATATGATAATCACAAGGGCCGCCAGCGCACACGCCTTTGCGAGAGGGGAGGAGGTGGTAGATATTATTGGAGCGGAATCGGAAAGGGCGCGGTGTGCTATCTGATCAAGAAAGAGACTAACGGATAGGCTGTCTCCTTCGATGCCCGCCGTTGCTGACGGGGTTTCAACCCAGGCAGCTAATTTCTTCAGGTCATGGTATACATACACGACACTCGACATCTCTGGTGATATACTGAGTATGAGCGCAGTAATATTTTCCATTTGACGCGAGTTTTCTAACGACAGCGGCGGCAATGCCGGGAGGATATCAGCCGGCAAAGCGTAGTGAGGTGGGTGGTTCCACATCAAGGCTGTGGTAATGTCAATCCTAAGACGTCTCGGTTAACTCGCCAGGACTCTCATGGGAGGGTTGAAGAGCTTACCACATGATCATCAGCCTGACTTGAGCCGGCAGACTGCCGGTACCCCCTCCAAGGTCGATTATCCCTCGCAGGCCTGCGAAATGGATTTCTGCCTGAGCAAAGTCCTGACACACGTACTAACAAACCAGTAAGCATATGAAAAACTGTTTTCTCTTGACCATTGCAATCTCATACATTATAGCATATGAACCCGATAACAGCCATTATGACAGGCGTCTCTAAGCTAGCATGTGGATGCATGCTGGCGATCGAAGAGTTGATGCAGCGCAGCCCATTCGCGTATCGGCGTAGACATATCGACATCCCTTTTCTAATATCGCGAACAGCATCGCGTATGGTTGGGCTTGGGCTGATGAGAAGATCTCGGAAGGACTGGGAGTTGGCAGGCGCAAAAGGGAACAAGAAGTACTGCCGCCGTTCTGAGAGAGCTGCGTAGCTAGACGATGCTGGGGAAAATCAGCGCCGGCTTCGGATTTTGTGCAAGAAGGTTGGTTTTGGAATACGAGACTAACTTGTCGTATTGCCGTCCAGGGCCAAGGCCATAGTATACAGGACAAATGGATCCATACCCCAGCAGTCATCGAGGACTTGGAGCGGATTTTGGTTCCAGAATGGACGAGATAAACTGACAGCGACAGAGCGTTCTGTTGTGTGAGGCTCGACATCCAGATCTTCGTCCTGTAAACTCCGCACTATGGAATTAACAGGCTCTACCACGGAGGTGACGTCGAGTATCGACTGCGCCAGTGGTGGTGGAGACGAGCGTAACTTCAGTGGAACTTGCATATTCTTCCTCCTCTTTCGCCGCGCCTTGCCTATATCTTGCATTACATACGTCCGAATCTCTTTTGCCGTTTTGTGATCCTTGGACCTCTTATCCTGCGTGAAATTGACGAACAGATACTTTTGTGAATCCATCTCTACTATCACTTAGAACTTAGAGTAGAGGTATCAAGTGATGGCGAGGGGATAAATCAAAGGACTGGACGGCACAGCAGATAATTAACATTTCTAAAGTTTATACTATTAGGAGTGAGACGAAGTAGTCGTTCTTACTCGGTTTCGACCGCACTTTACGTGATAGCATGAGTACATCCATGGTGTGAAGTACATGTACAAAAGACACGGGCTTGTTGCTTACCAATACTGTCGTTGTACACCGCCTTACAGGGATCTTGAAGTGGTCCGTGCAGATTCCTGGGAGACTACAGTGGGCCATTCCACAGAAACTGCTAACCCGCCAAAACTTTAAAAATTAATGATATAATATATAGTATATAATTATCATATATAAGATATATATATTATATTTTTAAATAAACTTAATAAAGGATATATTTTTAATATAAGTATGTATAACATTTTTAAAGCTATAATAGTTATATAATATTAATATAATAATAATATAATAAACTTTAAAAGGTTAAATAAGTTATATTTCTTTAAGTATTTACTTATTAATATTAAAGCTATTTTAACTTTTGCTGGCGATATTATGGCGCTTTTATATTAATTTATTATTAGTTAATGTTATTTTATATAATTATAGCATTTTTTTTAAATTTATTTTTAATTTTATTAATATATATTTTAAAGCTTTTTTTAACTTTATTAGTAATATATTTTCTTTTTTATTATTTAATTAAGGGATTACCTTATAATTTAACTAAGTTACGTGTTTTTTTATTATTAATTTAGTGATAATTGTAATATTTATTATTAATATATATATATTATTTAATATTTTTTTTAATAATCTTTTATATTTAAATTTAAGTTACCTTTTTAGTTTTATAATTAGATTTAAGTTATATATTAATAATACCTTTTTTTAAAATAGTTAAATTTAAGTAAAAACAATGATATACTTAAAGTAAAAGATTTAAGTTTACCTTTATTAAAATATTAATAATAGTTAAATATTTACCACATTTTTAATTACTAATAAATACTTAGCTTATAATATAAGATTATTTTATATATTTATTTATTTATAATTTAAGATTTGATTAAATAATTATATAATGTGATAAAAATAAAGTATTAAAGGGAATTTATAAGTGATATTATTAAGGTTTAAATGGATTAAAAGGTTTTTTCTAAAATTTATATAAGTAATAATTGTTTAATTATTTAACTAATAAGATTAATAATATTAATAAGGCTTAATAAGAATTAAAAATTAATAGGTAAGAATTAAAAATTAAAGGGGGTAAAAATTAAAGGGGGTAAAAATTAAAAGGGATAAAAGCTTTATTTAAAAACCTTAATTACTTATATGACAATTAAGGTAATTAAAAGTAATTATATTTTCATTAATATATTTAAGTTAATTTAATATAAAATAATTTAATTAAGTATTTATATATAATAAACTTTATATAATAATATTATATTTAATAGTTTTAATAATATTAGTAAAATATATTTATAAATATTTACTTAAGTGTTTAATATATCTTAGGTTTATATGATTATATGTTTGTTAATTATTATAATATATTAGGATATTTAATTATTTATTATATTTATTTTTATTTCTTTTATTATTCCTTTTTACTTTTAATATATTAAGTAAATACTTTTATAATACTTATAATTATTAATAATATTATATTACTTCCTTATGTAATAGTTTGTTATAACTTAACTTAAATTATCTTTTCTTATTTTAATATTTCTTTAAATATTTTTTTAACGTTATATAAGTGTTAAAATAAGGTTAATAAGCTTGATTTTTTATAAGATTTTTAAGTAAATATGTTATAAATTAATTATTATAAATTTGTTATATTTTTAGTGTTAAGAAATTATTAAAATTATAATGATAAATTAGATTTAAAAACTTATAAGCTTTAATAAATAAGCTTAAAATATTTAATATATTTACTCCTTAATTTTAAATATTAATCTTATTATAATTTCTTTATAAAGTTTTAATATAATTAGAAATTAAATAAAAGTTGTTTAGTTAATATTTAATTTTATAATTATTTTACTTTTTTATAAATTCCTTAATATTATATTATATAATTTCCTTATAAATAATATATAAAGTAACTTAATTAGTTATATTTTCTTTATAAAACCATTTAAAAGCTTTTAAATTTTTAAAATATATTTATTTAAAGTTAATATTAATTTATTAACCTTAATATATATATTAAATATATATAATTTAATGGTTTATCATCCCTTTATATAATTATTATTACTATTACTTAATTTTTTTATTTCCTTTACTTATTTTTTAAATATAAAAATCTAAGATATAATTATTTTAACTTTATACTTATTAAATATTATTTAAGTATATTATTTTTATTATTGGTTTAATAATTTTAATTAGATTGTATTAAGCTTAAGTTATAAGGGGTGATTTAATTTTATAATTTGTTTAAGTAAGCTATGATTAAAATTTTAACTTAATTATAATAATAAAAAATTATTTTAAAATATTTGTTAATAAAAAGATAAATTAGTAAACTTTATATTATATAATGTGATAAAAATATATATTAATTATATTATATATTTTAAATTTAACGAATTAAAGTTTTTAATAACTATTTATAAATTATATATAATTTAGCTTAGGAATAATAAATTTCTTTTCTTTTTATATAAATAACTTAATTTTCTTTTGCTAGTTTATCGTTTTTTAATAACGTTGGTAATATATTTCTTAAATTATTATTTTTAATAAAGGAAGTTTTATATTTTTATAAATAAGTTTATAAATATATTCTTTTTTATAATTGCTTAATATATTTAAATGTTATTAGTAATTATTAAGAAAATTTTTTAACAATTTTATAAGTAAAACTTAATCTTTATTAGTTAAAATCTTTTTATTTATATTATTTTTATTTAAATTTTAACTAAGAAAATATATAAAATATTAATTTAATATTAATATTATAATTTAATTAATATTTTATTATCTTTTAAGCCTTTTATAAAAAAGTAATATTAAATAAGTGTTAAAAGCTTTAAGGTATATTTTATAAAGTTATAGTGATATAATTTTTAAATTATTATTTAATATTTAATAAATTATAATTTAAGCTTAATTTTAAGTTACTTTTACTTAAAATAATAAATAATGTTAAGTATATTTAATCCTATTTTAAAAAGGGTACAAAATTTCGCTTTAATATTATTAATATATTATTTATTTTTATATAAACATTAACTTTATATAGCTTATTAAAAAAAGTATATTAAAGTTTAAAAATCATATTTTTTTTAAAGTTTATTAATAATTTAACGTTAAAAAAGCTTATCATTTTAATACCATTAAGCAATTTTTACTTTATAAGTATTTATACTATTTCCTAGCTATAATATAATAACTTTAAGTTATAATATATTTAATTTTTAATTATAATATTTTTTAAAAGTAAAGTATATTATTTATTTAATATATTTATTAAGTAAAGTATTTAAGTAAATTTAATAATTTTTTTTTATAATACTTATGTTAAAGATATTTATTCTTTTAGTAATATTTATAAATGTTTAACCTTTTTTATTTATAAAAGTAAATAAAACTTTTATTATAAGGATTATTTTTTTTATATAAGTAAATATGATTATATGAAAATATATATATAAATATTTAAGTAATTAATATTTAACTTAAGGCTATATATTTATTTATTTTATATTTAATTATGGTTAGCGTTTATACCCTTTATTATAGTAAAAATCTTATTTATTTTTATTTAAGTAATAATTAGCCTTTTATCTTAGTCACATTAAAATCAAGTTTTTCTTTTTTTTTAATTTAAATATTAAATTATTTTAAGCAAATAGTTATATATAAAATTTTCCTTTTCTTTTATTATTTATATATCCTATCCTAATTATTAAGATAGTTTTAATATTATTATAAATTCCATTATAATAGACTTTATATTAAACTTAATCTTTAGCCCTAAAATTAATTAATAAATCCTTATATATATTACTTTAATTTAAGATCTTTTAGAAAATCTTTATAATAAAATAAAGCTTCGTATTAAATGTATAATTTGTTAATTAAAAGATATTTTTTATAAACATGATAAGCTTTATAACCTATTCGGTAAAAAAGTATAATAAATGAATAATATTACTATTAAAGCTAAGTTTTAAATTTATTTAAATAAGTTTAATTATAAAGCTAACGAGATTATAATAAAAATAATCAACCTTTTATAATATTATAAAGAATATATAAATATTAAACTTACCATAAAAAAGCTTTTTAATATTTATTTATAATTGTTATATAATTTTTAAAAAATTAAGATTTAATTGTTTTATTTTTAAATTTCTTATAATAACTTTATTAACACATTATATAATATTATAACTTTAATATTTAAATTAAGCAAGGAATTTATAAAACATTTTTATTAATTATTACGTTTAATAAAAGAAATATTTATTACTTATTTTATAAAAAAGATTTACTAAATAAATAAGGCAGTTTAAAATTTAATAGCTTAAACCATATTTAACGTAAAGGCCTTTAAAGATTTAAATAAGTATAATTGTTAACGTAAATTTAAGTGGGCGATAAGCGGGGCGGATAATATAATATAGTTAAAATCTTAGGTATAATTATATTAGTTAAAAGGTTTAACTTAATGGTAATTGGTTTATTAAGTTATTTAAAAAAGTTTAAGGTTAAAGGGGGTTTTGTTTTATAATTAGTTATAAATATAATAATAAGTAAAATTTGGTTTCGATTATAAATTTAACTTAAGGTTAAATTAGTTATAAATTATATTTAATATATATAAATACTTAAATAAGTAGTTTAATAGATTAAATATATATATTAGCCTTTAATTATTTTTAAATAATTACTTTATATATAATGTATAATTTATTAAAATAAAAGCGGCTAAAAATATAATGTTATTTTAAGCTTTGGGAAATGAAATAAGAAATGAAAAAGTGAAATTAAGTTATAAGTTAATAGCTAAAAATAAAGGTTAATATAATTTATTAAATTGGCAAATAATAAGTATTAAATTTAAAGAGAAAGGGATTACTTATATTTTAAATGAAATAAAAGAGTTAATATTTATTTATTTAAGTAATTTAATGCGTATTATTTTCCTTTATTTTTTAATAATTTATTTAAATAAAGTTTTATTTTATTATTATAAATAAATATTAAAAAGATATAATTTATATGCTTTTAAGGGAATGTGGTAAGTATAATTTAGCGATATTATATAAAAAGATTTATTTATATTTTAGCGGTTATATTAAATAGTATTTATTTTGTTTAAAAATATTTTCCTAAGTTATTATGTTTAATTTTATATGTTAAAATTAATAGAAAATGAATATATAATAAAGGATGTTAAGCGAGTAAGTATAATAAATATAATAGATATAATAAAATTATAAAAGGTTTATTACGTATATATTAAACCCTAGTTTAAAGAATTTTTAATACTTTTACTAACTTTTAATTAATTTTATAAACGATAAGCCGATTGCAAAATAATTAAATATGATTATATTAATTTAAAAAGAAAATTTCCTTAGCTGGGAATAATAATAAGTTAAACTTAAGTTAGCCTAGTATAAAATAAATAACTTATTAAAGGATTTAGATTTAATAAATATAAAAATTTTAAAAGTGTTTAAATATATAAAATAAAAGAATTTTAAAAAGTTAACTTTAAATCTTTTATCGTTTAAATAAATTAATAGTATAATATTTTTTAATATTTATATTATTTTATATAGTTTTTATATTATAGGTAAAGTGGGTAAAGAAGTATATAAATTAGTTAAAAGGTAATTTAAGTGTATATATTATATACTTACCTAAATTTATTTCTATATTAAGCTAATTTAAGTATATATAATAGCTAAAATTTAAATTAAAGTCTTTTTAACTAATTTTCTTTTATATGATTAGTTTATAAACTATATAATTAAGAAATGTTTATATAATGTATGAAATATCTTTTAAAATGTATAATTTTATAAATTCGTTTAATATATTTAAAAGATTAAAAATAGTATTAATATAATTAAGCTTAATTTATATAATTAATTAATAATTATTAACCTTTATAATAATAAGATATTTTAAAGTTTAATAAAAAGTATTATAATTTATAAAGCGTATAAAGCTTATATAATAATATATCGAATTAAAGTTAACGGTTTATTATAAGTAAATTTATTAATATTATTAAAGTTATTAATAATTTTACCTTTTTTAGCCTTTTTATTGGCGAAAAAAATTGGTTTATTTTTTTTAGCTTTTTTATTAGTGAAGATAATTAGTTTATCTTTTTTAGCCTTTTTACTAGTAAAGATAATTAGCTTATCTTCTTTAGCCTTTTTATTAGTAAAAATAATTAGCTTGTTTTTATTAGCTTTTATATTAGTAAAGAAGATCGGTTTATCCTTTTTATTTTTTTTATTAGTGAAGATAATTGGCTTGTCTTTACTAGCTTTTATATTAATGAAAAAAATTAACTTATTTTTTTTTACCTTTATATCGTGGGTTAAGGCGAATTGTTAATTTGTAAATTTAAGCGATAATGCTTAGTTTTATAATTTATTATTGCTTGGATTTTAAATAATATTATATGTATTAATAATTTATTTAATTTTTATATTATGGTATTAAGAAATCTTAATAAAGTATTTTATGCCGAAATTTTTATGGGAAAATTATGCTTTAAATAAAATATTAGGAAAGTAGGTAAAAGTAATGTATTTATTTAATATTATTTTTTTTAATTATAATTTAATATTATATAAAAGAATAGTATAGTTATTTGGTATTTTATTATATTAATGTTAGGAAGTATTAAAGTGAATTTTAATAACGATATTAACATTAATGATAAGTTTTTTTTTATTAATGTTATACTTTTTCGAAAATTAATATAAATGTTTTTAATAAGTAAGTAGTTAAAAATCTTAATATAACGGTGAGATTATAGTATAAATAAAGAAATTTTATTTATACTTAGTATTATCGTATACAAATTTATTAAATTATTATTATAGATTGTTATAATGTTTTTATTTAAAGTTAAAAGATAAAATATAAATATAATAGATATTATTTTTGTTAATTTGTTACTTTTAAATAATATAGCCTTATATAACCTTATACCGTAAAGGATATAAGGTTAAAACTTAATTTGTTTGAAATAATTATATATTTTATAAGATAATTTATTAATAGCCTTTGGAAAGGATATATTATTAACTAAGGCGTTAAATATTAATAATAAATGCTTATTATTATTTAAAGATTATATTTTTGCTGTAAATGTTACTTTAAATCTTTAGCTAAGATAGGTATTTTGTATTATTATTTAAAAGTGTAAGGTTAATTAAATGTTAGGTAAATTTGTTGCTTTATTTAATAATAATAGCTTTATAATATAAAGTAAAGCAAAGATTATTTACTTAAATTAATTTATATAAGTATACTTAGGTATTTATGTAGTTAATATTAAATTGTTAAGTATATTAGTTATATTATTTAAGGTTATTTATAATAGCATATATAAATTAATTAAAATATATTTTAATTAATAATTTAAATAGGTAGTTATTATTTCCTATATTGTTTTGGTATAATCTTTTAAATATTTTAATATAGGTAACTTAAAATTATTATTTTTTATATATAACCTTT
Source organism: Hypoxylon sp. EC38 (assembly GCA_002120335.1). Taxonomy (NCBI): domain Eukaryota; kingdom Fungi; phylum Ascomycota; class Sordariomycetes; order Xylariales; family Hypoxylaceae; genus Hypoxylon; species Hypoxylon sp. EC38. The sequence goes on along the minus strand of KZ111236.1, from coordinate 986,703 downwards.
AATAATATTAACTAAGCAGATTTAAATGTATAAGTAAATTTGTATAGTTGTTTATTATATACCGTAATTTGTTAATGTTTGGTTAAATAATTGGGTATAATTGTTACTTACTTTCCTTCTTTTCCTTTTCCTCTTTTTTCTTTTTATTAATTATTTTTAAAATATAAAATATAATAAAAAGTTAAGTTAAAAACCATAGCTTTTTTTTATATAAAATTTTTTTAAAAAAATATTAACTTAAATAATGGTATATCTTAATTATATTGGGTTTTATTTTTATATTAAAATGAAATAGCTTTTTATTAAATCTTTAAAATTATTTAATTATAAGTTATTATTATGTAAACTTTAAAAATATTGGGATAATAATAATATATTATTTTGTTGTAATTTTTTATAATGATAAAGTTAGCTTTATACTAATATAAAATTATGCCTTATTAATGTTATTATATAAATTAAAATATATAATTGCATAAATCCTAAGCTTTTAAAATAGGAATATTTTTATAATTCATAGTTTTGGAAAATATTTAATAATTATTCCTTTATTAATATGCGAGTAATGTTATATATTAAAGTAATATTATTACTTCGTTTATTTTAAATATTTAAAATTTATTAGGCTATATTCGAATAATTTTATAAGGAATGGGAGTATAAGAATGGTGTGGCAAAGTATTTTTATAAATTGTTAAATATAAGAAGAAAAAGGTTTATATAATGTTTTATTTGTTTTTTACGTAAATACTTAGTTAAAGCTTTAATATGTTTTATTAAAGATATAAATTAATTATAAGCTTTTTATAAGGTGGTAGGGTATAAAATAAATGGTCTTTTATAAGTAATAGTTTTAAGGAAAAGGTTTAATTGTAAGCTTTAAGTGGTATTAGTATTAAATTATATATGATTAGTATATTTTAACTTTATATTTTTCATTATATTTCTATTATTCGAATAGTTTTTTATAATTAATTATTAAATGGACTTGTATTAATTATCATTTTTATAATTTTACTTTATTAGCTTTTTAAAATTATATATTAATTTATTTTATTTAAAGCTATTATAAGTAAATATTAGTAAATATTTTCTAAATTTATTATAAGGTAAATAGTATTTATATTAATATTTATTAATAAATTTGCTAGGGATATTAATAATAAAACTATTATGATAAGGGAAAATTAAATAATTTACCTTAAATTAAATATATATTTGTAAATAATTTTTATATTTAAATAGTTAAAGAAATAAAATTAGTATTGTTAGAATCTTTAAATTTTTCTTGTTTCATTAATATATATAATATTTAATTTTAACTTATATTTGTAATAAAATTATATTTAAATGTAAAAGTCTTAAATAATAAGTTTTTTTTATTACTTTTCTAATGTAAAAATATCTTTTATAATATTATTTGTATTTAATTTTTTTATAATAAAGCTTAAGCCTTAAATATATATATTAAAATAAAGTTTATAATGAAATAAATCTTAATATTTATTTAGTTTTTTAATACCAATTTTATTTAATTTATTATAAGTTAAAAAACTTTTTATCGTTATTTTTTAACCTTATTAGCTTTATCAGCCTTATTAGCCTTATCATGTTTGGATATATTTACTTATAAATTAAAAAATATTAATTTTTTCTTTTATTAAAGATATAAATCTTTTGGTATTTTTTATAGTTAATTTTTTTATACTTTATATTTATTTTAAAAGATTAAACCCTTTTAATCTTTTATTTAATATTAATTCGGTAAGTAGTTTAAAATTTATTTTATTTTCTTTATCTTTTAAAGATATTAATAATTGTTAAATACCATCTTATTATTATTTAAATAATAGTATTTTTCTTAGGTTTAATACTTTTAACTAATAGTATATTATTTAATATACCTTATGTAATTAATTTAACGTAACTAATTTTTATACTAACTTTTTTAACCTTATTACCGCTTATATTTTAAATGATAATATTTAATTTAATTAATATTAACCTTAAAATCTTTTGGTAACGTTATAAAAGCTATTTAATTATTAAAACTATGTAAGAAAAGTATTTTTAAACTTAGTAATACAGTTTAAATATTAAAAATACTAGTACTAGTAATAAAAAGTAGGTTTGTAAAGTTTATGTTAAGGAAAAGGATTTAATTCTTACCGTATATATTATTTAATGTTAAAAATAATTAGGTTAATAAAATAAGTAATAAGGAATTATCGAATTAATTTAAGAAATAACTAAACGTTATAAATAATATTGGATAGGTAATTTAGGTAAATATAAATAGCTTTATTTTAAATCCTAAGCTAATATTAATTAAATATTCACACAATTATACTATTAGCCCTAATGTACCATTTAATTTTATTCTACTATAAAATATCGTAAATTTTAATTAATGTTATTATATTAAAAGGCTTAATAGGTTAAGTAAATTAACTGTTTATCTTAGCATTAATCTTTTTATATTAAATGCAAGTTTTTATAAATTACTTTAATTAATTTACAAAATGTATTAATTTAATTTATTTGTTTTAAATGCTTAGGTTAGTTATAATAGAGTTTTTATAAATTGCTTTAATTATAATTGTAGTATATTTTTATTTAAATATATTAGCTTATTTAAAAGTTTTTTAATATTTATTTGTAGTATATTATAATTTAATTATTTTAAATACCAATTACAATTAGGTATATTATATATGTTGTGCTTTAATTTGGTTATTTTACCTTAGTTATAGTGTAAGCTTTATTAACTTTTCCAATTATATTTATAGCTTTAAATGTGGTAATTATTTTATTAAATAAATTAGATTAATAATGTTTATAATATTTAACCTTATATAGGACTTAAGTCATTGCTTATGCTTACTTATATTTTTATTAAAAAAGCTTAAAAGGGGTGATTAAATAAAAGCTTATAAGCTAAGCCTTAAAGTGAGGTAATATAAGGTTAACATATTCTTTTAATATTATTAAGAAATATTAAAATAACTTTATTATTAATAATTTTAAAAATAATATTAATATAAGTAAAGGAATAAAAATTATTAATTAATTGTATAAGTATAAAAATAACTAACTTATTACTTTAAAACTAATTTTATTATTAAAACCAATTTTATTTTATTTGGTTTATAATATTTATTTTATAAAAGATTATTTATTTATATCTTAATCATTTTTTATTATATTTGTTTCTTAATGTGTATAAAGAAAATTTTTACTCCTTTAAAAAACCTAAAATAATTCTAATAAATCAAAGATTATAATTAAGAAAATTTTATATATAAAATTAGTTACTTTATTATATATTTAAATAAATTAATACTTTATATTTACCTTATTTAAAAGATTATTAAGTTTAAATATTAAGTCTTAATTAAGCCTTTAAACTTTTTATTAATTTTATCCTTATTTAAATTTAAATTTAGCTTTAATTTATTTAGGTCTTTAGTTTTCCAATTTCCCTTTTAGCCTTTAAGATATAAATGAGGTTGGATAATACTTTTAAGGATTTTAACCTAATAATTATAGTTGTAATATTTAATAATTATTATTAATGTTAAAAAGGAAAATAAAGAAATAAGTGTAATAATAATTTAATATAGTTTTTAATAATTTAAATATAATAAGAAATAGAAAAATATTAAATACATTTTTCATTTTAAATATTTAAATAAAGATTTAACTTTAAATATAAATATATCTTTAATTAATAATATTTATATAAATAGGTAAAAAAATATTTTTATATATATATATATAAATTGGAAATATAAAGTTTTTAATAGTGTAATATTATATTATTTAAATTTAAATATTCCCATATTTAATTTATATATTATTTAATTCTTTTATTTTAAAATATTATAACTTATATTTTATTAAAATATTACATTTTTTTTTCTTTTTTTAAAATCTATTTATGTAGGTTAATTTATATAAGGTAGATTTTACAAATATTTTAATTTAAAATTAGTTTAAAAAGGTTTTATTTTATGGTTAATATTAATATTACCTTAATAACTTTATTACTGTGCCACTTTTAAGTCTTTATATTAATATGGTTATTATTTAATATTAGGAATTAGTTTTTTATAATTAATATATTAAAGTAAATTAAATATATAAAGTTTTTAGTTAAAAAAATATCTTTATTATTAAAAGTATTATTATTAAATTTAGTTATTTAAGCGATATATCACCCCTTTAAAATTATGTTATATTTAATATTAATGATATAAAGGTTACTAATTTAGCTTATAATCATTTATATAATATAAATATTAACGTTTTTATTATTCTTTTTTAAGGTAAGGTATATTTATATTTTATTTATTATTTATACTTATTATATTTTATTATAGCTAATAGATACTTTTATTTAAATTAATAAATGTAATATATTAATTTAAACATATATTTTTAGGGTTGTTTTTAATGTTATATGGCTTTATCTTACCTATTTAAAAAAGGTTTTATTTAAGAATTAAGTAAAAAATGTTTTAAAAAAATTAAACCAAATTAAATAGTTATTTCCTTTAAACTTATAAAGGCCGTTATATGTTTATAATAATCCTAAACCTATTAAATCTAGGTAGATTTATTAAGAAAAATATAATATATTATTTATAATAATTAAAGTTAAAGTAGGATTAAAATTTACTTATAATGATTTTAATCAGTTAAATATTATTATTTAAAATAAAAAAATTATAGGAATAGTTAATTAAGAAATGATTAGATTTTTTAAATTAAAGTATACTATTAAAGTTTTTAATTTATATCATATATTAATAAAATTACTTTTAAAAGATTATTATTTAATAAAGAAAGAAGTTTAAGATTAAATATTTTGGTATAATTTATACAAAGGTTTATAAAGATTTTTTATTTTTTTTTCTTTTTTTCTTTTATATATATAAGAAATGGTAGTTATTTACTTATAAAAATTATATTATAAACTTCCTTAAATAAGTAATAGGTTTTTATATTATATAGCTTAATATTATTAATTTAAAAAAAAATAAGTAAATAATATAAGTAAAGGATATAAGTTTTAAGTTATAAAGTTATAATCTTTAAAATATAAGTATGATTTAAAAGGAATAAATTACTTAAATAAATAGTTTAATTATTCCCTTTTTTATTTTTTTATAATTTCTTTTTTATTTTTTATAAAATCATTTTTATTGTGGTAAATAGTTTAAATAATTTTGGTTATTTTTTTATCTTATACGTTATTATTAAATAATTTAAGCAATATTATTTAACTTATTTTAAATATATTAACCCTTAAGAAAATTTGTTAAATTTAACTTTTCTAAGATTATAAATATGTTTATATATTACTTATAAGTATTATTATTATAAGTATATAAATTTTTTTCCTTCTATATGTAATTAGCATATTTATTTTTATATTATCCTTTTAAGTTAATGTATTTAAAAAATGGCCATATAATTAAAATAGGAAAGCTAAGGTTTAGTTTATTAATTATATTATAATATTATTTATTGTATTTTTAATATAGGATATTATTATGCTTTCCTTTACTTATAATAAGTAAGTTTTAAAATTGATAAGGTTTATAAAAAAGCTAGTATATATAGTAGCTTAAGGGGTAATTATAAGTTACTTTAATATAGATTTAGCGTGTTTACTTAAGGTACTTTAATAAGGTATTTTATATTTTTAAACTTAAGTTAATCGTTTTTTAAAACATATTTTCTCGGCTAAAATTAATTTCTTATTTGTAATATATATCTTTGTCTTTTTTTAATAGTTTATATATATTAATAACATAATAACATTTCTTATTTAATAATATATAATTATAACATAATAAATAAAAAAACTTATAATGGCTTAGGTTATATTAAACTCGATTTTAAAGCTTATTAACTTTAAGTTTCCCTAATCTAATTAAACCGGGAGCTAGCTTATTAATATACTTTTTAATGGCTATTTATATTATAAGGTTAAATACTTTTTTACTAGTTTAAGTAATTAAGAGGATATTATATTAAGGAAATGAATAAAATATTAAATTATTTTATTTTTCCTATAAATGATTTAAGGTAAGCTTATAAATAATTGTGGAAATTTTATAACTTAGCTATTAATAATATATTACTTTTTAATTAATTTCTTTTTTTTCTTAATATGTAAGTAAATATTTAAATATATAACATATTTATATATCGTCTTTAATTTACCCCTCCCTTTTTATTAATTATACCTTAAACTTTATAATATAATTTTAAATTTACTAGTAATAAATTAATCATTATATATTATATAATTTATTAAGAAAATGTTTAAAAGTAAAATATATTTTAATAAGTTATAGGGATAAAGGTTAAAACTTTTTTTATTATAATAGCCTTAAGTATTATTTACTTTATTAAAAACCTTTAATTTTTTATATGGTATTTATTATTCGAAATATCCTTTATATTTATAAGTATTTCCTAATACCTTTAATAACACACCAATTTTATAACTTAATTACTTTATATAAGGTTGCCTAACATTTTTCTCTTTTAGGGATATAAGTTATGTTAAAATTAAAAAATACTTTTAATTATATATACTTAAATAGTGTGAAAATATATAACTAATGATGTAGTAAAATTGTTTAATAGCTTATTATAATATAATTAAAAGGATTAATAAAAGGGATTATTTATTTAATTTTAATCTTTAATTATTCCTTTAAGCTATTTAAGAAAATGTATAATATTAATATATCCTTTTTTAAACTTTAAGCTATACTATGTTTAATTAAAATATCATATCATTAATATATATAAGGGATAAAAATGTGGTATTAAAAGTAGGGTTAATTATATATTTAATTTGATTTTTAAACGAAAATGGTTATTTTATAGTTTTAATTTATAATTATAAGCGTTAATGTTAAATTTTTATAAACTTATAATTGTATAGCTATAAGGATTAGTTTAACTTAATATTTTAACATTTATAATAATAGCTAATAAAAAACAAGCTAATTTTATTTGGAATTAATAATAATACTATTTAAAATTATAATACTTTATATTATATTATAAAGTAATAAAGTTTTTAAACTTATAAGCTAATAGCGATTAACTTTGTTTAAGTGTTTATAAGGAAAAGGCTTAATAATTAAGCAAAGTTTTATAATCTTAAGGTTATAAAGAAAGAAATAATTTAATAATAATTTAATTAGTTATATTATTAATTAAGCTATGTATTTAATATAAATATACACATCTTATAAGTTATAATATTATTTTATTATAACTTTATTTAATAAAAATAGCCGCACACGAAAATACCATTACTATTTAATATTATAATAGGTAAATCTTAAAATATTTTAATAAATTTATTACCTTTATTACTACGTTTTAAAAAATTTTAAAAGGCATTAATTAATATATTAAACGTTTTATAATAATCATAATCTTTTATGGGAATATCTTAGGATATATTAATAAGCTTATTATATTAACAATGTTAAATTATAATCTTTAATATAATAATTAATTTATTAAATATATTTAATAAAATAATTAAATCTTTAATATTTAATATGACTAAGTATATTAGCTAATGTATAAATATTTTAATATTAAGTATTAATTAATTAAAGTTTTTAATTTACCTTAAACCATTAAATATGCTTTATTAACATTTTATAATATTAAAATCTAACATAAATAATAATTAATAAGGTTACTTATTATTATTATATCCTTTTAATTAATAAGGTTAAGGTATGGGTAAAGATAATATATTTAACATTTATAATAAAGGTTTAAAAGGCTTTTAAATAGGATTTTAATTTAGGGAATATAAGGGTTTTTATAATTTATAATATTATTTATTAAAGATAATTTATTCATATATTAATTATTTCTTAATCTAATAATTAAATAAAGCAGGTTAATATAAATATTTTATTAATTAAGTTATAATATTTATTTTATAATTTTTAAATAAAAATATATTACCTAAAATATAAAAATATATAAGCTAATATTATAATAGGATTATATACTTTATTTAATAAAAAATAAGTATTATAATTTAAAAAAGTAATTAAAATATAGGTAAAATAAATAATTATATATTAAAATATTTAGTAAAAGATAAAAATGCTATCCTTTTAACAACTAGGTATTTATTTATTTAAAATGTTATTTTAAAAAACCTAATTTTTAAAAACTTATATGCTATTATATTTTATTAACTTTCCTTAAAATTTGCTTATTATAGTCCTTTTTTATAACCTTATTTTATAACTAATTATTTTTTTAAAATTGACTTATTCTTTTCTATTTTATTATTTTTTATTTACTTACTTTTTACTTTATTACTTTTTAAATAAGAAATATTATTTGAAAATTTTATAAATTACCTTAAAAATTTTTAATAAAATAATAGTATATTTTAAGCTGCCTTTTTTAAATATAATATATATTTTAGTAATGGATTTTTTATTTTTAATATATTATTTATATTTATTACTTTATTAAGCTTTTTACTTAAATTCATTATAATTATAATTATAAATAAAAAATATAGTTTAGCTATAATATTTATTATATTTTTTTCTTTTTCCTTCACTTATAAAAATATATTAAGAATATATATATATAACTTTTTATATTAATTTTTTTTAGCAATATAAAAATATTAATAAGATAAATAATAAAATATTTTTTATATTTTTAGTTTTAATTTTATTAGAAGATATAAAACCATACCTTAATATTATTTAATATAATGTTAAAAATAATAATAATAAATAGTATAAGATTATTTCTTTTTTTTAAATATTAATTAAATTTTTAAGTAATATTAAAGTAAATAATATATCCTATAATAACTTAATTTTAAATAATTATTAAAAATTAAAAAGTATTAATATTAAAACTTTTATATTTAATTATAAGGAATAAAAAGTTAAGTATAATATAAACTTTAACTAACTTATTTATAGTTTTAAAATATTAAAGTTTTTCAAATTAAATGGGTAAATTACCTTAAAATATATTAAACTTTAAGTAAAAAAGTTTTACTTTTATTAACAAATTTAAAAGAATAATTTAATAATAAATAAACCTATTATTAAATTTTTTAAAGTAGGAACTTATAAGCTTTTTTATTATATTAAATAAATAGAAATTAAATCTTTCCTTTACTTTTATTTTTATGAATATAATGTTAAGTATAAATCTTTTCAAAATTATAGTTAGGTTTGGCTTCATTATATAATTCTTCCCTAAGTTAAATATTTATTTAAAGTATTTTTCCTATCCTAATAAAACTATTTCTTAATTTACTTAATCTTTTATATTTATTTTCTTATCTTTTATATTAAATAATAATAACCATATATATTTAAACTATATTTTTAATAATAAAAAGTAATCTTCTTTATATTTAATTTTATTAATAACTTAAATAATATCATTTAAAACATTATAAAACTCGTTATTAAAGAATATATTATTAAAATTAAAATAATAAATATAAAATTTTAAATTAGTAATTAAATTTATATATTTCTTAACTTTAATTTATATTATACTAATTTTATCAGATTTTTAAAACTTAATATCATTTATATTATAAATTAAAGGCATTAATATTTTATAAATAAAATTTATAAATAATATTTTAATGGTTTTATAATTATTTAAGGCTTTTTCAAGCCTTTTTAATTAAAATAGGTTAAAACTTATTAACAAATTATAATTTATAAAAATGTAATAATTAATATTAGAATCTTTAATTAAAGGTGATTAATTATTTAACATTTTTTAATTTAAATTAAAATATATTAATTATATAAAAATAGTATAAAGGGTAAATTTAAAAAAGATGTTATTGGAAATGTAGTTTTATAGGGATAAAAGAAATAAATAATTAAAGATAATTAAAGTTAGTTATAGTTAATTAATTTATACAAAAATATATTAATATAAGGTAACTTATTTATAATAGTTAAATTATTTATATTTTAGTAGCTTATTTTATCCCTAAAAATTTAAGTATAATATTTTTATAATTAAAGCTAAAGTTTTTAATAAAAGGATATGCCAATTTAAACTTAGTTAGTTTAGATTTTTTTGTATAAAATAACTTAACCTTATTAAATAAATTATGTTGTTTTTTTTAAAAGGGATATTTTTTAAGTAATAAGGCTTAACTTTAAAGATATATTATAATAATAAGAAAAGGCATTTTATAATTATTATTAAATTAAAATATATACTTATATTTATATAAATATATATATTAGGGAAAGTAATATCTTTAGGTTAAGATTTAAAAGAAGTATTAAAAAGGTAAGTATGTTTTTTTTTAATAATTAAAATTATTATAATAACTTTTTAATAATTTTAAATAGCTAAGGTAAGATAATTACCTATTATATATATATAATATATTATAAATCTTATAATAAAATATTATTAATAATATTATAAATATTATTATTATAAAGGAAATATAAAATACTTTAAAGATTTATTTAAAAGGTATTTTTTATACTTTAAAGCTAATTAAAAAGTTATAATTTAATAAAAATAAAGTAAGGTAACTAATTAAGGATATAATAATATAAAGGAAAAGATAAAAGAAATAATAACCTTATTATTAAAGATAATAATCTTTATTAATATGTTTAAAAAAAAGGTAAAATATAGCTTAATTAAAAAAATATAATAAATTTTAGCTTATTAGTTATATTTATACTTATATTATATTATATATATATATTTATAATATATTTTAATATATAATATAAATTATTTAAAAATATTATTAATATATATTATATTATATTATCAATTTTTAGAGTTTTAACAGGTTGGCGGTTTATTGCCAAATGGCCAGCCGTTGAGACCTCTCACAATGGGCTGGACAGGGTTGACTGTCTTAATAGGCTTCTAAGCCTTGACGCCAAAACTTCCAACTCTGGGGGCTTCCATGTCGGGTAGGCATCATTTATATTTAATATTGGCCTTACCTTTTGGGAATATATTTCTTGATGATGACGCCCGACAAAACAATTCTTTTGCAACTAGCCATTTGATTAGTGAGAGCCATATAGCAAGGCTCTTTTAGTTCAGAAGACTTAGAGAGTGAATTAAAGGTACGCAGTATTCTGAGCTGTAACCTAGGTAGATATACATCTACCTGAGGCAAGGAGGCACCTATAGGGACACGTAGAAATATGATCCAATATAGATAGGAGGTAGGTACATGCTTACCTAACCTTCGTGAATCTATGTCATTCATATACGCTATCCATTCACCTCATTGCATGAACACCATTCCGCAGCTCTTTTTTCTCTACAATCAAGTCCATAATTCATCGTTATTACCACGTCTACTTAGCGCCTGTACAGCATCGACATGACCTTTATCCCATTTACTTAGCGATTAGTGTGGATGAGTAGAGGAGGCCGGAGCTGAAGATGCCAAAGACCTGTACAACGAGATTCACTTAGAAAGGTTGATTTACTAGGTGCCGGTATGGTCTTTATTATAATTCATAAAGATCGTCCTTCTCAAACTATAAAGGAATTTGATATATAGGTAGACTTAGTAAATTTATCGTCTAATTTCCGGCATCATTGGCTCGGATACACAATCTTCTTAGTTTTAGATACAAAACCGTAGGTACTGATATAGATGACCAAGAAATCATTCTCTTGCTATCTTATTATACGGGTATACAGTCATGATCATTGAGAGTGTCTCCTAAGTCAGCCTCAAGGTTTCCCCGTTAGGGATACACTACAGATTTCAGCGATACGAATTTCAAGGGAATATTAGGAAATTCACTATATCAAGCGTACAGCTAAAAATTAAAAAGTTTTAAGTATAGCATTCTCCGATAATATATTAAGTCAGCTCATTCGCCTCGGGCTCGTGACTTGTGTCTAGGACACAGTTTTTCTCTAAACCCCTATTTTGGGCACCAGCTCTGCCGATTTGACGCATTGATGATCCTTACCTAGGCTACCTCGTCACGCGGCAGGACATCTACGAATTACCCAAAAGAGAAATTTGCCAGAACGTTTCTCCCAGCTCGGCGGCGGATGTAGCGAAGTAGGCTAGATTAAAAGCCGCTTTGGATAAGTATCCGGGAACGAGGGAGAGAGGGAGGGCTGAGGCGATCTGGCGCATCCGCATTCCACTAGGGGAGGGAGCTGAGCCGGGAAGTGAAGACATACCGGGTTGCCGGCGACTGTCAAGCCATCTGCCGATCAGGAAATAATCGGCAGAGTATCGTCCAGCCTATGCATGCTACCTCAGGTATGTGGGAACTCTAGCTGCGCTCTCAACCGTCGGTTCCCAATTTCGCGAGGCTTTCATATAATTATAGCCTGATGTAACGACGATGTTGTAACGACGATGTTGCCACGGCGGCCGTGCCCGTAGCGACGTGTGAACATTCTCGTGACCCGATACTCGTAAATGATATTGACCCGAGTGATCCCACCCACACTTGCGAATGGAGACTCTTTATACTCATGTGCAATTCGGGGGTCGGAAGATTGGAGTGCGACTCCCTGTCACGACTCTATTGGGATTGGGTTTCCGTTCGGTATATTAGACAGTGTTACTCGATTGAATTGGTACGATGCTTTCGTCGTGTTTTCTCCACGCCCCATCGTCTTTTATCTGCCGGCCAAGGTGTTCTTTGCAATCCGGTCTCGTGCGCGTATCCCAGCCTATCTGACGAGAAGTGCGAATATACATAGTAATTTAATTTCTACGCTGTTGCATTGTTCTGTATACACTAGCCGACAACGGAGAGCTTTACAATCGTTCCAAGCAACACATAGGCTAAGAATTGTTCTTCATGCGAAGGGCGCCAGCGCTGGATGCGACGGCGGATTCCGCAGTCACTCATCATTTATTGGGGTGACAGACTACGCGTACGAGTCCTAGATAGGAATCTCATCGATACTCCGATCTTCTGCCTCAAAGCATCGTTAATCGGATATATTATCGAAAGTACCGTAAGCATTTTCATGATCTGTTGATGCTGCGTAACGGCCGTAGGGGCACTGGGCTACTGATTGTCCTGTACAGGAGTTTTCGGGTGTGCCCTTCTATGTGAATTTTCAAGCCCAAAATAACGACCTTGTATTTCGATAGCAAGATCGAAGAATGTGATAAGCGATTCTCATCTCAACTTACTGGATCAATCCTCGTATAGAAGAAGCCGTTCTGCTTAGGAATGATGAGGCCAGCCACAACTATCAGGAATATTTCCTCTTATCCCTACGGTGCTGGCGTAGTCGACTAGGTGCTCCTCCAGGATCTCGAGGAGCTGCGCTTCGAATAGAAAGAAAGTCTGCATCATGGGCGGAGTGAAAAAGTCCGTAGCCACTAGTGAAGGATGTCGTCGCCGTGTTCTGGTTGCACTATCTCCCCCACCGGCTTCCGCTGCGTCCTCGTCAACAGAATGACCTAGGTATATTTCGTGACGTAGTTCCCGGAACGGAAGGCGATCTGCGAATACCGTCGTGTGAACTCAAGACGCTTATTGATTGCTCTATCTCGCGAGAGTTGGAGCTCGTGGTCGAGCCGCTGTTATAAGTGTTCATATGTCTAGGGCTTGTCGCTACCGTGCGTCGGGCGAATGCCCGAAAACTTTCTAGCCGTTCAGGCATCCGCAGGTTCAGTCCCTGGCGCGCTGTTTGACTCGGATATTTGGTTAGATAATCTCTGCTAGGGTTGAACATCTCGCCATCCGGAATATCTTCATTACGAAACCCCGTGGTTTGGCAATAAGCTCCTGTTGGCGGTATTGGGTTTCGATGTCAATTCCCGTGTTTTGAGGAACCCTACATCAAAATTTGGGTCTCCCGACTTGGAGCTATAACGGTAGGCTAAAGGATTTTCTGGCCTCTTTGAAAAGCTCATATTACTTCAAATATCTAGGTAGATAGATCTCCTGGCACACATGAGGTGTTCCTTTGACTATGCGTTTGATTACTACACGGGCGTGTCCGTAATGGCGAGTCTTATCATATTGGCGCCGCTATATTTAGCTGACTTTGCGCAATCACGGTTCCCATGTCCTCTTCCTACGATAGACTGGGATCTTCTCCACCCTTGTAGGACATACTTCCTACTTGCTAGGCTCGCCCGTTTGGTTATAGCCATTGTGATAGTTCTGCCGTTGGCAGATAAATCGACATAAATATGCGATTTCTGCATTGCAGCCAACTTGCTAGCTGCATCCATTTGCTCAGCTTCTAAAAATGTAGACTCTTAAAAATGCCTCGAGAGCGTAATTCAACGGTGAAATACTTGGATCCAAACATGATGAAGCCCAAGAAAAGCTGTGACATATTTTAGAAAATATTGCTATTGCGACTGTAAACCACAAGTTTGATGCCCCAGTCAGCGGTTTTGACTTCAATGAAATTTTGCGCGAAGCATTCCTGGTGGTTCAATAACCATTTCTCAAGTTGATCAGCCATGAGAGAGCAGATAGGATGCTTTCAGTGAAGCATGAACCCATGCACACCTTCGCAAATCGAGGGAGATATAGCAGGGAATAGACATGACAATCCAGTTACCTTTGTTTCCATTGGCGGCATTTGAATTTCGGGACCTAGGCCGCTGAGTAAAGCGCTCGTCGGATCCCGTACCCACTCGGATTCAAAAATAGCCTTACCAAATGTGAAATATGCATGGATGATTCCTAGTTGAAACCCATCCTCGATTCAATTTGATGTTCACACCCTTCTAGAAGTCGCCATACCTGACGGCTTCGTGCGCTAGCACGTGAAGGAGGGTACCGGACAAGGGGACACGGTGGAGTCCGCGCTTCAAGCCCAACCTACTCCGTTAGGTATTCCACAACCGATATGCACGATCTGTCAGGCAGGCTGGCGTAGAAAGGACGCAATCAGTTCCCGCGCTTTGCCCTTCTCCAGTTCGCGAACTTGCATTGCTGATCAGGGAAAATTGTCGCCTGATGATCGCAACGCTCTTGGTTTCCCAAGTGGAAGAGACCCACGACGAGTCATTGCTAAAGACCCCTCTTGTAACCCTTCGTGATATTGTGTAGTGTAAGGAATATTCCTACCGCATCATGCAGACTTTAGTTGACAAGTTGGTGGAATGTCAGCTAGAACAAAAAAGAACCGAAATTTGAACGAGGCTCTGATGGATTTCCACTTTCGAAAAAGAGCTAGGAAGAGGAGGAGACCCACGACTAGGCAAGCAGGTATGAATACAAGTGATCGTCACACGTTGCCTGACACGAGGGCTCTTACCCTCTGTAGTCGTATGAACTAGAATCTGATGGCGTTGCCTCTTGGCTCCAACAGTTCCGAGTTACGCTGATCTGACTGTTGTCAAGCTGTCGACCAGTTTCACCCGTTTATGGAGCCTAATAAGCTCGTAACAAGATTGCAACTCCAGTAAGAGTTACACATCTGGCTAACAATATGACTACGGCATGGCCGCCGCCCAGGCTTAGACAGTTCTGAAGATATTGAACCGGACCAGCATCTGATAAGCAAGTCAGAGAGAGTGGAGTATGACAATGCGCCTTACCACAACTCAAGCCCCGCTCACTATGGGCGGATCATGCAGGCCGACGAGAGGCAACGGCTCGTGCTGCACGTGGCATGGCGCAGACATCACCAAGTTCCTCGTGATATGAATTTTGGGGGTGAGCAAACTGGGAGGCGAGAATGCTCCGACAACGAGACTTGGCCCCAACGGCCGACGATCTTTGGAACTAGGACTTGGAGGAGAAAACGTCCGCAGCTATAGAGTCTGATTGGCCGAACACGTCGGACAGAAGACGCGGGAACAGAAGATCGGCACTTCGAGGCAGCTTCCTGTCGGTGAGGTGTTCTCTTTTTCCCTTTTTTGTTTCGATGAGATATTCAGGACTCCGCGATGCAGTATGAGATAGACTTTTCTGTATTAACACTGAAAGGTGGAGAGGCACAGCGTGCTGTGGATTATTATATGGAGAGGCAATCTGCCTATTATCTTCAGACACCTCTTTAGTTGAAGACCTGGAAAGGTCACAGGCAACTGCATTACGTGGTAAATGACACTGGACCACAATATAACTGCTTGAGTGGACTCTGGGCAGTCGTAGTAAAAAAACTTGACGACGTAACGGAACAAGGTGAGACTTGCAGATATCGGCCCTTCGAAAATTGGACTTCGGGACTGGAGCGGGCACTAATCAGGAGATACGTAAGTGCACTTAGGTAGCAGAAGACTTTATCAGGTATAATTATTACCAGAAAGTACCCAGGTACCACATAATGGGTTAGGTAGGTGCGGTGCCTTACAGTGTAAACCCACATAAAATGCATGTACTAATACGTTTCAATTTACAAGTAGCCGTAGACCGCAGTGGTTTACTGCAAGTGCCATGCAACCGCGGGTGCATTTGTATGAGATAGGTGTACGTAATAAAAGTATCTCACATGAGTTTCCAAGAACATTGAAGTCCGTAATGGGAATAACATTGAAACGTTCAATGTTTAATGAGGGGAAGTGGAAGATTCACTATTTTCATTCAAGGGGTGAATGACGGAGGAATTGGAGGTGTGATGTCATTGCCGTTCCACAGCAGAAGCATAAGCATAGGAAGCGGCTAGCAGCAGGAGATCGCAGAAGGAGATTCGAGATATGACGACGAGTTGAAGGGGTCCAGTGAAGGGGGCTGAGATTAAAGGGTCTCAGATTATATTCGGGTTGGTGCAGTGGCTGATACACATAAGGGCTTGAACAAACGCGGGGCTAAATTGGAATTCAGCCAGCTAGGAACCTGCTTGTTCCCAATGAAAGCCAGTATCTTGGATACTTTGAAACAACTGGCAAGCTGCCACATGAACTGCCACATGAAATGCCACGAGGCTTTAACAAAGCGTGACCCGGACGCGAAAGGAAAGGATGTAGGGAAAACGAATATCGCAGTGTACTGAAGAAACCGAGAGAGAAAATAAAAAGACGGGGCAATCGGGACCTCTTAATAGTGTAGAATCACCGTCGAATGCCTGGCTCAAATTAAGATTGACTAATCCACCTTCCCGTAAAGGTAATGATAAGACGGTGGATAAGGCATTTAGAAGTTCAATGTTGAGCGTTTTGTTAGTAGCTTTGGGTACCTTAGGTACATAACACCACAAGGGCTGTGCGCATAGTTGGAAGTATTCTGGGGATATATGTACCCTTACTAAATACACCTTAACATTTGGATCGTCGTCTTCCCATTCGACCGTCTTCTTCTACCGTATGTATATCCATCCCAGTGGGCTGTTCTTCTATTACTAGATTTTCTGCTAGGGGCACGCCGTCGATGTTCTCGTCCGGTCATGTAAAATAACTTCGACCCACGGGTAAGGACATAAGACGCAGGGCGTACTCTTGCTACCGTGCATACATACATACATACATCATAATATTGGTCGGTCAAGCTGGAGCGGCCACGAATATCAGATATTTTTGTACTGAAATGACATCACAATTGTGTTCCTCATGTTCCTCACCACACGCCTCGGGGTAGAAAGGCCCCGCATCTGGTTTAGAGATATTACACAGGTACATCGTCAAAGTACCGGGAGTTACTTACTGTGAGATACATGCCGTACCGTATGTTCGACTGTGCAAAGCCAGCCCAGCTTTGCCTCAGCTCAAATGCCCCAAATACATGTATACAATAGTACATATCTGCCCTGTCTCTTCCGTCCGACAAAATCGTCATCTTCCGGGAACCGCTCTAGCGCTAGGTCATTGAACCCGTACAAAAAAAGACCCGAGGACGTACCGATTACGCCATCTGTGTGTCGTCTCGAAGATTCTTGTTTCTCTTTTGCTTGACCTACCGAAATATTCCAGGGGTTCTTGAAATCAAACAGTTCGGAAAAGAGCGAGGCAGCAAGGCTTCGCTGATCTAAATGGTCCGGTGATGACACAATAACCAGTGGCATTCTTTGCCATCTTATGGGGTTTTGACGGATGGCAATTCGCATTTTGCCGAACTTGCATCCTGCAACCCCCGAAGACGGATTTTAGGGGTCCTTCTCACATCCTCTGAAATTGGTGCCCTGCAGAGCGGAAGAACAACTTTAATCTGCGCTAAGAAGTTAGTTAGACCAGTCATGAACCGTGCTGGCCCTCCGATTCGGGTTCCTCGCTTCATTTGAAATGTCTCTATTTTTGAAACCGCCACAGACATCTTCAATGTAGTCGCCATCCAACATCGTGTAATAAATTTAAGTGTGCTATCTCCATTATGAATTATGGCATATTCCGCAGTGAAACTTATCAAACAAGAGTTTCTTAGGGTGTCACTCCCGACCGCCAGATTGTAAGAAGTTTCTAGGCATCATAATGGGTCGTTGAACGGAGCTCTTTGCTTATCACTTACTGAAAACGTCGTCTTGAAGCAGGCTTCTAAGATCAGTTGCCCATCACAGAGCCCCTTAGAAACGGCTTAAGCTTGCCGTACCCCATCAAGCTCTCTAGCTGGTCCATGAGCGCAAGCACGGTCATTGGTCAGATTGTCTCTGGCCAAGCCCGAGAGGAATCCATCAGAAATCCCATTCCTCGTTACCACGCCTGTTCATTCCCCATACAAAGGACCACTTCTTATCAAACCTTCCAATCATGAGCGATCTGTTGGAGTCACACAAGTCGACGACGATCAGCGCGACTGGGATACTCTTATGTGGATGCCCTTCAGTGGTAGTTTCGTACAAGAATATTATGGGCGTTGGTGGCCTTTTTTTCTCTCACGGATAGCAGTAGGCAGATACCATTAGTAAGAAAGAATGGGACGGAGCTGATAGTCTTTTCTGAGACAGCCTTTTCTCCTCACTGTTGCCATCGTGTCTCAAGTCCTTTGAAGCCGTGAGGAACCACGTATGGGAAATAATCAGGTTTGCGATTTGGCTGAATTCAGGGCGATCTTTATGAGCTGATATATAATTAGGCTTATAATAGACGTGGCTGTAGTTTAGAATTGCCTAGCAAGGAAGTAATAATAATGAATGTTGTATAGTACGGAGGTAGTGTAAATATGATGAGTTGTATAAGGTATAGTGAAATTGAACCATCGGGGGCTATGGGTCGCGGAGGATACCTCAGTGAAGGGTTAATTCAGCGATCAATAAGGCAGTCAAGTTTAGTAGTGTTTCTAGTTTTTTTGCGGGTAAGGCATAATGTAAACCTTCTTTATACATACATGGGATAAGAAGATAAGGATGAGATAGGGATAGGATAGGATAGGATAGGATAGGATACACAGATATGTACAGGCAGCTGCAACTATGTACTTGCATCGAACCCAAATGACCTCAATGAGGAAGGCCCCCCTTCCCTCGTTGATCGTTGATGCGTGCTAGGTGCGTTGTACCGTACCTTACGTAGGATGGTCCTGGGTTTGTGCTCCGATGGGTGTACCTAGAATATTGTACCTATGTACAGGTAAAATGGTACCTGGGTGTACGTAGCTGGGTCAAGCGAGAAAGTGGATGAAAGTGGATACGTACCTAGAAATATACCGTATAAAATTTACTGTGTCTATGTCACTCTCTCAAGTTCGCCCATGTCCCCTGCGCCGTGCCGTAATCTCTGTCACATCAGAGGCCAAACAAAAAACGTCGTCTTGCCGTCCTTTGAACATTTTTGTACCGATCGACAACGACCCACGAGCTCGCTGACCACACAAACTCTCCCATACTCGGCCAGCGCAAAACCCAACCACGCTCACCCAAGTCACCCCCCAAAACAACCTGTTGCACCCCCCGTCAAGAGTCCTGAGGTTTCGACTGACGATCACTTCAACCTATGTCGAATTGGTTCCCCCCGCTCATCCCCGATTCGCAAAGACTAGACCCGTTCGACCTCTTCCTACTCTTCCTCCCTTATTACCCAAAGTCCACCCCATCTTCTTTCTGCTACAGTAGTCTGACCGACTTATACAAACCACTACCCTCCCACGAAGCAATTATCTTTTGAAAAAGAGTCAATGTATCCTTCTTACAGGAACTAGCCAAGCCAGCCTCTCGCGCCCCTTCTCTCGTTACTTGCGCTTCAGGCCTGTTGCACACAACCACGCACACGTTACCTACTCTCTACCAAGCTCCTCGACGCCGGCGCATCGTCTGTGCTTTGAATGGTGGCAATCCCTCTGAGGCTTGGGCGACGGGAGGATACGGGCGTGAACGTTGACGGCATCTTGCTAGCCTTAATCCATTATAATACGGCTTAACGTCTTTCGCTTTTACCCAACTCAATACTTCATTTCGACATAACAATTCCTCGGTCTGGACCAAGAAGATATTACAATTATATACGC
Source organism: Hypoxylon sp. EC38 (assembly GCA_002120335.1). Taxonomy (NCBI): domain Eukaryota; kingdom Fungi; phylum Ascomycota; class Sordariomycetes; order Xylariales; family Hypoxylaceae; genus Hypoxylon; species Hypoxylon sp. EC38. The sequence continues at coordinate 966,322 of KZ111236.1, read as the reverse complement.
AACCCCGTTCACAATGAGCAGTGAACCTACCTCTACGAAACCTAATCCTCCCGAGCGATCGGATTCCTCTTCCTCTTCTTCTGCAGAGACCCAGGAGATTCATAACCCCGTCCCGATTCGACCGCGCTTGCCCAATCGAAAGAGCAGCGGCACTCTAATAGTTCCTCGAGATTCTTCTCAAGTTGGTCCAGTTGAGCCGGAACTTGAACCAGATGACGTTAGGGCAATGAGTCCGCGAAGGACAAGCGAAGATATAGAAGTTATGGGACGTGAAGCAAGGGAAGAATTACATAAGTAAGATAATTCATCTTCTATACTAATTGTTCGAAGCTTAGGCTAACGGTTATAGGCACGCACGAGCTTTACAAGATTCTCTCTTAATGATCTTCAATCGGATAGAGGCTGTTAGGGAAGAACACGACAAGCTGGACAACCATAACAAGTTTTTGCAAAAGTATATCGGTGATCTAATGAGCACAAGCAAGATCACCTCCGGTAATAGGGGCAGAAAGTGATATATCACAATTACTGCAATGGGGAGGAGTTAAGCTGGATTATGAAGGCTGCTGTGTCGCGACGATGGCGCCTATGATACCCATATCGATTTAGCGGTTTTACAACGCCGACGGCACCGTTTAAAGAACTGGACGGATTATGCGATACCTCATCACCAACGAAGTTCTCGGCAGCCATTGGTCGCTTCTTTTCTTTTTTATTATTACTACGCCTCAGCCGAATGCCTGAGCCGACTCATCTAGGGACTTCGATTCTGAGTGTGTTTATCATCAGCAGTGCTACACAACGAGGGCGATGAGTTGTACTGTGATATTATACCAAGACAGGGAATCCGGTGTTGAGAAAGAGTTTATATACCACTGCCGTTTCATGACTTACAACATCAGCATCAGGACTACCATTGGCTCACGGGGTGGGTTGAAACGGAATTTGGCATCACAAACGGCGTTTGCAAATAACGATTATTTTGATTTCGGCAAGTCAGCAAGGGGGCCGATTGACCTCCGTTGACAACATTACACATGTACGTAGGCGTTGCTCGTCATTGGGGGCATAACAATGGACAATGATTCGCGAATAGAGCCTACCCGTTCATTCGATTGCTATTCTGGGTTGAGTTTTGGTGACGAATAGTATCTTGTGACCTTGCAGCTGGTGGGGCCCTTCCCGTCTCAGTCGCTTCCGAATCTGCGTCCAATGCCCGCTCGCGATACTGGGAGGCTGACAGCGACTTGGTTGCAGGGCAGGGCGCTTCGCAATTTCGTTATCAGTTGCGTCGTGTCTTAGCCGCCGAAGACGGGCACAAGTCATCTCAACTGCAACGTCGAGTAAGACGTCAACACAAGTCATCCTCCCACGATAGGAACGACTCGTCTACGCGCCCTTCGCTTGTTGCTCGCGTGTCATGGTCGACAAGACTAAGACAATATTGCTTTGGGGAACGATCAGGTTGATAACCCAAGCTACACTACATTTCTAAAAGGAGATGGAAAATCGTATCGACGCTGCCACGTGTGCAACCGGACAACAACTTTATGGCATACCGGTTCGTCGGATACATCAGCACCGCAGATGCTGTGATTCCCATGATTTCAGGGGATGGAGGGAATAAGTGGAAGCTCTCAGCTTACCGTACAGGAAATTTGCATGCAGTCTAAGAGGATTTATTGGGCGATATTGGAATTACCGGCCGGTCAAAATAAGGGTTTAGACGAGGGACCTTACTTGTTCCTTCTAACTAACTTCTTCTCCCGGGCCATTTCCGCCGGCAGGGGGTCTGAACTCATGACGGGTTGCTAAGCCGATCACTCGGCGTGAGTCGTAGCCGTTCGCTTTGGACGAGTTAAAATGGTGGACTTGGTCTGACTGTAAAGGGTCCTAGGAAGGAAGATGGTCGTAGTGTGGGCAAAGAGGAAAGGTCTAGGATGATCATTTTAATCATCATGCGCATTGAAAATCCCATAGAGTCGGAGTTCGAATTGAACCGCGAGGAAATCTCTTCTGTGTAACCACACTTTAAAGTCTACCAACAAGATGCTTTCAGAACCCTTCTTATTCCCCTAGTTTTCTACGTTTCTTCGCCCAGGGGACCTATCAAATATGTCAACCCCCACGGTTTAGGCTGACGCGTGTTGGTGACCATGAGGAGAATTAGACAGTAGGTAGCATTTCCGTACTTCATTGTTATCCAACGTGAGAGTTCTACATTGCTGTTGGCTTCAAAGAATTCCTTGGGCTTGACGATCTATGTGTTCTATACATACGTAGAGAGCTTAGTAAAATGAGGCTGTTAGTCATCGCGCCTCGCTAGATATTGTCACGAGTGGCGAACAGGGTCCTCGTTTTTTTGACAGGATCCACCACGCGGGGGGAGCAAGACATGGGGTTATACAGATACGCATTCCTGACTCATATTCTGCTCCTTGGGGAAGCATTATAGAAAAGCAGTTTTCGGTGAGTGACAATGCCAACTATTCTCTGTATATTCCTTCCCTTTCTTTCAGTTCATAAATCCGTCCACTATTACCTGGCGGGTCTCGTATTTTTCTGCGCAAAACCTTGGAAGCCTTACCGGTTTTCTCTCGGTGAAGTGGGTTATCGTTTACTAACCCTTGCGAGTTATTTTTTTTTTCCTGCGGATGTCGTGGCGGCGGCACGTGGATGGCTGGATGGACGGAAGGAGAAAAGAATAGCATTCTTACACCGCTTTGGCTTTGTTCATTTTCTCGACTCTCATTCCTATGTACAATGCCGTATTATTAAAGTTAAGAGATACCAAGTGCCGCTACTTTTGATTGTGACCGGATGATAGTATGTGATAGTCTGCCCAGCTATAGGCTGACGCGACACGTGAGCAATGATTTTATTCCTTGTTAGTCGCCGTTCGCGATCATTAACTAAGCTTTTCATTCTTTAAACTTCTGTTCTTCGTTGCCTTATCTGACTAGGCAGATACCTGCCTAAGTGGGATTCATTGGCCGCCTCTTTTGGAGATACGCCTTAATCAGTAAGAGCTGAAGCCTTCGGCTAGATGCGGTTGGGCCCTGATAGCTCGGAGGTTTCGGTAGGAACTGAGTCAAGAGTAGAGACATACGATGCGCAAGCAAGACATACATATCTATTCAACAGATACCTACATGAACGTGTTGGGGTAACTTCTATATCCATCCACCGGTGTAGAAAGCACATGAGCCTCATGCATGGAAATTCGGGAAGTATTCCTTTTATGGTACCATTTAAGAGACATATGGAGGTAAGCGACAGCACAGTTATTAGAACACTACGCTGCTCCACAAGCTCGAGGAAAGATAAAGCGTATATTTCTACGGCAGAATGCTTCAATGCTTATAAATGGTTATTACCCGTCCGTTGCTGCACGTTGAATAAGCCGCGAGCTGCTCGTTCCCAATGCGACGAAGAGCTCCAGTGCGGATACCTAGTAGGCAGCAAAAGTGTCGGGGTGCAACGACGGACGGATATTGAACTACTTTAAACCGCGTTAGGCTACCTCACGATCCTCCCGTTACCAAGATCAAGGCGTTTTCGATGTGGTTATAACCTATTTGGTGGATGCCGTCAAGAATGCGTAGAATGAGAGACAAAACGGCCAATTTATCGCGCTGTTGGCGCGGGTAAAAGGAATATTGAGGGCGTTGGGTACCTATCCAACATCGCCGAAAATGTCGCGCTTCACATGTCAGCTGCTGCAACACTTCGCCTCGACTGCGCTCGACACGGAGAGCTCTCCGCTCGCCAGGAGGATTACGCCCGTGGCCTGCGAGTCTAGACCAAGAGGTAGTTATTGATGATTGAGCAGCCGTTCAATAACTGGTCCTAAAATGGATGAGGCATCAATACACCAGATGCGGAGGATGCGCTGTTTCGCTCCCTTTGCCTATAACAGCCCTTCGCCAAGTCCTCTAACTTAACTATTAAGTCGAGGTTGGCATCAAAGAATTATGCTGCTCGTTAGGTCAGATGGCTTTAGTCAGAGAACTAGATATTTTAGTATCTAGATCACGTTCTGCGGACGTTGGAAATAACTAAACCCACGTGAGACCTGCTGACGACGATGGCAGTCGCCCAAGTCAGCACGAACGGGCTTACCCGCCGTCGACAGCAACTAGTCTGATCCTGCGCTACCAGCATGAGCTCCAGCTCACTAAACTGACTCATGGCAACGGCTGCATATTACCTCGATAAGGAATGACACGCGAAGGGTCTCTGCAGCAAAGCGTGCGCGCCAAGGCCAGGAACAGGATCCCAACATCACGAGAGCTTCCGCATGGAGTTACGGTAGCCCGGGTCCGGACGAAAGCATATACGGAGCTTTCAACCTGGCATACCCGGCCGCAGTGCCATGCGCGCGTCTCAGGAAAGCCAGGGCAAGAACCGGAGGCAAAAGTTAGGGTCCTCGCCACACAGTATAAGTATTTCAAATTTTTTCCCGTCAAGTTGCTGCGTTGCTGCTAGCAAACCCACCCAGCGGCCTACACTAAGCTTTGAAGTACCGTACGTGAGGCAAAATAGGGGTCGAACTGTCAAGTCCCTGGCCGCGTGAATGGTGGCCCATTAGCGCTTCCTGGTACGTCATGCTAGACCCTAAAGAAGACTCGAGTCACACCACGTATATGACAGGTCATGGTGTGTGGTGTACGAAGGTGGAGGCAAAGGGTGGCAGGTTTGACAGTCGGCTGGGGTGTCTTGGGGAATCTTGATCTCGGGAGCCAAAACCGGACTAAAGAAGGTCAAGGTGGAGACGGGAGTACATACAGTATAATACGGCGTAGCAAGCTACGGTATGTACGTGCGTTGTCGGTGAAGTCTACGGAGTAAAGCTTGACGAGACTAAATTAACCCCTGTAAGCACGGCCCACAGGATACCACAAGCTTCTAATGCATGCTACTATTGTCGAGCTAGACTAAAACACGGCGAGGAGAAACGTGGATGAATCATAGTGGTATGATATTAGGAAACGACCTAACCAGCGTCAGTGGTTCTGTATTCCATGTGGAAATATCACTTAATGCATTCTACCCTCTACCGTACATAGTACCATCTCCCTTACCTAATCATGTTACCGAGTCTCACTCTAGAGATGAAAACACCAATATATGATAACTTGTAAAACAATAGGTATATATCTATCTATCCAAGCGCTTTAAGAGCAGAACCGAACGCCAGACTCCTGGAATATGTAGTGACCCAGGGTCACATGCATCTAGAGAAGAAAGAAAGACCCGGCGCTGAACCAAGGAAAATGCAGGCTGTAAAGGAGCGTAGAGCAATGCTACAATGCCAGTCCTCCCAACTATCCCCTTATTCACATCCCCAAAGGAAGAAGTTGGTATAAGTACAACGAGATGAGACAGTGTGGGCTCGTATTCCGAGCAGTGAGCTATAGAGGCATGCAAAAAGGAGATTGGTCCCCGGCCCTAATCAATATCCGAAACTATCATGCTGGTGAACCGGACACCGTCCGGGGTGGTCAACAAACCATGCGGTGATGCAGGAGCGATGAAAGCGGCATAGGCACTCCAAACGTGCCATCGGAACACCGACCTCGAACTCCTCGAGGCAGATGGTACATTCCGCAGAATCAACGCAATCTTTTTCCGTTGCCAAGTACGGAAACATTCCAGTTCTGCGAGTAGCCCTGGGTGGCGGCGTCCCATGGCTGCCCGACCTACTAGATGCGTCTCGACTCGGGCTATACGTGCTGTGAGCTGTGATACATGACTCGATGTGTGACTCTCGGCGAGCCTCGAAGTTGGGTAATTCCCTCGAGGGTAGCTCGCGGTGACATATCGGGCATTCGTCCTCCTCTGGAATCTGTGGCGGGGGTGGTAAAGGGCGATTCATTGCAGCCGCCGAGGATGAAGACGACGGGCCAGCAAGATCTACAAGAGAAGTTCCAGGGAAGCGATGGCCAAGGAGAGAAGGGTGACGATGTGTCGAGTATGGATGGGGATAGTAGGTTGGGGGAGTTCCGGCCATAATTCGGCTCTGAGGCGGTAAGTAACCGCTGTTCGTAGGCCTCGAGGGACCCTGTCCAGAATGCTATTATGGTATTAGTACGTCACCACAAGATATAGAAATGAAAAAGACATACCATAGTGACGCTCCGACTCCTAGAATAAGCGTCAGGGGGCATATTTGGGGACATCAAGTAAGGTGAATAGCGGTGCATATTGTTATCGCCGTTGTAATTACCACTAGAACCGCTCTGAGATCGCTGGTGCGGCGACCTCGGGGAGAACTGGCTCGTTGAATGCTGAGTCTGTGGTGGAGTAGTATTCGGGTCCGGAACACAGGGGTTACAAAGCCGGACCTGCTCGCCGCCTCCGAGAGCACTGAAATCGGCTATACTACCTTCGTCCCCAAGAAATGAATATCGGTGAAATGACCTTTCGCCAGGTGGCCGCACAATATATTGGTGGGGTATAGTGATCTTATGCGGGGAGCAAGCGTTACACACAACTCTTCCACATTTCCTATTTCGCTTATCAGCTTCCGTGAATAGTTATCAGGCAAATATGATAGATAAGCTTACCGACAATGATGTTTTCTAACAAAAAAGCTAAACTGCGTATGACATATCGGACAGTACGTTACTTCACTGTCCGGTTGCCATCTTGGAAGGGTAATGTCTTGCGGAGACCTCCTTTCCGGCCGTGGAGAGAACGTCGGTGCTATCGGATTCAACCTCGAGGTCGGCTGTTGGGTTTCTGGAGGATCTGATGGTCCTGTTCCATATTGAGTTGTGTTTCCGGATCGTGGGAGTCTCGATTCAGATATAGAGCTAGAAGATGCCTCATTCCTAATGGATAGTCCGTTGAGAGATTCAGTTGTTTGATGCAGAGCTTCCCTGAGAGTAATACCCTCTTCTTGCGCTGCAGAAGCGTGTTCTCTTTGTGATGCCCGCTGAGACCCCAAATTCGTGTGTCCCAAAGAACCATTAACGACAACTGCCAACGATGAAGTAGCCGTAGCCTGGTTTTGCTGCGGTATTGATGTGCCCGCTTGATTTACTTCAGTATCTGCGCCTGCGCCTTCCGTATTTGCTCCATCCTCCGCTGTGCCATTGACTTGTGGCGGCGTAGCCCCAGGCTCTGTATGTCGATTACTTGTGCCAACCACTCCGGCGCCGATAGTAGTCTCTTCCGCGGAGATTCTCTCAATCATGTGCGTGGGGCAGTCGTGATAGCGGGAGCATTCTTGACCGAAGAATTCGGAGTTCTGGTATGGACAGTTAGGAGTATCTGGAGCGCCACTTCCAACAACCGAACTTCCCGACTCGGTGTCGCTTATATCATGAACACCATCCTCAGAAAATTGAGGTACGGTAGCCCCATTATTACTGGCGGACATCCTGCGATTCTAGATTCGCTCAGGTTGCTCCAAGGGATATCGAGTGGGAGGTCATGAAGCGCGGAGGATGTTAGAGGCTCTCCGAAATATTTTTTATTAGTCGGACTATGCTATAGGTACAAAGTATTCGGGATTGAGTAAGGATTGCTCAAAAACTGTGACATAGGGAGTTAGCAACAGTCGAGTTACGATGAGTAACGATGCCATGTTGGACGGTATGTTGAGGGGCTGAGGTCTTGGCTTTCTTATGCACATTGACCTTCATTCTCCAAACTTACAAGTTGAGAAGGCACTGGAGCCTCGCAACATATAGTAGATAGTGTTTACAGAAGTAGAGAAAAATCGTGATGTTGATGAGGGTTCCCCGTGACAAGACCAGATCGGGGGGCACGCGAGATACGATGCATGATGCGATGGTTGCCAGAATGGGAGTTTTACTTATCTTATCGGCTAGCTCGGGTTACTCTCGCATAATACAATGCCTGGGATGCTTGGGGGGTCGGATAGCCGCCGTGGGGCGATTGGTGGAGACGGCTACTGCAGCTAGATCCAATCTATCAATTACATTGAGGTATATGTATGTACTATTATACGCCATCTATATGGTACAACTTACATAATATATCTCGAAGCTCAAGTTGACTGTTACGATTGCTTGATTGCTTATCTGATTCAATCTAGATTCTATGATGTTTGTAGTCTGAGTCACCGCGTTTATATATTATTCGCATTTGGATGGATTTGCATAAATCTTAACCTTAGGTACCTAAGGTATTTTCATCACTTTGTTATAGATTGAGACCTCGAGCAACGGGCATACCCCCACTTTAGGAGGCACTCTAGGGAGCATCATGTGACACCCTTTCTTGCTCCCTATAAACTATACCTATGTACATCCCTATATGTACAACATTTCTCTAGATCTCTGTGATAAGATTTATTATCATAGCGGCCGTTATCCAGGTAAGCCTAATGTCAAGCCTTCTAGTATGATCATCATCTTCCTGATCAACTCCCAGTAGACCGAAATAAATAGCTGTCGTCAAAGAGTCAATTGGTTTGCGACATTCCATTCAGACCCGTCAAACCACACCTCTTTTACTATCCCATCGCTCATGAAGAAGCACCTGTTCATATCTTGTTCTCTAGATATCCCTATATTTGCAGCATCATATGCTCCCGGAGTCAAGTACGTGATATCAGTCCCGAGGTCAGCCCCTTTCAAGGCGTCATATGTTACAGGTCCTTTCCATGTATTATCGTCCTGCCACACAACTTGTATTGTGCCGTCGTTATCTTGGTGGGGTGTATATGTGTTGACTTGATTATTATTGTCGTAAGGGCGGCCGACCGAAAAGGCGCCAATGGAAGTGTTCGACGGGATTTCTTTTGAGAGAGCTCCTTTCCTCCAAGCTGCTTGCCTATTACTTGGGTCTGATTCATCGTGAATCTTGACCGATAGCATGCCCTCGGCTGAACAATATACGATACCTCCTGCATTTCGGACATCTTGGGCGATCGGAAGAACCACCACACTACCCCCTTTAGATGCTCTTACGTCCCATTCAGTATCGTTGACTTACTATGGGGCTGAAAGATTGCTGGTGTTTTGCCCATGCATCACAGTCCATCGTACTAAATTATCGGCATCTTGTGACACTAAATATGGGAAGAATGATGAAATCTTCGTGTTCTCGGCGATCTGGAGGGGATAATTATTAATACTTCCACCTTCACCTTTCAGGGGAATTGTTCCATTCTCAAACTTGAAATCGAAGTTCTGGCCTCGAACAATACCGTCTTTATCCTCATAGAAGAATTCGAGTTTTGGCCAGGTACCTGATTAGTAGTGCACGAGGGGGAAATGTTCGAAATAGAGAACTCGCCGCTGGGTCGTCGAATAAATATGAGCCGGCCACAATTGATCCATTTATTTTCGGTTGATACGGTAGGTTATCCAAAATAGTGGCTGATTCGGTCCAGTTAGCGCCGGCCCTCTCCTTATCCACGAATCGGAGTTGGTTGTCTTTATCTTGGTAGAAAAGACGAATGCTATAGTCTGTCTTGGTCCTATAACCAGTCACAGCTAATCTAGAATTCGTCTGGATGGATTTTACTGGTGCTGACATTGGTGTCGAGCTTGGCGTATCTGGGGAAGTCCCATTAGATGTTCTATTCGAAACGATTGGCGAATCGCTGCCATAGCCGTAGCTGTATCTTCCCGCTCGAGACCCTGGAACACAACCTAAGACAGCGCCAGCACTAATTATAAATAGCAGTGCACCGCCAACAGCCCATGACACCCAGCGTTTGACCTTAACGTCTTTTCCCACTTGAGTCTGATGTTCATCCTTCCCCCGTGACGTATTCGGGCTAGTTGCCGCAAAGGGATTGAGGTATTGGTTTTCGGTACTCGGCGTGGCTAACTGAGAACCGTATGTCGGATGGTCGCTAGAATAACCAGAAATTTGGGACGATGGGAGAATCTGAGATGATTGCCCGTAGTGTTGATAGACGCTCGATTCAGTCCATTGATTTTGCGAGTGCGGCTGCGGTTGGAATTGCGGTTGCGATCGTGATAATGGCAGTGATTCTATAGCAGAGACGGTTCGCACACCTTGCGATGTGAGTCCGTCGGCGTGTGCTATGCCATGGGTTCTATACGGTGGCGCGCTATTATACAATCCTCCTAGCGCAACGTTGGCATACTTCTGCTCGTCGTGCAACACGGGCTGTAATCCGGGTGTATAGCGATGCTCGTCTCGCTCTGGCGCAAGCTCGAGGCCGGGCTGCTGAGGATGCGTTAGTGTGCCAAGCGGAAAATAATACTTTAATCGTCGAAAAGCTCATTGTCATGGTGGTTCTGCATTGCTGAAGCAATACAGGAACGCACTCACTATGCAACCCATGCATTATACCAACGACATTTGAATGTATTCAAGATTGCCAAAAGCTCTGCCGAGCGTAAATCAATCGGTACCTGCGTTGGTGTTCTCCACCCCCCTAGAGCATCCAAGAGGACGAGCTTTTAGGGGCTGAGCCTGAACTGCAGGGCAGTTCACCGTGATATTGAATTTAGATTTAGTAGGTGGGCGTCGTATTGATTGGAACCAAAGGCTGGTAGGATTCTAAACCCTGCTTGTCGATCCCCTACCGTACACACCTGGCCCCCAGAGACTTGGATATCCCACATGAACACATTTACATAGGACCCAAATATTCAACTCGATGAAGACGTCAATCAGGATTGGATATAACCTTCCATTAGTCTTGTTAAGCAATATGTATACTAAAATATCATCTCCATTGTGGCTCCCAACCTTATCACGATCTACATTTCTTCGAATGTACATCATACCACATAAGCTTAGGTACCTGTGTAGGTAGCTAGTAAATACAAAGAGAAAGTATCTCTCCTCTCCATATCGGATCGGTTCTGAATACAGAGATGGAAGCAGCCATGAAATTGAGGCCGATTGCTACAGCTAAGGCAACGGTAGTTCAGTCACTTTCGAACATGCGGAACCACTTCGAAGCGTTATTATAGGAACCCCAGTTACATCTACGTTGAACAATAGCTTCGGGGAGTAGGTAGATATTTGCGCACACCAAGTACACGCAGTTTTAATACAAGTTGAACAGAGAGTTATGAGGGGGATAGCATCTATTTGTGTTACATCTAGCCTAAATGTTTTCCCGGCGCTATAATCTTAACAAACTTGGGATGTTAGAAAGCAAAGTTTTATACGATGAGATATTTACTCTTCTTCATTGTCAGGTATGTATGTGCACACTGTCAATAGCTACTAGACGAGGGTAGAATATCTTTCTGCAAATCATAAACAGATGTGAAGCTTAGTGAATTTTCCATTCGGCACTTAAAAAGCCACGGCTCGATCTGGACGGTATACAATTGTCTCCCTGACTCACGGGAATGCTAGCACAGTGCTCTTTATCTTCAGTTTGTCCAATTAAAGACAACTTGTTGGAATGGCGGGTCGTATCATCTCTCGGCTCCGATTGATGTGAACCGGCCGGTGCTATAGCCATAATATCTATCTAGGTGCAATTGCAAGAGGGTCACGATGTGGTCCTTGCAAGAAGGCAAGAGGGCATTAATGGAGTTCCTTCTCAAAGAGCACTCAACCGATTTCCTACACATCATGGTATACATACATGTAATTATTAATTGCTTGTACACACTGCCTTAAGCTCTTGCCTCCAAGCTGGCCTAACCTTCAACAGGCCCAATCATCTAGCAAGGATTGCAAAAGTGATTCATTTCTATCTGCACCTTCTACGCTCCATGTTTTATGGCCCGTAGGTAGTGACGAACTCTTACCTTCACTGTTTTCTCAGATCATAAATAAGAAATCCCCCTCCCCTCCACTTGTTCCTGATTTCTTTCCTAGCATCATTCTCAACCAGCAACATCACAGACTGGGACTAACTTTCTTCGTCCGCCCATCCCTCGCGCCTTTCCAGATCACTTCCATCACATTCCAATGGAGACCAATCAGCAACTCCAGCTTGCGGCTGGACCGTCAACTTTCACTAAGTTCCCTGAGTTTCCCCCGGAACTCCAGGCGATGGTTTGGAAGGTATGTGTTTGTCTTCTGCCCTGAACTCGTGGATGATTTGTTGAAATCCCTCATTTTGTCCATCCTAATTTGAAAGTACCCTAACAATTGTGCTACATAATAGGCCGCAGTGGCTGAGCTCAAGACAAACGCAGGATATATCTTGCTGTCCGTCTCCGTTCGAATCCTCCAGGAGCCACCGGCGATGTATCATGCATGCTCGCTGTCTCGACGCGTCCTCTTTGAGGAAGGCGGAGGCAAATTCTATCGGCTCAGAGATGGAAGTATTACTTGGTTCTGTGAGACCACCGATTTCCTCCTTTGGGGTGGATTCAACCTTGGTTGTAAGTTTATCATTCTTGAGACCCCGATTCTCGCCACTGCTGTGCTTCAGCACCTTAGATTATCTCCCAAGAAATATTTTCAAACATAAGAGGAAGAAGTTACTAACAATATTTATTTCTAGTGGGTGAACTAGCGTCTGCTGTTCAAAACGTCGTGATCCCTCGTTGCATGTTCGATGATCACGATTTCGCATGCGAGACTTTCGAGACGCTCCTCTCAGACGGAGAATTTGATCAGCTCCAGAACATCTACGTCAACTTGGAGAATAGATTCACGTTCCTGAATACTAGCCCGTACAGCATCTTGAAACCAAAGCTCTTCCTGTCAAACAGCATCCTTGTCCCGGACCTTAATTGGTACGACAAGATCATGAAGAGGATCGACAGAAACCGCCATCTACTTCCTAATGATGATATGGCTGCCTGGAACTTGCACAGAGAGTTAGCATTCGATGATGAAGATTTGCACGAATGGAAGGATTTCGGTGGTGATGTGAAGTACGCCCTGGTGGCAACCATAGCTCGATTGGGCAACGACATCAGCGACTCACAGTTCGATGCCTTCGAGCGAGAGCAATTGATGCACCCAAGTGGTGTTTCATGGTTCTGCTACATTTCTGAGCACTCGGCCGATGTTTGGCCCACATTCGTACTTACAACCATTACGGGTCGCGAACGAGTGGAGGGAGTGGTTGGAGGAGATGATCTGCTGGGCGGCATTCTCGAGGTTTTTTAATTTTTTAATGGCAAATGCGTCGGTTGACACATTGGTGAGACGTCGGTGGCAACTCTGTTCCTAGCAAATAAATGAGAATACACGGTGTTTTTACATACCTAGGTACCTAGTTTTCGGTTGATGGATATGTGGTTGAGTAACTATGGGAGACTACTACGAAGGAGTATCACTGGTAGAAGCTCTTGGGAGATGCTAGTAAATCTTCGTAGGGTAGGCTTTTCTATTATACCACGAGCTTGACGAAGGCTCGTGGACTGGGACAGTCGATCCTGCTGCCTACCTCCTACTTACCCGCCCACCTATGTGCCTACCTGGTAGGTACGCATCGTATATCCTCTAAATACTCTCGATTTCCCTACTCCGTATAATCCCTTTTCTACCTTTCATTGGTTCATCTTGACTTTTCTGGGTGCAATAAGTTCCCTGCCAAATGACCTATTAACGGATTATAGATCTGTGAAAAGGAGAATATGATTTTCATTCGCGCCCAAGGCCACACCAATTCGGATTCCGCGCTTATATATACTGAAATGGACCTAGTTGATTATGTGCATGATCTAGCCCGGGCAATATCTTCTTGTAAGCTAATTGCGCGTAGTAACTACTGAGTGACTTGTCATGTTTCACCTTGGACAAAGAAGCATCATATAAATACCGTAGCCTTAGCCAGATGGTTTCCAGCTCCTCGCGGAGAAATATGTTCTATTCTTTCATGCATGGTGCACTACGTGACATGAACAGCTGGGTCATATGGCTATATTCACAGACGCATCTTCTGCGACAGTAATTTCTAAATCATACGTAGCACGCCGTCAACGGGTATAATATACGACTCCCAAGTAAGGTGTCATGTTAAGAGGTATTCGGTGTACTAGTGAGGTCGATTTCTACATCTACACTTAGGAAAGCTCGAGTCAGACCTTAAGCACTAGGTATAGGGGATCCGATATATGCCCAGCGTCGTCGAGGGGCGACGTATGGGATGGATTGCCGTGTGTCTGTGCCTAGTGGGTAGGAACGCATGCTGGAGCTCCTCTCGTGGAAACGGCCCTTGAAAATCCGCGATCGCTTCATGGATGAACAAGATCTACAGTGGAACAGTTTCCTATAGGAGATTGAGACTTGCGGCTTCTCGAGGAATATATTCAATGGGTCTCACTAACTATTAACTTGCGTGCAGGTAAATGTATTGGACGAATTACATTGGGTAAACTTGTTGGACACACCACCTATCCAGATGTATAGCATATCTTGTTCGTAAAAGGGAAAGGGAGAAACCGATTACTTACCTATGTTGCCCATGCTGTGGCTCCATACGAATCCCGCGGGTACCATTATCACCATTCATTGCTAGAGACACCTTCATCCCATTGAACTCGAACATGACAATCAACCGACAACAGAGTGCAGAGACCCAATATCTTGCGAAAACCATCCAAGCGTCCTGCGTCGAAATGAACAAGATTCCCGAAAATATGCAAGTGCCAAAGATAATCTGCCAAAATGTCGCAATCGAAGCACCCCAGGACGCGATCAAAAACCACCACGTGGTTCGACGTGTCTCTATTTTCTCTATAGGTTGTGATATTGATGGTACAAGCTCTTGTTCGAGCCAACGAGGACAGAATTTAACGCACTCGCTTCTGACAGTATCGCTTAGGGATTGGTTGACAACTTTGATCCTCAAGTGCATAGCAGTGGTGCCGAGTACATGTATTACCATGGTGAGAAGGGCCCACAATGCTGGAAGGTAGGTTGTTTCTGTTGCCCAAGAAACATTTGTCCGAATGCAAACTTCGTAGCTGACCTCGGCCAGGTTAGTGACGGCGCCAATGCCAATAAGATACTGGATGGCAGAAACGATAATCTGGAATCTCGGAGATAAGTGCGGCGGGTATAAGACGCGAAAGGGACTCGGCTCTAGGAATAGATGGGCCGGCTCTGGCTGCTCAAATGTCCGCAGTGCGTTGGCAGACGGTGTACCGACTGCCAAGAGGAGCGCAAGCACTGGTCGCCGTAATGCTATCAGGCCTACTTCATTGGTCATCGAGCTAGTTATGCTAAGCATACTAGGTAGGAGGCCGAGAACAACTCCTGCGGAAGCCAGATTCGCTTTGCCAGCCTCATCAACTGCAGCAAGGACACAGGCGACTACAGGACGGCTTGTCGCCGACTTTCCCGTAGCACCACGAGTATTTCCTGTGACGTAATCTTGGTAGACAGATGAGCAGTTGTTTCTCATAATAGACGTGAAGTTTTCCCGGTACTGCGGGAACCACTCTCGAAAGTGAGCTTGCGAAAACACGGGAGCAGCGAATAGCCCCCAGAGATGAAGAGATACCCATGCCCGCCGACGACATACAGACTTCATATTAGATGGTAACGTAACGGGGTTATTACCAGGTATAAGTGGAGATATAAGTGGAGAGTAACCTTGTCAAAGGAGGAAATGGGAATAGGTTCACACGCAGGTACCGGACATGTACCCCGCCTTTCTGACCCAACGCCACGGTTCTGGCGGGGCATACGTGGTCTGTGCATGGCTTTAAATCGGGTTCTACTAAAAGATCTCTCCACCTTACTAAACAACTCTATCTAGAATGTCTACGTAATGTGTCACCATACTGGATGTGCTTGAATAGGTACATATGTATCCTCATGTACTCGGCGCATTAATTGGTTCTATTCAACTTTCTTATCTCACATCATGACACCCTGCTCAGCATCTCGCTTTTCACCAACCCCTGTGGCCGCCACGGGGCTCTGTTTGCTCTTCGTGGAGATCCACTTGCACCCAAGCAATATCAAGAAAGAAATCGCCGGTGTAACCGCAGGTATATACTGTTTTCTGTTATTAATCATATTCAACCTAAGCGAAGGGGACGGTAATCAAAACATACGAAGACCTGAGTGACAGACAAGCTGTATTTCTGTATCACTACGGGTAGCTCAGCAACATCCACAAGCTCAGCCACATCCGTCACGCCTGAGTTGATGATTTGGTTCACCACATTTTCCGGTGCCACAGCCCCGATGTTCACTTGGAGCCGCTTCAGAAATACCGCCTGGCCGATAGCCATAAAAATGGCGCAGCTAGTTGATATGATGGTCAGGAGCGTTGTCGCACCAAGTGGGACTAGGTCCTGTGGAAGCGAGGACTGCATGGCAATATGCGACTGAATAAATCCCATTATCAGTATAGGAAATGTTGGTGAACGTATTCAAGTCACTTACCAGGTTGGTTGCTAGAGAGTAGCCGATGCCCCCGAATATCTGATAACCGACCCAATGAGATCCTGAAATATTAGGATATATAGTCGTAAGAAGGCCGCCGCCAATGCAGACCATGGCTTCGGCAAATAACAGAAAAGGGTTCCACCAGCCTATTAGTGAGACTATTGCCGAACCTATAAACGCAGCGAGGACGTCTGAGACTACGGTCGGGAAAAAGTTCACTCCACTCCTTGTCGGTGATGCACCAAGGACGCCTTGGAACCAGATCGGGAGCCAGTAAACGATAACTTGAAAAGGTCCGTTGACGAAGAATGAGGCCGTACAGATCAAGGCAGGGTTCCTGTTGACGGTGAATAGTCGTGGCGGGATCAAGGCATCTTCTTTTCGATATAGAGTCCAGATGATAAAGAGGATCATGGTTACCCCAAAGCCCACAAACTGGCCTATAATAACCGAAGATGACCATTCGTACTCGACACCGCCCCACTGAAGAGCGATCAGAAGCATTGTAATCGAGCCGGCGAAGAGCACAATGCCCACTGCGTCGAGACTCTGCAGTTTCTCCTTGATCGGTCTTTTCTCGGTCTCGGAAGGATTGATGTGAACAAGGAGGAAGGAGACGATAGCTGCAGCACCGCCGATCGGTAACTATAAGCCATGTCAGCCACCAGCTTCTAAGAAAGCCACCTACATCATTTCGAACATACGTTGATGTAGAAGCACCATCGCCAGGTGACATTTTGGGTCAGAGCGCCGCCTATAATAGGCCCTACGATACTGGCAATAGCAAAAGTTGAAGACATACTCCCAGTCCACACGGCTCGTTTGTGTAGCGGAATGATCGTGGTAAGTATCGTCAAGCCGCCGGCGAAGACCCCGGAGGCACCAAGTCCAGCGACGACGCGCCCGGCAATAAGCGCACCCGAATACGGGGCCAGAGCACACACAAGACTGCCAACCTCGAACAGAAAAAGGTACAACAGAAAACTAAGTTTCTTGGAGAATAGAGTATAGGTCTTGCCGGCGAGGGGCTGACTTGCACACAGAGCCACCATGAAGGCAGCGCTATACCAGCCGATGTCGCGGATCGAATTAAACTCTGCGGTAATCACAGGGACAGCAGTCGCTATCACATTGTAGTCCTGGGAGTTATTAGTATGTACGTTTCGTTAGTCAGCATCAATGCTAACCAAACCGACGAGAAAGGTGCAGAGACAAATAGATAGGTGGATCAGGACCAGTTTCGTGCCCCGTACTTCATTCGCGGGATCAATGTCCTCATTGATGTCGATTATCATAGCATCTGTTCCGTCAGACTCCTGCTCTGCCTTGTCATTCACTGCATCCTGTAAAGCCGGCGCAGGGGGAGAGTTTTTGGAATCCATAGTATCGTCAGTCTAGGAAATCTAGACGACATATAGAAAGAGGGTAGAGAGATATGGACTCAAACACAAACCAAGAAAGTTGAAGAAAACAAGCCCTGCGGATTTACGCAGGCTACTAAGACGTGTAGACGGATTTAAAATACGAGGGATAGAAATTTAGGCGTTGGAACATGACTATGGTTAGGACTCTGATTCGACCTAATTTCCCATGTAAGGGATCTCAAGTGAAATGGTCTTCACGAAACGAACTAACCTAACTGGATTAATAAAGGGATTGCTAATACAAAGACTTCTTTAGGCCGTGTTGGTCTTTCAACATCCATTTATTAGCTATATTACATAAGAACCTTTAGTTAAATACTGGCATATTAGATAAGCGTATATTGTTATTGGCATACATATCATTCCATCAAATATGAATATTGTATTATTAAGCACTTCATACTTACGCGGTAAGCCGGTATTCCTGTTCTTATAAATGAATATTTCTTTAAAAAAGATTTCTGTTCGCATACCAAAGTACCTACGTCGAAAAGGGGCTATTAGAATCAGTGCGACAAACATTTGAGCCAGTGCTAGGTTCATAAATTGATATTTGTCGATGATGTTCCTATTTATAACAATTTATTTCCATGAACTGGCTGGTCGGCCCTACGTAGTAGACAGTAGTTAACGGCCGTGTTTAACGCAATTATTAGTAGCGAGGTATATAGGAGAGAATGTGTAAAATAGAGATAGCTTACCTAATGTAAGCAGCTTGATATTAATACGTTTGGGACAGCAGTGAAATATCTGTCTAGAATAGATGCCGAGGTTGTAGCTTAACTCTCTTAGCGTAAGCAAGGTCGCATTATAAACATAATTCATGCGAATCTCATACGTATACCTAGGACTTCACGTGATGGGGAGCTATACTGGTCCTGGGCGTCATCTTCGCTAAGCTCATCCTACATATATTCCGCATGCAGCTCGGTAGTTCTGCTTATTCCCCTCTCGTTAATATTACAACTTACGTTGATATGCTGTACAGTGTTAAAGAGATTCATAAGGTTGTTAGACATGCTGGATCTTCTGTGAGATAATTCTCATACTAGTTTTCAACGATAAGAGAAGAGTCGGGAAATTCGCAAGATTGATCTAGCCTATCGTAAACTTATTTATCCAATCGAAAAGTCCAGATCGTCTAAAAGTTATTCCTTCAACCACTTCCATCCCCCTTCGCCTACCAATGGCCGAGGTCAAAGATGTTATCGATGGCTACCCTCTCTCCCGAGATTTTGTTGATTTCAACAGGTATCTCATTCTCCATTCTGATGTCCCACTGGGCAAGACAGGCTAAATGAAAACCTAGACTCAATCTTCAGCACTACCTCTGGAAAGAGATTTTCGGGTATGCTCTTCATCCTAAGATCTCGCGGGATAGAAAATCGTTGAGGATCGCGGATGTTGGTACTGGAACTGGGTATTTAACCCGACCTTAAATCCGCGTAAAGGATAGCTGTTGATAGCTTCAAGCATATGGCTTCGAGATCTGGCATCACAGCTCGATGCGTCTGCGGAGCTGCTGGGCCTCGATACAGACATCACGCAGACAGGGCCCTCAGAATGGCTCCCAGCCAACATGTCGCTTAGGGAATGGAGTGTATTGACTGATGTGCCGGAAGACCTCGTAGCAAAATTTGACATTGTGCACCTGCGCCTTTTCTGTTGGGTTATTGAGGATGACCCGGAACCTGTGTTGAAGAATCTTATCAAACTTCTAAGTGAGAATTTCCCCTTTAATATTCTGTATATCAGGTATAACATGTTGTTTGACTAACATTCGTTCGCAATGTTGAGAGCCCGGCGGGTATTTGCAGTGGAGCGATGTCGATGTTCAATCCATGCAGATCGTGACCAGCTCGCCGGATGTCCCGACCGACAAACTGGTTGCACTCTGGAATGAGACCGTTCCGAAGGACACAAGGTTGTTTCCTGGGTGGGCTAGAGATTTAACACGATTATTTGAAAAATACGGGTTAGAAAGCGTTGAGGCAGATTGGCAGATAGGGAAATATGATACACGTCTTGCCATGCATTGGTGTAACCTACACGCACACGAAATGGTCGCTGCCAGGCTTCGCGAGGTCAACCCTCAAAAAGCATCGGAGATCGATACCTTGGTTCAGGCAGCTGCCGCCGAGTCTCGAAAGGGGGCCATATATTCGTTCTCTAGGGTGAATGCCATAGGTAGAAAGCCAGAGGCATAGGAAATGCGATATGGCCTTCTGGTAGACTGACACCAAATTAAACGGTAGCATTTACACATGCCTGTATATATGTGCCCGAGCCCCGAACAGAAGCTTGCATGTGATAGCAATCAAGATAGGGCCTATATAAACATCACTCGGTACTCGGTGGTTCATCCTGTCTGTTCTAATCATCGTTAATGCTAAGGCGTCCATCAACCGTACTAATTATGACGTGTCAAGTTCTACGCGCCTTCTAGACTGCGCAAGCCATGGTAGGACGAATTCCATAATCAATTACGTAAGCCACGCTGGATGACTACCTAACGCAGCCGCATGAGCGGAATTCGCGGGTTAACAAAATGGAGGATGGCTGAGTGGACAATAAGGTCTTCATTTCTAATGGCATGTGGAAAGCCCTGCTCCGACTAGGATGAAGTCGGAACTGTTTTGGTTGCGGCGAAGTAAACTGCGCAATGGTTCTCTATTAATGAGATATGTAGCCTATCTAGACGAAGAGGTGCTGGTCTTGTAAGCCGGGGGTCCCGATTTGGTGACTCTATATAATAGCGTGTGCATGGCCCAACTCTTTAAATGTGACTCTTTTATGACATGGGATGACTTTGATGTATATGAAAATCATTTGATGATTAAAAAGAATAGTCGGTCTCGAGCAGTCTTCGAGTACGGTCTGGCGGAGTTTCTGTATTGAGATGCGATGTAACAACTGTACCACTTGCTAAGATTTGGTCACTGTATAGCGTAGTATATGTACGGTGCGCCATTAGTGCAAATCCGACAAAACAAAAATCAACGGATGAAAATTCATCCAATTAAATAAAATGCCTTCGAATATAATAATAATACTATAAAAATAAAGATTTATATAAATAAAAATTAAAAAAAAGGCTTATATAAAAAAGGTTTTTTAATATATTTATTATATTTTATTTAAAATTTAAAATTAATAAATATAAAAATAAAATTTTTAATTATTAAACTTTTAATAAATTTATTAATTTAATATATTTTTATTTAAAAAATATATTATTATTATTAAATATACTTTAAAAAGAAAATTATAAAATTAAAACTTTTATTAATATTTTTATATAAAAATAATAAATAAAATAATAATTAAAATTTAATTTTATATTTTTTATAATAATTATAATAATTTTTTTATTTTTTAAAACCTTTATAAAAAAGGTATTAATATAAGTTAAAAGCTTTTTTAATTTATATAATTAAAATATAATATTAAATAATAATATTATATAAAAAAAATATAAAAATTTTTTAAATTAAGTTAAAAAATTTATTTAAAAATATAATTAATATAATTTATTTATTTAATATTATAAGTATTTTTATTTTTATAAGTTTATATAAGTTAAAGTTAAATTATTTATTAAAAAGTTTTATATATATTAAATATATAAATAATTATATTTTATTTAAATATAATAATAATATTAAATAAATAAAGTTTATCACGTGTGCGATAAAGTATAAATAATTATATAACTTATTATAAGTAAAATTAGTTTTAAATTAATTAATAATGTTTAAGTTTTCGTGTAAAAATAACTTTATAAGTTATATTATTTTAACTTTATTTTTATTTAAAGTATAAAATATATTATATAACTTAATATTATATAATTATATCTTAATAAATAATATAAAGTTAAATAAAATTATTATATAAAATTTATAATTTTTAAATAATTATATTAAATTAATAAAATTTAAATTTTAAGTATAATTTTATATAATATTTTTAATTAAATTTTAATATTTTATTTAAATTTATATTTATATTAATGCTTATTTTTACTTAATTATTTAAATTTATATAAAGTATTTAATAATTATAACTATTAATATTTTAAATAATTTTTTTATATAATATTTATTATTTAAATATATTTTTATTTTATTAAGGTAAATTATAACATAAAAATATTATTATAAGTTAAAACTTAAGTTATTTTAACTTATAAAAACTATATTATTATTAACTTTTATAATAGCTAAAATAATTTTTATTATTATTAATAAAAAAATTAATTATTATTTATTTATTTTTAAAGGTTTAATATAAAAAACATTAAAATAAAATTATAATTTTAATATTTTTATAAAGGAATAATTAATTATTAAATTATAAGTATAAAATTATTATTTTTATATAAGGTTAATATATTTTAAAGCTTTTAAAATAAATTTATTTATAATAGCCTTTTTATTTTTAAAAAACTTAATAATTTTATTATAATATATATAATTTATAAGCTTATAATTTAAAATAAATTTATAAAATTTATAAATGTTTAAAATAATTATTATATTAAAAAAATAAAAAAAAAGCTTTATATATAATTAAGGATTTTATATAATTTATATAATATAAATAAAATCTTTAATTAAGCTATTTTTATTAAAAAAAACTTAATATTATATAAAGTTATAAAAATAATATATATTTTTTAAAAAGATATAAAGATTAATAAATTTATTATAATTAAAACTTTTTAATAATATAAAGTATAATTAAAGGCTTTTAACTTTAATAAAAAGCTTTTAATAAAAGAAAATTATATTAAATTATATTTAAAAATTTATATTAAGTTTAAAAATTTTATATAAAATTATATTAACTTTAAAAGGAAATTTTATTTTAAATTAATTAAAGCTTTTATTAATAGTATTAAAAGATATATAAGTTTAATTTAAATATTTATATAATAAAAATTAATAATATTAAATTATTTTATTAAATCCTTTTTAATAAAATTATTTTATTTTAATTAATAATAATTTTTTAAAGATAAATTATTTTTAAAAATATAAAAAGTTAATAATAATATAGCTAATAAATAATGCTTATTTTTTATATAAAAAAACTTAAAAAAAAGATATTATTTCCTTTAAAAAGCTTTTTAAAAAGCCTTATAAGTATAAAAAGTTAATTTATTTTATATAATAGCTTTTTAATAAAATTTAATTTTTTTATTATATTTTTTACTTTTATTATATTTTTTATTACTTTTATTATTTTTTTTATTATTTATTTTTTATATATTAAAGCCTTTTTATTATATAAGGGAAAAAATTTGCCTTAAGTTATTTAAAATTTAATAAGGCTTATTATTTTAAGTATTAAAAAATAAAAGTAGCTTTTTTATAAGTTATTTATTATAATAAGCTATTATATAAAGAAAATTAATTTATAAAATTTATATTAGTAATAATAAGGGATTATTTAAAAGGCTTTATTTTAATTTTAATATAAGGATTAAATTTTAACTTTTAATTTTATTTTATATAAAAGGTTTTAACCTTTTTTTATAAAGGATATAAAAGTATAATATTATATTAACCCATTTACATTTTTTTAATAAAAAAAGAAAATTAAGTAAATAAAATAAGTTTTAAATTATATAAATAAATTTATTAGAAAATAAAAGGTTAATTAGCCTTTTTTTAAAATATAATTTAATTAATATAACTTTTTAATATTTTTTAAATGTTTATTTAAAGAATAAATTAGTTAAATATAATTATATAAAATGTTAAATTTAATTAAGTTTAATTATTTTTAAATAATTATATAAGTAAAATAATTAAAGTTTAATAATTTTTAAAAAAAATATTAGCTTAAATATTTTTAAGGTTATAAGTTTTATATAAATTTATTAAGTATAATTAAAATATTAAATATTTTAAATTTAAATTAATTATATTATTTAAATATATATAATAATAATAATAATATATTTATTTATATAATTTAATTTTTTATTTTTTTTAATTAACTTATTTAACTTATATAATAAATTTTTTATAATATTTAAAATAAATTATTTTAAATTATAAGTTAAATAATTATATAAAAAAAGCAAAAATATAAAATAGTTAATTATTAGTTTAATATTTATTAATAATTATTATTTATATTAATATAAATTTTTTAATATAAAAGAATAATATTAAACGAGCTATATAATATTAAAAAGTTCGCCGTGTTATATATTTACTACTTTTTAAAATAGCTTATTATTAAAACGTAATTTTACTTCGCACTTAAATAACTTTGCAAATATTTATTATAACGTTATATAATTTAAATAAGAAAATAAATAATTTAAATGCGTATATTTTAATCCTAATTACATTTTACTATAATATTTATAACTAAAGTTATTTAAAGTTAAAGTTAAAAAGGCTTTTAAAAAACTTATATAATACTTTTATTAGTTATTTTTTAACAATAAAGCTTTTATAAAGCTTTTAAAACTTTTATAAAACTTTTAAAGCTTTTATATAAAACCTTTTATAATGGTTTTAAATATTAAAGGAGAAATATATAACCTTTTTAAAACACCTTTTAAGTTTAACTTTAAATAACTTTAATTATAAATATTATATTATAATATAACTTAAACTAAAATGTACGTAATTAAGTTATTTATTTTCTTATATAAATTATATAACGTTATAATAAATATTTGTAAAGTTATTTAAATATAAAATTAAAGCCTTACTTTTTAAATTTTATTTATAACTTAATATAAAAGTAAGTAAGTATTATATAACCCGTTTAATATTACTTATATAAAATATTAAAAAAAGTTTATATAAAAGGAAAAAGATTAAAAAAAGTTAAATTTAAAAGGATTAATAATAATAATAATAATAATAATAATAATAATAATAATAATAATAATAATAATAATAATAATAATAATAATAATAATAATAATAATAATAATAAATTAAATAAATTTATAAAAAAAATATTTAAAGCTATTATATAAGTATTTTATTTTTATAAAATTAAAAGTAAATAACTTTTTAAATATAAGTTAATATAATAAAAAGCTTTTTATATAAAAATATAAAAATATTAAAGTAAATAAAAAAAAAGAAAAAAAAATATATTAAAAAAATAAAGGAATTATTAAAAAATACTTATTAACTTAAACATTTATTAGCTTAAATATTAAATAAAGTTTATATAATAATACTTATTTTACTTATATAAATATATTATTATATAAAAGCTATATTATTATAATTAAAAATAATAAATATATATAATAATTATAATAAATTTATATAATAGTTATATATTAAATAGTTAAGAAAATATATTTATATAAAAATATTTAATATATTATTAAAAATCCTTTATTATTTTAAATCTTTACCTTTTATATATATTATATTATTATTATAATAATTAATATAAAATATTATTAATATTATTATTACTTTTAAATATTATTATAATTTTATATAAAAGCTTTTAATCTTTTTATTATATATATATTATTAATATTATATATATATTATTAATATTATATATAATAAAGTAAATTAAAATAATTAAGCTTTTATAATATACGAAAATATTATATACTTTTCCTTTATTTTTTTAACTTTATTTTTATATAATAATTAAAATTATATATAATTAATTATAATATTTAAAGAAATTTAAAATAATTAAATTATTTAAATTTTAAAAAGATTTTTTATTATTTTTTTTATTAATAAATTAAAATTAAAGTATTAATATTATAATATTTATTAATATATTATTTTAAATATATAAGGAAATTTAATTTTTATTATATAAAAATTAATTAAACTTAATTAAGTTTTTTTAATAAAAAATAATTATATTAATATTTTTTTATTATTAATTATAATTATTTTATTTTAATTTTTTATTAAATTTATTAAAATTAAACTTATTTAAAAACTTATAATTATTTTCTTTTAATTTATATAAAACTTTATAAATATTTTAATAACTTTTATATTTTATATAAATTTAAAAGTTATATTATTTATTATTTTATATAAAATAATATTATTAATAATTTATATAATAATATTAAACTTAAAAAAAAGTTAAAATAACTTATTTTATTTATTTTTAAATAAGCTTTATATAAGTATAAATAAATATATATAAAAAAGTAATTTTTAAAAAGTATATTATTTAAATTTTTATATATTATTTAAATATATTTATAATAAATATTTTAAATATATAAAAAATATTTTATATAAGAAAAAATAACTAAAACTTTAATTATAATTAATATAATTGCCTTTTATATAAGCTTTTAATATCGTATTTAAGGTAAAAAAAGCTTTAATTAGCTTTGGTTAATATAGGTTTGCTTACCAAAAAGGGTTTTGTCGGATTTGCACTAATTGAGCACCGTATATATGGTACTGTGGCTGAATTTGTAGGCGGCGTTCCAGGGACTTCTAGTGTCACCCACTTTAAGGATCTAGAAACGCCCTTTTGACAAGTCGTAGGGCGCACGCAAAAATTCATGCATTCAATCAAGTTACCAGGGTGTCGGACTTAATTGGATATTAGATCTCCTAGGAATAGGCGACGACGTGGAGTCACCGAATACCCGAAAATCGGGCTGGTCAAGAGAAGCACTAATGGATTAGTCTAATATTACTTCAGTGATATAAGAAGCCTTAGGATCCTGTATCCCCTGAAAAATGTATAGCGGATTAGTGAAGGACAAGTTGTGTATTTTTCGTCATCTGTACTGCCAGCCATGACCTTCAGCGCTAGTAGAATGGCCACTGCAAAAGTTGCTTCCATGGCCACGACATCACAGGTGCCGTCCAAGCCAACATATGAGGTGATTGTCGGCGATGCGCTGGCGTCCGACGCTGCGGCAATAGCTCAAATTGGGGCCAACACATTCACCGCAGCATTTGGGTTCTCCGTCCCGGAGAATGACTTGGCCGATTATCTAGCGACGACATACTCAGCAAAGGCAATCGAGGCGGAGCTCTTGAGCGCACAAGAGAACAATATCAGTACCTTCGTAGCCCGCGATGAAGCGGGGGCTGTGCTGGGCTTCGTGCAGCTTGTTCGTGGGCTCACGGAACCATGCCTACAAGGTGACGCGTCGACGCATGCGGAGCTGAGGAGACTCTATGTGGACGTTTCGGCACATGGCCGCGGAGTTGGCAGCAAACTCATCGCAGCTGTTGAGAATAGAGCCAAGGCGGAAGGCTTCCGAACATTATGGTTGACGGTCTGGGAGTTGCGTCATACCCTCGTGATTTTTAAGATGAATATTCTCTACTAACACATTGTTACAGAGACAACGCCGGAGCTCAGCGACTTTATCGGAAATTGGGCTATGTGAAAGTAGGCGAGACAGATTTCGCTACGGGTGAATGCATTCAAACGGATTGGGTACTCGCCAAAAGTTTATGATTTCTTCAGCGTCTTAAGACATTTTTTTCGGGGCTGATTTAGTGGAGTTCGGGCGCTGCTTCGACAGACATGGGTAAAATTTAGGGGATTTGGAGTTAGACAGCGGCCGCTAAAACATTTGTACAGCGAGCTATGGCGACGGCTGAGCACAATATTGAGGACAAGCGAAAAATGACTTAGGCGAATTATTACGTGGATTGCACATCTTTACAGAGGAGATCTTTACGGAGGAGACTCAGGGGCCACCACAATTATCTTCCCCGCTTCTTGATTCACTCATGTTTGACCCAAGTTTCTGAACGACATCTTTGCACGACCATATAAATCTTCTCAGTATCAGTTCACACGTATGATATGTTAACGAGATTTGTGCAGAGAGTCCAGAAATAACGATTGCATCAGTATCAAAACCAAATAAGATTGAGCAGAGGCTACCAAGTTGCCCAGAAGAGGTCTCCATTCGTATACGAGTTTTGACATGTCGCGAAACACGGCGAGCCACCTTAGTGGCGCCTCAGATAAACCGGTGCCTTGGATAGAGGAAACCGGGAAACCATTCCGCTATGATCCTTTACCGGCAGGAGACGACTTCATAAGGCTCCTGGAACTTGAGCCAGCCCTCTCTCCTGAAGATCCGATAAGATGCAGACTTATTCGCGCGAAGTGCAATGAGAGCTATCAGTATGAAGTACTTTCTTGCGACTGGTGGGGTGCGACAGAGCCCCAAGTACCAATATCTTTGAGTGGCCGGACTTTCGACGCCCCGTCCATAATATGGATGGCGTTGCAGAGAGTCAGATTACGAGATCAACCGAGGCTCCTGTGGACGGATGCCATTTGTATTAATCAGAATCTCAACAACCAGGATCAACTCGCTGATGACACAGAGAGAAATGGCCAACTCTCTCGTTTCCATGACATATATCTTGGAGCAAGTGGCCTCCTTGTTTGGCTTGGGGGTGCCGCGGACAACTCGGATCTTGTTTTTGAGCATCTCGATAGATGTCGCAGGCATACCCATATAAATTGGTGCTTATATACCGGCGAGACGCTAGTCGCTTCTCATCAGCTTTCTCGGAGATCTTGGTTTTACAGAGCGCAGTCTGCTCAGGAGCTTGCGTTGTGCAAGAACGCTACTATCTTATGTGGTCGCCATCAATGCGCATGGTTAGAAATAATGAAATGCTCTAGTTTTCTAGGGATGAATGATTATTACCATCCATTGGAAGGCCCGGACGGCATAACCCACCTACAACATCTTCGTGAGCTCACTCGCAATCGCCGAGTACAATTGAGGAACATACTTCTTTGGATTCGACATTGCCGAGCTGAAGACCCTAGGGATAAGGTATTCGGAGCCCTAATGATGGATAAAGGTATACAATTTGGTATTGCTATTGATTTCAGCCAAGATGTCACTCAACTGTTCCACAGCTTCACACAGAAGGTCATTAAATCGAGCCAATCTCTGGACGTCCTTCATTGGTTAGGCACAACACGGAAAGGCGTCCATGGACTTCCGTCTTGGGTCCCAGATTATAGCATTGTCAACCCTGTGGGAACTCTACCTAGGATATTTTCACAATCAGCAACCTATTCAATTCATTATCCATTTAAGCTTCTTTCGGGGTTCGAGTTCCGTCCTGGGGACACCCTAGCACTTCAGGGGCGGCTCGTCGAGAAAATCGAAAAAGTAGCCGACGAGCTAGTGACAGAAGCTGCGCCAGGGAGCCAAACATTCAATTCTATCTTACATGGTTGGGAGAACCTTGCTTTGAGTCTCCCCAACAAGAGATTTTCGCAAGCGATCGCCGATGCTTTCAGCGATACTCTCATAGGGAATGATGAGGACGATTTGTTGATCAAGGACGATAAACCACCATATGTGAGAGAATCGAGACCGCCAACATCTCGGGTAGCAGATGAATTCAATGCATGGTACAAGCAGTACGGTACCGGTGTTTTAAAGAAGGTCGAATCACCGCATGCACACATCAACTTCGACAGCCGCGAACAGCAAGAACGAGTGAATAGGCACTTGAGATGGTTTTCTCACCGTATGGAAACCACATCTTACGGTCGCAGGTTTTTCATCACGGATGGGGGCTCAATGGGCCTTGCGCCACCGGGTGCAAGGAGAGGCGATAATATCGTCTTCTTCCCTGGAGGTAAATATCCTTTTGTTTTAAGAGCTAGGGACGACGGTTCCTCTTACGAGTTGATCGGGGACTGTTTTCTATACGACTTCGATATGTTTGCGTTATTCCAAGACCAGGGAACTACGACTCGAGAGTTTCTCTTGACTTGACCTAGCTAGAGTAGTACAGTTACGGCTCACACGTGCAATCAATGGCTCTTTGAATACCGGATCGATTTCTTATGGATATTAAACTTGGTGATCAACTTCCTTTTCAATTAAAAGCATACCTAGTAAATAGGATTATTTACGAAGAGTACAGCCCGTGAGGTAGATTACCCCATTCTCAGTAACACTCAAGTTTCCGCCCCAAACGCAGGGAAACGCGGAGCTGAAATCTCCAAATCGCACGAGAACCGAACGATCCAATCACTATCAAGGCCGGACTGGTGCACGATGACACCGCTAGGGCTGGTGATGGTTAGGTTGAAGTTGCCGCCCCACTGGCCGTCGGCGAACACGAAGCGCATGGGATGGAATCGACCGCCATCGAGGTCCTGCCTGAAGCTCGCAGAGCCGTAGTGGTTATCGCCCTGGAACGTCCACACGGCCTTCGCGTTGGCGTTGTCGTCCGTCCACCCGGAGTAAGCCACGTCGCCGACCCAGACAAAGACGACGTCGTCCACGAATGTGATGTCGAACTGCCAGGTGCCGCTCTCGCAAGCATATAGGTAGGCGTGCTGGTTTAGCGTGAAGTACGTGCTGTTTAGCTCGACGGATGAGCCGTAGATGGTGCTGGTGTCCGGGTCGGCTTCCGTGTAGCCAAGGTGACCACCGATCCAGGGTGTCACATCAGAGTAGACCGTTTCCCGCGTCTTGACAACATCCGCACGGAAGCCAGGGTATCCTTCGCCGTCGTTGTGGAGGGGATTGCTGTAGTAAGCCCAGTCGAAGCCTTGGTTAAGGCAATGTATCGGCTTCGCGCAGCTAAGGCATAACTCCAAGGAAGGAAGAAGGGCAGTGCCCGTAGGCAGGGAAGCCAGCAGAAATGATGCGAAGTGAAGAACATTGAACTTCATGGTTTGAATGAATAATTGTATGAACTGTTCGACTGCGCTGATATGTATTATGTATGAAGTTGTCTGGATGACAAGATACAATGAGGCCCGAGACTTCTCATTATATACTTCTAGCACTTCCTCGCGATCTGCCTCCCGCGGCGGGGAATGGCACATGTGATGCATTTTGAATCTGAGAAGGGGGGGGTAATATCATCGCCGACCTAGCTGACAAGCGACCAGCACCATTCACTGACAGGCTCATGTTCTAAAGTAAGATCTACGTCAATAATTCGACGTTCTTCGAGCTCAAACGTCTAAAGCAGGAAATCCAGCTGAGTCCTACTTCACCTCTTTATATTCAAGGTGCGATGAAGCTTACAGAGAATGAGTAGAGTCGCAGTCCTTTGGTCTTGGCGTGTAAGCTGTTAATTATATTGGTGATATCACATGGAAGCTTTAATTATATGTTAGTAAAAGATCGAGTTCACCTCATCGGAGAAAGGTACATTCTTCTTGTTCAGGTAGCCGAATATATGCAGCTGTGAAGCGATTCCCGTTCTAGACAATCCTGCTGATCAGCTAACATATCGCCACCAATGATAACGCACACTGGGGCAACGTCAGCCCAATATCGGCATGCGGAAATTTCGATTTGGAAAGCAGCAACTATTCGTGGAAATTAACCAATCCCAAAATGGCTTACTATAAGCTCATACGTTCATGAGCAGGGCAAGAATGAGTTATCCTTGTGAACTGGTTACCCTAGGCACTGAGCCACACATGGTATGCTGGTAGTACAGGTGGGATTGACCTCTGTACCAGTGCGTGTAGCACTAATAGGACGAGGCAAGGACAAGCAGCATGGATACGAAATGATTGCCACAAGGATGCGCGACTGCTTGCATGGTGTCGAACAAGTCTTCTGGGTATTGGCATAATCAAAAGCAATAGACGTACATATGTATCTAATGCTACTCATAAGAGGTACTTACCTCTACTCAGGTATGTACCTCATTGCCGTCTACTATCCTACTGTCACATAAGTGTAACCAAACACCTTATCCATACGAATTTAATATCCATATTAGATTTTAATGTTAGTAATTTAATGCTATATTACTTAAATCACTAATAATGAAAAAAGTTCTTATGCTTTTTATTATATACTTAAGTAATTGTTTTAGTTAAGTATATTTTAACTTTATCTTTTATTAAATATATTAAAGAAATTTTATATATTATAATAGTTTTAATAAAATTCACATATTTATTTATATATATATACTTAAAATAAATATGTTTTAAAAACGTAAATAATATTATTATAATGTTTTATTTAATAAGTTTTTAATTTATTTATAGTTTAAATTATATTTATTTTTATATAAGTTTTATAATTAACGTATTTTTTTAAACGATAATATATAACGCGACTTATATATTATATTTTTTTATAAAATTTAAAACAATTTAAAAGCTTATTTTATAATTATATATAAACTTATTATATATAAAATATAATAAAAAAGAAATAAATATAAATAAAGTTATTAAGTTAAATTACTTTAACGTTTAAATTTATATATTTATACTTTATTATATAATAACACTTTAAAATTTTTTAACTTTTTAATTAAATTATATTATTTTGATTAATAATAATCCTTATAAAAAATATTAATAAATTATATTAAAATTATATTAAGTTTTATTTTATAACTTTTAATATTTTCTTTTTTAAAGTTTTAATTTTTAAAGTTATTTATTACTTATAATTATATTAAAATTAAGTTATATTTAAAATTAAATTAAAATATTTATATCTTAATTTTTTAAAGGGATTATAATTAATAAAAGAAATAAAATTATAAACTTATTAAAGTTTAATTTTAATATAATTTTAAAACGCTTTTAATAATAATTTATTATTTATATTTTTACAATTTTCCTTATTTTTATCTTTAATTTAAATTCTTTAATTATAATATTAATTAATATTATATAAAGATTTAATAAAAATAATTTTTTACTAATCTTATAAAATATTATAAAAGCTTTTATATAAAAATATAAAATTTATAAGGTTTTTATAAAAAAAGTTACTTTAAATTAAAAATATATATAACTTATTTATAAATTATTAATATTATTATTTAATTAAATAAAGCCTAGTATAATTTACTACTTTATACTTAAATTTAAATAAAAAATGGTTTAAAATTAATCTTTTATAAAATTTTTATAACTTTTTTTATTATTAAACTTATAGCTTAACTAAGGAATTAAAGTTTAAAAGAAATTTTATCTTAACTTAATTTTATAACTAATTTTATTTAACTTATTAATAATTTCTTATTATTATTAAAGGGTTAATATATTAGGATTAAAAATATTTAAAATTTAATAATAATAATTAAAATAAAAATATAAAATAACTTTATAAAATATAATTATTTAAATATAAAATTAATAATATAATAAAATAAAATATATTTAATAAATTAAAGGAAATGTTAGTTAAAATAATTATAAAACTTATTATTATATTAATTATAAAAATTAATATAAATATGTTTTTAATATAAACTTTATAAAAAGGCATATATTATAATTTTATATTTTTAAGTAAAATAGGTAAGAAATAAAAAAGTTAAATTTTTAATTTATAGTTAATATAATTAAAAATAAATTTAAAAAAATTAAATTTAAGCTTATAATTAAAATAAAACTAATATTATTTATTAAATATAATAAACTAATATATAACATTAAAAAGAAAAGTTAATATATGCTTATAATAAAAAGGTTATTACTTAAGTAAATATATTTATGTATTAATTATAGCCATTTTTATATAATTAATTAGCCTATAACTTTAATAAAAAAAAAGCTAAAAAAAAGGAAATTATTTTTAATTTAATCTTAAAATAATTTTAAATTATATTTATTTTAATTATTATAAATATAATATAAGTATTACTAAAGCTAAAAATAGTTAATATAAATCTTTAAAAAGGTTTTATTAAGATAAATTATATTAACATTTTAAAATATTTAATCATATATTAAGTTAATATTAATAATAATAAAGTAATTAAATAAATTAGTAAATATAATTTTAAATTAATTTAAGAATATATTTACATATATAATATAGCTTAAATTATTAATTAAAGAGGTTTTAATATAACTATTAAATTAACTTTAATTAATTATTTAAGAAAAGAAAATATAAACAATTAAACATATATATAATAAATTAATAGCTTAGGTTAATATTACTTAAGTTTAATTAAAAACTAGTTTTAAATTATATTTAATGAGAAAAATATATTTAAAAAGCAAAATTTTAAATTAATATTTTAAATAAGTCCTATATAATATTAATAATAATTAGTAATAAAATAAGTTAAAAATATCCCTATTATATAAAGCTTAACTTTATTTATAATAAGGGATAAAATAATATATAAAGTATTTTTTAAAAATAAATTTAATATAATATTAGTTTAATTATACCTAAACTATTAGCTTATTAATATTTAATTAATCATAAAAAATTATAATATTAAAAATAATAATAGCCATTTATATATTTTAATATAAATAAAACTAAGTAAAGCTTAAAATTATTTTAAAATTATATTTAAATTAAAGCTAATTTAATTAAATATATATATAAAAGTAAAAAAGTTAAAAAAGTATTTAC
Source organism: Hypoxylon sp. EC38 (assembly GCA_002120335.1). Lineage (NCBI taxonomy): Eukaryota > Fungi > Ascomycota > Sordariomycetes > Xylariales > Hypoxylaceae > Hypoxylon > Hypoxylon sp. EC38. The sequence continues at coordinate 932,248 of KZ111236.1, read as the reverse complement.
TTTTTTAAAAATAATTATATACTTAATATTAAATATAAGTAATAAGTTATATTATAAACGTTATAAATACCCTAACACATTAAAAATATATAAATATTACATAAAAACTATATAAAAATTATATAAAGGTTATTTAAGTAAGTTAAAATTACCTTAAATTTAATATATAATTAATTGCTTATATTTAACTTTTTAAGTAATATTACTTTCTTTTTATTTAATATATAAGCTTTTCTTTTTTAATAAATTTAAGCTTATTTTTTAACTATTTTTTTATATAATTTTATTACTCTTTTTTCTTTTTTTATAAGTTAAGCTTTAAAAATCCCTTTATTTAAATAGTTTTATTTATGTTAATTTAAATATAATATAATTTTAAAATATATTAAGATTATTCCTTCTTTAAAACTACCTTATAATATTTATAAAAGTTTATTTAATAAGGATATTTTAGTCCTTATGTTTTATATAAATGGTTATAAATTATATTTAAAATGTTTTTTTTAAGTATTTTAAATTATAAAATATAAGGGTTATAAAAGTTAAGGCTTAAATAAGCTTATCCTTATAAGCTAATCTTAAATTAAATTTAAATTATTATTCCTTTATAATTTATTAAAGCTAAGCCATTAATAAGCATTTATTTATTAATTTAAAAGTATATTAAGCTTATTTTTAGCTAGTATAATACATTTACTTTTATAAAATAGGTTTTTATTACTAACTTATTATAATAAATTATTAACTTTTAATAGTGATTTTAAATTTAATTTAATTAGTTTTAAAATAATATTAGTATTATTAAAAAGGTTTAAGGGATTAAAAGAAAGTAATAAATTTTACTCTTTTTTATCTATTTATTTATGGTAATTTTTAGCTAATAAAATATTAAATTAATATTTATTTAAGTATAATATTATTTTAATTATAATATAAATATAAAATAATCCTAACTTATTTTATTCTTTTATTTTATATATAAAATATATCTTTATAAATATATTTTTTTATTTATAATAAATTTTAAACTTTTTAAATAATATTAGCCATTTTTTATAATTATTAATAAACTTATAAAAATTAAGTAATGGTTAATTAAAAATTATTTTATAGCTAACTTAATATAAGATTTATAACTTTATAATTATTAATAATGAAATAGATTGTTTAGTAAAGTTATTAATTATAAAATGCTTATTTTTATTAATACTAATATACTTTAAAATATTTGATTAATTTATAAAATTAATCTTAAAGTAAGTTTAATATAAACCTTTTTAAAGCTAATTTAATAATTTATTTACTTACTAATTAATAATATTTATAAAATATTAGCTTTGTTTATTTAATAGTTAAGTTAAAATTAACATAAAAATAATTTATTTACTTAAGTAAAGCCTAATTGTTACGTTAATTATTTTAATTAAATAAGCTTATAATAATAAGCTAAAAATTTAATTTAAAAATTTACTTAAATTATAACTAAAGAACTTATTTTAAAATTTATATTATAAGTAAATCTTATAAAATATCACAATATATTATAAATGATTTTTTTATAATTTAAAACTATTTAAGTTTAAGATTAATTAATAATTAATCTTAAAATAGTTTAATATTATTATTATATACCTATTTATTAAATAATGTTTTAACTTATATGCTTATTTTTTACATATATTTAAAATAATAATGTAAATAAAAATATTAGCTTATTTTTAATATATTTTATATATATACTTAAAACATATTAGGATTTTAAATATAATTTTAAACTAGTGAAATATATAACTAAATAGCTAATAATATAAGTTTATTATTTCCTAATTAAAAAATATATATGTAAAGATTTTAATTCTTATAAATGGTTAATATTAATATTTATAAATAAAAGATAGTTAGCTTAAGATTATATTATATATTCTTTTATTTTAATTAATAATTAAATATAAATTGGTTTTTTTATAAATTATCTTAAAAAATAAATCTATTTAAATATGGGTGTAGTTTTAAAATATTTTTATTTATTTCTTTATTATATAAATAATAAAATATTTGTTAATGTTTTTTTTTATTCTTAAATAGGATATTTCTTAAATTTAATACTTATCTTTAAGCCATTTTAAATTTAATTTAAATTCTTATTAAATTCTAATAAGAATAATCCTTATAAGATATTATAAAAGCCTTTTTTTTTTAAATAATAACATTTATAATATATTTTATATTAAATATTTAATAAATCTTTTAAAGCTTATTTATATTAAATTTTTAATATAATTAATAATAACCTAATTTTATTTGAAAATAAGTTAAGGTTAGGTTTAATATTATCTTTATTTAATTAACATAAAATTCCTATTTATTATAAATCCTAATAGCTTATAATCTTTAAGTATTTTTATAAGTTTTTACTTAATATTAATAGGTAGTTTTATTAGTGGTAATAAATAATATATATATAATTTATAAATGATAAAAATTATAAATAGGAATATTTTAAAATTATATAAAATATATACATTATAATGAACATTATAAAATTTATAAAATATTTTCCTAACTCTTTATATATAATTATAGCTATAATTTAAAAGCTTAATTATAATATATCCTATAAATAAATAAAGATTTAATTAAAATAAATTTAATAGCTTATTAATATATAATAACCAAAGAAAAATAAAATTAATATAACTAATACTATTTTTAATAAATATAGTAAAATAATAAAGCTTTACATTATAACTTAATAAATATTTAATAAAAAATATTTATATAAATATATTAAAATCGTTAAAGGTATTTAAATAGTAAAATATATTTAATTTAATTTTAACTTACCTCATTATGTTTGAAAATGTGTAACATTCCTTATTTATAAATATTCTTATAATAACCTAAAATATAAGAAAATTAAGGAGATTTTTAATAAAGGTAAAAAATTAAATAAAATAGCCTATAACTAAATAAGATTTTATCCTAAATAAAGTTAAATTTAAAGGTTTCACTTATGTAAATATTTTATCTTATAATTTATCTATTAATAATTTTTTCTTTTTATTTTAAAGATATTTTTAGTATAATAAGTTAAGCTTAATAATATTTATTTAATTATACTTAAGATTATATTTAAATAAGATTTTATTATAATTTATAAATATCTTTAAATTTATATATTTATAATAATAAATCTTAATATAAATATATTGTTAATAATATACTTAACATTAATTCTTAAATCCCTTATTAATATTAATATAAATTTCATTTACTATCTCCTTTAAACTAATTTAAAATTGATTTAAAAATAATATCTTAAGATTTATACTTATAATAATAATTAAAAAGTATTTATTTTAAAGCTTTTTTATTACTTAAAATAGAATTAATTATATAATAACAATTAATTAATAAAATGGTAGTTTATAAATAATTTAAATATTTATTTTAAATATTATATTTATAATAAGCTTTTAAAATCCTTTCTTTTTAACCTTATTATTTATACTTTTTATTTCCTATAAATAAGATTTTAAATTAGCTTTAATAAAGTATATAATCCTATTAGGTTAGGTATTAAAATAAGCTAGCATATTTAAATAATTTTATATTTTTAATATATTAATATTATACTTTTTAAATGAAAAAGTAATAACCCTAAATAAGTAAGTAATTGCTTAAATTAGCCATTAATATAAATTAAATATAGGCTTAATAATTATATAGTTTAAAACCATATTAAAATTAATTTCTTAATATATTAGATTTATTAAAAGCTAATTATATATATTTTAAATTTATTTTTAATTAAAATCTTTAAGGAAAAGATTTAAATCTTTTTTTTCCTTTTTATTAAATACTTTTATATTATTTTAAATAAAGTTTAAGTAAACTTCTTTAACTTATTTATTTTTAATATTATTTCATTATGTTATAATAACTTATTAATAATTTTTTAACTTTTTTTCTTTTTTAGTAAATTTTTATTATTATTTTTTAAAGGTAAAAAAATGCTTTTTTTAAGTATAATTAAGGCTTAACAAGTGAATAATTTAATTAATATAAGTTTAAACTTAATCTAATTTTTCTATTATTTTAATTATAATTAAATTTATATATAAATATATATAAATTTAATAGGAATTTCCTTTTTTTCTATTAAAGCTTATTCCCTTTTATAAAATAAATGTTTATTCCTTTATATAAAAAGATTAAAAATATTTTATTATTTAATACCCTAACCTATTAAGAATTTATCCTAGTTAAGTAACTTAATAATTAAGTTAAAAATTAGCCTTATAATATCTTTTAATAATTAAATACCTAAGTAATATAATATATAGCTTTTATTAAAAATTTTCATTAATTTTTATAACTTATAAATTAATCTTAAATTAATCTCACCTTAATTATAAAATTATTGGATTTTTTATTATTAATAGGAATTAATTTAAGTTAAGCCGAACCACCTTTTAATTTATTAAGCGATATTAAATTAATAAATTAAAAGGTTAAAAATATTTCCTTAATAAAAATTTTAGTAAAAAGTAAGTATAAGTGATTTAAGGTTAATTATAAACTTAAACAGTGTAATTAGTTAATCTTAAAATAATATAAGAAAATTACTTTAATTATATGTATAAAAAAGGTTTCTTAAAGCATATAATCCTTAAAATTAAAGATTATATTATTAACATTTATTACATTAAAAATCAATCCAAATTTTCTATTTTAAAAATAAAAAAATCCTATAATAAAAGTAATATTAAATAAATTTATATATATAGTAAATTATATAAATTATAATTTAATAAAGATGTAATTTAATTTATAAACTAATATTAATTAATTTTTAACATAGCTTAATAATTATTAGGTTTTTTATCCCTTATCCTTTTAAATATTATATTATCATTTATTTTTCCTTATAGTAATTAATATTAGTAATATATTATTTTAAAAACTATTATTTGGAAAAAGCTTTAATTAAAGTATTTAACTTTTATTACCATTCCTTTTCCCTATTATTAAAACTTTTAAAGGTATATTTTCTTTTTTAATTATTAAGTTTTTTACATTTTATATTATTAACTTAATATATATAACTTTAATATATTATAAGTTTAATCTTAACCTTTAAGTTAAATAAATAAAGCTAAAGTTTTTACCTTTAATAATAATAATGGTTTTAATAAAAATTGATTTTATTAAATCCTTTTATTTAATTTTCCTAATTTAACCTTTTTTATAAATCTTTTTTTATAAATATAATTAATAATATTAAGAAAAAAATGTTAAAACTAGCTTTAAGTAAGGCATTAAAAAAGGTATTAAAAAAACATTTTAAGAAAAAAACCTAATAAAAATATAAGCAATATTATCTTATATAATAAGGGGATAAAATATTTAAATTATTAACCTTTTTATTTTAATTAAGGGAATTATATTAATTAAGCTTATATATAAAATGTTTAGTGGCGATAACTTATATTAGCTTATTAAAACCTTTATTATAAATATATTAAAAAATGTTATAGCTTATAAGATTAGTATATAATAGTTAAAATTTTTATATAATATAATTAAAGGAAAATATATAAGTAAGTAAGTGATTAAATATAAGGTAATATTAAATTAAAAAAGTAATAATATAAATATTAATTTATCCTAATTTATATTAAAAATATTTTAAACCTTTTTCTTATTATAATTAAACCTATACTTATAATTATTTTTAAGTGTTTTATATTTTAATTAGGTTTAATATTATATTACTAAGTATTAATTATTTAATTTTATATAGCTCTTTTAAAATACAATTTTATTTAAGTATTACCTAAGAAATATCTTTAATTTATAAATATTATATATAAATATTTTTATCACATATTTAATAAGGATTAATATAATTATTATAATTCTTACCTTTTATTTTATTATTCCTTAATTATTAATATTATAAATTAATAAAAGGAGAAAAAATATAAATATATTAAATGATAAATTAATTATATAAATTAATTAAATATAGCATTTACTAACCACTTTATTAATTAATAATTATTATAATTAAAATATACCTTAAATTCTATTCTTTTATATATTTTTTTTCCTTAATCCTATTAATATAAAGTAATGTATAAAACATATTAATTAATTAATTAAAATATTTATAAGCTTATTTATTACCTATTATAATTTAATTATATCCTTAAATTTATTTATTATTATACCTTTTATTTTATTTATAAATAAAGGATATATTAGTAATAAATTAAAGCTATATCTTTTTAACCTTAATAAATCCATATTAATAATAAAAGGTATATTAAATATAATATATAATAATATTATAAATGATATTAATAAATGTTATATAAATACTTAAATAAGATATAAATAATTTAATGCTAAAAAGAATTATAAGAATTATAGGAGTTAAATTAATCACCCCTTTTTATAAAATTAATTAATATTTTAAATATATAATATACTCCTTAAAAGCCCCCTTTTAACCATTAAAATAATTAAATAAAATAAAGATTTAAATGATAATTTATTTTAAAAAGATCCTTCCCCTTTATAAAGTTAATTAATATTTTAAATATATAATATATCCCCTAAACCTTTCCTATTAATTATTAGAATAATTAAATAAAGTAAGGATTTAAATAATAATTTATTTTAAAAGGATTTTTTTCCTTTATAAAGTTAATTAATATTTTAAATATATAATATATCCTTTAAACCCTCCCTATTAGCTATTAAAATAATTAAATAAAGTGAGGATTTAAATGATAATTTATTTTAAAAAGAATTAATCTTTTTTAAATTTTATAATTATACCTTATAATTAAAAGTAATATAAATATTAGAAAAATAATTAAGGTAATAATTAAAATAATAATTATATTTTAAATATTATATTTTTAACTTATTAATATTATTACTATTAACCTTAAGCTATAATAGTTAATTTCCATTAAATAATAACTTTGTTATTTTATTATAAGTTTAAGAAATATTTTAAAATTTTACTTTGTTTTAAAAGTAGGACATAATGATAAGTATAATATTATTTCTTTATTTTTTCTTTTATCCTATTTAATATTTAGATTATTATTAATATTATTTCCTAAAAATTCTTTATTTATTAGTTTTTTTATACCTTTTTAAATATTTGGTTTTATAGATTTTAATAAGAATAATATTTTTAATTTTATATCCTTATTAGTATTATTAAGGGAATATTTTTTTATATAAGAAAAAAATCTTTTTAAATAAGAAGGGAAGAATTATAAATAAGAAAAATTAACCATTTTATAAAACAATTAAGTTAGTGTTAATATAAAAAATATATTATAGCTTAATTATGCTTAATTATTAGCTTTTTAAATAGAAAAATCTAATACTTTTAATAATAGCTTAAGCTTTACTAAATTGTTTATAATTATAAATTAAACCTTTATTAAAGTAAGTATTAAGCTTATTATATTAAAAAAGAGGTATGGTATATTAGTGAAAAATATTATAAAGCTAAATATATAAATAAATTTAATTAACTAAGATAAAACATTAAAGGCCTTTTTATTTATTAACATCGCTTTTAAACCTATTAATAACAATTATTTTAAAATAGTAAGCAGCTTATTTTTTTTATTATTTATTATTAATCACATCTTATATTATAGTATAACCATTAAAAAATAAAAAGCTTATAAAGTATTAATTAAATTTACCAATTTATTTAATAAAAATAACATTAAAACTTATAAATATAATACTTACTAATAATTAAATTCCTATAAATAAAAGTTTATATTAAAAAATTAATTTATAAATACCCATATAATATTCTTTTATTATAAATTAATTTTAATAAAAGTAAAAAGAAAATATATATTTAATTATAACATTATAGCTAATATAAAATGGAATAATAAATATTTATAGTAGTAAATTAAAAGTAATTTTATATTTTTAATCTTTTAAGTTTAAAGATAATATATAAATATATTTTTTATTATTAAGATTTAAAAGTTAAAAAAGTAATAATATTTTTAAAAATTTTAATAGGTTTAGTAAATAAAGTATTGGTTTTTTTTTTTTAAGTTTTATAGTATTAAATTTTAATAATACCTTATATTATTAAATATAAAAAGTAATAAACTACTATTACTAATTATATATAAATATAAAATTTTTATAAAAATATTTAAATAATTTTATTAATATTAAGTATATATAATTAAAGCTTATATCTTTTAAAAAAGCTATTTAAAATAATTTTAATAATATAAATTTTATTATAATATAATAGGTGCTTTAACCTTACTTAGTTTCTTATGTTACACATCGCCTTTAGCGGTGGCCCGTGCACACGTGTTAATTGGAATAAATAAGTTACTTTTTTCGAATCCTTATATATAAATCCTTTTTATTTTTAGCTTAGTTATTTTTGCGAATATATAAGCTATTATTAAACCCTTATGCCTTAAAGCCTTATAGCAGGTAATAAATTTCATTTTAATATACCCCTTTTTAAGCATTAAAATTAGTTAAAAAGGTAAGTAATAATTAAAAACCTTATATTATATAACGCCTTTAATTAATATAATATATATTAAATTAAACTAATTAAATTAAATTAATATAAGGCTTTAATTGTTATTTATTTTTTTATTTAATTTATATAGCTAAAAATAAGTGTATTAAAATAATATTTATATTATTAAAATTACTTTAATTAATTTTTTCAAAGAATAAAAATCTTAATTAAATAAATATTATATTGCTTAAGTTATTTATAATCTTATATAGCTTTTTAAAAAGGACTTAAAATATTATATAATTGGTGGTAATTATTCACTACTTTTTAAATTTAGTAATATAAGGTATTATTAAAATAATAAAACTTTTTTTTTAAGTGTTATTATTTAAGCGATCCTTTTTAGAAATAAAATCCTTAAGTTTTTTTATTTTTAAAAAAAGATAAGTTAAACTAAAAGTAATTAATATATTTAATAATATATTTTAATTATATAATATTTATTATAGCTAATTAAATATTTTATAATAAATAATTTATTATTAAGAATATTTATAATTTATTTTAAAGCTTAATGTGATAATAAAATTATAATTTATTAATAAAAATATTAATAATTTAGTTTAAAGCTTAACCTTGTAAATATAATTCCTATTTAAAATATCTTATTATATTTCATAATATTATTATTTTTAAATAAATTAAATATTATCATTATTATTAAAGCTTATTCTTAAATAATATCGTTATTAAATTTATTATAAAGATAAAGCTTAAAGATGTTTTTCGTTATATTTAACTTTTTAACAACTTTTAAAAGATTAAGCTTTAATTGTTAATTAAAATCTATTATTTTAGTTATATTTTATTAACTTTATTAATTATTTTTTAAACTTTTAATAATAATATATTCTTATATAATATGGTTTATATTATATATTATATTATCCTTAATAATATATAAATAAATAATAAAGGTTATAATATTTTAAATTATATAGGATTATTTTTATTTATATTACCTAATTTTAAAGATGTATAATATATACTTAAAGATTATATAGTTTTAATTAATATTTATTATCTTTATTATTTTTAATTATAAAAAAAGTTAAAGCAAATATTTTATTCGTTTTATTAAATTATTAATATTTATTAATAGGAAAGCCATATTTTATTATACCTCATTTTAATTAATAGAAATTTTTAAATAAATTATTAAAATCTTAAAGAGATTTATATCCTAATATTTTAATGATTAGTATTTTTACATCTAATATTACTAGCATATTTATTACTATAATAATTATTTAAATTTTCTTAATATATAATTTTAATTATACCCTTTATTTTTTTATAAATTAAATTAATATCCTTAAATTAAGTTATATCCTTCCTTAAATAATAAAAACCTTTATTAGAAGAAATAATATATAATAATTTATTACCTTATTAAATAAAAATATGCTTATATATTTACATTTAAGAAATTTTATTTTCTTTTATAAGGATATTTATACTTTTTAAAATTTAAATATTATTATTTTTATCCTTAAGCCTAATTTTAAAAATAAAAAGTATTTATACTTAGTTTATTATGTTATAGTTCTAAAATACTAAGTCACATGTAAAATATGTGACTTAATAAGTAACTTTATATATATTTAAAGTATATTACTAATTAAAAATAAAACTCTTTTTTTCTTAATAATTAATACCATTTAATTAATTAGGAAATTTAACACCATAATAACTATATAATAATTATAAGCTTAGATTACACTTAACACTAATACTTTAAATAATCTTTTACATATAAATTTATCTTAAAATCCTAAACCTTTTTTCTATAAAAAAAGTTAATTATTTAATTAACTTTAAAAATAACTTATACTTTAACTTAACTGATTATAAAAACTTTAAATAAACCACTTAAATATGTTAAATATTTGGGCATTTATAACTTTATAATCTAATATTATTATTTAATCTAATTTTTAAAAAAGTATAAAGTTTAACAATATATTAACCTAAAGTAACTTAATAAGTTAATTAATCTTATAAAACTAATTTAAACTTTAATAGCTAATAAAGAAAATTAAAAACATGTTAATAAATATGTTAAAAACTTAACTAATTAGGATTAACTAGTAATAAAAGCAAAGGAAATAAAGAAAAAGTATTATAATTTCTCATAAGTATTTATTATAATAACTATATTATATAATTTATTAATTATATAATCGCTTAAATTCCCATTAAGTAAAATAGCTAATAGCTTAATAATTATCTTACCTTAACTAATACCAAATATTATACTAAGCGGCATATTTAATGTATTAAAAATTCCTTTACTAGTTAAGTTACTTAAGCCTTTTAAACTTAACAAGTTATAAGCTTTATATAAAGCTATTTTAGTAAATTATAAAAGCTATAAAAAAAAATATATGGTGATTAAAAAATGCTATATAACCATTTTAGCTTAAGTAAGGAAAATTATTAATATAAAAATTATAAATATTACACTATTTAAATTAAAACATTAAAGACGGTATAACTTAAAAGCTATAATTAAAATACTTAAAAATAACCTAGCTCCTTTATACACTAACACACTTACTTAAGCATAAAAAAAATATTATAAAATACTTACTAAGATAAAAATACCAAGTATTTTATCCTTTATTTAAACTTTAAAATTTACTTAAACATTTAAGGATATAAAAACTTACCACTTCCTAAACATAAAGGGATTATTAACTATTAAAGCATTTTTAAAAGTAATAAAAGCACATTTTAATTTAGTATAAGTTAGTACTTAACTTTAATTAACAATTTAAACCAATTAACTAAGATAACTAATACTTACCTTAAATTAATAAATTTCGATATAAAGTAAATAATTATATCTTTAAAATGTTAATGCTAAAAAAAGGGGATTAAAACATAATTTACTATAATTTAAAGAAGTGAAATAAGTATAAGATCTAATAAAGTTATTAGCAAAAATATTAAAAGTAATAAATTATAAGCTAAAAATAAATACCTATACTTAAAAAGCAATTAAACATATAAATAGTTCTTAAAGAAATGTGCTTATTTCTAATACACGGTAACTTTTAAAATAGATTATTCGATTAAACTATTAAGTGCTAAGTATTATAAGGAAATTTAAGCAATTTATTAAACCCTTATTTGAAAATAGCTTAAGGCAAAGATTAATGCTTATAAATAAAAAGTAAAACTAGTTAATAAAAATAAAACTAACCATTAAAAGGGTAAAGACTCGAAGGGAGAAAACTAGCTAAAAGATATAGCTATAATATTAATTAATTTATATTTATTTTAAAAAAGTTAGGAGCTTATAAAGTAAATCACTAAAAATTATATAACTTTAAAAATCTTTACCATTTTTAAAATTAAAAAACACCCACTTTTAAAAAGCACTATAATAAATAACTATGGATTAATTAACCTAATTAACAATAAAAAATTCTTAATTTTTAAATTATTTAAACCTATAAATATATATAATATAATTTAAACAAAAATCATAAGTTTCCCAATTATTAATATAGGAAAATAAATAATTCCTAAGTATTTTATAAGCAAATTAAAACCTAATATGTGTAATTTAATATTAATAGATGTAATAATAATAAAGGAATTCCACATAAATATTATCTTAAAGATTAAATTACGTGTAATAAATATTTAATATAATAATTAAGATTGTATTTTACATTTTAAAAAACTAAAAAAAAATAATATAATAAAGCAACTTATATATAAATATAACCTAATTTTCTTTAAATATAAACCCCTTTTCATTTACTTATCTATCCTATTAACTTTACTAACAATTATTTTACATAATATACTTATAAATATAATAAATATAATAAATATCCCAAAAATTAATAAAAAATGTATAATTTATTAACTTAGTAAAGATTTACTAAAGCTATGAAATAATTTAAAAAACCTTTAGTATAAATGCTTTAAATACTTAAAGCTAAAAACTTTTCAAACTTTAATTTATAAAGCTTAAAACATAAAGATTATTAAAATCCTTAAAGTTAAATATAAATATTACATTGTGATATATGCTCGTTAAATTATAAATAAAAAATCCTTTAAAAGACATTTAATTAAACCATTTTAAAGGATAATTTAAAACTTATTCTTTTATAAAAAAGATTATAAAAAATTGCATATATTATTCATAATTAAGGATAAATATAATAAAGTGCTTTTTATATTCCCTTTTATAAATAAAAACTAAATAATAATAATTACTTAACTTTAACTATTTAAAAGTTAAATATAAAAACAGTTTAAACTTAACATATATAAGATATATAATAATAATAAGCATATAATATTTTCTTATTAAAGATTAATAAGATTTAAGCATTAAACAAAATAAAAGGAAATTAACTTAAAGGTCTTACTAAGTTATACATATAAACCTATTAAAAACATAAAACAAATAAGGTAAAAAATAATTAACTAAATACTTAAAATATAACTTAAAACTAAACTACTAACAAACCTTTGGCCTAAGATTACTTAAGTAATAATTTAATTAATTAATAAAAGCCTAAGCTTTATCCATTATATGCACTTACTAATTAAAATACTCGATAACTAATTTAAACAATATTTTAAATTTTACACCCTAAAAATCTTTAAAGTATTAATAAGCAATTTATAACCTAACTAAAATAATATTTACATATATAAGTACAAAATATACTTATTAAAAAAAAAAAGAAAATATAATATAAATAAAAGAATATTTAAAATAATGGAAAGAATTTATATAAGGTATTTAATAAAATACCAAGTTTTTAATTTATATTATATATAAATCCCTAAAAAAAAGAAAATAATTACTACATAGGATATATAGTTTAATAAAAAAATATTTTATACCCTAAAAGCTAAATACTTAACACTTAGCTTAAAAATATCAAAAATTAATAAAATTAATAAGCTAAAAAAATAATCAATAAAAAAAAAATATTTCAAATATTAAACCTATAAGAAAAAAAGTTACCAAACTATTAAAATACAAAGTAAATTACTAAGTTAAAGGATATAAATACTAAAAAATAATTAAATAACTAACCGAAAGTTTTAAAATTAAAAGAAAATGTACTTATAAATTCAAATTTAAAACTAAGTAAATAACCTATTAAAAGAAAGCCTAGTATATAAGTAAGTAACCAACTTTTTAAACTTTTAACCCTTAAAAAAACCCTAAAATTAGGAATAGGAAAAGGTAGTGTTTTATTAAGCATTAGGTAATCATTCTAGGGGATTATAAACCTTATAAGAGAAAATTCTTTTAAAATAAAAATATTTAATTAATATTTAAGCTTAATAAGCAATAAAAAAAATATTAATAAAAATAAAAAAGGTAATATATTAATACCATAATTACAATATAAAAAAGATTATTTAAAAGGATTAAAAGCTTAACCACATATTATAATAATACTTATTAAGCTTTAATAAAAAAGTAAAAGACTTAAAGGTTAAAAACTTAAAGAAGGAGATTTAAATAACTTAACTTTTATAACCTTAATTTACAAAAATAAAGAGGAAATTTTCCTACCTATTAAATTAAAATAGTTTAACTTTTTAAAAACCTTTTTACCTAATTAATAAGAAGTAATTCATTAGGAAAATCAAAAATATTAAATATTACATATAATAATCTTTATAATAATACACTAAAAAAATGTTAAATAAATTAATATAGCCCTAAACAAATTAAAAATTTATTGGGATAAGCTCTTATAATTACCACTAAAGGAATATAAAGACTTAATAAGCCACCCACTTAATAAACAATTTAAAAAAAATACACGAAAAAAAATTCAAGCATTTAATAAAAACGGTATATAATACATTATAAAACGTAATAAAGTAAAAAATATCCTACTTCCCTTAAAATAAATATTCATATATAAATTTAATAAGAATAAATATTTAAAAAAGTATAAATCTTAACTTATTATATAAGGTAATTTCTAACACTTAATACTTTAAAACATATACGCTACCACACTTATAATAAAATTATTTTAAATAATAATAATATTAATTATAAAACTTAATTTAAATATATGATAATTTAATATTAAAAATACATTTATAAACACTTTTTAAAAAGGTAAGAAGCTAATCATTATATAACTTTTTAAAGGTTATAAAGATAAGGATAAAAAATATACCAAGCTTCTAAAAGCTTTATATAAACTATATAACTCCCTTTTATTATAATATAAAGAAATAAAAAATATTTTAAAACTTAAAAAGCTTATCACATTAATAAAAAAACCATACCTTTTTTACATAATTAATAAGAAAATATATATATTAATATATATAAATAATATATTAATAATAAATATTTTTAAATACATAACTAAGGCATAAAAAATAATTAATCGTTTAAAAAACTTATATAAAATAAAAAATTAAGGACTAATTAGCTAATATTTTAGAATTAAAATAATTAAAGATAAGAAATAATAAATTATTTCCCTATTTTATAATAATTATATTAAAAAAATTACAATTAAGTTTTAATTAAATAATAATAGCTAAGTCTTATTAACTTCTTTACCATTTAAACTACTTTTTAAATATAAGAGAAAAGCCATTAAAGTAAAGGTTAAGACTTTTTAAAAACACATAAGATTAATTTTATATATTATAATAATAATTAAACCTAACATTATATTCACAACTATATAACTTTCCCATTAT
The DNA here is from genome assembly GCA_002120335.1 of Hypoxylon sp. EC38. Lineage (NCBI taxonomy): Eukaryota > Fungi > Ascomycota > Sordariomycetes > Xylariales > Hypoxylaceae > Hypoxylon > Hypoxylon sp. EC38. The sequence continues at coordinate 916,914 of KZ111236.1, read as the reverse complement.
TTAACTAATTTAAAACTTAAACATATAATAACAACCAACTAAATAATTAAATATTTATATATAACACATACCTTATACATTAAATATAAAAGTAAAAGTATTAAAGCATAGGCCCTACTTATATTAAATAACACATTATTTACAAATAATATAAAAAACAAATAATTATCCTATAAATAAATTATAAATTTATATAATAATTCAATCACTTAAAAGGCTACTTATTTACTAATAATATTAACTTCTATAATAAAAACTAAACTACTTAATATTTCAAATACGATAAAAAAGATAATAACTTTATAACACTTATTTAAAAACATATAAATTAACTTAAAGTACACATAACAAATCCATAATAATAATTAATAAATAATTAAATTAATCATTAGAAAAAAAGAACGAATTAATATTAAACTTTATCACATAAATATATAAAATATATAATTATAACAAAAACATACTTTTAAAACCTTTAAAATACTTTATTTACTAACTAATTAAATACTAGCAAATAAATTAATAAAGAATTTATCGAAACAAAAATTTAAACACTTTTAAACATTATTTAATTTACAAAATACATAAAATTTATTAACTAATAATTAAAAAGCTTATATAAACAACTTATTAATATTATTAATTACTTTATATTAATAAATAAACAAGTATAATACTTTAACACAATACCTTTAAAGCTTAAATAATTCCCTAAATCACTTCCTTATAAAAATCCACCACTTATTTTACCCATTTCCTTATCATTTTTATTATCCTTTTAACGCTTAAATTAAAAGCTAAATATAAAAAAATCAACTTTATTTATATTTATAAACTTAATCTTATTCTTATCATTTAACAACTTATACTTTAAAAAAGTAAATAAGGTATATTATAAAACACAAATTACTTATATATATTAATTAACATAAAAAAAAAGAGCAAATAAAAAATTTTATAAAAAACTTACTAACATATTTTAAATAACACCACCAATTAAAAACATTTTTTATAAATAACAAGCCATTAATTAAATGATTAAATTATTAAATTTATATATAAAATATAAATTAACAAAAGTAACGCTATTATAATAAAATAAACAACTTATAATTCTTAATAAAAATATCCACTAAAATATAACTAATACTAAGCACCTTACCCTATTAAAATATTATTATATAAAGCTTAAAAACAACCAGCAAATATATTCCTTACACAACTTAAATAAAATATATAACAAAATGCCTTAATAAAAAAACAAACACTTTTCTAAATAAAGGAAGTAATCATAAACATTAATAATAAATTAAGAATAAAAACTAACATTTACACACCATTATTAACTAATAAAGCATTAATTAATATATTAAATATTTTAAAAGCTTTAAAACTAATAACAAAGCATTCTCACTTATATTAAATAAAAGATATTACAAATTTATTAACTTCTTTAAAAACAAAACTATTAATACTAACCTAAGAATTATTACTTACTAATAACAATTAACAAGCTCCTTTTATATTACCAAATTAAATAACCCGCGCTTTCTTTAAATTATTATAACATATAACATATAAAACAATTTTAAATTGCTTAAGTATTTTAATCTTTTTCTTAATAAGCACTATTATAATTAAAGTACCTATTAATTACTTAAATATAATTAAAACTAAAAAAGAACAATTAATAAAATCCGCTAAAATATAATTTAAATTTAACTTAAACTTAAAAAGTAATTAATTAGGAAAAAAAACAACTTACCACTTTACCAAAAAGATTTTATATAAAAAAGAAAAAGCAATAACACTTTAACATAAAAAAGGCTTTATTATATAAATATAAAAACAATTAAATTAATAAAAGGTTACTTTAATATTATAAAAATTACTATAAAATCATTAAAAAGCTACTTAAAGATTAAATTAACTTAATAATTTATAAGGTAAAAATATAAAATATTATAATAACTACTTAAAAACTATAAGCTATATAATAACTATTTCCTAACTTAATTTTAAACACTAAAACAATTAAAATACATAAAGAAAACAACTTATTTAACACTTAACTTTTTAAATATTTACTTAAGCACCACTTATTAACACTATAATTAAAGATTTATTAACTATTCCCATTATAAAACTTTTACCAACTTTACTATTTTTATTATTATCTTATATATAACGCCATTTAATTGATTAAAATAAATCGTTAAAAAAGAAAATATTCTAATCATTATTATCCAAATCCAATTTAAACTTAAAAAATAACTTAAAATTTAAAAACAAACTTTTAATAAATATTTAAATAATTATACAAAACGCTTATATCTTTTTAAACTTCATTTAATATTAAAAAACCTAATAAAAAACATATAAAAAAACCTATATAAAACTTAATAAAAACCACCTCTTATAAAACCAAACATTATAAATAACAATATACATAATTAATAATATAACTATTAAAACTAAGTTATTAAAATTAAATTCTTAAAAAAATAAAAATAAACTTATACTTTATAACAACTATAATTACTAATATATTTAAAACAATACTTATTATTTAAACCAATTAAATCCTTATAACATTAATTAAACTTCCCAATTAACACACTTCTTATATAAGCTAAATAAAAATTATAACAATAAATTCTTAATAACTTAGGCTTAAAAACACACCCATTAACAATTAATACATTTTAAACCAAAATAAATAGCAAAATAACTTAAGCTATAACCTTACCTTTACTTTTACCCTTATAATTAACTAAAAAACTCCTTAAAAATAACTAAGCAAAAGTAATTAACGGAGCAAAAATCATAGGAAAAGTAAAAGCAAAGACAAAAATAAAAGAATTAATAAACTACATTAAAAACATATTAATCTTATTAGCTATAAAAAACAAAACATTAAAAAAATTAACCCTTTCCTTAACCTTAACTAATAACTTAAAAGCAACTAAGCTAACAACAATATATTTAACATTAAGATTAAAATTAAAATCGTTAAAAATCTTAATTATATTATATTAAAAAAATTATTAACTTAAGAAAATATTTTAATAACAAAGGTAATTAGCTAATCATTAACAAGAATAATTAACTAATTCGAAATAACTAAATTAACCTTAATAATAATAAAAATAATTAACTAATTTTAAACAAATAAATCATTTATAATTTTTAATATAACTATTATATACTTTATATAAGTTACCTAAGCCTTAACTAAATAAACTACTTAACGAAAGCTATAATATTTTTTACCCATATTAAATTAAAAAAGAAAGCTATTACAAAAACAATCAAAAATAAAACTATTCGTAAATAACCTAAAAAATAAAATTAAGGAAAAGAATTAGGAAAGCTTATACAAAGGTAAAGCCACTTATAAGTAAACAAATAAGCTTAACATTAGCTATTTTAAAAGCTTTAAAGTAAGTAAAGCTATTTACACACGTTTAAAAAATCGTTACCAAATTAACTATAATATTTTAAACTCCTATGCGAAACTTTTTAAGCCATTTAATTAATCCACTTATTAAAAACTAAAAAACATTATACTAATTCTACTTAATAAAAAAAAGGTTAAAACATACTCTTATTAGCTTATTTCTTTTATTTAAAGCTTAATACACGTAGGATATAACATATTAAAAAGGGTTAAAATAAGGTAATTAAACTTTAGCTAAAATAATAAAAACTTAATCCTAAGCCATATATAGCTAAAAAATATATTACAATTTTAAAATACTAAGTCACATATAAAATATATGACTTAATAAGTAGCTTTATACATATTTAAAGCATATTATTAATTAAAAGTAAAGCTCTTTCTTTCTTAATAATTAATATCATTTAATTAATTAGGAGATTCGACATTATAATAACTATATAACATATTATATATTAAATCTTTTAAGGAAATTTATTAACTTTAATATAAAAATCTATTTATTATATTATAATATTTTTATTTTATTTATTAAATATTTTCTTAAATTTCTTTTCGCTTAATTTAGTTAATTTTTATTTATTAATATTATTATTATATTTTTTATAAATAATAATAGTAAAACTTAATATTTTATATTTCTTTAAAATATAAATAAAAATAAAATAGTTAAATAAATACTTTTATTTTAATTATTTCTTTAATTATTTAATAAAGTAATTAGTGGTTAAATTAAAGGTATTATAAGTAAAAAGTATAACCGTTAAAATTTTAAAGTTATTTAAAATATTAAAATTTTAAATATAAATAACATTATTTTTAATATTAATAATAATAATAATATCCTTAATATTAATATTAGTAATTTTAATATTAACAAAAATAATATTAACAAGCTTAATATTAATAAAAGTAATGTTATAAACCTTATTTATTTAGTTTATATTAATTAAATAAAATGTTTTAATAATAATATTAAATTTAGGAATTATAATTTTAATTTATATTCCTTTTATAACCCCTTTAACAATCTTTTAAATAATTTAAACCCCTTTTATAAAAAGCCTTAATCTTTATTAATAAGTGAGAATAATATTATAAAAACTTATTATTTACACTTATAATTAAGATCTAACAAAAATAAATTCATTTTTATTAAAAATCAATTATCCTTTAAATAAAGTAGTTAGTTTAAATATAAATTTAAGCCTAAAATTCCCTATATTTTTACTTTAAATTAAAAAAAAGATAATAAAGGTAATATATTTTCCCTTAATTAAATATTAAAATAGAAATTTTAATAAATTTATATTATTACTTTTATAAAAGGTATTATAACATATATAAGGATTTATTATAAAAAATAATCTAATAAGATAATAATTAAAATAATATAATGAAAATTATATATAAAGTAAAATAAAATAAAATAAATTTATATTTATAAATAATGTTTAATTAAATTTAAACTTTATAATTAAAATATTATATAGCTTATATAAATACTTAAGTTAAAAGCTTTTAAGCTCTTAGCCTTTTTTATTTTATAATTAAACCTTTTTTAAGCTTTTAACATTTTAATTTTATTAAGTTATACTTATAAAAAGAAAAAACTAATAAATAATTTCAATTTAAAGTTTTTATATTTTAAAAAATGATTTAAAATTATAAAATATAAGCTTTAATTAAAAGGAATATTAATACCAAAGTTGAAAATATAATATGCCCTATTAATATCCTAATTAAAAAGGAAATTTTAATATAATACGTTAATAATAACTATTTATATTTTTTATTTACGATAAAGTGGTTAATTAGTTTTATATAATTTAAGTAAATATTATAAGATGTTTATTTAAAAGTTATTTATAGCTTTAATTTTAATTTTATTTTCTTTAATAATTAATATATTATTAATTTAGAGTATTTTTATCTTTAATGCCTATTTGTGAATATTAAGGATGATTTTTTAATATTTTAAAAATTAATTATACTCATTTAATACAAAAGTTTTAAACCTTTTTATAATATATTAATTGTTTAACTTTTATATAATAAAAAATTTAGTACTTTTAATATTTAAAATAATATTATAAACTATATATTTTTATCTTTTAAGAATTTTTTTAATTATATTAATAGCTATTATAAAATTATTAAAGTATTAGTTAATAATACTATTTAGTTTATAATTAGTTAACTTTACTTTTATAAGGAAATAGGAAAAGAAAATAAATGATAAGGTAATGTTATATAATAAATAATTTAGTTAAAATAATTTAAAAAAGGTAAGGAATATATTTAAGCCATATTTAAAGGTTAAATTTATAATAAATATTTTTAGTTTTAAAGTAAAATAGGAATTTACTTAAGAAATGTAATTCTTTAATTACTTTTTTTTAATAAATCACTTAATCTTTTTACTTATATTAAAAATCTTATTAAGTTTAAAATAGGTGAATAAAGCTAAGGTATTATTGGATTTTTATATTATATAATTTTTAATAAGTTTAACTTTATAAGTATTAAAAAGTGTATATGTGTTTTTATAATTAAAAAGTATATTATTTTTAATATTAAAAGATGTTATAATATCTTTTATATTAGGGTATATTATATTTATAATATTAGAAAATATTATATCCTTAATATTAAAAGGTGGCTTTATATCCTTAATATTTTTATTTAACCTTTTTAACATATTTTTAATATTTTTCCGTATAAAATTTAATAGTGTTAGGTATAACTTTTTATTATATAATATAATATTAGCTATTATTAAATATATCTTTTAATATTTTAACATATAAATAAAGTTTTTATTTAATTTTATTTTAATAGTATTATTATTTATAAATAGTATTATTAATATAAAGTTTAGTAATAAAAGCAAAGTATAATTTACCTTTTAAAAATCTTATTAATTTAATAAAAGATTTAAATTAATGTTTTTTAATAAAAGGTTTAAATTAATATTTTATAGTAAAAGGATTAGATTAATATTCTTAAGTTAATTATTTATAAAATTTAAGATAGATCTTTAGGGATTAATAAAATAGGAAAGATTATTTAATTTAAAAGGATTATTAAAAAGATTATTATTAAAAGAGAAAAGGTGGTTAAAAATGAAAGATTTTTAAGGGAGTGAGGATTATTAAAATTAAAGGGTATATTATAATTAAGTGGATTAGTAAGATTAAGTGTATTAAAATTAAAAGGGATATTAATTTTAATGGACTTATTAAAATTAAGTGGGTTAATAAAATTAAATATATTAAAATTAGGAAAAGTATAAGGATATAATATATTAAAAAGGTTAAAAGGCAAAGAAATTTATATAATAAATTATAAAAGTAAGTAAAGCTTTTTAGCTTAAGTATAATTAAAATAAAGCCTTTTTATTAATAAGGATTTATCTTTACTATTTCATTTTTTCTTAAATTAATAATATATAATATTATTAAAAAGGGAATTAAATTTAAATTTATTGTTTAAAGTAATAAAAAGAAAATATTTGGGCAATTTAGGTTATATTTAAAATTTTATAATTAAATAATTTATAATTATAAAAGATAATAAGGTTTATTTTAAGTAACAAAGGTGGTAAATATATTAACTAGGGATTAGATTAAAGTTATTAATAAAAATAAGTATTTAAAATAGTGTAATAATTAATAAGGCTTAGGTATTAAATTTAAAAAGTGGTAAGGTATTATTACCAATTATATATCATTTTAAATCTTTTTTAAAAAGCCATATATAATTATAAATAACTTTAATATTAATAAATATATATAATTATAATTTATATCTTTTAAAAGAGTTAATTAAGGTAATTTTAATAATATAAATATTATTTTAATATACCTTTTTTAAGTATGAAAATTAAGTAAAAAGGTAAATAATAATTAAAGCTTTATATTATATAACACCTTTTAATTACTATACATATATATACATATATATTTAAATTAAATAATTAATTAAATTAAATTAATTAAAATATTTTATTCTTAAAGAAAAGCTTTAAGTAAATATTTTATCTTTTTTTTTTATTTATTTTATATTTATTAAATTATATATTATTAAAGGTATATTTCCTTTTCATTTATTAAATTTTTTAACCTTAACCATTTTTAATATAATAAGCATAATATTTTAACCTATTATAGAAAATTTAATTTATAACCTTTTAAAGGATAAAAATATTAAATTACATTTAAAAGATTTTTTAAAAACCTATTTTAATTAATTTAAAATTTATTACTTAAAAATCCTTAAAGCTAATGGTAATCCTTTATTAACCTTTACTACTACAAATAATAAAGATGTTTTATATTGTTTAATTTATTATTCCTATTATATTATTACTAGGAATTATTAAAACAATATTAAAAATAGTTTATTAAATATATATAATAATTTTTAAAATAGTAATTTTCATTCTTAAGCTTATTTATTTAAAAATGTTAAGGATTAATTAGCTTATATATTTTAAAGCAAAAATAATATTATTTTAATAAATAAATTAGTAATTAAATTATACTTTTATATATTAAAAAACCTTAAAAATTATTATAAGTTATTTTTTTTATCGTTTTAACATTTTATTAATAATATTTATATTAGTAAATAATTTTAAGTTAAGATATATTATTACTTTTTATTTTAAATATTAAATTTTTTTAAACTAATTATTAATATTATGGTAAAATTTTCCTAAGCCTATTATTAATATAAATATATTACCAAATATATATTTTTTAATTGAAAAGGTAAACTTTATAAAAAGTAGCTATATAATTCCTATAATATATAAAACCTAATTTCTGCGAAATTTTATATAGGATTAAGTATTAAACATAAAAAGAGGTAATTTTCTTAATAAATTTTTTAATTAAATCCTATTACGTACAAATATTTATAAGCTTTTTAATAATAATATATTTATATTATTTTTAAAAAAGATTAATAAAAATATTAGGCTTAAGCTATTTATATAACTAATAATAAAGCCACTTAAAAATATAACTTAAACTATATAAAAGCTAATAAAAAAATATTATAATTATTAGTATTATATAACTAATTAAATATTTCATAAATATATCTTTACTTATTTTACTTAATTTATCTTTTATATTATATATATATTACTCCTTAAGGAATTATAAAAATTATATATAAATTATAACTTTTATTTATTACTTTTTATAAAAGATAATAAGATAAAATAGAAAAGGTAAAATATATTAAGTGATAATTTTTATTAGTTATATATCGGCTTTAATAACTTAATAAGCCTAATAAAATTTATTAAAAAAAAATAATAAATAATCTTATAGGAAAGGAGATAAGTTTAATAATCTTAATAATCTTAATAATTTTAACAGGTTTAATAGCTTTAATAAAGCTTTAAAAATAAAACCTAAATTATAGGATATAACGTTAAATAAATAATTTTATATGGATTTTAATAACTTTAATAACTTTAATAATATTAATCAAAGGTTATATAGAATAATAAAATTATAAATAACAATAATAAAAAAATAATTAAATATAATACCTTAATTAGAAAATAATATAAATAAGAAAATATATAATTGTTTAATAAAATACCTTTATTTTCTTAATAATTTAAATATTACCTATAATATTAAATACAAACCAAATTTATCCATTACCTATTTTAATGATTTAAATAATTCCTAATTAGTTTTATTTTTTAATAATAATAGAAATAGCTAAATAAGTAAAAGTAATAAGTTAAATTAAATAAGTAAAAGTAGTGTAAGTATTAATAATAATATTAATAAGCTTACTTAAAACATTAGGATTATATTTATAATTATATTAAGGGATTTTATAATTAATTTAAATATGTTATATTAAATAAATTTTATTTATTAATCCCTTATTACATAGGATAATTAATTAAATAGAACTTTTTTTATAATTTATATATTAGGTTTTTAAATATTTTATTTATTAAAAGGTATAAGAATTTATTAATATTTTATTATTCATTCCTTTTTTATTTTATTTTATTAATTAAAGTTATTAAGGTAATCTTAAGTTTAAAAAATCAAATATTTATAATTAATACTTAACATAATATAAATATATAATTAATAATAATATCCTTATATTATAAATAATATTATAAGTTATTTAAATAATTATATTAAAGAACTTTTTATCTTTTTTAAGGTTAAATATAATACAATTATATTATAAGTAATTTGGGTTTTTTTACTTAAAATGATTTAATAGGATAAATAATAGGTTTTAATTAAACTAATAAGTTTATTTAAAAAATTGCCTTATTTTTAAGCATTAGGGATAATTAAATATTTGCTAAGATAAAAATAAGGCAATTATTTTCTAACAATATTAAATTTTTTAATAAACTTTTAAAAGATATATTTTAAAATAAAAATATATATTATAAAGGAAATTTATAAAGGTTATTTAATATATATTATAAAGTATTATATAACTTCGTAAATTTTATAATTATTAAGCTACCTAGTTATAAGTTTAAAAAATAGTATGGCAATTATAATAAAAGAATGTCCTAAATATTAAAATATTCTTATAAAGGATAAAATTAAATAGAAAAGAATAAATATATAAATATTTAAGATTATTAATTAATAATATATTAACTATATTTATTTAAGTAAAAGGTAAAGGGATAATATTAGGAAAAAATATAAAAGGCTTAATTTTATTTAAAGGGATTAAGGGATAATATGTTATAGCTTAATAATTTATTAAATGAAATAATTACTATATTATTATAACTTTCACCTTTATTTTATAATTATCCCTTTTATTAATAATATAAATAAATACCTATTTAATTTATTAATATATTTTTCATATTTTTTTATTTTACTTTATTTCTTACCTATGCTTTCTTTATAAATACTTTATTTATTATAAGTTTTTAAAATAAAAATAATATAATGTTTTAAAAAAGATAAGTAATTAAATAGGAGGATTTAAATTAATTACGCTAGGCTTATAAATATGCTATTATATTTAAGTATAATTTAGCTTTAAAAATAAACTTAATAAAATAAATTAAGTAAGTAATAATATACTATTTTAAAGGTTTAACTAGTACTTTAAAGATTTTAAGTAACGAAAATAAGTTATTAATTATATAAAAAAAGCATAACCAATTAATTAGTCTTTATAAATAAAGGAATTATTATACGCTTTTATGTAAATTAAATAAAGGAGTAAAGGTTAATGCCTTAAATAAAATAAAGTTTTATTTGATTGTATTAAAGAGATAAATTAGTATTAATATTTTAAAGGTAAAGCTTAAGTTATTAAATTAAAACTTAAAATCTTAATTATTTATTTTATTATAATTATTCTTATAATAACTTTACTTTATTTAATTCTTAATATTATATATTTAATATTATAATTATAGCTTTAAGTCTTATTATTTATAGGATTACTATATTAACCATAAATACTATAAAAGGTATTTTATATAACCTATTATAAAGCGTAATAAATCATTAAGATTAAATTTAAACATACCGTTAAAGGTAATATTAATTATAAATTAAATAATTTTAATAATTAGTAAGATATAAAAATTAATAAATAAATTAAATATAATTAATTATAATTTCTAATATAAATATAAAAAGATATAAGAAATTTTAAATTAAAAGGATGTTAATTATTATAATAAAATAATAGTAATAATAAATAATTTCTAATAAATATTATAGGAAATATATAAGCTTTTAGGGCTTAAGTTTTTATGTATAAAAAAATCTTTAAATGTAAAAAATATTAAAGAAGATAAAGAAATTAAAAAAGTGGATTTTATTAAATATTTTAATAAATTAATTATTATAAGCCTTAAAGCTATAAATAAGGAAAAGAAAGTTATATTTATAATCCTTACTATTTAATTATTAAAGATTATATTATATTAATTATTAGTAAGTATATTTATCCCTTTTTAATTAAATATTTCTTATAAGCCCTTTTAAAATAAATTTAAATCTTTATTTCTTATTAATAAACTTTAACAATACTTTTCTTTATTTAATTTATTAAATGGTAATGATAGTAATGATAATAATATTTTTATATTTATTTTAAAATTAAAAAAGAGTATATATAAAAGTAATTTAAATTATCTTTTAAAATAAAAATATTTTGATTTTATATTAAATAAGGAAAATCACTTTTATAATATTTAAAATTAGTTAGTATATTATAATATCCTAATATTATTATTAAAGATTATTAAATATAAGAAAGGAATATACCTTATATATTTTAATAAATTTAAGCTTATTATAACCATTATAAGGATTAGTAAAAAAGAACTTTTTAATTTTATTACAAATATTTATAATAGAGTTAAAATACTTAAAATATTTATAAAATTATAGATATTTATAGGGAGGATTTAATAATAAAAGCTTTGAAAAGATTTTATTAAGATAAAGTATAATAATAAAAACCCTTTAACCTTTTTATTTAAATAAAAGTTATAGATTTGTTAATATTACAATATTAATTTATTAATTAAATAAGAATAGTTGATTATTATATTTTTTATAGCTTATAAATATAATATATTTAATTAGGTAAAGTTTATTTTAAAGTTTATTAAAAATATAGGTATAATAATTAATAATGTTATTAAAAATTTTAATAATAAATTTAAAGATAAGATAAAATTAATAATTAACTTTAAAATTTTTTATAATTTAAAAGGTAAAGGTTATAATTATAATAAAAGTTATGATTATAATGGTTAAAGTAATTTAAATGGTAATAATAATAATAATAGTAATGGAATTATTAATAAAAAGTTTAATTAAAATATTAATTTTAAACCTTTATATTTTAATTATAAGTAATATAAATATTTATTAAGGGATTACTTTAAATTATATTAAAATAATAATTATAATAGTTATGGGTAAAATAACTAAGCTTACAAAGGTTGTTTATAATTTTAAACTAATATTAACAAATTTAAGCCACCTAATAAACGTATATATAAATTTAACTTTACTTTCTTTTTAGCTTATATTTAATTAAATGATATAAGGTAGCTAATTAATTTTTACCAAGTTAAAATAAGCCGGAAAAAAAAAGTATTAACTAAAATTAATAATATAAAAAAGGTTAATAAGAAGTTTATTTTACTAGCTATAATAGCATTACTTTATTTAAACCTTTTAACTCTTTTATTTACATTTTACCTTTATACCTTTTTAGCTAAGATTAATATAAAAAACGATTTATTATTTAATACTAGCTTAAATATTTACATTATAAATAACAACTTAAATTATAATATTTAAATTTTAATTAATATTTAAAAATTTAAATTTTTTATTAACATAAGTATTAAAAAAATTTTAATAGAAAAGATAAATTATGTTTATTACAAACTTATAAATATATTTTAAACCCATTCCTTTACTACCTTAAACCATATTTTATATATTAAAACCTTTCCTATTAAAATATTCTTAAGTAAACTATTTTACTATTATAATAAATATATAATAGGATATAATATTAAGGATATTAAAGGTAATATTATTACCTTATTAAACATTAGGAAATATAAATTTTTACTATAATAACGTAATATAAAAAGATTAAATATGCTTAAACCTTAGAAATTTATAAAAAACTAATAGGAATTATTGTTAGGATTATCCCTAATAAAAATTAATAATACTAAATATATTTTCGTAAAAACCCTTAATGGTAATACATTTTTAATTATAAATAAAATTATATAAAAATTAATACTTTAATATTAAAGATTTTACCACTTTAATATATAATAATTAATTTAGATAATATAAAAAACTATTAAAATTAACTTATTTTTATTATAAGTTAAGGTATTATTATATTTTACCTATAATTAAATAAAAACATAAAAAATTAAGTTTATAAACTTATAAGAAAAAATAAACCATATTAAATAGGTATTTTAATATAACATAGGTATTATTAACTTAGAATTAGTTAAAGATTATAAATACTTTTCCCTTATTATTAATAATAAAAGTTAGTACTAAATATTTAATATATATAAATAAAAGAATAATATATAAAATACCCTTAAAACTATTATTAAAAAAACCTTATTTCGCCTTATTATTTTATCCCTTAATAATAATAGTAAAAGCCATTATATTATTATAATTTATTTAAATAAGGGATATAAATTTAAAATAACTTAGTTTAAAATATTTTGTATAAAAAATAAAATTAATCTTATTATATTTATACCTTAAAACTAATATTAAAATAGTATGCTTAAGAAATATATTTAAGTAGTATAAAATATAATATAGGTTATAACCATTTAAATGAAAATTCCTTTATATTTTTAGCTATAAGTTATAATAGGTATAACTTATATATTAAATTAATTTAATACTTTTATAAATAATAGTTATATAGTTATTAAATGTTATTTTAATAAATTAAACCTTAGAAAAAACCATAAACCTAATATTACTAATTTAAGAATTATTAAATTAAAGTATGTTATATATATTAATAAAAATTAAAAGATTAAGTTTAAAAAGATAAATGCGTAAGGTATAAAGGTTATATTATTAAATTATATTAGAAAGTATAATTATATTATTTAAATAATTAATAAAGGATATATATTTAAAACATTATATATTATATTTTATAAAAATCTTAGTAACTTAAAAGGTATTCCTAATCCTTATAATATTATATATTTCCTACTTAAATATATTTACAAATATTTTCACTATAAAATTACTATTAAAAGTTATATCTATAATAGAAATTATAATATAGTTAATAAAAATGTTATTAATAAGGAAATAAAAATTATTAAATAAAAATAAGGTTAACTTAAGAAGAAAAAAGTACTAAATATATATTATTATATAACTCCTATTAATTATAATAAGATTTTTAAAGTATTAATAGCTTATTTTTAAAAAGGGCTAAGGAATATAAAAAATATTATAAGAGATAATTTAGGATATAAGTCGCTTAATTTCCTTAATAAAACTAACTAAGTATTAATGGTTTGGTAAGATTTTATATATGTAATTAAAAGTACTTTACCTTTTAATTAAAATAATAAAAATTATTTATATAAATTATCCTTATTTATTAAATATTATTAAATATTATTAAATATTATTAAATATTATTAAATATTATTAAATATTATTAAATATTATTTATTTAAAATAATATAAACCTAACTTTAGCTAAAGTAAAAAAAAGTAATAAATAGGCTAAATAATTAAAAATTATTTTTATTAAAATATATAAGACTTTTTAAAAAAACACCTTTAAATTTGTTAACTATAGTATTGTTAAATATAAAAACATTATTAATTTTAAATAAGTTTTAAAAAAAAGTTCTTTTTAACTAAAAAACTTAAAAAGTATAAGGCTTGTATTATTATTAAAGGCTTTACTTAAAAAAAGGGTATTAACTATAATAAAATAAGGGTAATAATTGTTAAGATTATTTCTTAGTAAATTTTTATAATATTTATTATAGCTTAAGCCTAGTATATGGTTTAAATTAACTTTATTACCATATATTTAAACGGTAACTTAAAGAAGTAAATTTTTATATATTAATTTCCCCTTTTTTAAAAATATTTTAATAAGTTTTTTATTAAGGCTAAATAGCATAAGTATATAGTAAATAAAATTATTAAATTAATAAATTTACTATATAACTTAAAATAAGCTAGTATTACTTAGCAAATTAAGGTATATTAGTTTATAAATAAATACGGCTTTATTTTCTTAGTTTTAAATAATATTATTTATATTAATAAAAAGTTAAATATTATTATTACTTTGTACGTAAACGACTTTATTTTATTTAAACTTAATAAGGAAAAGCTTAAGAAAGTTAAATAAGATTTAAACAAGGAAGTTTAGCTTAAAAACTTAAAAACACCAATTAATTTTTAAGTATATAAATTGTTAAATTAATACTAATAAGTAATATAAGAATTAATTAAGCAAATTATATTAAGAAAGTGTTAAAAGAATTAAACCTTATTATAAGTAAATTTATTTTTATATCCTTTAATCTTAACTTTTTCTTTAATATTATATAACATATTAATTTAGTAATTAAATAGGAAGTATATAAATATATATTACTTATTAAATGTTATAACTTTTTAGCTTATATTTTTTAATTTAACTTAAGCTTTTTAATATTTACTTAAGCTAGATTTATATTTAATCTTTTTCCTAAATATTTTATTAAAATTAAAAGGGTTGGTAAGTATTTAAAAAGGGTAATAAGTAAAGGGATTTGATATTAAAAATTAAATAATTTTTATCCCTATTTAAGATTTAATAAGTTTGGCTTATTTAATATTATAAATATTAACCTGGTAGGAAATATTAAGATAAAATGTTTAACTATTAATATTATTTTCTTTATATTAAATGAATTAATTTTTTTAATTATTTCGATTTTAAATAATTATTTTTAAGAATTTATTTAAGGTAAAGTTTATTAACTTAAGCGAGTATATTAGTGATATCGTATAAATTTGCAACTTTTTAACTAAATTAAGTGGTATACTTAATGGGCTAATTATAATATTTGAAAATAATATTAAAGTTATAAAGTGAATAAAAAGTATAACGGTAAATAAAAAAAATAAATATATTTAAATTTAATATTTTTATTTATAATAGGAAATTAAGGCTAATTATATTAAGTTATAATATATATTAAGCGTTAAGAATCTTACTAATATATTTATTAAGCTATTAAATAAAAGTAATTTTAATTAAGGATATAATCTTTTAAATTTAAAACTATTTTAATAGTTTGTTTATTTATTACCTATTAAATTAAAAGGAAATATAGGTAAAAAAGTTATTATATGCTTTCATATAAACTAAATAAAGGAATAAAGGTTAATAACTTAAATAAAATAAAGTCTTATTTAATTGTATTAAAGAAATAAATTAGTATTAATATTTTAAAGGTAAAGCTTAAGTTGTTAAATTAAAACTTAAAATCTTAATTATTTGTTCTATTATAATTGCTTTTAATCTTATTAAAATAAATATTAAAATATTCTTTACTACTAATGACTTTAAGGATAATTAAATATATAAATATTAGGATATTATTTAACATAATAAATTAAAATAAACCATATTTTTTTACTTATACCATTTACATTTTATTATTTTTATAACTTTTTATTATTTAAATAAGCTTATATATATAGCTAAATTTTATTTATATATCTTATACTTTAATTTAATAACATTTATATTAAATATTTATATAAAAATAAATAATTAAATAAGGTTAATTCATTTAATATGCCTTACCATTATATAATATATCTTATAAAATATAATATATCCTTTAATTTAATATTAGCATTTAATAACTAGCTTTATTTTAACATAAATTAATATATAATTCTAATATTTTATTAATAAAGCTAAGATTAATTTATACGTTATATAATAAATAATTACATTTATATACACATATTTTTAAAATATTATTTATTTATAAAAACATATATATATAAATATATAATATTTATATTTAAATAATAATATATTAAATTTTTAATATATTAATATTATATATTAATGTTTATGTTTATAACATATTATAATATATTTCTTTTCTAATATAAATGTTTAATTTGATTTTTTTTAATTAAATAAGAATTTATAATTTTCAAATATATATTAAAAAAGCCCTTATTTTTATATTAAAATTCTTTTATTAACATATATTATATTTATTTACTTATATACGTATTTATTTTCTTTTACTTATATGTATATATTAATTTAATTTTTCTTAAATTTTATTATAAAATTAACCCTTTAATATTTTTATTAT
Organism: Hypoxylon sp. EC38; assembly: GCA_002120335.1. Lineage (NCBI taxonomy): Eukaryota > Fungi > Ascomycota > Sordariomycetes > Xylariales > Hypoxylaceae > Hypoxylon > Hypoxylon sp. EC38. Next base: position 899,518 of record KZ111236.1, on the reverse strand, counting down.
ACTTAAATTGTTTAAAATATATTTAAAAAAAATTAAATAGATTTAAATTTAGTCCTAGCTAAAATATTATCTTTTAAAAATAAAAAATCGATCTTATTAAGTTAAATGAAAAAAACCTTCGCCTTATTCCTAAATTAATTTGCAATAGCTTAAATCTTAATTAATCTTAAATAAATAGCCTTAATTAAAATTTAACAAAATAAAATCACTTCCTAACTTAATTTAAACCATTTATTAAAAACCCCTTTTTTAAAAATAATAATAATAAGTTAGATTTAATAAATAATGTAAACCTTACCTAATATATATTTTAAATCTTAATTAAAATAAAGAAAATATATATAAGTAATATTATTAAATTAATAATTAATAATTTAAATATATAAATATATATTCTTTTTATATTTTATTAATTAAAAAAACTTATTAATAACGATTTTAGCTTAAGATAAAATGGATTATTTCCTTAAATAAATATTATAAGGATAAAATATACCATTATTAAAAGATTAAACTTAATCCCTTATTTATTTTAAATTATAAAAGTAAGTTTAAATCAATTATTTTCTAATATAATAGTAAGCTTTAATATATCTTAGCTGTTTATATAATAATAATTGAAATTATTTTATTTTTAAAATATATTTATAAAAATTATTAAGCAAATAAAAACATATTTTAACATTATATAATTATACCAAACTATTTAAATAATACTTATATTATATACCATTATAATAATTAAAGTTATAAATATTCTTATAAATTAAATATATTAAATATTTTAATTAAATATAATTTATTAAAATGTTATAATTATTTTAACTTTTATAAATATAAAAAAACATATAAAGGTTATTAAGCCACTTATAATATTAACTAAGAAATAATAATAGTATATTTTTAATATGTTATTATATAATATAAGTAATATTTAAGCTTATTTACTTATTATTATAAATAAAATTAAAGACTTAAAATATTAAATTTATATATAAGTTATATTATACCTTTTTCATTATTTTTATATAATATATTTATAAAGATTTATCCTATAATTCCGCTATTATTATTATATTTTAAAAACTAAAATATTTTATATAAAAACTAAATAAAATTAATAAAAAAAATAGGATATTATATTTAAAGAAATATAAAAAGGTAGGAAATAAAAAGGCTAAATATAAGAAAATATATCTTATATATTTAAGTATTTAAAAAATAATTTAATATTAAATAATATTTTAGAAAATATATTATCATTTTTTTTAACTATATATTAAGTAATTAAATATTAATTTTAACCTATTTATTTCGTAATTTTTTATATCTTTACCCGAGTTTTACGAGGGCTATTATGTCGAATTAAAGAAGCTTATTAAAAATTTCCTATCGCGGGAATTTTAGGTGTTAATCACTTTGAAAAATTCGAGATGTGGCAGTGTAGTAAGAGCTGTGGCAGTGTAGTTAGAGCTGTGGTAGGTATGGAAGGTGTGGCAGGTGTAGCAGGTGTGGCAGGTGTGGCAAGTGTGGCAGGTGTGGTAAGTGTGATAAAAGGGATAAGGGTAAAAAAAATAAAATAAAATAAAATAAAATTTATTAATAAATATAATAATTTTATATTTTATTATTAAATAAATAAAGTTTATTAATTATATAATATATAATTAATTTTAATTAATAGTTTTTAATTAAAATTTAATTTTAAATTTAATTTAAAATTATTATAAAATAATTTAAGTAAATATAATTAAAATATTATATTTTAGTTAAAAAATTTAAATAAAGT